>JAUIMM010000025.1:10521000-11219000 GCA_031769625.1 Taudactylus pleione | reverse complement strand
GCCTTAACGACTCCCTAATACAATAATAATAAAGAATTGGTTTCTCTCCTTAAATCCCAGCTAGTAGAAAACTTTGAACTAAACGATCATCCAGATATTTACAGATCCACTCTTTGGATGGCCCACAAGGCCGTTATCTGGGGGCACATGCTCAGCATGGCTTCAAGGAAAAAGAAACACTAAGATGAATGAGCTGTCCATTAAGCTTCGGTCCTTGGAGGCCGAACACAAAGCGGCCCCTGACCTACCACTCTGGCTGACCTTCGTGAAACTACATCTAAAATTGACATAAACAATAGTCTGCGCTACCACTAAATATGATATGTATAGTGTATAAGGGCTTTATAAGAGCAGGAACAAAATAAAAAGGATATGACAGTAAAAAATTTATTTATTCAACCCACTTAGATTTCCCAACAAAGCACTTAAAAAATAAACATAAAATAAATAGTTTCAGCTGTATAATATAAATAAGAGACAATATAGCACATAAACATTTAGTAATGTCGCTGATCTCTAAAATCCATAATAGAAGCAATTCCTTTGCGCATGTTCTAAATAGAAAGCCTCTAGGATAATAACAATCATCACAAGAAGTCCGGCAGAAAATTGAATATAATGACCCATCCCAAATGTAAGACTTAGGCCCTCATTCAGAGCCGTACGCTCTGAGCAGAGCGCACGCTCTGCATGAGGGCCGGGCTCCATTTTCATGGAGCGTCCTCCTGGACGCTCGTATAGCTGTGGGTCACCACCCACAGGCTATACGAGCGTGCATTTTGATGGCCGCGATGGTCGTGACCATCGCGACCATCGAAATTGCGAGCCGGAGCCTGCGGTTGAGGTTTTCAACCGCAAGCTCCGGAGTGATTTTGGCTCTATCAGAGCCAAAATCACTCCCACTGACATCACTAGTGATGTCAGTGGGCCGGCTTCTGACGGGAGGCGTTCCCGTGGGAACGCCCCCGTCAGGGAGGCACGCCCCCGGCACGCCCACCAAAGGGGGCGTGCTGTCAATCAACATTGACAGCACGCCCCCTTTGATCGGACACAACGAGCGAAGGAAAGTCCTTCGCTCGTCGTGTCTGGCGCATGCGCACGACGGAGCTCCCTCCGTCGTGCGCATGCTCAGTGCAGACCATCGACCCACTTGCGAGCGGACAGCCGCTCGCGAGTGGGTCTGAATCAGGCCCTTAGTTCAATATGATCACAGGGTCACGCCAACATGTGTACTGACAGCATTCACATCTGGTATTGTTTGACGTCAATATCCAGATATATGCACATTGATTGACTTTTAAGCTGCCGAGTCTCCTCCTATATAGAGAGGAGAGAGAAGAGTCGCACGTATATACTGGTATTTAAAAAAATATCACTCACGGATCAACCTTTGTAAGTGTATATATTAAGTATTCAGAGTGCTCTCAAACCTCTCTTTGACCTGCGGCAATAGTAAGTTTAGCAAAGCTTTGATGCAGAATGAAAAATAGCCGGTCCATCAGGCATGCAACTTCAGCCACACTCAGTACATGTCTCCCCGATATCAAGACCGCGTAAATCAGCTGTTTTGTCCTGTACTCACGGGAAACTTGTAGGATGTTGTGGGGGCCCCCTTAGTTGTAGTATCCAGAGTCCCGTTTAGTTAGCCGGAGAGTTTGAGGCTGGACAAATACTGCCGATCCACTTAACGTTCAACGTGAATGAGGCATAGATCAATGCAGCATTGTAACAGTATGTCAGAATAGTGTCTTGGTGTTTAATAAAAAATCATCATAGTATGTGCTCAGAGACAAATACTGTGTGTGTGTGTGTGTATATATATATATATATATATATATATATATATATACACATACATACATACATACACACACACAGTCAGGTGCATAAATATTGGGACATTGACAGAATTTTCATATTTTGGCCTCTATTCACCACCACAATGGCTTTGAAATTAAACATACAAGATGTGCTTTAACTGCAGAATTTCAGATTTAATTTGAGGGTAATTACATCCAAGTCAGGTGAACGGTGTAGGAATTACAACGGTTTCTGTATGTGCCTCACACTTTTTAAGGGGACAAAAGTAATGTGACAAACTAAACAATCCTAAATCTAACTTTCACTTTTTAATACTCTGTTGCAAATCCTTTGCAGGCAATTACAGCCTGAAGTCTGGAACACATAGACATCACAAGACGCTGGGTTTCATCCCTGGTGATGCTCTGCCAGGCCTCTACTGCAAATGTCTTCAGTTCCTGCTTGTTCTTGGGGCATTTTCCCTTCAGTTTTGTCTTCATCAAGTGAAA
Source organism: Taudactylus pleione (assembly GCA_031769625.1). Classification (NCBI taxonomy): domain Eukaryota; kingdom Metazoa; phylum Chordata; class Amphibia; order Anura; family Myobatrachidae; genus Taudactylus; species Taudactylus pleione. The sequence continues at coordinate 11,216,691 of JAUIMM010000025.1, read as the reverse complement.
TGCATGCTCAATCGGATTCAGGTCAGGGGATTGACTTGGCCATTGCATAACATTCCACTTTTTACCCTTAAAAAGCTCTTTGGTTGCTTTTGCAGTATGTTTCGGGTCATTGTCCATCTGCACTGTGAAGCGCCGTCCAATGAGTTCTGAAGCATTTGACTGAGTATGAGCATATAATATTGCCCGAAACACTTCAGAATTCATTCTGCTGCTTTTGTCAGCAGTCACATCATCAATAAATACAAGGGAACCAGTTCCATTGGCAGCCATACATGCCCACGCCATGACACTACCACCACCATGCTTCACTGATGAGGTGGTATGTTTTGGATCATGAGCAGTTCCTTTCCTTCTCTATACTCTTCTTTCCCATCACTCTGGTACAAGTTGATCTTTGTCTCATCTGTCCATAGGATGTTGTTCCAGAACTGTAATGGCTTTTTTAGATGTTGTTTGGCAAACTCTAATCTGGTCTTCCTGTTTTGTGGCTCACCAATGGTTTACATCTTGTGGTGAACCCTCTATATACACTCTTGTGAAGTATTCTCTTGATTGTTGACTTTGACACATATACACCTACCTCCTGGAGAGTGTTCTTGATTTGGCCAACTGTTGTGAAGGGTTTTTTCTTCACCAGGGAAATAATTCTTCTGTCATCCACCACAGTTGTTTTCCATGGTCTTCCGGGTCTTTTGGTGATGCTGAGCTCTCCGGTGCGTTCTTTCTTTTTAAGAATGTTCCAAACAGTTGATTTGGCCACACCTAATGTTTTTGCTATCTCTCTGATGGGTTTGTTTGGATTTTTCAGCCTAATGATGGCTTGCTTCACTGATAGTGACAGCTCTTTGGATCTCATATTGAGAGTCGACAGCAACTGATTCCAAATGCAAATGTCACACCTAGAATCAATTCCAGACCTTTTACTTGCTTAATTGATAATGAAATAACGAGGGAATAGCCCACACCTGTCCATGAAATAGCTTTTGAGTTGATAGTCCCATTACTTTTGGCCCCTTAAAAAGTGGGAGGCACATATAGAAACCGTTGTAATTCCTACACCGTTCACCTGATTTGGATGTAATTACCCTCAAATTAAAACTGAAAGTCTGCAGTTAAAGCACATCTTGTTTGTTTAATTTCAAAGCCATTGTGGTGGTGAATAGAGGCCGAAATATGAAAATTCTGTCAATGTCCCAATATTTATGCACCTGACTGTGTATATATATATATATGTAGAGAATGGTAAAATTCTCACCAAAATGTTCAGAAAGGTTGTCGATATCTATAATTTTCTTAGTTTTCACAGTTTACACCATGATCCCTGGAATCAGAATATTTCCCATGGGCAACTGAGGAGGATACGTCGAAACTGTACAAGTGATAATGTATTTGAAAGTCAGGCCTCTGGAATCTTTTAAAGAGAGGATTTCCCTCCTGACTTCAGCATTAGGGAAAACTAGATCATTTGATAGGAATGACTTATTAGATATAAGACCAAGAGATACTTTTCAGACGGTCCTAAATTTATATCTAAATTAGGGATGTGCAGGCTCGGTTCTACTCGGTTCCGTTCGGTTCTTTTTACCGAATCTTATTGGCTATCCAAAACTCGTGACAGCTGAAACCCAATAAGATCCGGTAAAAAGAACCGAACGGAACCGAGTAGAACCGAGCCTGCACATCCCTAATCTAAATACAATTGTTTGAATAAAATTAGGAGAATTGTATCCTCGAATTCTCCAATCCGAATGTCAGATAATGTGTTGAAAGACAACATTCCAGCTGATCCATCTGTAATTTTTAGAAAGGCGGATAATTTAAGAGATATATTGTACAGGCACCCAGCCTTTTTAGAAGGCAACCAGTAGATAATGACAAGAAGTCAACTATGGGAGGCTGGTTACAAAATAAACCCAAGGGATGCTTTAAGTGTGGACACTCCTCCTGTATTACCTGTGATTATATTTCAAATCGATGTAATAAGGTTTTATCAAACAACTGAAATGAGAAATTCCCTATAAAAAGTTTCATTAACTGTAATACGTCATATGTAGTGATTATGTTGGGAGTGCACCTGTGGCACCCAATATATTGGTAGAACTATCAGGCCGCTCAGGTGTAGATTTTTAGAACATAGGATACATATAATGAAAAGTAATAACATGCATAGTGCCTCGAGACACTTTACATCTACGCATCACTCTAATCCCAGGGACATTAAGGTGACCAGTATAGAATATATTCCATCAACTGAGAGAGGAGGTGATAGATTCTCCAAACTCTGATTGAAAGAGAATTATTGGATCCAAAAAATGGGTACTTTATCTCCCGATGGGCTTAATGAACACATTGAGATGGACTTTTAGGTTTTAGGCAAATACTGATGACCTCCTATTATACCACCCGTTCTATGTTGTGTGAACAATGTCCTTGTTAGATAGGCCTATCTGACAGGTGTGTGCACGTTTGGGGTGAGGGTGGGATGTGTTGTCGAAGACCCTCTGTCAGGAGGGACCTGGTGATTATCCTCCTATCTGCATTCCAGGCGTGTTATACATCATGTTCTGACAGTACGTTATATTTATATTTCTGTATTGTTAGATGTTTACGGGAGTATGGAGATGGATTATTGGGGTATATGGTGATACTGATAGTCTCCTAATTTAGTATCAATAATGTGCTAGGTGATTAGGTTAGGGAGGTTACATTGTCATGGTGCAAATACAGGGGTGTGGGGGTGTGAAGTGACATCGGAGACTCTGTGACAGGAGGGATCTGATGTCAATTTTCCAAACAGCACCTTTTTTGTTTAGAAACATCATGTTTCATTATATGATTGTTATATTTTATGATGGTTTTGAGCGCTTTCTAGATTATATATAGACGGTCTTTTGGGACATGTAGAGATACTGATGATTTTAAACCTTCTCGTCTTCAAATGCTCCTGTATTAAGGGAAATTTGTCATGAGTTGTATGAATTGGGGGGCAGGCGATGTGTTACATCGGGGACTATCTGTCAGAAGGGATCCAAGTTATTTTTTATTGTCATATTTATATATATTTATATTTACATTGCTCCTATTTTGCATTGTTGGTATATGCAATGATTTTGAGTCCGACTAGATCTTTCCATTACTTTATTACTAGACACGAACAATCGATTGAACCTTAGGATATTGGGATCACTGAGAATATATTGTTTATGTTCCATCATACGATTTTGAGTCTAATTATACTCCTTTATTATTCTACTATCAGATACAATTATGTGATTGATCTTTAGGATATGAAGAATACTGAGAACGTATATTTATTTTGAATTAGAACTTTATATTTCATTGTTGTAATTTACCTGAACAAACCTACTATAGGTTTAATTGGTCCTATAGGATGATTTTTTCTATTTCTTGGGAAACATATAGATTGTTGTTTTAATAACACATACATATGTCTCTATGAGCACATACTACGATGATTTCTTTAAATTAAACACCAATTTACCAGGGGTTATGAATAAGTCACCCCGCTGTAAATATGATCAGCGTTTTGAGCCTTACTTATAGTTTACATGTGTTTGAGATGTATAAGTGTATAGTATTAGAGCAGTGATTTTCAACCTTTTTCAACTCGAGGCACACTAGGCAAGATTTTAAAATTGCCAAGGCACACCATCCGGCGATGCGGCGTGCGCGACCTATGCAAAAACATACACATTGGCTCTCACATAAAAAAACATGCATTGGCCTTCACAGGAATACAACACACATACAATGGCCCCAAAGATATAACACACACATACATTGGCCCCCACATAAAAAAACATAACATAGGCCCCCACAGAAAAAAAAAACATAGGCCCCCACAGAAAAAAATAACATGGGCCCCCACAGAAAAAAAAATAATAGACCCCCCACAGAAAAAAAATAACATAGGCAACCACAGAAAAAAAAAATAACAAGGACCCCCACAGAAACAAACAAAAAAACAACAACACATTGCTCTCCACAAAATCAAATCATACTGGCTACCACATCAAAAATAAATGTACATTTTTTTAGACTTACCTGTCTGTCATCGGCTGCAGGTTCCCACGGTGCAGAGCTGTCACCAGTGGCTGGCTGGTCGCGGGCAGCTAGGAGGAAAGGGCTTCCTGGCCGCTGGAGGGAGAGATGTACTGGCTGGCCACGGGCGGGTGGGAGAGAAGGGGTGGCTGGTCGCGGGCGGGTAGTACTGGTTGGCCGCAGGCAGGAGTTAGTGAAGGGGTGGCTAACCGCTTGCGAAGGTGGGAATACTGCCTGGTCGCAGGCGGGAAGGAGAGAAGGACTGGATGGCTGCGAGCGGGAGGAAAGGACTGGCTGAGACTCTGTTGGGGCGGGCAGGCAGGCCAGGCAGGCAACGCGGCATGCGTGAGTTGTGATGTCACGCTGCCGCGTTCAGGCAGGTCACGGCCCGGGCGTGCCCCTGAGCCTCCCAGAGGAGCTCAGTGGCAGTGCTGCCCGGGCCGCAGCTCTTTAATGTGACCGGCGGCTCTAGCGCTGCGGCACACCTCACAACCGCCCGCGGCACACTATTGTGCCGCAGCTCAGCGGTTGAAAACCTCTGTATTAGAGTATAAGAATTTGCTAGGTACATTTTAAGTTGTATTATATTTAGTTTTTTTTTATTAAGCGAGTAACATGAGAATCCACAGGCGGGGTTTCCCACTTTTTGCAATAACCTGCAGGAAACGGAAAACTAGATACTAAACGTTTCTGCGGCTGGAACCTCTTACTAGGAGCCTGCCAGGTCTCCGCCATATGATCAGTCAGCTGGTCAGATAGGGGAAAAACAGCCAAAGTCACTTTTGTCTGTTTGAAATTCGGATACTTGGACTTAGGGACCGGTGCGCCATCCTCAATATCAAGAATAGACTGCACCGCCCTTACTAATGCCAGCACATTAATGGAAGATTAAGAGTCAGAGTCCTCAGCGAATTTCCCATCATCCGAGGATGCCTCAGAGTCTGATACTTGCGCCTTCTGAGGCCTGTCACTTCATAGCATAGTTTGAAAGGCTGAAGATGAGGCCGTCAAACTCTGGACTGATCTGGAGAACACGTGGTTGACCCGCCTGAGGAAGACCCTGAAAGGGAATGACGGACTGCTGAGTCACTGGAGGTGACTGAATATACATAGGTAACCCCGCATATGGACTAACAGCCTGAGGCCCAGGGGAAGACTGCAATAGATGCGGTATACCCTGAGAAGGAGGGATGGCTGGTTGGGGTAATCCCCTATGGGGGAGGGCAGTCGGGACCGCCAGACGGTCCACGATGGAAGCCAGCACCTGAGAAAACACCACCCAAGGAGGGTCCTGTCCCAAAATTGGGGGGGGGGTTAGAGGGACCAGGGAAGTGCTGGCACCGCACACACAGTCCTTCCTGTGACAAATCCTCCTGATTAACATCTGCGACGCAGCGTCTGCAGGAGAACAGAGAAGGAGCCGTGGAGCGTTCAACTACCTCGTCAGACATGACAAATATATATTTATATTATGTATATATATATATATATATATATATATCTCAACACAATAGGGAAGTTCAGTGATTTACTCCTGGCGCTCCCACAAGCATGCAGCACACAAGCCCACAGATATGGCACCGTGTAGCACACAACTGTATGTGACCGACCTCACAAATACATGAATTTATATAAGTGAGATCCAAGAAAAGCCCTACCCACACACACCTGCCAGGGTCGTAGGAAAGCAAAGGGATAGGTATAGACTGACAGGTATTAGAAATAAAGTATAGACAGTTAGCACTAGCACAAGTCTCATACAATGCAGAAGTTAATACTCACTGCACCTTGTCACTACAATCAACCTGCCCAGATTCAGTGTCTGGGAGGGCTATAGTGCTGTATTCGCTGTAGTAGCAGGGGAGAGAGGGAGACAGGGGGACCGGTCCACACGCTGCCTGAGAAATCTGCGCTGCCACTGTAGAGAAGATGGCCGCTGGAGACCTCAGAGGAGGAGTGGCCGAAGGAGGAATGCAGCTCAGCGACGCCAGACCCGGGCGGAAAGGCACGCTGAGCTGAGGGGAGCCGCTAGAGAGGGAAGGCACCTCCTCTGGCTAGCATTTAACCTCCGGGATGTCGGCCCCTGCTGCCACTGTATTCCCTGGTGGTCTAGTGGACCCGCGGGGTATGCCTCCGTAGAGGGGGAGCCCGCTGCCACTGCTAGCGCCTCCAGTTTGTCCCCAGAGACCGGAGGCTGAAGACTGCATGTACATGCGGGTCCCGCAACTTACCTGTTCCCTGTCGATCCGGCAGCAGTCATGGAATTCCTCCAGGGACCGGCTAGTACAAACTCTGGGGTCCCGCTGCGATCCCCAGATCTGTACTGGCATTGAAGCTCCGGCGGGGTGCAGGAGCGGCAGCTTAGATGTCCAATGGACAGTCTGATACTGATACTCTGATGAGTTTAAAAAATTTAATTCAGTTAAAAAAACCCTCCAAAAATAAAATAAGCGCACAGGGTGACCCGACTCCAGCCGGGCACCAACTAAAACTGAGGTGCCTGTGGCTCAGGGGCGGGGTATAGAGGAGGATGGACCCAGTGCATCTTGGGAGCAGCAAAAGCGTGGTGCGTGGAGCCCATGGATCCAGATCCAACTATACCCCAAGGTCAACCCTGTGGACCCCCTATGGATCCTGAAGTAGAAAAAATAGGATGAGACTACTTTACCTCTCCAGGCTGGAGTAGCCAATCTCTGCAGTTTTGACATGAGGTCCAGGATGCTGACAAATGAGATCAATTAATCTAGCAGCCAACCAGGAACAGCACCACTGTTGAGCTCAGTAGAGTAATAAGGTTTTGACAAGTGTTCTAACCATGATTTTAAATACCTCAAATATTTCCACAACTCAAACACAGCCGTATTGCATAACTGATGCATTCAGCCATCGAAACATTCATACACACTCACATTACATACACATATATATATATACACACTATATATATATATATATATATATTTAATTTTTTTGCATCTTATTCACCAAAATGTGTCACAATGTGATGCGTCTAGTAAGCACCAGTAGACTGTGCGGATTAATTTGATATGCGACACACACACACACAAACAAATTACAGATTATTATATATATATATATATATATATATATATTAGCGTGTGTCGCATAAATGGTAGTCTATAGGGTATGTGTGTATATATATATATATATGTGTATATATATATATATATATATATATATATATATACACACACATACACACACACACACATACACACACACACACACCCTATAGACTACCTAGTTTTCAAAAAAGGTTATTTGGTCAGGCATACCCTGGAGACTTCAGTTATGTAAAACAAAATTACATTTTCGTTCCTTGTCATATCGTCATTCTGTAACTTGACCAATTTAAATTCTATCAAACAGATGTCTACTGAGTCCCCAGATAAAAGTTTGTTCATATCTTGATTGCATCTTTCAAAATACTTCACTTGTCAGCGTAACCGGGGAAATGCTTTGTAAGAAAAAAATACAGCAAGTGCTTTAAAATGTTTAGAGAATCAATATTGTATTACAAAAAAGGGTTACACCTATTATACTCTGACATGCTGGGAACATTCTACAAATCCACTACCAGGGAATAAGCTAACTGGGTAAATCTACATTTCATAACTCAAAATTGTTTTGCAATTATTTTTTTTGAGTCCCAGATGGCAGCTTTTATATGGAACCAACATTTTACCGTGTTCTAAAAAAAAGGAGAACATTATTGGTCAAGCACAATATGCACCAACATACAGTACTGTGCAAAAGTTTCAGGCAGGTGTGGAAAAAATGCTGCAAAGTAAGAATGGTTTAAAAAATAGAAGTGTTAATAGTTTATTTTTATCAATTAACAAAATGCAAAGTGAATGAACAGAAGAGAAATCAAAATCAAATCAATATTTGGTGTGACCACCCTTTGCCTTCAAAACAGCATCAATTCTTCTAGGTACACTTGTACACAATTATTGAAGGAACTCGGCAGGGAGGTTGTTCCAAACATCTTGGAGAGCTAACCACAGTCTTCTGTGGATGTAGGCTTGCTCAAATCCCTCTGTCTCTTCATGTAATCTCAGACAGACTCAATGATGTTGAGATCAGGGCTCTGTGGGGGCCATAGCATCACTTCCAGGACTCCTTGTTCTTCTTTACACTGAAGATAGTCCTTAATAACATTGGCTGTGTTTTGGATCGTTGTCCTGCTGCAGAGCCAATCAGACGGGACGTAGTTATGAGACCAGCGGCAGTGACAAGGGACTTAAGATAGGGGTCGAAATACCGACGCATCTCTTAATCCTGATGCCGGAATCCAGAAGGACGCCAGCCCGAACGAGGTAAGTCCGGGGCGCCTTTAGCTGTTAGCCGTGGGGGGAGGGAGGAGTGTTAGGTAGCATAGCGGGGTTAGCATTAGGTTTTGAGAGGGTGGGGTTAGGGTTAGGCACCTCTAGGGGGGAGGGTTAGGGTTAGGCACCACTTATAGGGATAGGCACTAACCGGGGAAAGTTAGGGTTAAGCTACAAGAAGGGAAGGTTAGGGGGAGAAGGGGAGAGGATAAGTATACTTACCCGACCCCTGTCGGGATACCAACCATCGGGATGCCGCTGTCAGTATTTTGACTGGAGGCATCCCGACAGCCAGCAATACGTACCGATTCCAATCAGACGCCTCCCTGACACACAGCTCATCTACAAACAGGTATTTCCCATTAAGCTCAATGTTAAACAAAATAGCACTTTATGACTATTTCAAATCCCAAATCTCGGAAATTTTGAAGGAATAGAAAATTTCTATGGATTCATTGTCTTTTAAAACTTCTAAGCAGATTCGGAAATCATGGTCACCAGCCGAAACTGAACTGATTTATCTCTTTATTTACTGCCGAGGGGGGAATTAATTAGCCCCGTTTGCTGAACGGATGCTAATTGATCGCAGGCCCATTTTCAATTAGCCCCGCTTATTGGAGTTTTCTTTCCAGGTGTCCTGAGACCCGAAAAGAAATCTCCAATAACTGTGCAGTTAACAGGTGTAATGACCCAGGTAAAACATAGTTCTGCGAACTTATCACAGACTATGAGTTAATGGCCAATAACTGCACTCAACGCCACTTTTTACCGTCCTTTAAAAAAGGGGCTCTGGTGAAAGGAAGACTAATTGATGAGCCTCAGGCGATAAAGCCCGAGGCTACCTCCCTTTTTTCATACCCGTTAAGTTAACAGCCCTAATTGAATTCTCCCTGTATTATTTTGCAAATAATTTCCACTTAAATAACATTGTTCAACATTAGGTTTGTTGCCTTTTGTTTATACTATGAGCATGTTCAGTTTGTAAACATTCTGGTTTTGTGTTAGTTTTATCGTTACAAGTGATATATAGTATTTTTATCTGACTCACATATTATGGTTGTCAGAGTAGGACATAGCCTCCATTTCTAGATCTTTTAGCCACATCCCCTATTTGGAAAAAAACATTACTTTTCACATGGAAACTATTACTGTTCTTCATTTTGTTTTTCTGCTTTAATCAGGAAAATGAATGAAGAGGTTCATGACTTCTTAGAAAAATAAATCCTGTACCTTGAAACTCAGCAATAATAATACTAAAGTAAAGAAAGTCCTTTTGGAATCTAGAAAAAAAAAATACAAAAATTATCACTGTCCCAATTCCAAAGCGCTATAATAGCTTGTGTCAACCAAAACTAATATTATAGCTTGGGGAACAGATCAAGTAGATTTCTGGTCCATAAGCGAAGACAAAAGAATACAATTAACAGGGTAAAAGGGGTTTTTTTACAAAAAAAAAAAAAAAATTAGTTTGCATCACAATATGATACATTATACAACCAATAAAATTTCAAGTCAACTTTCAACCATGAACTGATGTCATCAATTCTTTCCTAGGAGACCTAGACCATCCTACAGTACATTGTAATAATGTCCATTCTGTGTGGATGATAGATGAAGTTTAAGGACCATTTAATTATCTAAAAAAAACTTCTATATTCACCTCCAACCTGATTAGATTTCGATATTAATAGAGGCTCAGAGATTCAGTGCTGTTTCAAGAAAATGCTTGAAGCCACAAATATATATATATATAAATATTATACATATATAGGTAATGTTTTGATAAAAGAGCCAACGCTCTGAAACGTTGACTATACATCCTGGCTGTGCCTGTCATTTATTAGAAGTGCTGTTGACACCCAGAGTGCCATCCTTTTACTTCATACTATACTATAATATATATATATATATACATATATATATATATATATATATATATATATATACACACACACACACACACACACACACAGTATATATATGTATATATATATATATTATAAGGGCACAGTTGTGCCCTTATTTTAAGGCTTACATGGGCGATTACTGCGGCCATCGAGACATTGATCCGTGGTGGTGTCTTCGGACGCAGCACGAGGATTGCAGATGCTGACAGAAGGCGTTTTTTTCCAACAAACGACTCCTGCGGCATTATAAAATTAGTTGTATGCTATTGCATAGCTGCTTCCATGTGGACAATCTCTGAATCAGGCCCTGTGTCGGATGGCGGCATTAACAATTTTGTTATTGCCCAAAATCCTTTATCTACTTAGGTACCTCCCTAATATTTTACTACAAAAAAAAAAAAAAAAAAAACAACTGCTTGGCTTCTGAGTGGATGTAAAAGTCTAAACTGAGTGGTGGACTTGCGGCCCCAAACTTAAGTGCAAATGGCTCCATTGCCAGGTTAAGTGGTTAAAGTGCTGGGTATATCTTGACAAACATAAGATTTCCCTTTTCCCTATGGAGGGCCTGATTTGGATTATTACACATCCCAGATTTGGATTAGTAAGAAAAATAGACAAATTATAAATTTCACTTTAAAGAGTGTCTCAAACTCCTTGGAGGCCTAGGATAAAATGTTCGCTCTTGAAAAGGTCCTTGCCCTCCTCTCTTCCCACAATTATTAAAATGTTCACTCAAATTCATTGTGTCATAAAAAAAAACTTTTTACCCTTGACCGCTGAGATCTCTCTCTTACATCATTACTTCCCCCTATCTCTATGCTCCTAACAAAAATATAACTGGCCATATTCTCATAGCAACTAGAACTTCCAAAGTCTGGCAACTGAACCACTTGCCACCACTTCCTAAAATGATGGCAAAAAGTCATAAAGCAGCTATAAATGGAAGCCATTGAAATTATGGCTTCCATTTCCTTTACCCCTAAATTGTTATTTGTTGTATATTGATTAATATCTCTTCATGCTACAGGTTTTGTTCTATTGTTGTTTCTTACCCCCAGGGCCGGATTAAGGCTTGTGGGGGCCCTGGGGGAACTAAGTTGTGGGGTCCCCACCAAGCTACACAGAGCCTACCCCTACCCCCCACGTGTATGTTAAATATACACACACACATTATATATGTAGCAAACGTATATATTATATATAACATACTAACACACACAAAGTATACACACACAAAGTATGCACACACATAAACACATACAAACACACTAACACATATACAGTATACACACACTAACACATATATACACATTAACACATACATACACTTATATACACACTAACATACACAGTATACACACACTAACTGTATATACAAAAGCACATACACATATGTACACAATGAAACAGTACACAGACACACTTACATTTGTATGTAGCAGCTGCAGGTTGCTAACTGGGGCGAGCACCTCACATAATTAGACCTGTCCCCCACGCAGTGTAATGCGCGATTTGCTGTTAACATGGGGGTGGGGCTAGTCATATTGGCTCCGCCCCCATTATGGCCGGTGAAGGAGGGAATTGGTCAGACAGGGGGGGGGGGGTTCTAGGTGCACAGAACCCCACCCTGTGTGCTCTAGTGTGGGGGCCCCTCTGTGTGTGGAGGCCAGGGACGACCGCCCGTCGCCCCCCTTAATCCGGCCCTGCTTACCCCCCTCTTCTCCTATGTAATCCCATCCCCCTTTGTTTTCCAATGGTTGTACATTTTGTTAAGAACATTACAAACTTTCAATGAAAAGTAACCAACAAAAGGCAAAACAAAAATAGGTACAGTATGCAAATCACCACTGGTGTGTATGTCACAATGGCCCTCATTCAGAGCCGCTCGTTAGCGGCAGTACGCTCGTTCCGAGCGATGTTTGCACATCTGCGCATGCGTACGGTTTTTAGTACGCATGCGCGAACCAGTCAGTGCGGCCAAAAATCGTTTGTACGCTATATAGCGAGTGCCTGCTATTTTGAGTGACAGAATGAGGCGTATGTGGGTGGTAATGGGAAGGTGCTTGAAAATGGGGAGTGGAGATCCGAACGCAGGCGTGCTTAAAGGTCAAAACGGGCGTATTATGGGTGTGCATAATTAATACAGCAGCGTCATTGACCACGTCACTGGGTTATTTTATAGCCAGAACTGCTCGCAAATTTGTGGTAGCAAACACCAACCACAAGAATAGCGAGCAGTTCATACGCTGGTCGATGTACTCGATTAATCTAATAAATAGCGGACATGACGTATGGTGCGAGCGGCCAGGGGGCGTTTTTAGCAAATAAACGAGCGTATGTTTTGCTCGCTCGTTCAGACTTAGAGGTGTGAACAGACTGCAATGTGCGTACGGATCATTTGAATAGCCACCCCTTGTTTTTGAACGAACGACCGCAAATAGCGAACGGCTCTGAATGAGGGCCTATGTGTTTTGCAATATTTTAACACTTCACTACAGGTTTGTAATTAATGCCTATGGTCTTAAAATGAACGCCAGCTTTCTAAAAGCAAACGGAAGCAAATTACTTTATAGTGGCATGTGAACAGGACAGATTGTTTATTACATATACAGGCCCTATCCATTAGGCGACCTAAAAAACAAAATGACTAGCGTTCAGTCCTTCAGGTCGCCTAGGTGCGGTGCCTGAACTGAACGGCGTTCACTGAACGTCATTCAGTGCAGGAGACCGACCTCCTATCTGAGAACATGCCGAACCTGACGATCGTCGTCAGTTTGACGGGCATATTCCACAGATAGTCGGCGTCAGCAAAGACCCAGCGTGCACGTGCATCGCGGGTCCTTGCCGGCTATCCATTAGACGACTTTCTGAACGCTCCGACCAAAGACTCCTGGTTTTGGACGCATCATTCAGAAAGTCGTCTAATGGATAGGCCCATTTAGATAACTGTAGTATTTTATACTGTATTTTATTTTGCAGATCTGAACATGTTGATAAAAGACTACTAGGAGAACACATTGCAAAGTGAAAGTATAGGTAAAACAGACACTACTAGTACTATATTATCTAACTGTGTAAATTGGATATTTAGGTACAATGGGCTGTGTTACCATAACATAACAACTGTTGGTAAAGGAAGTATAAAACAAATAGCAGACTCTTTATGGGGTCCTACAGAGTTGACAACTAGTGTCCAATGTACAAAATTGTCCGTCCCTGAATATTACTGCAATATTCACATTTTAAAATTAACCCTGGAATCCTACATTTTTTTTTTTAATAATATTTTTATTAACGCAATGAGTGTTACATTGTATAACAAAAGATATGCAGGTAATACATACAGTAATCACCAATGAGCACAATTCTTTGGTAAAAATAAAACAATTTTCTTTAGTATTCATTTATATACCTTTGTACACAAAGAATTAACATAGTATATTAACAAAAAAACACATAACACAAAACAATGTAAAAATAAATTCCCACATGGAATTGTAAATTTTGATGACTGTAGTTGTAGGCATTTTAGTACACAAGAAATTATGGCCCTGATTCAGAGCCGGACGCTCTGACCAGAGCGCTCGCTCTGAATCAGGGCCCACCTCCATTAAAATGGAGCGTCCTCCTGTACGCTCGTATAGCTGTGGGTCACCACCCACAGCATATACGAGCGTCCAACAAGATGGTTGCGATGGTCTTGACCATCGCGACCATCGGACTTGCGAGTGAAACCCTGTGGTCGGGTTTCTCAACCGCAAGCCCTGGAGTAATTTTGGCTCTATCAGAGCCAAAATCACTCCCACTGACATCACTAGTGATGTCAGTGGGGCCGGCTTCAGACGGTAGGCGTTCCCATAGGAACGCCTCCGTCTGGCAGGCACGCCCCCGGCATGCCCACCAAAGTGGGCGTGCTGTCAATCAACATCGACAGCACGCCCCCTTTGGTGCGAGACCCGGAGCGATGGAAAGTCCTTCGCTCGCCGGGTCTCGCGCATGCGCACGACGGAGCTCCCCCCCTAATCCCTCATCTACTCAATGTCTCTTTTCTTCTGCTCCCCCCCTCACTCAGAAGCTACATAATACTTTCCTCTACCACCAGTTCCCATCTCTTTCCTCCCTCCATATGCTCTTCCACTTTCTCCTCTCCCTCCTTCCTCTCCTCTATCTCCCTTCATCTCATCTAGTACTCTCCACCGCATCTCCCATAACTCCTAAGCCCTGCACCCTCCCTTTTCTCCAAGTTACACCTCTTCTTTTCAACCCACACCACACTAAACCTCTACCTTGCCCACCATCTGCTGCCACTCTTCCTCACTCAGAAGCCCACCACATACCCACACTCTCCTTATCCCCCTGCTCTAAATCAATCCCACACTACAGCAACCCTAACAATCTCCTTCTCTCTCCTCCCAACTCTGTCCCTCTCTCCTGTCTCCTCTGGAAAGCCAGTCCTGTCTAAAATCAACTGGTCCCTGTCCATGACGGCTTCATATTCAACTCCTTCAATCTCCTAGCCATCACCAAATCCTGGACTTATCCATCTGACACCACTTCTCCTGCAGCTATCTCCTTTGGGGGCCTCACATTCTTTCACATTCCCTGGCCTGGAGGTTGCCACAGTGTTGGAGTATTTCTATCATCTGGTCACTCCCACCAACTCTTACCTTCTAAACTCTCCACTTCATTATCTGCATTCAATGCTCATATCAGTTGCCTTTTACAACTTCCTCGAGTAGCTGACTTTCTTCGTCACCTGGGGCCTTAACTTAAAATTCCATGTTAACTTTGCTTCTTGGCTCCTACTCTTCAAATGGTCTCTCAAGACCCATTTCTTCCACAAAGCTTTCCAGCTCTCATCCTAACCCACTACTCCATGTTCCTTCCTCACAATCCAGTCCATCTGTCTCACCCCTGTTGTTTGCCCACTCCCCTTTAGAATGTAAGCGCGCACGAGCAGGGCCCTCTTCCCTCATGTGCTTCTCCTTCACTTACTCCTACTTTAATTTTCAACAGCACCTAACCATTGGTTGCTGACACCATGCTGCTTATTTAAGTGTCATGCAGCAATGTATAAATCATGTATTTGTCCTGCATTGTTTGTACTGTTAAACAAATGAGCACACAAGAAAAACAGTTATTATGTACTTGTCTTGTGTGCTCCACACGATTCTTGTCCACGGTCCGCCGGTGCTCCATTCCTTGCGGGCTGCCGCTGCTCCACGGATTTTATTTTGTGGACACCTGCATGTCAGACATGCAGGTGGTCCTGGAATTCTCCCAGCGGCTAAGCCCACCAACACTGGACTATAGGCGCCACCATCTTGGCCCCAATCACCTGACTGTATAATAGCCAATAGTGGTTCAGGTTCCTGTCATGTGACTCCAAGTTCCAATCACAGCTCACCTAGCCCCATAAAAGGACTTCCCTTTGCACTGACAGATTTGCCAGTGCAACATCTTGCATACCCAGCGTAATTGAATAAGTCCCAGCTCTCTACGTCCAGAGTATTGCTGCCCGAATCCAATTTCTTTGCAGAATCCAGTAATCTGGAATCCTGCTCAGCCGGGCGAAGTCTGGTAACTTGACCAGCTGGTCCCAATCTGGAATCCTGCTTAGCCGGTTCCAATACGTTGACTTCTCCAGCCGGTTCCAAACCGGAATCCTATTCAGCCAATTCCACTCCAGTGACTTCTCCAGCCGGTCCCAATCCGACATCCTGCTTAGTCCAGAAACTCGTCCAGCCAATTCCAACGCAGAACCCCATCCAGCTGTTCCCAGTCCGATAATTTTACTAGCTGGTCTCAACTCGGAACATTGTTCAGAAACCTCAAATCCTGCTGTCTATTCGGGAGCATCTAGCTCAGCTTCAAGTATTAGCGACTTTATACAGTTCCTGTCTAGTTGCTTTTGTTCTCCCTTATCCTACACCTCATCCCTCCCTGTCAGTGCCTGTTCCTGATTTTACTCCATGCGTAGGAACTTCAACAGACCACCCAGTTTCTTGCATTCAGCATCCTCACTGACTCCAGAACAAAGAACCAATCTGGGAACATAAAACACTGCAGATCTGACACCAATTGATTACTATATTAGTGATTTCTGTTGTTCTAATTTTGTTAATAAAAGAAAATCCCCCAATATCATAAAGGGATGTAACCTACATGGCTTTGTTTTGGAACAGAACATACAGCAAATGAGATTACCCAAAAGGCAGAGGTCCAAGGTGCGAGATGTTGTCATTCATTCAAATAAATGAATAAGCTTGCAAGCATGAAAAAGTTAAATTAAAAAGTTTCATCCCTGAAACTCTGGTTAGTTCAAATCCATTATGTAGATATATTTTGGAATAAGGATTTATTTTTAATTTAGCATTTCTGTAAAATCAAAGTGACAGACTTCCGGTTCCGGCTTGGGCATGAGCGGACGCTGAATAAAGCGGCTCTGTTACCCCCCGACAGAAATCCTCTTACAAGGCTATACAATAGCCTCTTTGCATCCGCGCCCTGCCGCCCCAACACACGGAGCAACGCCCCAGCTACAGGGAGAGCTCTTCCATGCCGCCTGTCCTCGGGAAAAATCAGAAACAGCGCGCGGACCGCCACACGCTGGACTCGTATATGGCGCCGGTCGCCGCTGGCGCTACCCCTGCACTCCCGGACTCTCATGTTTCCCCTGATAGGGACACTGGAGGTACAGAGGCTCCTCATGAGTCACCCATGCACTCAGTGGACAGCCTGGAAGCACACTCAGAGCACAATGCCCTTTCACAGCGTGTTAAGGGCACAGATCATGCTGAGGAAGATACCTCTGTCCCATATAGTGCTCTGGTCCAGGCTTTCAGGGAGGCAATGGGCCCATTAATGCAAGCTAACTCATAGAGTTCTTCACACTGAACAGAGGCTGGGAGAAGTCTTTCATGATGTAGCTAACCTTAAAAAATCTGTGGGAGAGATAGAAAAGTCACGTCACCATCTCTGGAATAAAATAGATGACCTTGAAAATAGGTCGAGGCAGAACAACCTCCGTATATAGTAGGTCTTCCTGAAGCAGTTAAAGGATCTGGGCTATACGATTTCATTTGCAATATTCTTCCTTCGCTATTAAATTCTCAAGACGCGTGTCACGGATTGATTATAGAGCGCGCACATAGAATTGGTCCTCAACGTCCAGATGAGATGACCCGTCCACGTGTGGTCATATTCAGATGCCTCAATTATCTTCATAAAGAAGTCCTATTGTCGGCGTACCGAAAGCAAAAGAAATTGAATCTGACTTGGGAATCCAATAAGCTATTTATTTTCCAGGACTATTCTGCAGAGCTGTCAAGAGCCTGGAAGAATTTCTCAGCACTATGTTCCAGACTGGCAAAAGACGGCAAGAAGTTCGCCCTACTTTACCCTGCTCACCTGCGCCTGTTTGATGGGATGTCGTTTATAGACTTCACATCTGTGTAGGATGCGGAGGCCTTTTTGCAGGAAAAGAATAAAGAGAGAGGATCATCTCAAGATGATGGAAAATGACTTCTGTCACAATAACACTTTTGATCTTTCATAAAAATGTTTCCGGGAGATCATAGCTGTGGAGTCTTGTCACGGGTCCCCGGCGGCAGGTCGTATGGATCTCATAATTGTTGTGTTTAGGTACCATATTCTAAAGCGAACATTCCCAGGTCGCCACACTAGTTTGACAAAAAACTTTGCCCCCTAATCACTTTGTTTAAAGATTGCTGATATCATTGCTATATTTTCTAATTTGGCGGGGCGAGAATGCTTCACTTGGTGTTTTTATTTTAATTTTGTCGGGTTTGGTTAGGAGGGTAAAAGTTTATATTATGTTCAATGATAACCCTGTTTCAGATATAGGAGGTCCATGTCGCAACTGGTGCTATTTCGCGCCGGTTCCGACATTTAAAGATGTAAAGTTGCTTTTATTGCTAATTTTTGGTGTTTTATTCAATATTTTGAATGTATTCACCCATATATTAGAATATTTCCCCCTGTCTTTGTCTCTCCTTTCCCTTTTGTTCAACCCTAATTTTTATGTTTATTTTGACACGATGGAGAAAATTTGTCAGATTTTATTTTCAACTGAATTATGGGAGCGGAGTGTAGGATAGGATCCTGGAACGTTGGAGGCTTCAACTCCCCCCAGAAAAGGAAAAAAATACTTTTGTATTTAAACAAACTAAAAGTAGACGTGGTTTTCATTCAAGAATCACATTTGGTCCCTTCGGAGATTGAAAAATTAAATACACTAAAATGGAAGGTCCTGGCGTCAGCACCCTATGAGGGGTATTCAATATGAAAGGTTAACTTCCCTGGCGAAGTTAACGCTTCATATTGGAGTTTTTTTCTGCGTAAAGGTATGGTGCGCGCTCCCGCTTATCCCCGTATTCAATATCAAATTAACGAAAACGGGAAACTCCGAAGTTGGATTTGCGTAAAGTTACGAATGTTTCCTTAAAATAATTGTAAGACCCCCCTAAAGTTGTAAAAACATGGGGGAACACTATGGATACCCCCGTTTTAGTCTTTAATTGAAAGTCGGGGATTTAAATAGCCGCAGCAGGTGTTTTTTTCCCGACATTGAAGAAGTGATGCAGAAGAGCACTTAGGTTATTTTTTTTGTTTTTTTAAGTGGTCCCATCAAATTTGTCCCTAAAGTAAGTTTTTAAAAATTCTGCATTTGCGCACCTGCCACTATAATTCTATTCTAGAAAACATCTGCTGCATACATGCAGAATAGCCCTGAACCTATTTCCCTATTGTTTAAAAAAAAATTCCAATTTTTTTTTTTTTGCACCCCAATTTTTAAATACATTTTTTGGGGTGTCCCTATTTTTTTTTTAACTTTTTTTGACACAGTTCTTTATTAAATGTCAATCTCAGGGGTGCAGGCTATTTTTTTTAAGCCTGCACCCTATAACCCCAATTCTGCACTTTTTTTCGACACCTATTCAATGGTGAAAAGTTATCACCGTTTTTTATCAAAGACTTTTCAAAACTGCGATAAGTCTTTGAAATTGAATACAGTGTAAAACTAAAACCAGTGATATTAACGCAAAAACGTTAAAAAGTGCGATATTAACACAAAAAAAGATGTTATCGCACCCATATAGAATACTCCTATATAACTCTAAGGCTAGAGGAGTCCTTATTCTTGTCAAGCAACATTTGCAGATTCAACTGATATCCACGAAAAGTGACCCAGAGGGAGTTGATGAGAGCATATTACGAGAAATTATATTTTGATAACTCAGATCTCAACTCCCCGGGAGATCCCACTAAATTTTGGGAAGACTTGCCTGTTTCACAGATTTCCTCGGCCTTTGTTGAACTGCTGACATCTCCTATAACTGAACTGGAGGTGGGAAAAACTATCCAAAATATGAAAAGAGATAAAGCCCCTGGTCCAGATGGCCTTTCGGCAGAATTTTATCATATTTTAAATAAAAAGATATGTCCGTCACTTACAGAAGCGTTAAATCATATACTGTTTAATGATTCTATGCCCATCCATTTTAATTCGGCTATTCTCAAAGTGTTACCAAAGCCTGACCGGGATTTGAGTGACCCGGGATCTTACAGACCCATATCCCTTCTAAACTTAGATTACAAAATCCTGACTAAGATAATCGCTGAACGTTTAAAGCAGGTGTTGCCCTCAGTGATTCATGAGGACCAAACTGGTTTTATAGCTGGTAGACATTAAGTGGTCAACATTCGCAGAGTTTTGTCGTCTATCTCAGCGGCGGAGGCTTCAAAAGATTTGTTAGATAAGGCAATATTATCATTAGAAGCCGAGAAGGCCTTTGATATGGTCTTATGGCCACATCTATATGAAACATTGAGAAAATTTGGATTTGGGGAAAAATTCATAGGAATTATTAAAACACTCTATACCAGTGTTGGCTAACCTTGACACTCCAGCTGTTGTGGAACTATATATCCCAGCATGCCCTGCCACAGTTTTAGCATGCCCTAATAGCAAAATTGTAGCAGTGCATGCTGGGTTATGTAGTTCTATAACAGCTGGAGTGTCAAGGTTAGCCAACACTGCTCTATACCAACCCTTGTACTCAGATTGCTTGTGGAGGGCATATATCGAACCCATTTCAGATTAAAAGAGGGACCCGGCAAGGTTGCCCACTATCTCCGTTATTGTTCGCAATTGCTCTTGAACCACTCGCGATTACGCTGCGTAACTCTCCTATGTTTAGGGGTATAATGGTGGGCAATATTGATTTGAGAGTTGCTCTTTTTGCAGACAACATGCTGCTCTTTCTGTAGTCTCCATCCATAACGGTTCCCATAATTATGTCCATAATCACGGAATTTGGTAAAATATCAGGGTACAAAATAAACGTTTCCAAGTCAGAATTACTGGTCATATCAGGTGACATACAGTCTCTATCAAAGGATCCTTCTCTCACACAATTAAAAATGTTGTCGTCCCAAATTAAATATTTGGGAGTCCAGATCCCCGCAAATTTCTCCAGATTATACTCTCTTAATTTTTCCCCTATAATCCAATCAATAAGTACTATGTCAGACAAATGGATGCTATTGCCACTTTCGCTTTTGGGAAGAGTGGCATTAATAAAAACTGTTATCTTTCCAAAAATGTTGTATGTTATTCAGATGCTTCCAATCAGGCTAACTAGAACAGATGTTGCTCTTCTTTCAAAATTGTTTAGCAACTTTATATGGTCCAAAAAGAAGCCTAGGATAGCGTATGGTAGATTGCGATCCGTGAGAAACCAAGGTGATCTAAATTTTCCTGACTTGACCCATTTTACTAATGCTATTCATTTCAGATACATTCTTGATTGATTGCTTAATCGCAGTATATATACGTTATCCCCTGGATTGTGCATTGTTAACCCCATATTCGCCAGGGGCCTGGTTGCATTCTCCCAAAATAAATATACCTCCAATTATATTACAAAATATAATGTTTCACGACACCTATTTAGCCTGGTGGGTGATAAACAAAACTCTTAAAAGAAACCCTAGACATTCAAAATATATCCCTTTTTGGGGAAATCCACAATTTGTACCAGCTTTGGAAAATGCGACATTTCTGCGCCTGCGAAGTAAAGGGATTTGTTCGACAGCAGATATGTTTGACCCTGGGGGCAAATTACTCATATTCTCGGAATTACGATGCAAGATTGACATTCCTCAGTCTTATTTTTTCAGTTATATTCAGATTAGATATTTTGTACAATCGATTCCTGCACCTTATGGGACCCCGGGGGGTCCAGACTTCCTGATGACACTAATAGGGTTGTTGACTAAGATAACCTCTAAGACTGGCAGTCTTTATAAAGAATTGATTAGCCCTGCATTCCCTAAAATATGGAATAAACCAGTAAAAGCATGGGGCTCAGACCTTCCCATCATTGAATCTGAAAGGGTTTTTCTTCACAAGCTTGATACCACGTTAAAATTTTTAAATTCATCTTCTTTACAAGAAGTACACATTAAAGTTATTAATAGAGCGTATATTGCTCTTCATCAACGCTCTTTTATGATTCCCTCGGAGACCGGAGTCTGTAGAAAATGTGCCCATTCCAGAGCGACATTTATACATTGCTTCTGGGAATGCGGGGTGATAAAGAAATTCTGGAATAAATTGATTGCATATTTTAATAAATTATTTGGCTTAAAACTAACTCCAGACCCAATAGCATTGTTGTTTGCCAACTTTGCTTCTTGGACCTCTGGACCGTCTTTAACACAATTAATTCCATTCCTCAATATTGCAGTAACTGTGGCGAAAAAAGTGATTTTACGACATTGGATCTCACGATCCAGACCCTCTATCTCCGAGGTGAAACAGGACCTTCTCCAATTAATGTATTTTGACCTTTACTCCTCTGTTCCAGAAGTAGAAACTGGGATCCGCCGCTTCTATCGTAGATGGGGAGTCTTTATTGATATATTAGATTGTAACTCTGAATCTAGCGTATTTAACATTTTTGAAAATACAGAATGGTTTCTTCTCCGACAATTAGTTTTAAGTACTTAATCTACTTTATACCAACGTACCCAGGATATACGAGATAGCTATATAGATACTCTTATGATTTTTTCATATTTTTTTTTTTTATGATCAAGATTTTTCTCCTGTGTTTTTAATTTTTATTTTCATTCCCCTTTACCTCCCTCCTTTCCCCTTGTCGACTGTTTTTTTTCGGTATTGTACAATTTACTCTTGAATATTTGTTCACGGATGTGGCGTTCAAAGGTGTAATTACACCAAACATTGATCAATGTAAGCTATCTTACCCAAAGAACGTATATAAAATATGTTTGTCATATATATTTTGTATGATATGTATATGTTATCTTTATTTGAAAAATTCAATAAATCCGCTGCTAGTAGTATCACTAGTGGAACTGAGCGTCATTTATAACTTTAAACATGATGGTAAAGATGACAGCCTGATGGCCTCTACACCGGGGGCTTTCCACACAATCTGTGAATCACAGGCTGCACGCTGCAGAGCAGGCAATCAACATTTGTTATAAGGAATGAGAGAACCCATCACTACAAACAACCCCAGCCTGGATCCTAATGAATAATTAAGGAGGAGCCATACATGCATTTAAATAGAGAATCCTTTCAAGCAACAGACCAACACAGCGCTGAGGAAGCCTGCACACCATTCAGCGGGTGAAACGCATTAAAAAGGCCACGCCCCCCTCTACTTGCCGCACGGACCCCAGGAGTAACAACACCGGCGGCACGCGATTGTGCCAAACAAACACCTAAGAAGCAAACAGCACAGCAGGAGGAGGTAGGAGGTGCATGCACCTAAAGACTATTTTTACGGAATCTGATACAGTGAACCAAACACAGCTACCATCACTAGCTGTCATTGTATCTCTGACAAAGATACAAATGAATACGCATTGCTACAATAGTGAATATGACTGTCCTTTGAATTACAGCATTGCACCTATTAAGCTGACGTTCTACTTTTTCCTATGTCAACACACTGCTAATTTACTGCTAATTTTATTGTCCTACAAACAGACATCTGTTCAAATTAACTGGGACAGATCTATTGTATTGTATTTACTGTATTTTATCTTATTTGTATTCTACTATATTTAGTCTTATTTTTAAACGGTCAATATTTACTTCATCCATGCACACAACTGTATACCATCATTAGCCATATCCATATATTTTCCATATCTAACTGTAATTTTTTTTCTATATATTGTTTTAGATCAGGTTATATTAAACATTTTTTTATTACGTTTACCAAATCATATATATATATATATATATATATATATATAATATGGCGCTGATAATTAGATACACTACCATATCTCTTATGATGGCAAAGAATCAATTTAAATTTCTAATGCCAACACGGTTACATTTCTGTTGTTTTTTGGGTTTTTCCAGAAATGTCTGGACCATAACATTTAAGTAGACTACATGAACCATAATGCATGCTTAATTGTGAAAGAGAAGATAAAATCTGTTTGTAGTTTGGAGGAAAAACAAATCTTGAAGTTGTTATTGAGCAGAGTAATAACTGGCAATATAATCATCAAAACGTAACATTATCATCCAATTTGTGTTTGTGGAATGGTGGAAATTATCTTAAACAGAACAGTTACTATTTTTCTCTGCACTTAAAGCTAAATTAATAACCATGAAAAGGAGGATTTGATTAATGTTTTTAAAATGCCTAGCATTAAATAAATCCTATTTTTCAAGTCCTAAAAACAACGATAACATCTATACAATTGGCTAAAGTCTGTCTCGTCTTCGACATGCATGCACAGCGGAAGCCTTCAATGACTCCCATTGCAGTGACAGGAAAGACTCTAGTCAAAGGGATGGAGGACCTGCTGGGAACTAGTAAGTACACAGCCGCTGGAGGTAGGGGACAGACTGAGGTGGCCGGTTTGTATACACTAGGGTCACCTCAGTCTACCCCCACACTCCCCCTCTCTGCTTTGCTGCTCTGTCCGGCCCCTCTCCGACCTGCCAGTCTCCACTCCCTCCATCCTGCTTCCATACTTACCACCTAGATCTGTCCCATCTCTCTCTCTCTCTATAAGTATATTATGAACATGACAATAAATTTAGACTACTCCAATGGCATCCACAGTCACCACATATAAAACCAAAAGACCGAACCATTGCGGTATGGGGGAATGGGGGATCCACAGCATGAATGTGTAGCTGACAAATGTACATGATGCCATCATGCCAACATGGACAGAATCTATAAATAATTTACAATGACCAATTAAATATGAGCCTGTCCTCTTGATTTATGTGGGGACCTAGTGTCCAACCCATAGACACCACAGGTATAAGCAAGTTTGTCTAACTACAAGGAATATAGATATCTCTCTCTCTCTCTGCATTAGATTCCTGCCTCTGTCCAACTAACACAATCATTTATTTACACCTTGCAGCTGTAACTGAAAATCTGCCTGCTGTCTGGATGGTAATGTAGCCCACCCTCTGTCTCCATTCACTCCTGGGAGCCATTAACTAACAAGAGCCAAGCCTTTGGAAAGCTGTCTTTCCATCACACTAATACCCCTTTTACACCAGAGCAAAAACTTGGGTTATTGCTGGGTCTAACCAGGTCGCAGCTCATTGTAAAAGTGTCCCTGAAATATAACCCTGGTCAATTCACCCAGCAATCCAACCCAGGTAGCTACCAGGGTTGGACCCATGATGTACCTGGGTAATGGTGCAGTGTAAACAGCGCAACCCGGGTTATCCGACCTGGGTCATGCCTAAAATGAGCTGATTTGTGGTTGTGGAGCAGTCAAGTTTAGCAGGGCAGACCCAGGTTCAGTGTGAACGGGGCTGACCAGAGAATAACCCAGATCAATGGTGCTGTGTAAACGGTGTCTGACATGGGTTGGAACCATGTCTGAAAACACTGATCGGACCTGGGTTTTTGGTGGAAAAAATGTATAATCAATTTTACTGGAGTTGACAATACCTAAGATAGGAACCTGTGACACATATACAGATCATATATAATCACCTCACTATTACTGTTGATGATAGATTGATAGAATATTTAATCTATTCATTTTTACGTGTACTTTGTACTAAAAAGTACATTAAAAAGCATTGTCACCATCATCATAACACTGCTATCTCTATTGTGTCACTTTTGCCAAAATACCTCTTATAAATACCCTTTATATTCACATATATATCAAAAGCTGTGTATAACTGAGCTGCAGAGGCATAACTAGGGCTTTCGGCGCCCAGGGCAAATTGAGAAACGGAAGGGAATGAAAACATCCCTTGCGATATGGATACCTAATCTCGGCAGTTCTGTGATTATTAGTACATAGACCCCTAAATATTTTAAAATGACATTTATCCTATCTCACAGTTCATAAAGAGGTTTTAGACCAAAATATCTTCTGGTGCTGTAAATGTGTATATATTGTATATTATATATATTATAAAGACCTTTATTTAACAACCTTATTCAAGTCTAGTCCAAGGATAAATACTAAGTACTACTAAAAGTATGTACTTTCAATAATAAACACATCTGTCAGGCCCTGGTATAGATTGTCCTCAGCTGTGGATTCAGTAGCCGGGGGGCTAGGGTGAAATGGTGGTAAGAGACGAGGAGGCAAAATATAAGTCTTCCTCATAAGTTACTCGCAGATGTTGGAGAGACCTACTCCGGGGCGCTGAGTCTAATTATTATTTATTATACTTATTACCAGGTATTTATATAGCGCACACATATTCCGCAGCGCTTTACAGAGAATATGCCAAATATTCTCTGTAAAGCGCTGCGGAATATGTGTGCGCTATATAAATACCTGGTAACATCAGTCCCTGCCATAGTGGAGCTTACACTCTATTATTCCCTATCACATGCGCATACACATACACACTAGGGTTAACTTGGTGGGAATCGAACCCAGGACCTCAGTGCTGTGAGGCAGTAATGCTAACCATTACACGGGTCAGGTATGTGCGCAGATTCCCGACCACTAGCGTGCACTGCTGCCTCAGGCTAATTGATGTTACCTCTGTATAAGCTCTTCCATTGGCAATGTGCATGCAAGATGCAAGCCAAACTTTGAACTACCCTTTGGTTTAGTGTGATTTCTAAAGGCTATAGGGGATTTCAGTACTAATGATTTGTACAGTACATAGTATATTGCAAATAAAATATAAGTAGCAGGCTTCAGCTAGGCAAGTCAAATATTAGGCATGTAATTGCATATTTACCATTAAAGTGTGGGAGGTGCAGGCTGGCCTCGGGCACCAGCCTGTGTGAAGTGCCGGCTCCCTCACTGTGCTAAGAGCCAAGTGTAATGCAGCACCCGGCTCCTGTCACTGTGGGGGAGCCAGCACTTTGGTGTCACCCCTGGGCTGGTGACACCCGGGTGCAGCCCGCACCCCCCTTGTGACGCCAGTGTGTACATTCCCTTTCTATGCACACAGCGCATACTTGTCTACTTCCAATTTCTCGGTTAGCCCCCAGCACCCCTGAAAGAGTAGGCAGATATCCCGCTTCCCAGTGAAGTGGGCAGGATGGGGAGATTTTATGAGAAATTTGCGAGTCCGTAGAGAGGGGGTGGAGCTAAATGACGCGAATCGTGCCATTTAGCCCAGCTCCCTCCTCGCGGACCCGTGAATCGCTGGCTTTTCCTGTGAAAGGGGATGGGACCGAATGACGGCTGTATTCTGGCCCCGCCCCCTGAATGTGAGAGCCGCACATTCTGGCCCCTGCTCCTGGAAAGGATTTAGTAAAAGTCTGTAAGTATGACCCGCCTTCTCTAACACACAACTAGCAGCAGTCATTACCATTGTACAATGACAGCTCCCATATAGCAATGACTGGCATTCTTGTGATTATAGGGAGAGATATCAGCAGCAGTCTGTTCATAACTTCATACAGATCCTATTTACACTCCGGTGCATAAATATTGGGACATTGACAGAATTTTCATATTTTGGCCTCTATTCACCACCACAATGGCTTTGAAATGAAACAAACAAGATGTGCTTTAACTGCAGACTTTCAGATTTAATTTAGGGTAATTACATCCAAATCAGGTGAACGGTGTAGGAATTACAACGGTGTCTATATGTGCCTCCCACTTTTTAAGGGGCCAAAAGTAATGGGACTATCAACTCAAAAGCTATTTCATGGACAGGTGTGGGCTATTTCATTATCAATTAAGCAGGTAAAAGATCTGTAGTTGATTATAGATGTGACATTTGCATTTGGAATCAGTTGCTGTCGGCTCTCAATATGAGATCCAAAGAGCTGTCACTATTAGTGAAGCAAGCCATCATTAGGCTGAAAAATCAAAACAAAAACTGTTTGGAACATTCTTAAAAAGAAAGAGCGCACCGGAGAGCTCAGCAACACAAAAAGACCCGGAAGACCACGGAAAAACAACTGTGGTGGATGACAGAAGAATTATTTCCCTGGTGAAGAAAACAGTTGGCCAAATCAAGAACACTCTCCAGGACGTAGGTGTATATGTGTCAAAGTCAACAATCAAGAGAAGACTTCACAAGAGTGAATATAGAGGGCTCACCACAAGATGTAAACCATTGGTGAGCCACAAAAACAGGAAGACCAGATTTGAGTTTGTAACATCTAAAAAAGCCATTACAGTTCTGGAACAAATCCTATGGACAGATGAGACAAAGATCAACTTGTACAAGAGTGATGGGAAGAGAAGAGTATAGAGAAGGAAAGGAACTGCTCATGATCCAAAACATACCACCGCATCAGTGAAGCATGGTGGTGGTAGTGTCATGGTATGGGCATGTATGGCTGCCAATGGAACTGGTTCCCTTGTATTTATTGATGATGTGATTGCTGATAAAAGCAGCAGAATGAATTCTGAAGTGTTTCGGGCAATATTATATGCTCATATTTAGTCAAATGTTCAGAACTCATTGGACGGCGCTTCACAGTGCAGATGGAAAATAACCCGAAGCATACTGCAAAAGCAACCAAAGAGTTTTTTAAGGCTAATAAGTGGAATGTTATGCAATGGCCAAGTCAATCCCCTGACCTGAATCCGATTGAGCATGCATTTCACTTGATGAAGACAAAACTGAAGGGTAAATGCTCCAAGAACAAGCAGGAACTGAAGACATTTGCAGTAGAGGCCTGGCAGAGCATCACCAGGGATGAAACCCAGCGTCTGGTGATGTCTATGCGTTTGCCTGCAAAGGATTTGCAACAAAGTATTAAAAAGTGAAAGTTAGATTTAGGATTGTTTAGTTTGTCCCATTACTTTTTGCCCCTTAAAAAGTGGGAGGCACATGTAGAAACCGTTGTAATTCCTACACCGTTCACCTGATTTGGATGTAATTATCCTCAAATTAAATCTGAAAGTCTGCAGTTAAACCACATCTTGTTTGTTTCATTTCAAAGCCATTGTGGTGGTGAATAGAGGCCAAAATATGAAAATTCTGTCAATGTCCCAATATTTATGCACCTGACTGTATATCAGATCCGGAACTAATCTTAGATGCCAGCAGCAGAACAGAGGACGGAGGCAGCAGGAGAGCATCCACTGGAACAGAAGACAAGAGGGAGGCAGGAAGGCTACCGACTCAGTAGTAAGACTCAGTAGTAAACAAATACTCGGCGGTGCCAAATTTACTGCCCTGGCCGGCGGCGCCCCCCTCTACAGGGACTGCTGCAGCGCCCACGGCACGTGCCCTGCTTACCCCGCCCTAGATATGTCACTGCCGAGCTAAATAATATATACAGATGTGTCCACATACATTTAGCCTCCTTGCGCATTAAACACTGCTTCTAATCGCGCCATTCGGTGGCGTGAATCGGTAGCGCCATGAATCTTTTCATGCAACGCAAATTCTTCCCTTACAATGCGTCTTATTCACAAAGCGATGCGAATAGGACACACAAACAGCTTATGCTAATTCAAATGATATGCAGCATAAATATATTCTGTGTGCGACTGCGGCTGTATCTGCATGCGACATGCTATGGTACAGTGTCACGCTGCAGTGGACAAGGCTTTTTTTCATGCCAAGTTCCTTTGTGCTTCGTGTACAGATTCAGACTCAGGGCCTGATTCAGAAATGTACTCAATGACAATATTTACGCAGTAGAGCGATTATCGGCAAACTGCGCATACATCTAAATTAAGAGCTACAGCTCTCACATGCTAACTGGAGCGGTGTATCTACAGTACACGGAAGTTTATAAAATGGTATTCATATATCCCTATATAAAAGTAGACATATTCTAAATACAGATGTGTCATACACTATTGCTGCAGTCACGCCAAACAGCCCTTCTGGGTGCACGAGGTCTCTGTGACTGTCACATTTGCATATGTTCGCACAACACCTGTGTATGGGATCGCAGCTTAGATGCCATTACCGTACATTTCTGAATCATTCCCTCAGACGCACACAGATATACAAGTGTTGCATATTAATTTAATCAGTGCAGTCTCGTGAAGATGGTTGTCAGATCCAATTGCAACTAAAGGCCCCCAACCATCAGAGACTGATTGCCGCAATGCGGCGATCCAGATATGCTGGGTCCCATCACGGAACATCGATGTCGGCCGGTCTGCATTTCCGACCGGCAGATCGGCGTTTCCGATCCCATCGTCATTCCCTGCCAAATCATTACGAAAAAGTAACTTTTCAACCCGACCATCTCACATTTTCAAGAAATTTGGTAGGATGATAAACGGCATAAAGTAACTTTCATATGTCAAAATGTAAAATATGTCAAATTTATGCTTGCAAGGTCAACTAAAACGAATCAGAACTTTGGGCCTGATTCAGAGCCGTTCGCTATTTGTGGTCGTTCGTTCAAAAACAAGGGGTGGCTATTCAAATGATCCGTTCGCAAATTGCAGTCTGTTCCCACCTCTAAGTCTGAACGAGCGAGCAAAACATACGCTCGTTTTTTTGATAAAAACGCCCCCTGGCCGCACGCACCATACGTCATGTCCGCTATTTATTAGATTAATCGAGTACATCGTACAGTGTATGAACTGCTCGCTATTCTTGTGGTTGGTGTTTTAACCGCTATTTTGCGAGCAGTTCTGAGTTAAAAAAAACCAAGTGACGTGGGCAATGACGCTGCTGTATTAATTATGCACTCCCTTAAAACGCCCGTTTTGACCTTTAAGCACGCCTGCGTTCGGATCTCCACTCCCCGTTTTCAAGCACCTTCCCCTGTTACCACCCACATACGCCTCATTCTGTCACTCAAAATAGCAGGCCCTCGCTATATTGCGTACCAACGATTTTCGGCCGCACTGACTGGTTCGCGCATGCGTACTAAAAACCGTACGCATGCGCAGATGTGCGAACATCGCTCGGAACGAGCGTACTGCCGCTAGCGAGTGGCTCTGAATGAGGGCCTTTGTTTCTAATTGTGGTAGAACTTTCATGTTGGTCTTGTTTTGAAGCTAAGGGACCATAGTTTTCATATTTAAATATTGACTTTTACATTTTAAGGTCACATGATGTGACCTTTGACCTTGAATATCTAGAAAAAAAAAAAGTGTATGTTTAATTATTTTGTACATAAAGTATGTTATACACTTAAATACAATCTCTCTTTGGTATAAGTTTGATTTTGGGATGCTTTTGGGAACAGGATTAAAAAAAATATTAAGTAAAGCAGTTGAACCCTTCTTGCACTAACCATGCATCTGGTAAGTTTAGACTTGTCTTGCAGTATCTCTCTGTATTCTTGGGATGTCCATCGGTGGTTTTCCATCAACAGTCACCACAGAGTTGCCGACAATCTGGCTACCTCTTCTGGGAGGAGGCAGTCAGATCGGCACAGCAGGGGAGGTGACACGAATTTAGGGGCAGGATGGGGAGGCATGACTTCGCGATTGCGTCATCGCGGCCACGCCCCTGCTACACAATGCTGACAGTACCGGCATTGTACAGTCAGTTAAAGAATCCCTTTTAATTTGTTTCCTACAGTTATCACAAATCATTTGATCACTATTGACATGTGGCTGTATTTAATCATCCATGGTAGCATCTTCCTTAATTCCTTCCTTAATTGTTTTCTACTGCTGCTAGGTCTTTCAATATCAAATGGGCTGCAGCACTGAGGACCTCATTCAGAGGTGGTCGTTAGTTGCAAGCGGTCGCTCTGAATCAGGGCGGCCGCTTGCATCCTGAACGACCGCCTCCTTGTCGATCGCTAAGCTGTGGGTTAACACCCACAGCTCTAGTGACCGACATGGGTGATGGTCGCGATGGTCAAGACCATCGCGACCATCGGGGCTTACGACCAGACCCTAAGGTTGGGTCTGGGCATTCGTAAGCCCCAGGGAGCTTCCTGCTCGATCATCATCAGCAATCTCAGTGAGGTCGCCCCCAAAAGGCAAGCGTTCTGGTGGGAACGCCTCCGTTTGAGCAGGCATGCCCCCTGTCCGCCTCCCACATGGGGCGAGCTGTCACTCACCATCGACAGCTCGCCCTGTCTGCTGCGAGACCCCTAGCGATGGAGCGTCCGTCAGTGGATAGTTCCTAAGGGACCGCCTGCGTTTGTGCAGCCACCCCAGTCCCCGCCTACAAAATAAGGCGAGCTGTCAATCAACATCGACAGTCGCCCCGTCTCGTAGTGAGCCCCGGAGCGACGGACCTGCTGTCGCTCGCGCATGCGTACGCCGGATGCGGCGCATGTGCAGGGGCCAAACATCGGCCCACTTGCGAGTGCTATGCGCTCGCGAGCGGGTCTGAATCAGTCCCATGGCCCTCAAGGCCCCCCAACAGTTCAGGTTTTAGAGATAACCACCTGTGCTCAACCATGGATAATTCAAACTGACTGAAGTACTAATTAAGTCACCTGTGGTCAAGCATGGATATCCCTAAAAACTGGACTGTTAGGTTGCTCTGAGGACTGAGGGCCTGATTCAGACCCCTGATTCAGACTCAGCGAGTGCTGAGTGCTCGCAACCGGGTCGATGTTTGCCCACTGGGCATTCGCACGACGGAGCCGGCTCAGTCGTGCGCATGCGCGAGACCCGGCTAGTAACAGGTGCTCCGTCACTCCGGAGCTCGCACCAAAGGTGGCGAGCTGTCGATGGTGATTTACAGCTCGCTCCATTTGGTAGACGTGCAGGGGGGTGGCTGGCCAAACGGAGGCGTTTCCGAAGGAACGCCTGCCGTTTGGGGGCGGCCCCACTGACATCACCAGTGATGTCAGTGGGAGAGCTTCCGGCTCTATTAGAGCCAGAAGCTCTCTGGGGCTTGCGGCCACGAGACCCTGCCACAAGGGTCTCGTCGCAAGCCCGATGGTCTTGACCATCGCGACCATCAACCTAACCGCTCGCAATAGCTGTGGGTGGTCACCCACAGCTATGCGAGCGGCCAGGAGGCCGAACAAAAAAGAAAACGCCCTGATTCAGAGCGAGCGCTCGTTCAGAGCGTCCGTCTCTGAATCAGGCCCTGAGTTTTGGAACCTTTCCGGTAAACTGTCTTTGGGCATGATTCATTACAGATCGCAACTGCAAATGCAATAGCGATTACGCACTCAGTCTCACTGCGATGATATGCTAATTCTCTGTGATCGCTATGCCGTCGCAGCAAACATAAGGACGCCCACCTTACCTTACACACATCCACAAGACTGCAAAACCATCGGTACTCAGGAATTGCTAACCTCATCGCACGCAGTGAGTACACAACCTGCGTATGGCAATGCAGTGGATAGTTTATGCTTACCCATGCAACGGCATTCAAACCATACTTGCCGACATCTTGGCTGCCCCCCTCCGCGAGGAAGCAGCCAGGTCGGCTTAGCAGAGTGGCGGAGCTGGGGGCGTGAGCATGCGATCGCGTCATTGTGGCCCCGTCCCGCTACACAATGCCGAGATTTTCATCATTGTGAAGCAGTCATCAGCCCCCCCCCCCCCGCTGCAGGTGTTTGTGGCTGCATTGCGGGGAGGGGGACTGGAGGGGCTGGGAAGCATGCCTACTTTACATGCATGCGCAAAACAAATCAGTCGGCTGATTGCGTGCGCAATCGCAGTTGCGATCCTTGCTGAATCAAGCCCTTAGGTCCCTTGTATCATATTTGCCTACTCTCCCGAAAATGCTGGGAGCCTCCCGAAAATCGGTTGGCGCACCCAGCCCCACAGAAAAGCAGGTATTGCTAGTGTCATCATGGCCCCGCCCTCTGCTTCACAATGCCGGTATCTCAGCATTGTGTAGCGGTGGTGAGGCCAAAATAATGCTGTTTTTAATGCCAAGTAATATTCCAAGCCACGCCCCCTATTCTGTGTCACACCCCTCCCCCCTATGCCGACCTGTCTGCCTCCTCCCGTGGGAAAGCATGTCTTGTATCACTAGTTCTCAAGCAGAAGCTGCAGCCAAACTGAGTGGTGCAAACCATCGATGGTTCACCACAGATTGTTATTGTACCATCGATGGTGGCCATCGATGTAAACCCACCGATGGCCATACCTAGAACACAGAGAGAGACATTACAAGACAAGTCTGAATTTGCCAGTTGCACGGTGAGTTCAAGAAGGGTTCAACTGCTTCACTTAATATTTTTTTTTACTCCTGTTCCCAAAGGCATCCCAAAATCAAACTTACACTAAAGAGAGATTGTATTTAAGTGTATAACATACTTTATGTACAAAAAAAGCCATACACTTTATTAGATATTCAAGGTCAAAGGTCACATCATATGACCTTGAAATGTAAAAGTCAATATTTAAATATAAAACAATTTTTTATGAAAACTATGGTCCCTTAGCTACAAAACAAGACCAACATAAAAGTTATACCACAATTAGAAGCAAAGTTATGATTCAATTTAGTTGACCTTGCAAGCATAAATCTGACTTTTGTCATGTTTGCAACCTTGTAGCATGAACACCGTGTGTCACTGAGGGGTAAAATTTTACATATGAAAGTTACTTTATGCCGACTATCATCCTACCAAATTTCATGAAAATGTGAGATGGTCGGGTCGGAAGCCGTGATGACTTGGCATGGAATGACTGATCCGTCGCAGATGTATGGGGACCTTTTGACACACATTTGAGTGAATAGGATGATACACAGCTGCTCTCTCGTGTGGCATGACATATTGAGGCTAGGTGTATGAGGACACATCAGTAGTTCAGTATGTCATCAAAAATTTACATTGTTATAAACATATGACATTTTTAAAACTAACATATCATAAATAAAATTCCAGCCCCCCTTTCTGACCTCCACCTTAACTTCTGCCGGCCACTATATATATATATATGTATGTGTCAGATTCCTTTGTGTACAGTTGATACCTAATTTGATTTATTTTTCTTGCAAACATCCATTGCTTAGATTTGTCCATTTTGTTGTGCACTTGATGACTTTCATGTTCATTTCTGTTGAAATAGCTATTCTCCTAACAATAAACTATTTTCTAAAAAAAAAAACTTAAATTCCAAAACACAAATTTAAAGGGGTGAAAAACATTTCTTTCAATGCTCTGTCATTGGGCCTGATTCAGAGATGGGGGCTTTTAGCACTGCTGCTGCATCTAATGTACCCCCAGATGTAAACACTGATTATATACAGTAAAAGTCGCTGCTGAGTTCTGTGACCATATAAAGGTACAAAGTTACAGTCTGAGTCCATATATCCAGATCTCAGAATTCCAAGATGGCTTCTAATATCCATTAGAATTTACAGTAACAGGTGTATTTCTTATATTATACAAAAGATTTCTTAATGACCACTAACGTGATGGTATTGGAACACACTAAATATAAATAATATCAGATCTGACTGTTTACAAAATTATTATGAACAGGAGTTTAAAAACATATATTAGTACCACTTGTGCATTATATATACATATTTCAGCATAAATATATTTCAGAACATCAGTCTATTTCATCTTTCCAGGTATGTCAGCCTGCTACAAGTTTTAAATTATTTCCACTTGTGAATTAATCATTTATAATGTATATAATAAGCGAGAAAGCGTGTCTGCCTGTCCGTCTTTTTGTCTTTTATGTGCGGCCAGAGTTTTGGATCGGATGCAGATTTTTGAAATTTCAGCGCCGGAATCCCAATCAGAGTGGGAAGGCCGGCGACGGAATGCCGACATGGCTGGAGATGCCAACGCCGGAATCCCAACAGCTGGCATCCCAATCGTAAGTACAGCGGGGCCGGGTAGCTGTTAGCTTTAGGCACCCCTGGGGGGGCTTAGGCTTTGGCTGCAGGAGGGGGGGAGGTTAAGGTTAGGCTCCAGACAGGGAGGGGGGGGGGGTTGGGGTTATATAGTAACATCTACTTACCAGAAAGAGGTTGACTGTAAAAGTTTTCTTACCTACCGTGGTTGTCACTATCGTCCTTGGTTAAGGAATATACCAAACAGCCAGTATTATAGACTGAGGCGTAACTGCAATTTAATTGACTGAATCCATCAATGCTCAAGGTTACCCTGATGAGATCTTAATATCTGCATTTGAGGCAGCATATAATAAATATAGAGAATCCCTACTCTGTAGCTCAATTAGAAGTTCAAAAGGAGACTCTTCAGATGAATGTAATTTGAAATTTATCACTATATATAATTATTTTTCAAATTAATTGAAGGCTGTTATAAAAAAGAACTATCCCATCCAAAACTGATAATATACTGTCTACCCTACTTGAATATGAACCAAGGGTCATTTTTAAAAAAAGCTATGAGTTTGCAGAGATACTTAGCACCTAGTCATTTTAGTTCTAATAATACATCAAACTGATTGATACTTGGTTAGATAAATACATGCATAAAAAGGGTAACTTTAAATGTGGAACGATTGGTTATGATATATAGAATCACCCAATTTAAATCAGGCTCATTAAGTTCCCTATTTGATATTCATAATATGACTAATTGTCGGACCACATATGTTGTATAGGTCATTACATGCAATTGTGGTGTCCAGTATGTTTGAAGGACGACCTGTATGCTGCATACATGGGGCCTGATTCAGACCCGGTCGCTCTGACAGAGCGCTCGCTCTGAATCAGGGCCGGGTTTTTTTGTTTTTTGTTTTTTTTTAGAACGGCCTCCTGGCCACTCGCATAGCTATGGGTGACCACCCACAGCTACATCGAGCGCCCATGATGATGGTCGCGATGGTCAAAACCATCGCGACCAGCTGGCTTGCGACAATACCCTTGTGGTATGGTCTCGTGGCCGCAAGCCCCAGAGAAATTTCGGCTCTAACAGAGCCGGAATCTCTCCACTGACATCACTCGTGATGTCAGTGGGGCCGCCCCCAAATGACAGTCGTTCTCATGGGAACGCCTCCGTTTGGGCAGCTACCCCCCTGGCCCGCCCACCAAAGGGGGTGAGCGGTCACTCAACATCGACAGTTTGCCCCCTTTATTGCGAAACCCGGAGCGACGCAGTGCCCGTCGCTAGCTGGGTCTCGTGCATGCGCACGACGGAGCCGGCTCTGTCGTGCGCATGCGCTGTGGGCCACCATCAACCCGGTTGCGAGTGCTCAGCGCTTGCGACCAGGTCTGACTCAGGCCCCTGGTTCCTTGAAAACAGAACAAATGTTCTGAAGGGAGTGAATACACATAGCCTCTCCTAACATGTTAAATGAAAACATAGGGGTGATTTTAATGTCCTTAGACTTCAGGGCATTGAACATATTAAGAAGACTCCTAGAGGTAGAGACCGCTTTAATATTGGCCTAATGTAAATCTGGTCAACTACAGTTTGTCACGCCATGTTGGGCAATTAATAACATCATTTTTGGGGGAGCATGTTGTTGTACTGGTTACATTACTGCCTCACAGCACTGAGGTCTTGGGTTCAATTCCCACCAAGGCCCTATGGGTGTGAGGCTTGTATGTTCTCCCCATGTTTGCATTGGTTCCCTCCCACTATCCAAAAACATAAAGGTTGGCTAATTGTACATGTGGTAGGAAATATAAATTGTAAGCTCCACTGGGGCAGGGACTGATGTAAAGAGCTGCAGAATATGTGTGCACTATAAAAATAATTGTATAAATAATGCCACCTACCATAACTGTTCCTAGTGCTAGGACATTCCCAACTTTCTTTACTACTTTGAAAACACACACCAGTGGGAAGTGATGAAAAGAGGGCGCATTTTAAAGACACGCCCCCTTTTCTCGTGACCATGCCCCCTTTTCAGGCGAGCGCAGGAGTGCCCGTTTCTAG
Source organism: Taudactylus pleione (assembly GCA_031769625.1). Lineage (NCBI taxonomy): Eukaryota > Metazoa > Chordata > Amphibia > Anura > Myobatrachidae > Taudactylus > Taudactylus pleione. Next base: position 11,179,155 of record JAUIMM010000025.1, on the reverse strand, counting down.
GTCAGACGCCCTACCCGGCGCCGGACCTAGAGTGAACACCAGTACTACCAATTCTACACATTATGCCACGCCGTAATAGTATCCCTTATACATTATGCAACACAGTAATGCCCCTTACACTACACAGTAAAGTCCCTTACACATTATACCACACAGTAATTCCCTTTACAGATTATGCCACATAATAGTAGTGCCCCATATCACACATTATTCCCCACAATAGTAGTGTCCCTTACACATTATGCTTCCCCCCAGCAATTCACCTCCCTATGGGCTCTATTTATTAACATTATTTTTACTAAACTAACATTTAGTACCCTTTTCACATAATTTTCACACCCTTTTCACATAATTTTAGTCTCACCTATAGTTATTACAGGGCAATTGGAGTAGAATTCGTAAAATTCTACTCCAACGCCTAAGTATCACTTATTTTTAGTAAGCAGATCTCATTTCACACAATTGTAATGGGAAATGTGATCCGACCAAAGTTACTAAAAATAAATTGTAAAAAAATACTGGGGAAAGCCCTGTGATAATAACGCCACCTGGAGGTGGCGTTATCAAGGGTCTCCCCCGCTTACCGGACTCCTACTCCTACTCTGCTCTGCTCTAAAAGGCAGAGCAGAGCCCGGAGCAGGTCCCAGTGATCAGCTGTGTGGTCTAAACAGACCGCAACCTGATACACTGCAAAAAAAAAAGTTAAATTCACTTACCTGACTCCAGGGACCGGTGGTCGGGGCTCCGGTGATGACTCCCCTCCGGTCAGCTGGTCTCCCATGCTGCACTGCGGCCCAGTCATCAGGTGATCGGGTCCCAGTGCAGTATGGGATATCAGCTGACCGGAGGCATGGAAGACATCACCGGAGCACCGATGACTACAGGGGGGGTCGCGGGGGGTGGGGGGGTGATCACGGGGGGTGGGGCTTAGCGCCGGGGGGTAGCAGTGACGGCCGGTCGGCGCATGCGTGGGGCACTAGTCACGGTATTTTTTGCGAAAATATCGTGACTAGAGTGCAGAGGGGATTCGCAGGGACAGAGCTTTCTTGCAAGCTCAGTCCCTGCAAGGGATTTGTAGTAAATCCCTGTGATATTGCCTGAATTCGCAATGCGAATTCAGTCGGTAATATCATACGACAATCTGCATTGCAAATGCGGATTTTAGTAAATTATTATTATTATCCTTTATTTATATGGCGCCACAAAGGTTCCGCAGCGCCTTACTCAGTACATAAATGAGCACACAAGAAAAACAGTTAAAAGTAGTAAAACAATACAGGACAAGGACATGGTTTATAAACACAGCTGCATAACACAAGCAGCAGGACATGAGCAACCATGTGTTAGGTGCCGTTGTGGGGAGTTAGGAGTAAATTATACTATAAGTAGGGGGAGGAGAAGCACATGAGTGACGAGGGCCCTGCTCATGAGAGCTTACATTCTAAAGGGGAGGGGCAGACAGACAGGGGCGACACAGATGGGGTAGATAGTGAGGAAGGAGCATGGAGCAGTGGGTTATGATATGTGCTGCGGAATGTGTGTGTATAAGATGACCTGATGTTATGTCAAAATTAAGTCCTTCATTCATCTATCTCTATGACAGAAAATAGATTTTAATTATGTGTTATTTACATGAGAGTTGTACAAAATAAAGTAGTAGCGCTTTCATTATTGTGTGTTACATTTTAGCATCTAAATACATACTGATAAAAATGCGGCTATTATGGGACTGTCCTGCCATCCTATTACAGTAGTGAATACTTAGGCCCAGCTGCTGGGTGCTATGCCTCTCGCCTCCCCGTGTGCCATCAGGTGTGGACTTAGGGACAGGCCGTTAGCTAATCACAGCTAGCTCCCCTGCAGGCAGCAGTAGACATGGACAGACAGTGCCGATGCAATTTGAATCTGGCACCGGTCGCAAGGCGATCAGAGCTCGCGGACAAGTAGACAATCAGGAGCTGCCACTGCTGATTGGCTGCCAGTCTGAGGGCTCTGATTGCCTCGTGACTGGCGGCGCTCTCTCTACGTGACTGCCTGCCAGTGCACCAGCTGTAATCAGCAGGGCAGCCAGTACCAAATCAACTAGTTATAAATAACTGTACTAATTAAAACGAGACTGAGCAAAGTGGACTTCATGGTTTCAAATTTCATGGTCTACTACTCTACTACCTAGAGGCTAACCAAGCCTGCTTGCCAATTCACTGCATCATTTGCCATAAAGTAAAATGTCGCCTACAGTGTTTGCAATTAAAAGTAGTGGCAGAGTGAGTATTCCCTGAATAAGTTTTTGAGTATCTCAGAAGAATGTATCAATCTTAAAAAAATGACCAAAAAAAACAGAAGAATCACATACTGTAGTATAAGTTTCTGAAAAACTTACCACAATGCAAAGATGAATCTTTCTTTATTATTGTTGGGCTGTAGATCCAATCATTCATCTTCCACCTGATAACATCTCCATCATCGCAGCTTTGGAGCCACAAATCTGCTACTGTATTCCACATCCTAAACATATACAGATCCCCAACCAATCCCAAGGATGCAGAGGCATTCTTATGTGGACAGCCAAGGCTCAAACTGCCACCTCCATGCAGCATGGTGTTGTTCTCCAGCTTGTCCTCTCTTTTCAGTTTACCATTAAGATAAAATCTCATAGATTCATTCCTGCCATCCCATGTAATGCAGATCTCATACCAAGTGAACAAATTTAGACTTTCAAACACATTGATCTCAGTGCCAAACATCCATATTTTCATACTGCTGCTGTCACCAAAAACACCAATTTCATACACAAGGTCCGGGGAAGAGGGCAGTTGGTAGATGAAAGCAGTCCAAGGATTAGAGGATGACAGTTTCAGGTAGGTGCACACGGTGAACTGTGTTAGATCGGGAACAGGTGTACTCAGGGTCATGAGGTCTTCACATGGTGTACTGAAGACAGCTTTACAGTCTCCAAAATCCACAGCATGGGCTACAAAATAAAAGTAATTTATAAGAAATTAACAACAACTAATACTTGTGAGTAGTAAACATTAAGTTTGCTCTATATTTAAGAGCTATTCTTTAATCAGCAGACTTGTAATAGCAGTCTTATAATAAATTGATTTTAATAACCAGAAATATATACATACACACACACTTATATATATATATATATATATATATCCCAGAGGGTTCCACACTCACGATGTCATATGTAGTATGCTGGAGTGACAACCCAAAGGAGGACAAAAATTGATCCTCCCAAATTCAAAGAAAACAGCCACAGGGGTGCACTCACTGGTCTTCCAAAATTTATTTTAATCCATCTTCATTATAAAGGCATAAACTGTACATTATAGCATCCATATATATATAATAGAGAAGTCGGCAGCACTCAAAAGGGATTTTTCAGCCAAGTAATCAAACAGCGACACGATTTATTTCAACGTTTCAGATAAACATCTTTCTTCAAGGATAATATACAAGTGAAACGAACATACTTAAATACAAAGTCCATCATATGCACGCTCCATGTCTGCACCTCCACACTTCCGGGCGATCGCCCGAGGACGTCACCTGGTCATGCGGAGGCTCGACCAATAGAGCCAATCAGTGTATGTGTGTAGAACAGCAATAAAACAAACCACCTGCGCCTCAGGACTGCAGCTCCGTACACACCCAGGAGCACCAAATCCCCAAATGTTACAAACAAAAAATAGGGCGGTCCGAGAGTAGCGCTGTCCTCGATAATAATACGTGTATGTGTGTATACCATCACCATGACCATGGAACAACAAACTTTATAGACACTAGCCAATGCCTGACATTTTCATCATATACAGCAATAGCCAGGTAAAGTTTCAATACAAAGGTCATCTGAAAACCTTCTTAGTTTGTTAATAATAGCATTGCTAATTAGTAACATGCTTTGCAAGATCCCGGACAAATTTACAAATATTTAGGCAATGTAGGACCTGTACAGCCAGCTGACCCAGGTGGACTACTAGTTCAGTAAACACAGATACGGAGGTGGCCTGACAGCCATCATTCCAATAATCATAAGCCTGGAAAAATCCCTATAATTGGCAGCTATACTTTATGGAATCTCGGACCCGATGCAACCCATCCTGTACCCCAGTCAGATTAGGTCATAAATCCCTAGAAATAGTAAATAGGACACAAAGAAAAAACATATTTTTTGTGAACAAAAATTATATACGTAATTAATAGTCACTAATTTATGTTAAACCAATGATCACAAAAAAAAAATCTTACTGATAACATGACAGACTGAGATTCTCATTGAGACCATTTGGGGATACTGAGTTAAAATTATGAATCCAACGTGCTTCTTATTGGAGGAGTTTTTTTGCTCGATCTCCACCTCTTGCCGACTGGGGGACATGGTCCACTAATTTATACCTAAGGGTTGCCAAAGAGTGCATAGCTGACACAAAGTGTCTGGCCACTGGTTGCTCACTGTCTTTGCCCTCCAGTGCCAGCCAAATGGATGACCTATGTTGGGCTGCTCTCTCTCTAAAGGAGCATATCGTCTTGCCCACATATGCCAGTCCACAAGGGCACTTAATGACTTATATCACGTATTTCCTTGTGCATGTTTACACATGTTTAATAGAGATTCTTCTTCCTGAAAAAGGGTGTTATATAAGTACCTGTTTCCATGTGTCGACATGTCACACATCCAGTACATTTGTGGCAGCCAGGCACCCTTGCCAAAAAATGGCCGGATTTTGCAGAAACTCCACTAATTTTTCACTAGCCAATCTTTTAGGTTCTTTCCTCTCTTAAAACAATTCATTACATTTTTGTCATTTAATGAGGGAATACCAGTATCTGACTAGTAGCCACAATTTCTTCACAATTCCAGGGTTGTTTACCCGTTACCCATGCGTATACCATTTGGTCCTGGTAGTCCTTTGTAACCATTGCCAACTTTTTTATTTTTTATTTTAATCAAGTACCTTTTGTAAGTTTTTATATTTTGGCTCAGTTTTTGCCATCCAATTGCTGCTGGTGTCTTTCTGCAGCTGGTGTTTGGAGGAGGATTCCAGGTCCTTGATTTTCTGTTTTATTAAGGCCAACTCTCTAGATGATTCCTCCACCACTAACAATATGAGGTTGAACGAACACTTGTTTAATACGGCCACCCAATGGCGGCGAAATATGGCACTGGTATCTGCTTAGAAGACAGTAAAGACTCTGCCATCAGTGTCAGAATCTTTACTATCTTCTGCACAAACACCGGTGAAATAAATCCAAAGCTCTCCCAGTGGTGCTCAGACGACAAAGTGTCCTGGACTGAGAGTGTGTATTGCCAGAAATTGATGGACCTAAAAGCCCAACCCATACAAACAAATCTGTTTAATCAGGACATGTGTGTTCCCAAATTGGAAACAGATCCCGCCAATTGGTTCTCGGACAGGACAGCCACAGGGCCTGATTCAGCTTGGTTCGCAGTTGCTAATGTGTATGCAATTGGTCGATTGTTGCGTACTGCGCATGCATCGCAGTGCGCGAACTCACCATTGCAAACGCACGGACACCACGGACTCCACGAAGGGCATTAGCAGATTGACTGACAGGCTAAGAGCGTTTGGGGGTGGTGACGGGGGGCGGTTGGGGAAACGCAGGCGTGCCTGTGCGTTTGAACGCCGTTGCATGGTTGAGCATAAATTAGCCTGAGCTTTCCACGTGACCTGGAAAGCGACCTGCCACAATGCTGGGTGTGGGTTCAATGTCCATCGATGTGTCTGATGTTTGGCCTGGTTTGGGTGCTGTTATGAATGTGAGTGTAGGCAGAGGGCATGTGTATGTTAGCCTTTTCGACGGCACTGCAAATACATTTGCATATATTCACCTAAGACCTGCCTACAGAATTGCACACAAGTTAGCAACTGCGATCCAAGCTGAATCAGCCCACAGTCTTATATCAGATTAACTATAACAAACTTTAGCACTCCAGAGAAACTTATTTCAGGACATTGCAAGATTTAAATGAATGGGAGTATGTCAGTTCATCTTCTCACACAAGCCTCATTTTATGACATTCCTTCATCAGTGCATCATACCTCCCAGCACTGGCCTAATGCAAATCTGGTCAACTACAGTTTGTCACGTCATGTTGGGCAATTAATATCATCATTTTTGGGGGAGCATGTTGGTGTACTGGTTAGCATTACTGCCTCACAGCACTGAGGTCTTGGGTTCAATTCCCACCAAGGTCCTATGGGTGTGTTGTTTGTATGTTCTCCCATGTTTGCATAGGTTCCCTCCAACTATCCAAAAACATAAAGGTTGGCTAATTGTACATGTGGTAAAGAATATAAATTGTAAGCTCCACTGGGGCAGGGACTGATGGCCATGACCACAATATTCTCTGTTTAGAGCTGCAGAATGTGCGCACTATAAAAATAATTGTATAAATAATGCCACCTCCCCTAAACTGTTCCTAGTGCTAGGACATCCCCAACTCTCTTTACCCCCTTGAAAACATGCACCAGCGGGAAGTGCTTGAGACACTTGCAAACCATGGTGAGCTGAAACATAACTCCCAACCTTAAATCAGATTTGTCCCAACTAAATGAGGACAGTATAAAAGGGTGCACAGAGCCCTTTACTCGTAATAAGCAGCAGCGGAATACATATGTTCAAATCCCGGCAGTGCCAGCCCGACGTGGAAGGAAATGCCGATCGTGCGAAAGGTAAGTATTTCCTAACCTAATCTACCCCCTACCCCTCCTTTAGGGTGCCTAACCCTAACCCCCCCTTTCCCCGCCATCTAAGCCTAAACCTAAGTTCCCCCACGGGTTGCCTAACCCTAACCCTCCCTCCCCCTAGCCTAAACCTAACCTCCAGGGGAAGGTGCCTAACCCTAAGTCCCCCCCCCCCGGAACCCTAAACCTAACAGCTGCTGTCCGCGCTCAGCGCCCGGCGTAGGTTAAATAACCCTCGCGGTCGGCATAGAGATCGCCGGCATCATAAACCCATACCGCAGCAGCACACTGCGCATGCTCCCTCCGCGCCCCCACCCTCCCCATATTACTTACTAATCCTTTGGTGGGCTCCGGGTGTGCCTTTGCTGAGGGGAGGAGAAGGCTGTGTGTGTGCACATATCACCACCAGTGTGGCTGGATACACAGTGAAGGGGTAGCCCTGGGGTCCCCTCTCCAGAGCCTTAACTGTGTGGTGGTACTGGGCACTGGGACTGAATTGTGGCTGAGTGGCTTGAGTCACAGCTCACTTCAGGAAGCTGTTCATGGCACCCTCTGCTGGCTGGTGCTCTACACGCCAGTGCAGTCGGCACAATGGTCTGGCCGGCCATGACAGTATGATACATGTATGAACAAATGTGAAAGGTCATGACATGATGGATACAGCCATAAAACGTTTGCTTTCCCTTAAATAAACAGCTCTAGTGTCAACATTTAATCATTTGAAAATCTAGGAAAAGAACACATATATATGTAATGAAACTAAAATACAGCGGAAAAATGGTACACAAGTAAGATCTATTATTTGTTAAAGTTTAAAGTTACATTTGTTTTTATTTTATTTTCTTTGAGCACATCAGTTGTTGAAGACTAAAATACAAAATAAAACTTCATATTTTAATTTTCAATGTCTTCTTGAATATTAATAATTTAGAATGTAGTTAAGCAAACATGTGTACCAACCTAGAAAGCATAATGATATTTTAGGTAAACGGATACGTACATACTGCATATACTTTGTATGTGCAGGCTGAAAGCATTTGCTGGAGACCTACAAAAACATCTTCAAAACTGTAACTCAAAGAATCATTCATACATGAGAAATAGTCCCAAATGAAGGGATGGAAATTATAGACGAGTACATTTATTTTAATTTGCCATAGCTGGATCCAAAAGCCACATGGTGATTGAATGCTATAATTTTAATGTTTCCTTATAAAGTGTGGTGTTTGGAAATGATCCAAGTAATGACAAAATTTAATTGAACATAAAAATTATGTTTTTTATTTGTTTTAAAGCAATAGATTTTGAAATATGTGCTGAAACTACATATTCTTATGCATATGTTCATTCAACATAAAAGGGGCATTTTTTCATTTGTCAGACTACAGCACAGGCTTCCATTAAAACAACTATACAAGAAAATGCCTTCAAAGTCTATAGCAGATGGCACTTAGGAGCTGATTCAGACCCGGACGCAACGCAACGCACTTTCGCCGCTGTCAGGGGCCGGGTATGCAAATTCCGTGATCACACGACCAGGCTTAAGGACACCCTCTATGTCTTACAGAGAGACGGCAGAGTGATCGCACGCCGGTGTAATGACCCCCACTTTTATTTCTTAGCACACGTCATCTCCAGGAAGTGTATGATTAATCAGTAACATCGAGAGCCATCGGAGCTGCTCGCAGCCCTTGAGGTAGACCCTAACCTGCCACAAACACTGCGATCACTGCAGGCTGAAATACAACCAGGTAACGTACAATGACGCTTCCATGCTCATTATGCATGCCCAAAGAACAGCATTTTGACGCTCAGACACGCCGGCGTTTGCTCACCCACTCCCCTGTTTTCCAGGACCTTCCCCTGTTACCACCCACAAATGGCACTGTCACTCAAAGTAGCGCTCAGTCTGTGTACTATGAGCGCACGATTCCCGATCGCTGTGACTGGCTGGCGCCCGTGCAATGCGACGCATGCGCAGAAAGCGAACATCGGCCAGCTACGAGCGAACGCAGCCTAGCTTCCGGGTCTGAATCGGGACCTTAGTGCCTGCCAAGATACAATCCACACACATCTGATCTGTGTTGGAGATGCTGCGGTCTGAGGGGTACTTGCCTTCATATTTGGTAGGAATGTCTGGTTATTAGAAAGTTTTGGGATGATGTAGTGGCCCTACTAACCCACATATTGGGTGTTCAAGTGTCCAAGGATCCCGTGACCCTACTAATGTGCAAATCTGTTACCTTGCTTCCTAAACCAGCAGACAAGCTTCTCCAACATGCCTCCAACGCAGCAAAACTGCAAACAGCCACGGACTGGAAAAAGTCCAACCCACCCTCCATGACTGCTGTTATCAATACAATTTGGTATGTTGCATCCATGGAATATATTATTAGCCTTCTGCGCAATACAGAAGATAGGGACTGGCATCCTTGATATCTCCATCGGAGGACACCTAACGTTGTACTTACACACTCTGCTCCTTTACTTGTACTTCATACACACTACACTTTATTGATATTTTTAACTCAGGACCAGTTGCTTCCCTTGTATCTGTTTTCCTTGTTCTTCTCCCTTCTTGTTAGTATTTTTATTTTATCTTTAGCCTTTTTAACTAGGCTGTGGCTACTTTACCGGTTCAGTAGCACATCGGGCAGGAAGAGATAGGGGACTGCTGCTGTGTGTTAGGCCACAGAGGGCCAGGGAAGTTGCTTCTTCTTGATGTACTGAGAGACTGAAAACCGTATCATTACAGCTACTGTTACTTAATAAATAAAAAAAGTTAAAAAGGGGAAATAAAAAATACAGATGCGTCCTCATACACTATTGCTGCAGTCGTGCCAAACAGCCCTTCTCGCATGCCAGGTCCTGTCTGACTTGAGACTTTTTAGTATTTGGATTCTTTAATCTGCAACTTTTGCTCTCATAACCAGGGCCGCAACTAGGGGGGGCTGGAGGTGCGCGTGCACCGGGTGCTGGATTATTGAGGTGCCGATGTCCGGTGCCGAAATTATGGGCGGCGGTGGGGGCATGAGCGGTCACCCCCGTGGCCACCAAACCTGCTATACATATCCCCGCAAGGCCAGCGCAAACCTGCACTATAGGGAGACGCCAGACTGGAGAGGCGCTCTCCCTGTAGCTGCTGCCGAGTCCATTTATGCTGCAGGCTGTGTCCTTTAGCATACATCATGCTCTCTCCGTTAGCGTTCTGTGTGCTCATTCACTGACACAAATTTTGCTCAGCAGTATAGGCAATGGTCATTTGATGCTCTATTCTCTATTCCATATGTACTTGAGATTTGCTCCATCTACATTGTTTTGTTTAAAACTGGATTATACAGTGCCTTGAAAAAGTATTCACCCCCCTTGGCTTTTTACCTTTTTTGTTGCATTACAACCTGCAATTTATTTATTTATTTTTTATTTGAATGTTATGTAATAGATCTGCACAAAATAGTCGAATTTGGTGAAGTGAAATTAGAAAAATATTTATAAAAAAGAATCTTTATAAATAAATTCTGAAAATTGGCATGTGCATATGTAAACACCCCCTTTGCTATGAAGCCCCTCAAAAGTTCTGGGGAACCAATTACCTTAGAAGTCACATAATTAGTGAAATGAAGTCCACCTGTGTGAAATCTAAGTGTCACAAGATCCGTCAGTATAAACACACCTTTTCTGAAAGGCCCCAGAGGCAGCAACACCACTAAGCAAGAGGCATCACACCATGAAGACCAAGGAGCTCTCCAAACAAGTCAGGGACAAAGTTGTTGAGAAGTACAATTCTGGGTTGGGTTAAAAAAAAAAATATCCAAATCTTTGATGATCCCCCGGAGCACCATCAAAGCCATCATCATCACATGGAAAGAACATGGTACCACAACAAACCTGCCAAGAGAGGGCCACCCACCAAAACTCACAGACCTGGCAAGGAGGGCATTAATCAGAGAGGCAGCACAGAGACCAAAGGTAACCCTGAAGGAGCTGCAGAGTTTCACAGCAGAGACTGGTGTATCTGTGCATGAGACCACAATAAGCCGTACACTCCATAGAGCTGGGCTTTATGGAAGAGTGGCCAGAAAAGAGCCATTACTTAGTGATAAAAATAAGAAGACACGATTTGAGTTTGCCAAAAGGCATGTGGGCGACTCCCCAAATGTATGGAGGAAGGTGCTCTGGTCAGATGAGAGTAAAAAAAATTTTTCGGCCACCAAGGAAAACGCTATGTCTGGCGCAAACACAACACATCCCATCACCCCAAGAACTCCATCCCCACAGTGAAACATGGTGGTGGCAGCATCATGCTGTGGGGATGTATTTCAGCAGCAGCGACTGGGAAACTGATTCCAGTCAGTTAAATACAGGAATACTCTTGAGCAAAACCTGTTTGTCTGCCTGTGATTTGAGACTGGGACGGAGGTTCACCTTCCAGCAGGACAATGACCCGAAACATACTGCTAAAGCAACACTCGAGTGGTTTAAGGGGAAACATTTAAATGTGTTGGAATGGCCTAGTCAAAGTCCAGATCTCAATCCAATTGAGAATCTGTGGTCAGACTTGAAGATTGCTGTTCACAAGCGGAAACCATCCAACATGAAGGAGCTGTACCAGTTTTGCCTTGAGGAATGGGCAAAAATCTCAGGGGCAAATTGTGGCAAGCTCATAAGAGACTCATCCAAAGAAACTTGCAGCTGTAATTGCCGCAAAAGGTGGCAGTACTGACTTTTGGGGGGTGAATAGTTATGCATGCTGAAGTTTTCTGTTATGTTGTCCTAAATATTGTTTGATTCACAATATAAAAAAAACACACAACTTCACAGTAGTAGGCATGTTCTGTGAATGAAATGATGCACACCTTCAAACAATCCATTTTAACTCCAGGTTAGGTAACAAAACATGAAAAATGCAGAGGGGTGTGAATACTTTTGCAAGGCACTGCATTTTTCAATTTTGCTTCAATGAAGAAAAAGTTATTAAAAAAAAAAAAAAAAGGAATTGCTCCATCTCTCTGTTGAGATATTTTCCTGCATTATCAGATTTCAGGGTTGTGAGTCTGTAACCTTATTTTATTTACAAACCTCTTGTGCTCTGCAATCCTGTTCGACATTTTTTTTCTGATGAAGTACACGTGTCATCCTTGTGAAGTCATCTATAAATGCCACAAAGTATATGTGGTCACTCACAGACTTTACTTCATTTGAATGCACTATTTCAAGTGTTTTCTAGGTCTGCTTGTTGATTTTAGAAATGGCTGACAAGGTTGTTTCTCCACAATACAGCTCTCACATACAGGTTTCTCTGCATTAGTCACGGAACTACCTGTGACCATCCCGTTTTGAAGCTTCTGAACACAGTCATATCCAAGGTGACCAAATCTTCTATGCCAGAATTCTAATGACTGACTCATTGCGTAACAGTGCTGTGTGTCAATGACATACAATTGCTGACATCTTTTGCCTGTAGCTATAACGGTCCCTTCTCTGTTTCTCATAATGAGCTTTTCTTTAGCGAAGTGAACTCTGTGGCCTCTCTGTTCTAGGACATTGATGGCGACAAGATTTGTTCCCATTTCTGGTACATAAAGCACATTTTGGAACTTTTGTTCTTGTGCCCATTTTTAAGCAAGCTTTAATTGTCCCAACTTTAGTAACTCCAAGGACTTGATTGAAAATTCCTATGATAGTGATAGGGTCACATTTAGTTAACTTGGTGAACCATTCTTCATTGCAGCTGAAATGCCTTGTTGCACCAGAAACAATGTACCAACAATCTTTTCTACAGTCATCTGTAACACTCAGGGCTGACTCATCTCTGCCGTTGCATTACTTGCTTTGCATACGATTCATGTTATTTTGGTTTGCATTCAATTAATTTGTGATCTTGTGAAATTTGTAACACTTGAATTAAATTTCCTGAATTTTCAACTTTTTGGGCCAAATGTAATAGGATGAGAGATTAGAAAATGTGTGAGTTTAGCAGTAAACTCTCACACTATTACATTGGTCGAGTTATATCTTCAAAATGGGAAAACATCTGGATGAGTTTTTAAGTCGTGTCAAATTGAGTTTTTTTAGTCTGAAAACAAAAAATTTGATTTTGCATGTTCTCAGACTCTATTACACTGGCCAAGTTTAAAAAGTGTGAGAAAACTCTCACATTTTCCAAACTCTCACCCTATTGCATTTCTCCCTTTGTAATGCAGTGGTCTCAGCATTAAAATCACAGTGCACTAGATCTTGAAACTGTAATAACTTTGCGCTGACTGTGGTTAACTTTGCTCTGTTTGCCTCGAATGCCACAACCAAGAAGTCAAACTCAGACGTCAATTTCTGCAGCATTGCTGTAGCAATCTCTTCATCATCCACTTGCACTCCAAAAGACATTAGTTGCTGGGAGACGGACATCATTTTGTCGATGTTAACACTCATACTGCTGCATTCAGTTTGGTGTTATACAATACATGTCTTAAATTTATCCTCATGAGACCTCAATCTTGATAATCTGCTTGCAGTCCGCGTCTTTTGCTGATTCTTGTATTATAGAGAACATGTGATGTTCTACACTCAAGTATAATTTTCTACACCTTACAGCTCACAAGCCGATAAGTGTATGATGCTTGCGGGTAGCAGTGCAGAATGCTGGAACACAGTAATACCAGGCAATAACAAGGTCTCTAATTAGGTGATAAGAAGGAGACGTCTGTCTCCTATCATGTCAATCTACACAGTGGCAAGATGGCGCCAAACATGCTCAGTGCAAACTATGGCGGCCATTTTGGTACAGGCAATGAAGCCTCCTGGAGGGACAGTAAGATGGAGTCTGTGCAGTAGCGTATTCCACTTTCAACAATGAATACTGTGCTAACTGTACTCCATGCTTTCACATTCATGCTCACACATACTCCAACCAGTGGTGGGTTGTGAAAAGGGCAATGTTGTTTCACTGCTCCTGGCTTTTAGATCCTGAGATCCACCAAATACTGTCATAAGACAGACAGGCTTATTCCTAACGTGTTTCTCTGGCATTGGGAACAGCAGGGTCATACTGTAATTCAATGTGGCATATTGTGAACTAGGAGAAATAGTGTGGCATAATGTTTTGATTATTCTAGTCAATCTAATCCTGTGCATAAAGTGACATTTATTATGTTAGTATATCTTTCTCATGATATTGAATGGTGGTTAATGTGCTGCCTTTTACTTTGTTCTATGGGACATTAATGAACTAGGGCACTATTATGGGGCCTAAAATTAACTATTGCACTGTTACTGTATGGTGAATAAAATGAACTACAGCAATATTATGGGGCATAAAAATCAGTCAGAAACCTGGCGCCTGCATCCAGACGGTAAGTATTTGGGTTAGGGGGAGGGTTAGGCGGATAGATTTAGGCTGCAGGAGGGGGGGGGGGGGGGGGACAGGTTTAGACTGTGGGGAGGGAGGGTTAAGTTTAGGCAGGCGTCTGTATTATAACCCTTTCGGGATGCCAGCGGTGGGATTCTGATTGCTGGCATTCCGTACTCAACCCAGTCCTAACCTATATTAGAAAATTGTACCTAATAAAGTTCCTGTCACAACCCGTACTTGTTACCCCTGCCGCTGGGTCACTTACAACTCCTGTGGCCAGCTGGCTCGCTCCCTGAACTCGGTCCGCGCGTCCCCTGTCTTCACAGTGAGATGCAGGCTCCATAATTTCCGGCCTGCTAGGCCGCAGCTCTCATCCAGCCAGCCCCGGAGTACTGATGTCCCGATCACCTGACCAATCCAGCCAATCTCTATCCAGTCTGAGTCAGCCGGGACCATTTGACGCGTCTCATCCAATCATGGCTAACCCCCAAGGTATATATTTCAGCTGCTGGCTCTAAGTCCTTGCCAGTACAATGTCTAGCTCAGTACTTACTGAGTGAAGCACAACTGTGCTCCGTTTACAGTCATATTGTTACCCTGTTGGTGCAGTCTTATTGTTTGCTGCACTAACTGTACATGTTAGTTTACTTCTATATAATCAGCATCTCAAGTTGCACAGGTAATCCCAGCTTGTTCCAGTGTGCTGTATCTGTGCTAGGCCTGTGCAAATCATCCAGCTGTTTGCTCAGGTATATAGCTGTTCTTGCTTCCCTGCTTCCGTTCCAGACTAATCCACAGCTACCATCCATTCCAGTGTATAGTCTGTATACGGTCCTGTCATCATTAGAGTGCTCCCAGACTACAGAGAAAACCCAGTCCAAGCCTGGTAAATCCTTCTGCCAAGATCTGACACTCAAGTGTCCTGGACTACAGAACCAAGTAAGAAGAGTGCTTTATTATTATCAAGTAACAACCAGTTCAGCCTGGTTAATCTACTGCTACACTCTTCTCTGCTACATACATCATACCATCAACAACACCTACGTCCCTGGTGGTCTAGTGGGTACAATCCAGCATTTCTCTGCCGAGACCCGGGTTCAATTCCCGGTCAGGGAAGCATCTAAACTACATGTCAAGAGGTCTCCTCAGGCCTTCCAGCTTTGCATATACACCATCTACTTCTAACAAAGACACCTACCCGACTCTGGTTCCACAAACAAATTCAAGCATGACAGTGGCCACCAAGTGTGTGCCTCCCCTAATAATTATTACTTAAGATATATTACTGTGTAATTTACATTTTTTTTCTACTAGGTTCTTTCCCATTTCCAGTGCCATAATGAGGATTGCTAATAGGGTGTAAAATGATTTTGGATTTTTGTGTGCCAGTGGCGTATCTAGGGCTGGGCACGCGCCTTGTACGCTGTAGCAGTCCAGGCCGCAGCTCAGCCAATCAATAGCACCCAGGTCCTAGAGTAATTCCTGGAACAGTAGCTTCATCTTCTGCAGCATCACGGTCTCACTGTTTCCTGCTGGAGGAGAGGAGGGGGCCCCTTCCCGAATGTCATCTCTGGCTCCTCTTCTCTTAAGCATTCTTACTGCTGTTGCTTTCAGGCACGAAAAACTAGGAGAGGAGCTGTCATGCCTTTGCCAGCCCTCATGGTCGCTTCCCCACAACCACCTCTCTCATTACATCCACATCGGTGGCTGCATTCTGTAAGGTAGGCACTACTGTGTGGCTGTGTATATGGGCACTACTACTGTGTTGCATAATGTGAATTGGGAGCACTATTGTGTGGCATGTGAATTTTGGGCACTGTGTGGCATAATGTGAATTGGGGATGCTATTGTGTGGCATGTGAATTTTGGGCACTGCGTGGCATAATGTGAATTTGAGGAATTATATTACAGTACGTATAATTTAATATGGATCTGGCTTATTCAATATATTTTATGTGGAACAGGCTTTTTCAATGTATTTTATATGGATCATGGGGTTCATTAACCTAACATATGTAAACTCATAGTATAAGCCAAGTAAATTTTACTATATACCTATACATATAAAATTATAAATATATATATATATATATATATATATATATATATATAGATATAGATATAGATAGTTCAGTTTGGGCATGCCCCCAAAAGTGAAGAATAGGGAATGTGTCACGAGGATACGTCCCCTTCCTAGTCGGCCACGCCCCCTTTTCGGTAGCACGCTCTACCTGGACCTCAGTGCCTTGCCCCCAGTCTGCTGTGAACACTAATTTCTATCATGCTTTTATACATTTTATTTGGGTTGGGGGGGGCACCGTTTTTCAATTAGCCCTGGGCGCCAAAAACCCTAGTTACGTCTCTGCCCATTTCCATTGACAAAACATATTTATCGGCACATGAAGCGTCTAATTCTGAAAGAAGTTCCAAGTGAAACAAAGAAAGTAAAACTATCTGTATCTAAAGTTGGGTCCTACAGGTGCAGTTACTGTGAGATTACGAGAAAGTGATAGGTTTGGCCCTAACCATTGTATTGTATGCATTGTCCCACCCTGCAATAACTCATGCTTTATACTAAATACAGCCACATTCCTGCTTTAGTCAAGCATTTTGAAACTTACTTGCTAAACATAATATCTTCAGCATATCTGACATATTTCCGGTAGTGTGGTAACGTGTATTTCCACTTACTGTCACAGTAAACACAATTGTACAATTGTGGATATTCTATAAAATAAACATGTCTTGGTTTGTGACGTAAGCAAAAGCATTTGAGCTGGGTAAAGCTTTGTTCAAACAGTTACAAGACTGAAAAAGTGGACAAAGTTCAAGAATATATTGATAAATAGCAACACCACACCTTACCATTTCTAAATTCCCTTAAAAACCCAGCATATAGCATTCTTCAATTGGGTATATACAGAAAGACTGATATTTGTACTTTCAAGACACTGAACTTTGCTTATGTAAAAACATACTATGCAAACATGTTGCAGGATTAGGGGTTTTTCTTGTACATAGGAATGATATTTAAAAGCAAAACATATTCCATCCTCATACTAAGTTATGTAAAATGACCTATTCTGTATTGCATCCATTTTGTCCCACATAAGAAGACACTAACCACTGCCATAAGCATCATTGCTGGATCTGAGGGCCTGATTCAGAGCCGCACGTAAGCTTCGCACAACTGCGCATGTGTATGGGTCGTAATGCGCATGCGCAAACCAGTCATTGCGGTCGGAAATTGTGCGCTCGCAAAACAGCAAGGGGCTGATAATTTGATTGACAGAATGTACCGTTTGTGGGTGGTAACAGGGGAAGGTGCTTGAAAACGGGGGAGTGGAGATCCGAACACAGGCGTGCCAAACGGTCAAAAGGGCGTTTAATGGGAGTGCATAATTAGTAAAGGAGCGTCATCAACCACGTCACTTGGTTGTCTTTTAGCCTGAACTGCTCGCAGTGATAGCGGTAAGAAAAACCTACCACAAGCACTGCGAGCAGTTCAGATGCCTTTCGATGTACCCGATTAATCTAATAAATACCGGAGATGACGTGTAATGTCAACGGCAAAGGGGCGTCTTTACAAAATAGTGAGCGCATTTTTCGTTCGCTCAGACATAGAGGCGTCAACAAACCGCAATGAGCGAGTGCTCAATTTAAATAGCCGGCCCCTTTTTTGGAACGACCGTCCGCAAATAGCGTCTGGGTCTGAATCAGGCCCTAAGTTCAGTCCCAGCACCTGGGAGCATGCAGGAGTAAGGTCTATGTAAACTCAGGACTTTCCCATGCCCTGCTCTGCCAGAACAGTCCCAATTGTACTCCCAGGAGAGAACTAGTTTCTACTACTGGACATGCAGGGCCGACATGTAAATGCCAGAAGTGCCGATGACCAGATGGGCCGGTCTAGCCACTTGAATTCCTGGCCGAGCAGTGGAGGGTCATACAGAGAGGCCACACCCTGCGAGGTGTAATCACATTCCCAATTGATCATGTCTCTTTTGCGTGCGCACCTATGGCACACAGGCTATCAATGTTGTGAATCGGCCCCACGTCGCTGGATAAATGGACTAACATGACAAATATATCCTTAAAGCTGCATACACACAACAATTTAGTACATGAAAGATTTTAGTAAACGATTTTCGTTCATTTTTCCCTTGAAAAAATGAACGAAAATCGTTTACTAACATCGTTCATTTACTAAATGTAATTAACGATTTGTTTGAACTACAAACAATTTTTGCCTATTACCTTACTGAAAATCGTTGAGTTGGTCAGTCTGACTGAACTACAAACGTGAACGCGCATGAACGATAATCGTTCATCGTTTTATCTCAGAAAGTGAACGATTTTTTCAACGATTGAACGATAAACGATATAGTTATCGATAATCGTTCAAAAAATTGTTTGTGTGTATGCACCTTAAGAATTAAATGAGAATTAGAAAAATATTGACAGTTTATAAATTGAACTTCTCTACAATGGATATTTGGAGAGTGAGGGATCTATGTACTACCTTAGAGAGAGATAAAGTGCCAACAAATCAGCTCCTGCCATTTTTATAGTAACTGAATGGTTGGTACTATGGGGTGTATTTACTAAGCCTTGGATGGAGATAAAGTAGATGGAGATAAGGTACCAACCAACCAGCTCTTGTTATTTTTCAAACACAGAATGTGAGATGGCAGTTAGGAGCTGATTGGCTGGCACCTTATCTCCGTTCACTTTATCTCCATCCAAGGCTCAGTAAATAGACCCCTTTATCTCCATTCACGTTATCTCTCTCCAAGGGGTAAACTTACTAAGATGGGTGTTCTATTAAGAAGTGATGTTGCCCATAGCAAACTATCAGATTCTACTTCTAATTTATCTAGCACCTTATAGAAGATAATAGCTGGAATCTGATTGGTTGCTATGAACAACATCACTTCATAATAGAACTCCCATCTTAGTAAATTTACCCCCAAGGCTTAGTACATGGACCACCCATGTCTATATGCACTGGGACTTCGCCTGTAACAAGACTTTTAAAACACACCCAAATAGATATAAAATATTTAGACCCAGGGCAGCTTTAATAAAATACCTAAAGGGGTAAAAAAAACTTTTATAGCCACTGCGTGTTGCTGCAAATATTCATTATATGCAAGCCAGGCCCCTGCTTCCTAAGAAATACAGATAGCATTTAAATAATTGTTCCAGGTAATGCAAAGCGAAAGGTGAGTTTTAAAGTTGCAACAAATAATGTATTTAACAGACGACCATTGCATTTCTTACCTATTTCTGGAATAGCCAAAACACACCTTAATATCCATATTGTCTGAATAGTCTTTAATTTCACAAAATGTTGCTTTGTATTAGCAGTTGCTGCATTCAGGAAGCCATGGAGCAACATCCTGAAAAATACAAAATATACATTGTACATTAGCTTTATTTATCTCACCCCTATAGGAAATATTCACATGGTCCAAAGAGAATATCTAGCAAGAGGAAATTCTAGTCATGGTTTGGTCTCTCAGATTGAGATTTATTCTAAGCATTTAATGAAATACAACGAAGCTCAAATTTAAGACACACTTGCCTAACTCTAGGAATTTCCAAAAGTCTCCCAAATTTGGGGGAGCTCTACTGGCCTCCCAGGTAAGTAGACTATGCTCCGAGATCCTGCCCACTTCCTCATGGAAGTGGGTGGTCCAGGGACATGATGAAGCGATTCGCAGAGAAATGCTTCATCGCAGCCCACGGCATGGCGAAACGCTATGAATTGCAACATTATGGCGCTGCAGTGATATGATTTGTGAAGCCATTTCCCCTTCATCCCATCTGAACACTTGCAGAAGCACTGTTAAAAAGTAAGCAAGTGTGATTTAAAAAAACGTATAAGGGTCAGTGGTCTATTGAACCCATATTATGACAATGTACACTGATTCATACTTTCTAAATGTGCTGTGACAAGCAGATACTACTGTCAATGCTTTTAATGTCCAGTTTAAAAATTCCGAGCATAGTTATCCTTTGAATTTTCATAAGTAAATCAATTTCCTCACTGGCTCATTACATCTCATATGTCCTGTCCAACTGGTGTATTCAGCACAGAGTAATAACATCAGCAGCGATGAAAACTGAAGTAAAAGATCTGTAACAGAGATAAGCTAGTCAGAGCGACAAGAATAAAGCCTTTCCCATAGACAGTGTCATCGCTGGCTACTGTTTCTTCAGTATCAATCACTAAAATCAGCACAATGAGCTTCAATAACAGGTGTTCTCCAAGGGAGCATTCTTTACAGAGAGAATCTCTCCACTTCAGGGCTAACATGAAATACTGCACTAGGATCAAATCTGTGCCTCTGTCGAGCACTGGTCTGCTCGAAAAAAAGAAAAATGGACCTTATATTCCTTTTCTCTGAAGCACTTAATTACAAGTATTAAACTAAATGAAAGACTGAGGAAACCATATTTTTAGACCACTCAATACTAAATAGATTCCCTCTTAATACAGTTTGTTATTTTAAAACAAGTTATTACACTTTTTGTGGAGATGAAAAAAGGGAGGAAAACAAAAGTACAAATTTGCTTAAATCTCAAAGATAGGCTACATCAATAGGACATACACTTAAATAATGCATCATCCTTGAAAATATCTGCCATCACTGGGGAAATATAATAGGGGGGGGGATATTCCCTTTTCCTTATAGTGTAACTGACTGTAATCTCACTAGACATAAGGATATTGTTGAGATCAGTGGTCGAATTGGGGGATGGAAAATTTTGGATTGTACCTATGTACGTGCCGAAGGTGCTTGCACAGCAGAAAAGGAGACGTGGCCACTCAATAGGGGTGCGATCTTAAGACACGCCCCCTTTTCATCAATGTAGTGTACCACACTGAAGTGCACCTTATAATATATTATGTCATGCAGTAGTAGTACCTCTTACACATCTTGCCTTGCCACAATATTATATTAGGTATACTGTATGTTAGGGCATAGGCACAGAAATTAACAAATGTATCCATTTTTTATATATTTATTATCAGTGCAGTATCAGGCCGCATGAAGGTGCAGTCACCGGGGCACTGCTGCTTATTGACGGCCGGTTCCAGAATGAGGAGGGACGTGTGCAGCACATTACTGCTACTAAACGGGAACAAACTGGTTGTGCACAGTACAGCGCACAGCGCCGCCGTCATTTCTAATCTGGGCCTGTCTGCAAGCTAATTGGCGCTCACAGACCCGTAGCCAATCAGGACTTCTGATTGGCTGCCAGTCCACAAGCTCCAATTAGCTCGCGGACAGCCCCAGATTAGAAATGACGGTGGCAATGTGCGCTGTATTTCCAGAACAAACATCTTTGGCGGGCGGCGGGTGGCACAACAGGGCTCAGTGCTCGGAGGAAGTGCTGGTATATCATTCCGTTGTATACCGGCACACTTCGAGCCCTGGTTGAGACCAAAGGGTAACATCACCAACCCCGCTGATAGAATAATAAATAAAAAACACTATTGCAAATGATTCTCATAGAAAATTTATTTATTAGGTTTATAATTTCACAAGTTCTGAGTTTAAAAATACTGAATGGCAGAGACTCCCAAATACGAGATATCCATAGTTAAGCACTGGTGGTTTAATCAAATTGACTGAGGTACTAATCAAGTCACCTGTGGTCAACATGGATATCCTTAAAACCTGGACTGTAAGGGTGCTTTGAGGACCAAAGCCCTCATTCAGAGCCGCTCGCTATTTGCGGTCGTTCGTTCTAAAACAAGGGGTGGCTATTCAAATGAACCGTTCGCTAATTGCGGTCTGTTCATGCCTCTAAGTCTGAACGAGCGAGCAAAACTTGCGGTTGTAATTTTGAAGAATACGCCCCCTTGCCGCTCGCACCATACGTCATGTCCGCTATTTATTAGATTAATCGAGTACATCGAACAGCGTATGAACTGCTCGCTATTCTTGTGGCTGGTTTTTTCAAACGGTATTTTGCGATCAGTTCTGAGTAAAAAAAAAACAAGTGACGGGGTCAATGACGCTGCTGTATTAATTATGCACTCCCTTAAAACGCCCGTTTTGACCTTTAAGCACGCCTGCGTTCGAATTCCACTCCCCGTTTTCAAGCACCTTCCCCTGTTACCACCCACATACGCCTCCTTCTGTCACTCAAAATAGCAGGCATTCGCTATATAGCGAACAAACGATTTTCGGCCGCACTGACTGGTTCACGCATGCGTATTAAAATCCGTACGCATGCGCAGATGTGCGAACATCGGTCAGAACGAACGAGCGGCCGCTTACGAGCGGCTCTGAATCAGGGCCCAAGTTTGGAAACCTCTGCTATATGTTAAGCTCAAGCTAAATAACTCAGGGAACAAAATTATATTTATACATTAGAAGGACCAGGTGACTTTACTCTCATTATTTCTTATTGATTAACAAGAGTCAGTGACTGTCAACTGCAACCAGGCAAAACAGAGATAATGAAGTCTATGGTACCAATAAATAAAATAAATTAATCTGCTGCAATGGATGAACAACACTGTGCACATTGTGTGTGTGGAAGGTGGCACATTTCTGCACCTGATGGGCAGACTAAGAAAATAAATAAACATAAGGATCTTGTCAGTGCTGAGCTGTACCTGATGGGCAGACTAAGAAAATAAATAAACATACGTGTAACAATCTAGTTAGACCTGAGCTGTACCTGATGGGCAGACTAAGAAAATAAATAAACATAAGGATCTAGTCACAAATGAGCTCCAGTAAAGATGTCAAAACACCAAATGACAATTTAATATAAAGTCAAGACAAACATATTGTTGCAATGTACATGACACATTTAAATTAACTACAAAGTGTAGACACACACAATAAAGCACACACAGTTCAATGTACTGGAAAGAATGATTTAAAATATTTAATTTAACCCATTCAATGCTGAAAAGCTTTTTTTAATCCTTGTTCTAATGCCATTTTCTGACAGTAGCACTCATCGAATGACATCAATATCACTATTTTTTAATGCGGTACCAACACAAACAAATTATATCATGGTTTTTTGTTTAGAAGACTTTGGGCCAAATGTAATAGGGTTCGAGTTTTGCAAATGTGCGAGTATAGAGCTATACTCACACATTTGTAGAGCTCACCCTATGTAATAGAGAGTAAGAACATGCAAACTCGCGTGTTTCTCACACCCCCGCAGCTCGCAATGGCAAAACTTGTCTCCGGATGTTTTTTGCCATTTTGAGGATACAACTCGGCTAATGTAATAGAGTGCAAGTCTAGCCTGAGCAGGTCTGAGTTACACAGAAACCTGCACAGATCTGTTATGTCTGTGCATGCTTCCACCCCTAAAAGCACAACCAGCACCAGGCTTACATGAGACGGTCTTGGTTGTAAAAAAACAGGGTAAAAAAAAATGTATGGACACGACACAGGGATAGGAGAGTATGGATTTATATTTTGACAGGTGTCGTTGATGCTACATGGAGAAGATATGAATGGCTACAGAATTGTAGGTATGTGTGAGTGTGTGTGTAATAAACTTCATTCACGATGTGTGAGTCTTATCTTTATTTTAATATTTCTTTTCCAGGTAAACTAGAAGTACCAGCGGGCCCTTAATGACCCGCATGCTGGTACTTGTAGGTCTCCAAGTACCAGCATGCGGGAGATGCTTGCTAGGATCTCTAGTTCTACTGTATTATTTAATCTATTTTTTACACAATCAACCCGGCACTCCCTGTCCAGGAGTGGCGGGGATAGCCCCGGGCTATTAGTTCAGGCCTGGGGTGCCCTGGAGAGGAGGAACCCCTTTATTGGTGACGGTCCCCACCTTCCCAGGGATCCCCGGCCTGTGGTGATTACCGGTCAGGTGATGAATGTAACTCTGACCTTGTAAATAAAGTCGCATTACAAGGTCAGAGTTTTCATATGAAAAATCTCACACGGACTCGCACAATGTAATAACCTCAAGCTCACAAGTTTGCAGACTATTACATTTGCCATGTTGTGGAACAAACTCGGATCTTTCAAATGTACGAGAAGGTCAGAGTTTGAACTTGCACAAAAACTCGGACCCTATTATTTTCCGCCCTTTAAATTTTCAGAAAATACCATTTGTCTCTCTATTTATTGTAACACATCAAAAATAAAAAATAAAATGTAACCAAAATGACAAAAAAGGATTTTTATTAAGATGTTAAGAAATGAAACCAAAAGCCATTGTGATTTTTCACCACCATCTTAAAAATAATACAAACTTTACAAAGTAATACATTGTGTTTCTTTTTTTGACAACCTTTCCAAAATAGTAAAAAGCAGGAATCTATGGGGGCGATTTGACAGAATTAGCCCCCCTTCCCCTGTCTAAAGTGGCCAGGAGTTAATTCAATTGTTTTGGGAAACCAGCCCAAGGCTGCACTTACCGCGGATTTCTGCTTGCACCCTCTTGAGCTGCGAGCAGAAATCCGCGTAAAGTAGGGCAATGGGGCTGGGCGAGTGCCGGGTAGACCGTAACTGCAATGTGCCCGGCACTAAACATGGGAGAAGCTGATTTATGCGGCTAATCCTGTACAAACTGAATTAGCGCAAATGCATTTTTATTTTTCACATTTTCGTTGTCTCGATTTAAATGCTTCCTATGTGTAAGAGACTTCCCATTTTATAAACTAGACAACCTACCGCATTAAATGAGTGTTCACTATGTTAATTTCACATGTATGGAAATTTTATTTCTTGTTGTGTACTGTTTCACTTATTGTCTGGTTATTGCCAGACAATAACTACTAATGGGGCACATTGTTTGAAAGAAGAGACCCCTCTTTCAAGACGGGGTGAACCATTGTGTGCTGTCCTGTATGGGAGGGAGCTAGGGCACACCATATAAACTATTTATGTCCGTAGCGCTGGGTGATCATACCAGTTGAGGGGACTCCTTTCTTTCATATGTGAGCGACCCACATTTGCAGGTGGTGTAATTATGGATGTAATAGGACACATAGTGCCCTCCTACCCAAATACAGGAATAGCCTATTTTCCGTAGCACAGGGTAATATTGTATGGTGATCACCGGTTACCAGTATTATTATGGAAGTGAGAGGGAATGCAGTGCACCCCCCCCCCTTACATGGAAACATAGCACAGGGTACCATTATCCAGAGATCATAGGTGATTACCAGACAATTGGTATTAGGGGGACACATCATTTAAAAGAGGGAACCCCACTCTTTCTTAAATGGGTGCCCCTGATTTTCTGAATGTCAGGTTAAGGGGAGACATTCCCCCATCCCTGATCTCTATTATTTTTCCATAGTGCAGGGGGGGGCAACTACTGTAAAATATGGGAGACCCTGTTTAAAACAAGAGTGCCCCCATCTTTCTAGATGGTGGAACTGGGGAGCTACTGTAGAGGAATTTAAAGTCTCTCCTATACAAAATTGACGTTGGTGCACATGTGCACATCGCGACACTACCCAATCAACATCGTTCACTGTCCGGCCACCGATCATTAGGACCTTTTTTAGAAAAAAAAAAAATCAGCCCCTCACTGCAGAGGACAAACCCCACTTGTCCACCATAGAGAGTGAATTAATTAGGGGGAAGTCTAAACAATAAAGTAGGTCGTGCCTGGCCAGAGAATTTTTTACCTTGCCATTCATGGCACAGTACACAATGCACAATGATCGTGCAAACTAGTCTCAGTATAAAGAGCAGACTGGTCATTTCATGAAATGCTGGGGCAGGTATACAAGAGCGCACAACATCAAGATGGCAATGGCATCAGACAACGTAAGCTACATGGCATTGTCCTGTCCCATCATAAATACCCCCAATATTTAAACAATTTTTAAAGCAATATATTTGAATTAAATTTAAATCTTTAGTTAGAGTATTTAAAATGAGAGACATGTTTAAAAAAATACTGTATAATAATGCCAATTACATATAGGTGCCCCCACTTGCATATAACAAATTGTGATCTACACACAATATTATATGTATTACCAATCACTATGAATTGCAGCATAAAAAGGGCCTCTAAGTCACTTTTGGAAACACAAACTCACAGTTCAGAAACGTTTGTAAATACATGGAACAAACTAAAGAGCAACTCTAAACATATGTCGTTCTGGCTTATGTATCCCAAATATGGCACAAGGAAGCAGATAGTTTATTATGTTTGGCTGAAAGCTCGCACAAGTTGGATCACATTTTTGAATTGCTCCCAAGCATTTAACATTCACTCAGAAGTGACTGGGAGAGACCTTGATAGGACACATTGTAACGTATTATACATATTATAACGCAATGTAATAGATTTAGCTAAAGCTATACTAAACTCAACATCTATTCCTGAGTGATGGCAACTTTGGGTCTAGGGACAAGCAGAACTAAGTGATACAATATTATATTGCCAACTATATGGTTACATTACAGTTCAGTCTGTAAAGGAATTAAGTTTTATGTAGGCATGATGGTTCAAGGTGTGTCTTCCTGCAGTATATCCACGGACATTTCTTTCTCTAAAAGCCTTCTAGTAAACTCTGCTACATGAGGCCCTTGTTAAACCTTCCTGTCTTATTGAAAACAATAAAATACAAGTATCACTAGTCTTACAGTATCATTCTGGCAGCTGCCTGCAAGAGAGGAATAAAATGTGTGGTCCCATCTGTGGCAGCTCCAGAGGTGCGGCTGCAGCACAGTCCAAAATTCAAATAGGGGAACCACACCAACTGTCATCCCAAACACTGCCAAACATCCTCAGCCAGGACTCACTGGCAGTTGGTGTAGCTCCCCTATTTGAATCTTGGACTGTGCTGCAGCCCCACCTCTGGAGCCTCCACTGGATCCCATCATTCCACCATACGCTATAGCCCAGATGTGCAAAGTACGAGCGAGGGAGTCACTACGGCTATACCAGTAGGATGTAACCAAGAAAACTTCCAAGGAATTTCTACAGGAACAGCAGATCCTTAGGCCAGTATTCAATTAGAAGCGAAAAGCCGCCATCGGTGAAAAGTTTTTGCTGATGCGCAGTTTTCGCCAGTTTCCGAAGTATCGTCCTATTCAATTCCAGGACGTTTTCACCTGGGCGAAAACTCCATAGGGAAAAACAGGCGAAAAAGTTTCTCCACCCAAAGGCAGGAGAAAAGATGTGCAAAATCCATATTTTTAAGTAAAAATGTGGGGACTTGGTTCAGAAACCTTTGGGGCACCCCCCTAATGACTAAGTACTTGAAAACGGGTTTTAAGTATTGGGTTGGGTATTTTGGGGTGCTGTATGAATGGGACAGGTGTTTTTAGGATTGCAGGGGGCTGCAGCAGCTGTTTTTTATAAAGTTTTTTTTAAATGCACTTTATTAAAGCCAAAATATACTAGTACCCCCAAATTCACTACAGCAATTATTTCTCACCAAAGAAATAGCTTTATATGATTTTTTCACACTAATGCAAAAGTGCATATAACAGCCATTTGACTCAATTTAGGAACCCAAAATACTTTTATTACAGCTATTAAAACATGTCTACATTGATTACCAGGGACATTTACGCTTTTTTTGGGGTACAGACTGATTTCCCCCAAAAAAGAAGTCCTTTTTGCTAGTTTCGACATTCACACGTCGGCGTTTTTTCCTGTTTTGCAACTGAATAGGGTGAAAAGCAGGAGTGCGCAATTTGAAGGTATGCGATAACTTTGCCTCAAAACAGGCAAATGAGGCGAAAACATTGCACTTATCTCGGATCTCGGCTTTTTGCAGCTAATTGAATCCGCCCTTTATTTGGAGAATCACAACCATTTCCATTGCCAGCAAGTGTATGCTAATTACCTATTAGCATGATTCTGTATGTGATTAGTAAACATAGCTACAGCCATATTATGAACGGGTGTGCACACTTATGCAATTAGTGTATAATAAGTTTTATATTACTCTTGTTTTTTACTGTTGGATTCAAGGTCACAGAGGTGGAAAAAGGTCTGACATAATATATATCTGTAAAATTATTAGGATGGGGGAGTAGGAAAGTGTGTGCATGGGATATACGAGGTGTTAGTGTGTCAGTGTGATTGAGGTAAATTCGTGTTTGTGCGGCCTTAAGTGGTGAAAATAAAATCATACACTTGTGCAGTGGGAAGACAGTGTATTGTGTAGAACCAATAAAGTTGAGTCACAATGCTTGCTGTGAGGTGTATCCCACACTGACACACTAACAACACATATACCCCCCCACAAACACACAGACACACCCTCCTGCTCTTCCCCCCTTTTTTGCAGCGCTGTATCTCCCCCCAATTATTTTACCTTTACCAAGGGAGACTAGACCCTCCAGATACAGCAGCACACAACACATCTATATATTGATTTTAGGCTCTACATTACAATAGAAGTATGTAGATATTTTATATCCACCATATGCTGGGGCTCTGTAAGTCATAATATTTCAGAAGCTACTTGGAAGACAGCATTTTGAGATCCTCACTAAGGGCTCTATTTACTACAATCCGCATTGGTAATGCAGATTGTAGTGTGATATTACTGAGTGAATTCGCATTGCGAATTCAGGCAATATCACAGGGATTTACTACAAATCCCTTGCAGGGACAGAGCTTGCGATAAAGCTCTGTTCCTGCTAATCCCCTTCGGAGCCTTATCACGGTATTTTCGCAAAAAATACCGTGATTAAGTGGCCGCGCATGCGCCGACCGTTCGCCGCAGCTACCCCCCCCTCCGGCGCTAAGCCCCGCCCCCAGGGCTAAGCCCCGCCCCCGCAATCGCGGACCCCCTGCCACCCCCCCTCCCCCCCCCGCGACCCCCCTCCCTTACTTACACTTACCTGCATGCTCCAGGCCTCCGATGATGTTCTCCATTCCTCCGGTCAGGTGATCTCCCATACTGCACTGGGGCCCGATCACCTGATGACCGGGCAGCAGTGCACTGTTGGAGACCAGCTGACCGGAGGGGAGTCATCACCGGAGGCCCGATCACCGGTCCCTGGAGTCAGGTAAGTAATTTTTATTTTTACAGTAATCAGCTTGCGGTCTACTTAGACCACACAGCTGATTACAGGGACCGACTCCCGGCTCTGCTCTCCCAGTTAGAGCAGGGTAGGAGGCCGGTAACCGGGGGAGACCCTGGATAACGCCACCTCCAGGTGGCGTTATTATCACAGGGCTTTCCTCTGTATTTTTTTCACATTTATTTTTAGTAATTATGGTCAGATCACATTTCCCATTACAGTTATGGGAAATGCGATCTGCTTACTAAAAATAAGTGATACTTAGGGGTTGGAGTAGAATTTTACGAATTCTACTCCAATTGCCCTGTAATAACTATAGGTGATACTAAAATAATGTGAAAACACCCTTTTTCACATTATTTTAGTAAAAATAATGTTGATAAATAGAGCCCTAAGAGTTGCTAAATCACCTATAAACATAAAAGTTATAGTTCCTCTTCAAATATAGTATATGGGAAGAAGGCAGTAACTCAGTAGAAGTGGAAAAACAACGTTTGCTTCTCCATTACTTTGGGTTAAGCACTTACATACAATGGGAGATATTCAGTTATGCCAACACACAGACTGCTAAGCATTTCTAAACTACTTTTTTTCACATCTTTTTGCCCATTTCCAACTGGCAATGGGGCTCCCATTTATACCAGATGCTGACTTGTAGCAATATTGTCTATATTATAGGCCAATCACTTAATGGGAGCACTGTCTTTTTCATACACAAAGGAGCAGTAGAGTTTCCTATACAATACACTTGAGCCAGCTACAGGGAATACATCAGATTCCTGCATCTAAGGGGCCTATGTATTAATGACAGCAGCAGTCAGAATAGCAACTGATTTTTTTTTTTTTATTTTGAATGAAAATATCATTGCTGTGTAATACTATAATAATGTAGCTATAACCGCTGTCCCCGAGAGTTACATCCCCGTGTCTCGGATAAAATGATTTTCCTACGGAAGCAATTCCACTTATTTGCCATGTCACCTTTATTATTCTATCCTTTCTTAAGCAAAAACTTTAAATTCAACTAAATTTCCCATAATCATATACCGTAAGAAAATGCACTTCCTTCAAACAGCTTTCTCCCCTCTTACAATATTTATCTTACACACAGCATTCCTCTGAAGTCTCATGGGAGACTTTTTTATTGTATTTTGTGACTTAAAAACCATTAAATCAATTTGTTCCAAGTGTCCCACCCAAAAGTGCCTATTATTAAGTCTCTACAGTTTATTAAACTCTGCTCCCTGACCTGGTACCAACTCTGCTCCCTGACCTGTTACCAACTCTGCTCCCTGACCTGTTACCAAAATCCAGCACAATGTATGGGTATATTTAGTAAAGGTCGATTTTATTTCAAATCGATGTAGGCTTTTGGGACTAAGGGCTCTATTTACTACAATCCGCATATTGAATGCGGATTGTAGTGTGATATTACCGAGTGAATTCGCATTGCGAATTCAGGCAATATCACAGGGATTTACTATAAATCCCTTGCAGGGACAGAGCTTGCGATAAAGCTGTGTCCCTGCGGATCCCATCCGCACTCTAGCCGCTGTATTTTCGGAAAAAATACAGCGACTAAGAGCCCGCGCATGCGCCGACCGACCACCGCTACTACCCCACCACCAACGCTAAGCCCCGCCCCGATGCTAAGCCCCGCCCCCCGCGATCGCGGACCCCCGCGACCCCCCCTCCCCCTCCCCGCGACCCCCCCCTCCCTTCATTACACTTACCTGCATCCTCCTGGCCTCCGGTGATCTTCTCCGGGCTTCCCGATCAGGTGATCTCCCATACTGCACTGGGACCCGATCACCTGATGACCGGGCCCCAGTGCACTGTGGGAGACCAGCTGACCGGAGAGGAGCCATCACCGGAGGCCCAATCACCGGTCCCTGGATTCAGGTAAGGAAAAAAAAAAATGTTTAATTTTTTTTTCTTTTTTTTACAGTAATCAGCTTGCGGTCTACTTAGACCACATAGCTGATTACTGGTACCGGCTCCAGCCTCTGCTCTCTCCGTTAGAGCAGAGTGGGAGCCCGGTAACCGGGGGAGACCCTGGATAACGCCACCTCCAGGTGGCGTTATTATCACAGGGCTTCCCCCGGTATTTTTTTACAATTTATTTTTAGTAATTATGGTCAGATCACATTTCCCATTACAGTTATGGGAAATGCGATCTGCTTACTAAAAATAAGTGATACTGGGGGTTGGAGTAGAATTTTACTAATTCTACTCCAATTGCCCTGTAATAACTACAGGTGAAACTAAAATAATGTGAAAAGGGTGTGAAAACACCCTTTTTCACTTTATTTTAGTAAAAATAATGTTAATAAATAGAGCCCTAAATCACACATTTACTAAAAGACAATGTTTGATTTGGTTTTTATTTAAGTGTTAGTTAATAGTCTGTGCAAATTATTAAATATATTTTTTTATTTTAATTCAGAACATTGACTGAGCTGAGCATTGCTCCTAGGTACCTGTAGTGATACTCCCAGTATTTCTGCTGGGACTACTTCTCTGTATTAGATGACATGCATTATTTCCCTTGTTTGTCACTTTCTGCTTCTCCCCAGCCACCACTCTGCCCAGTAACGTCCTTCTATATTCCACCTCAAATTATATCTTATTCTTCTTCTCCTCCAAAAGATAATATGTTTATATTCATCTGATATGGAATCGACCATAATACAAAATTAGTCATAAAAATAGTGAGACTACTGCAAGTTTGCAGAGCGTATCTTATAGTATGTAGTTGTACTGCACATGCTCCAACTTGTGCAATTCTTATTCCGATTGGAACAAAATTACATTGTGTCCATAATGATATTATATAATAAAATTCTTCAGCTAAGCAAAGATAAATGTATATACTTCTCCAAAAACATGTACTTGAGTGTGATTATAAATGAAAACAGTTTCCCTGTAAGTATATTCACTATATTATACAGAAAAATGATTGGTACAAAAAAAAATGTGCTTCCTATTCACTGATGGACGCAAGATTCGCATTTATGAAACATATTCCAATACACTGGAGAAGCCAGTCACTTTGTGATATCTGGCACATACCAGTGTCTTCGAGCCTCTAGCAATAAGCCAAGGCAAGCAACTGACTACTCTCTACAGTTTTCTCTATTTTAAATTAATTTAGACCTGTGACACAAACTTAGCAAGAACACAAAATACACACTCCCACATATATATATATATATATATACATACATACACACACACACACACACACATATACATACACAGTCAGGTGCATAAATATTGGGACATTGACAGAATTTTCATATTTTGGCCTCTATTCACCACCACAGTGGCTTTGAAATGAAACAAACAAGATGTGCTTTAACTGCAGACTTTCAGATTTAATTTGAGGGTAATTACATCCAAATCAGGTGAACGGTGTAGGAATTACAACGGTTTCTATATGTGCCTCCCACTTTTTAAGGGGCCAAAAGTAATGGGACTATCAACTCAAAAGCTATTTCATGGACAGGTGTGGGCTATTCCCTTATTTCATTATCAATTAAGCAGGTAAAAGGTCTGGAGTTGATTCTAGGTGTGACATTTGCATTTGGAATCAGTTGCTGTCGACTCTCAATATGAGATCCAAAGAGCTGTCACTATCAGTGAAGCAAGCCATCATTAGGCTGAAAAATTAAAACAAACCCATCAGAGATATAGCAAAAACATTAGGTGTGGCCAAATCAACTGTTTGGAACATTTTTAAAAAGAAAGAACGCACCGGAGAGCTCAGCAACACCAAAAGACCCGGAAGACCACGGAAAAACAACTGTGGTGGATGACAGAAGAATTATTTCGCTGGTCAAGAAAAACTCCTTCACAACAGTTGGCCAAATCAAGAACACTCTCCAGGAGGTAGGTGTATATGTGTCAAAGTCAATAATCAAGAGAAGACTTCACAAGAGTGAATGTAGAGGGTTCACCACAAGATGTAAACCATTGGTGAGCCACAAAAACAGGAAGACCAGATTAGAGTTTGCCAAGCAACATCTAAAAAAGCCATTACAGTTCTGGAACAACATCCTATGGACAGATGAGACAAAGATCGACTTGTACCAGAGTGATGGGAAGAGAAGAGTATGGAGAAGGAAAGGAACTGCTCATGATCCAAAACATACCACCTCATCAGTGAAGCATGGTGGTGGTAGTGTCATGAAGTGGGCATGTATGGCTGCCAATGGAACTGGTTCCCTTGTATTTATTGATGAAGTGACTGCTGACAAAAGCAGTAGAATGAATTCTGAAGTGTTTTGGGCAATATTATATGCTCATATTCAGTAAATGCTTCAGAACTCATTGGACGGCGCTTCACAGTGCAGATGGACAATGACCCGAAGCATACTGCAAAAGCAACCAAAGAGTTATTTAAGGCTAAAAAGTGGAATGTTATGCAATGACCAAGTCAATCCCCTGACCTGAATCCGATTGAGCATGCATTTCACTTGATGAAGACAAAACTGAAGGGAAAATGCCCCAAGAACAAGCAGGAACTGAAGACATTTGCAGTAGAGGCCTGGCAGAGCATCACCAGGGATGAAACCCAGCGTCTGGTGATGTCTATGCGTTCCAGACTTCAGGCTGTAATTGCCTGCAAAGGATTTGCAACAAAGTATTAAAAAGTGAAAGTTAGATTTAGGATTGTTTAGTTTATCCCATTACTTTTGGCCCCTTAAAAAGTGGGAGGCACATGTAGAAACCGTTGTAATTCCTACACCGTTCACCTGATTTGGATGTAATGACTCTCAAATTAAATCTGAAAGTCTGCAGTTAAAGCACATCTTGTTTGTTTCATTTGAAAGCCATTGTGGTGGTGAATAGAGGCCAAAATATGAAAATTCTGTCAATGTCCCAATATTTATGCACCTGACTGTATATCTATTTATCTATCTAGAGTTAAACAAGCCTCCTAAGAAGCATATACTAAAAAAACATCTAAATTGTGTGACATCTACAATTATAAATACAACTTCTTTATAGGTACAAAAGGAAATAGTTAATTATGAAGTACTATGTTTTCACACACCATAAAATTAAATCAGAAGGGCCAGCACCTTCTAACTTATCCTATGGATGTCGGTATCAGGTGTCTCTAGGATGATAAATATATTTTCTCTATCATTTTATATAGTTTGACATCTTTAAATACCTATTTACAAAGCAGCCAGGGCAGCAGAATGCTGAACAAAGTATTAATTATGTATTATAATACTTCTAGGTGATATATGCCATCTACCTTTGTGTATCAACTTTTATGGTGATCCTGACTCCCACCTACTGTAGGTGAGGCCCATTTCTGAACAAAAAAATCCAGGGTCACTTTAAGTTCCGAATCTGTGCGGCTGGCCTTGTATTTTCTACTATTATCTGTGTACCCAACTGGCTTTTTCCTGATTATGTTTCTGCTTGATTATTCATGTACTGACTTTGGCTCTTTCAAATACATTCCATTTGTACCTGCTTTGACCTTGACTTGTTCCTGATTCCATCCACTCTAAGGAAATAATATCCTTATTTGAAAACAGAGTTTATTTTGTAATATATGTCTAATAAATTGTAGATGTTTAACTCTATGCTATATCTATGACCTGCTCTTTTTCTCCATCTGTTCAAATGTATTTAATGTAGAAATTCTTACACAGGTGATTGTAGGAAGGTCTGCATATGTACTGTGTGTGTGCATACATTTCTGTATGGGAAAGTTATATCAGCCATGCTTGGTGTGCATAGAGGACAGTTCTAGAAAAAAGTGTCAAACAAATATGTGGAGTTGCATGATACATGCTAATATTATTATGTGTACGATCACTCACATGCTAAACCAAGGTCATGGAATATTATTATTATATGTTTGCTGGTGCGAATGGTTAACTAAGAAAATAGATCTCAGACTGCACATTCTGGACATATATATATAATTGGAGGTGCTACCTGTGGAGACCATTGATATTATATACACAAAGAAGAAATACAGGTGCACAACTCCAAATTAACTGATTATATATAAATAAATAAATTTTTCAGTAAATACAATAGAGGTATTTGGCCAAGATTATGCCAAATACCTCTATTGTATTTACTGCAAAATGTATTTATTTATATATAATCAGTTAATTTGGAGTTGTGCACCTGTATTTCTTCTTTGCGAATGGTTAACTGCAAGGACAATTTAATGGTTAATATCGGTTATCCAAGTTGATTATAAGACATAACAAATATGCAATGTAAGAAATATGTAACAATACAATTTACATATGAAGGTTATCTATAATTTCTGAGTTATTTTACTATGTATATTACAGTAAATGATTTAATATTTAGCAGAGGATCAACTATGGAGCTGCAAAAAATATGGACTCTAAGGGGTCAATCCTATTAGCCGCAAGTCGGCTCGCACCACGAGTAAGTGAGGCTATATGCCGCATTTATGGTACCTCCGGATGTGCCGATTTTTCTTTGCAGGCTCCAGGGCGGAGTCAGTGCTGTTGTCGGCTTTTCCACGCCATTGCTACGGTAACTCTCCCCCTTTGCACCTAAATGGATTGACTGACGACTAAGTGAAAATACCATTCGGTTTTACCATGTACCTAATAGTGCTAGCCATCAAGTAGCAAATTTTAGGAAGCAACAAAACACATTGTTGGTAACTGTCATAGTGCTTGAAAATTACAATATTTATTTGTACGTGCAACTCATGTAGTAATGTTTAGGGTAGCTCTTACAAAAAATGAAAGAAATTGGTTTGCTTCAAATGCATCATCAGGAAAGAATGGCTGGTCACATCTCAATATATGTTTATGCTGGCTTCACCTGCCAAGATCGAACAGAGGGCCTGATTCAGACGCGCTTGCAAGCGGGTCGAAGTTGCCCAAATGCGCATGCGCACGACGGAGGCGGCTCAGTTGTGCGCATACGCGAGACCCGAATAACGACGGCCAAGCCGTCGTTATGGGTCTCGCACCAAAGGGGCGTGCTGTCGATGGTGATTAACAGCATGCCCCCTTTGGTGGGCGTGCCGGGGGCGTGGCTGCCCAGACGGAGGCGTTCCATACCGTCTGGGGCCGGCCCCACTGACATCACTAGTGATGTCAGTGGGAGTGCTTTTGGCTCTGATAGGGCTTGCAGCAGCGAGACCCTACCTTAGGGTCTCTTTTGGCTCTGATAGGGCTTGCGGCAGCGAGACCCTACCTTAGGGTCTTGCCGCAAGCCCGATGGTCGCGATGGTCTTGACCATCGCGACCATCATTTTGGCCGCTCGCTATAGCTGTGGGTGACCCACAGCTTTGCGAGCGCCCAGGAGGCCGCTCCAAATAGGAGGAGGGACGGCCCTGATTCAGAGCGAGCGCTCTGTCA
The DNA here is from genome assembly GCA_031769625.1 of Taudactylus pleione. NCBI lineage: Eukaryota > Metazoa > Chordata > Amphibia > Anura > Myobatrachidae > Taudactylus > Taudactylus pleione. Next base: position 11,142,688 of record JAUIMM010000025.1, on the reverse strand, counting down.
GAGCGTCCAGCTCTGAATCAGGGCCAGAGGCCCTGGTTCAGAGCTTCAGAGCCGGACGCTCTGACAGAGCGCTCGCTCTGAATCAGGGCCGTCCCTCTTAATTTTTAGAGCGGCCTCCTGGCCGCTCGTATAGCTGTGGGTGACCACCCACAGCTGTAGCGAGCGGCCAGGAAGATGGTCGCGATGGTCAACACCAGCGCGAGCATCGGGCTTGCGACGAGACCCTTGTGGTAGGGTCTCGTTGCCGCAAGCCCTGGAGTACTTTCGGCTCTATCAGAGCTGAGAGCACTCCCACTGACATCACTCGTGATGTCAGTGGTGCCGGCCCTAGACGGTAGGCATTCCCATGGGAACGCCTCCGTTTAGGCAGCCACACCCCCAGCACGCCCACCAAAGGGGGCGTGCTGTCACTCAACATCGACAGCACGCCCCCTGTGTATCGAGACCCGGAGCGACGGCTTGCCCGTCGCTGTCCGGGTCTCGCACATGCGCACGACGGAGCCGCCTCCGTCATGCACATGCGCACTGGGCCAACATCAACCCCCTTGCGAGCGCTCAGCGCTCGCGAGCGGGTCTGAATCAGGCCCAGAGGGCCTGATTCAGACCAGGTCGCAATCTCTGAGCGCTCGCAACCGGGTCGATGGTGGCCCACAGTGCATGTGCACGACAGAGCCGGCTCCATTGTAGTTAGATAGTAAAATAATTATTTAATTGAACTAAATACCAAACATAACTATATATTGTGTATGTTAATTTGCGCTGTGCCATTGTAGCTCTCTGCTGATAGGAGAAAAAGTTAAACTTTTGATTTCTGCCAACATTATTTCTTTTTTTTTGTTTTTGGAATTAAAACTTCAGGTTAGTCCAGGTTCTTGTTTTTACAAAGAAGCCACATAAAAATTTTAAACGTCATTTTGGTTTTCTGTTAAGCTAGGTACACACTACACGGCCGACGGGTGATGTAGCTGGCGACACAAGGGAGCGTGCATATCATGGGTACACACTAGACGATGTACTCAATATTGTCTAGGGTGTATCCAGCTTTAGTTATTCATTTATTAGTACTTTTTCATGCATTTTACTTTGTACAGCCCCATATTTTCGCCTATCGACAGATTTTAGCACCATTTTGTGTTTCCTTCTCCCCATGCTTTGAATAGTATCCTCAGTGGCATCACCTTGTCTTGTGACACCCGGTGCAGTAGCCTCCATACCAAAAAGGGGTGTGGTCTAGTACACAAAGCCATGCCCCCATGTTTAAGACTTATAGGGACGTGATCACGAATCATGTCCCATTCTCGTCACGCTTCAAGTCAGCCTGCCACAAAATCTGTGTAATGCATATGTGTCCCAAATTAAGGGGATGATATAGCTAGAAAGCATATTACAGACTTAAATATACAGAGCCGGATTAAGGGGAGGTGGGCACAGGGCTTTGAGCTCTGGCGCTGCTGTTGGGGGATGATTCTGCTAGTCTCCAGCCTCCGTAGCCAGCAGCAGCCTGGCAGGAGACTAGCAGGATCAGTTCCCATGCTGCCAGAGCAAAGTGCAGGTAGGATCCATAAACGGCTCTGAGATCTATATGGAGCTTCATTCTATCTGTGCTCTGCTCAGCTTGCTAGCCGCAGCATCGGCTATTTTATTCCAGAGCTGCTTGCTTGCCATACAGCATTTTAGCTCCCAAACACGGAGCTCCTCTACTTCACTAAGCCGGGGCTTCCTCTCACGGAGCTCCTCTGTAATACCTAGGCAGCGCTGCATACCATCATAAGCGGTAACTAAAGCACATCACTGCATGATAAGAATTCCATCTGAGCAGGAGGCTTCCATCTCCCCAGGCACTCCAAGTCCTGCTGTGGCCTCTTCTCCAGCCAGCATCTCACCTCTTAGGAAGTGGCACTTGCAGCATACCACTGCACAGCTACACCTGGCCAAGCACAGGCATCTCAAGATCTAACTGTGGCCGGTGAGCAATTGGGATCTTAGCGCTACTTTTTAATTAAGTTCCTAATATTGCTCATTCTATTCTATACCAAACAACATTTAGTTACACATTGCCATTGCTGTTATCGGGATCCCTGTTGGTTTTATTCATTATGCAATCATGTGTGATTTTATTAGCATGTAGCTTAATATTATATTGAATATATTAAAATTTTTTGAATATTTAATATAGGAGTACAGGTGGCGCTGCCATCTTTTCATTGTTGGTTCAGGACCGGCGCAGCTGCCTCTGCCTCATGGAGGTGCAGGGGAAGAAGCCAAGCGGCAGGCACAGCCAGTGGGACGGTGGTGACAAGAAGGGGATGGCCACTCCGTCTTAAGTGTCCCGGGCCCCCCAAAGGCTTCATCAGTCCGTGTGTGTGCTTATATATTATATAGACACACACACACACACAGTTCAAAGTTTTAGGCAGGTGTGGAAAAAATGCTGCAAAGTAAAGGTGCGTACACACGTAACGATTTTTTTGAAGATTTAACTATAACGACATCGCTATCGTTAAAACGTTTGAAAAAAGCGTTCATTTTTTTTCTGACTGTCCAACATAAGGATATTCGCTCACAAAATCGTTCATGTTGTCCAGAATGAACGATGTCCATTCACTGTATGCATGATTAAAAAAATCGTTCCTAAAAATCGTTGACTAAATCGTTTATTAATTTAGTAACCAGCGATTTTTTGTAAACTATTTTCGTTCACTTTTTCAAGGGAAAATCTGAACGAAAATCGTTGGTTACTAAAATAGTTACGTGTGTATGCACCTTAAGAGTGCTTTTAATAATAGAAGTGTTGATAGTTTATTTTTAGCAATTAACAATAAGCAAAGTGAATGAACAGAAGATAAATGTAAATCAAATCAATATTTGGTGTGACCACCCTTTGTGCAATTGTACCTAGAAGAATTGATGCTGTTTTGAAAGCAAAGTAAGGGATTTTGTAGGATATAGTCAGGTGTATGATTAACCAATCATACTATACAGGTGATTATGATCATCATTTTCATATGCAGGTTGAAACACAGTCATTAACTGAAACAGTTTAGGAAGGCTTAAAACTGTGGATCAGCCAAACTCTGCCACAAAGGTGAGGTTGTGGAAGACAGTTTCATGTCACAGGTCATACACCATGGCAAGACTGAGCACAACAAGACACAAGGTAGTTATACTGCATCAGCAAGGTCTCTCCCAGGCAAAGATTTCAAAGCAGACTGGGGTTTCAAGATGTGCGCTTCAAGCTCTTTTGAAGACGCACAAAGAAACGGGCAACGTTGAGCACCGTACACGCAGTGGTCGGACAAGGAAACTTCGTACATCAGATGAAAGACACATCATGCTTACTTCCCTTCGAAATCTGAAGATGTCAAGCAGTGCCATCAGCTGAGAACTGGCAGAAACCAGAAGGACCAAGGTACACCCATCTACTGTTTGGAGAAGTCTGGCCAGAAGTGGTCTTCATGGAAGTATTGCGGCCAAAAAGCCATAACTTCGACGTGTGAACAAGGCCAAGCGACTCAACTATGCATGAAAACATAGGAACTGGGGTGCAGAAAAATGGTAGCAGGTGCTCTGGACTGATGAGTCAAAATTTGAAATATTTGGCTGTAACAGAAGACAGTTTGTTCGCCAAAGGGCTGGGGAGCGGTACAATAATGAGTGTCTGAAGGCAACAGTGAAGCATGGTGGAGGTTAATGGCAAGTTTGTGGCTGGATTGCAGCAAATGGAATTGGGGATTTGGCCAGGATTAATGGTTTTCTCAATGCTGAGATATACAGGCAGGTACTTATCCATCATGCAATGCCATCAGGGAGGTGTCTGATTGACTCCAAATGTATTCTGCAGCATGGCAACGACCCCAAACATATACCCAATGTAGTGTGTGTATATATATGTGTGTGTGTGTGTGTGTGTGTGTGTGTGTGTGTGTGTGTGTGTGTGTGTGTGTGTGTGTGTGTGTGTGTGTGTGTGTGTGTGTGTGTGTGTGTGTATATATATATACACATTAGGGATGTGCAGGCTCGGATAGGTTCGAGTTTGTCCAGGAATGATGATGTTTGTCCATGCAAGATGACATTTTGCCTCTTTCTGAGTGCCGTTTTTTGGAGGGAAAAATCCGAACTCAGCGTGCAAACTCGAACCTATCCGAGCCTGCACATCCCTAATGTATATATGTATATATATATATATATATATATATATATATATATATATATATATATATACACACACACACACACACACACACACACATATATACACACACATATGTACACACCCATATGGCCAGCCTGCATGAGGAAATTAGGGACAGTTGGCAACAATTACCTGGAAAATAAATTGTACAGGGAACTTTAGAAGAGATTTACCGGCATGAATTACAGCATATCTTCAGTGAACAGCACAAGACTTATTAACTTTTCATTGCCTTGGAAACAATACAGTTTTGCTTCAAACCGTAAAAAAAACAGCCTCTGGTTTCCTGCACTGAGGCTATAAGTAAAACATTTACAAATCAATGCATTCTGTAGACTTATGAGAATAGTATGTAGGGTGGTGGCAACACAAGCTTTGTGTGACTCATTGCAATGAAGGTTGGTTTCTGACTCAAATACATGAGAATGTTACACATTAATAAATAAAATGTATACTTCTTGGGGGAATTCTATAACAGTAGAGGAATCTGACATTAGTTTCAAAACTAACTTTGAAGGAAGTACAGTACAATTTTACACTATATTTCAATAAAGTATTTGTTCACATATACTGATCAGCCATAACATTAAAACCACTAACATGTGAAGTGCATAACATTGATTATCTCGTTATAATGACGCCTGTGAAGGGATGGGTTATATTAGGCAGCAAGTGAACACAGTTATTGAAGTTGATGTGTAAAAAGCAGGAAAAATGGGCAAGTGTAAGCATCTGAGCGACTTTGACAAGGGCCAAATTGCAATAGCTAGACGACTGGGCCAGAGCATATCCAAAATGGCAAGTCTTGTGGGGTGTTCCCGGTATGCAGTGGTTAGTACCTACCAAAAGTGGTCCAAGGAAGGACAAGTGTCATGGTCAGGGTCATGAGCACCCAAGGCATTGGGAGTGAAGGCTAGCCCATGTGATCTGATCCCACAGAAGAGCTGCTGGAGCACAAATTGCTGAAAAGTTCATGTTGGTTATGATAGAAAGGTGTCAGAACACACAGTGCATCACAGCTTACTGCATATGGGGCTGCATAGCTGCAGACCGGCCAGGGTGCTCATGCTGACTCCTGTCCATCAACGAAAGCACCTACATTGGGCACGTGAGCGTCAGAACTTGACAATGGAGCAATAGGAGTAAGTGGCCTGGTCTGATGAATCAACTTTTCTATACATTAAGTAGATGACCGGGGACATGTGCGTTATTTACCTGGGGAAGAGATGGCACCAGGATGCACTATGGAAAGAAGGCAAGCCGGAAGAGGCAGTGTGATGCTCTGGGCAATGTTCTGATGGGAAACCTTGGGTCCTGGCATTCATGTGGATCTTACCTTGACACGTACCACCTACCTACACATTGTTGCAGATTAAGTACACCCTATTGTGAGAACGGTATTCCCTGATGACAATGGCCTCTTTCAGCAGGATGTGCCCTGCCACACTGCAAAAACTGTTAAGGAATGGTATGAGGACCATGAGAGTTCATGGAGTTGGCTTGGCCTCCATATTCCTTAAATCTCAATGTGATCGAGCATCTATGGGGTCATGGAGGTCCCACTTCACAACTTGCTGGACTTAAAGGATCTGCTGCCAATGTTTTGGAGTCAGATACCACAGGACACCATCAGTGGTCTTGTGGAGTTCATGCCTCGAACAGGTAAGAGCTGTTTTGGTGGCACGAGGAGGGCCTACACATTATTAGGCAGGTGGTTTTAGTGTTATGGCTGATCAGTGTATATACATAAATACAAACACACTACCAATCAAGAGTTTTAGTACACCCCCTTTTTTCTATAAAAACTGGTGCACTCTAAGATAATGGCACTCAAAGGACTTGTTGACAATCATACACAGATTCTGCTCATCCCATGTCCAATGTTTCAGTTTTAATGAAAAACTTTTGTCAGGGGTATTTGAAAATGTACAAAGAAAAGGGGGGAGATCCCAAACTTGACTGGTGTGTATGGAAGAAATTATGGCCCTCATTCAGAGCCGTATGCTCTGAGCAGAGCGCACGCTCTGAATGAGGGCCGCCCTCCATAAAAATGGAGCGTCCTCCTGGACGCTCGTATAGCTGTGGGTCACCACCCACAGCCTATACGAGTGTGCAGTTTGATGGCCGCGATGGTCGTGACCATCGCGACCATCGAAACTGCGAGCTGGAGCCTGCGGTTGAGGTTTTCAACAGCAAGCCCCGGAGTGATTTTGGCTCTATCAGAGCCAAAATCACTCCCACTGACATCACTAGTGATGTCAGTGGGCCGGCTTCTGACGGGAGGCGTTCCCGTGGGAACGCCCCCATCAGGGAGGCACGCCCCCTGCACGCCCACCAAAGGGGGCGTGCTGTCAATCAACATCGACAGCACGCCCGCTTTGATCAGACACAACGAGCGAAGGACTTTCCTTCGCTCGTCGCATCTGGCGCATGCGCACGACGGAGCTCCCTCCGTCGTGCGCATGCTCAGTGCAGAACATCGACCCACTTGCGAGCGGACAGCCGCTCGCGAGTGGGTCTGAATCAGGGCCTATGATCAGTGTCAAGGTATACACTTAAAACACAAACTAATGTATTATGCATAGAGAGGAAACAAATTCTTCCTCATAAACCTATTTTCTTGGTGATGCTCCCAAGAGTCAGGGTGATAATGTTATACAACAAAGAGAGAGAAAAGAGGAGTCTTTTGTGGGGCACTCTTACAGTATGTATGTTTTGTGATAAATACTAAAAAACTTAAGGTAGTACATAAAATAAGGAGTTTACAAAGTTTCAATAGTCATACTTTTGTTTAGGAGTGTCTTAGAAGACAAACCAAATGTATATCCAATTTTTATTAATCAAAAAATACTTAATTGTGATTATTATAATCTATAATTGCATATTAAATAAATGGCAAAATATGTAGAAAAGTTGTACATCATCATTGGTGTAAGTAACATTCCACTGTACATTTGGTGATTGTATTGATTTTGTTGTAGGTACAGGAAAACATGTATTGGTATATAGTGGAAGTGAAATGATTGGTCTATTTCTATGTTTCTCATTCACAATAAATCCAATACTTATCAGGGCTTGAACGTTATTTTCCCGATTTGTGAGTATGAGAAAAATAGTCGCCTCTATCCCTGCTGCGGTGGCTGCCAGCTATGTATTATTGGGGGCTGGGCGGTAGATGACAAGTCCCTACCTTCAGCTGTATGGATCAATAATTTTACGATTTTTATTTTTAGTTTTTGATACTTTATTCAAATTTTTTTGTGTATTAGCGATCTATTTTTAAACAATACTATTGTGTTTTATGATTTATATGGGAGATTCTTTTTGTGTACTCCCGGGAGTAACTGATATTAATCTATGTTTAATAAACACTGTTTACATTACATTTTGGTCTGATATTATGCTTATGTTGGTTCAGCGCCTCTGCAGTATATCTCTGGTTTACTTGAACCTTATTTTCCTGATTTGTGAGTATGAGAAAAATAGTCGCCTCTATCCCTGCTGGGGCGGCTGCCTGCTATGTATTATTGGGGGCTGGGCAGTAAATGACAGGGGTGCTATATGCCCCTGTCATTATCGGCGCGCAACCGATGGTGAAGAAGTTCAGCAAGCCGTCATGTCCTGGCTTCAATTCTTCTATGCCGGGATAGATGGCTTGGTGTACTGCTGGAACAAATGCTTAGACAGGACTATGTGGAAATATAATCTGTACCAAGGCCCAGTGGCGTAACTTCATCCCAGGTGCCAGGAGGCAAGATAAATTTTGGTGCCCCCCCCCCAAATTAAAATTTACCTCCCCCCCAGCTTTCGCCGCCCCCCTATACAGTACCTTTTATACAATGCCCCCAGTAGTGGTCCTCCTATGCAGTGCCCTCAGTAGAAGTCCCCCTATGCAGTGCCCTTCTATGTAGTACCCCCCAGTAATGGTCCCCTATGCAGTGCCTCCAGTAGTGTTTCCCCTATGCAGTACCTCTAGTAGTGGTCCCCCTATGCAGTGCCCCCATTAGTAAGGCCCCTGTAGTGCCCCCAATAGTAATGCCCTGTAGTGCCCCCATATGATGCCCCCAGTAGTAATGCCGCTATAGTGCACCCATATGATGCCCCCAGGAGTAAGGCCCCTGTAGTGCCACCAGTGGTAAGACCCCTGTAAGGCCCCTGTAGTGCCACCAGTGGTAAGACCCCTGTAATGCCCCCTGTAGTGCCCCCATATGATGCCCCCAGAAGCAAGGCCCTTGTAGTGCCCCTAGTAGTAATGCCCCCAGTAGTAAGCCCCCTGTAGTGCCCCCAGTAGTAAGCCCCCTGTAATGCCCCCAGTAGTAAGCCCCCTGTAATGCCCCCAGTAGTAAGCCCCCTGTAGGAAGCCCCCAGTAGTGCCCCCAGTAGGAAGCCCCCTGTAGTGCCCCCAGTAGGAAGCCCCCTGTAGTGCCCCCAGTAGGAAGCCCCCTGTAGTGCCCCCAGTAGGAAGCCCCCTGTAGTGCCCCCAGTAGGAAGCCCCCTGTAGAGCCCCCAGTAGGAAGCCCCCTGTAGTGCCCCCAGTATTATGCCCCCTGTAGTGCCCGCAGTATTATGCCCTTGTAGTGCCCCCAGTATAAAGCCCCCTGTAGTGCCCCAGGATTAAGCCCCCTGTAGTGCCCCCAGTATAAAGCCCCCTGTAGTGCCCCTAGTAATGCCCCCACCAGGATTAAGCCCCCTGTAGTGCCCCCAGTATTAAGCCCCCTGTAATGCCCCCAGTATTATGCCCCTGTAGTGCCCCCAGTATAAAGCCCCCTGTAGTGCCCCCAGGATTAAGCCCCCTGTAGTGCCCCCAGGATTAAGCCCCCTGTAGTGCCCCCAGGATTAAGCCCCCTGTAGTGCCCCCAGTATAAAGCCCCCTGTAGTGCCCCCAGGATTAAGCCCCCCGTAGTGCCCTCAGGATTAAGCCCCCCGTAGTGCCCTCAGGATTAAGCCCCCCGTAGTGCCCTCAGGATTAAGCCCCCCATAGTGCCCCCAGTATAAAGCCCCCTGTAGTGCCCCTAGTAATGCCCCCACCAGGATTAAGCCCCCTGTAGTGCCCCCAGTATTAAGCCCCCTGTAATGCCCCCAGTATTATGCCCCTGTAGTGCCCCCAGTATAAAGCCCCCTGTAGTGCCCCCAGTATAAAGCCCCCTGTAGTGCCCCCAGGATTAAGCCCCCTGTAGTGCCCCCAGGATTAAGCCCCCTGTAGTGTCCCCAGGATTAAGCCCCCTGTAGTGCCCCCAGGATTAAGCCCCCTGTAGTGCCCCCAGGATTAAGCCCCTGTAGTGCCCCCAGGATTAAGCCCCTGTAGTGCCCCCAGTATAAAGCCCCCTGTAGTGCCCCCAGTATAAAGCCCCCTGTAGTGCCCCCAGGATTAAGCCCCCTGTAGTGCCCCCAGGATTAAGCCCCCTGTAGTGCCCCCAGGATTAAGCCCCCTGTAGTGCCCCCAGGATTAAGCCCCCTGTAGTGCCCCCAGTATAAAGCCCCCTGTAGTGCCCCCAGGATTAAGCCCCCCGTAGTGCCCTCAGGATTAAGCCCCCCATAGTGCCCCCAGTATTAAGCCCCCTGTAGTGTCCCCAGTATTAAGCCCCCTGTAGTGTCCCCAGTATTAAGCCCCCTGTAGTGTCCCCAGTATTAAGCCCCCTGTAATGCCCCCAGTATTATGCCCCTGTAGTGCCCCCAGTATTAAGCCCCCTGTAATGCCCCCAGTATTAAGCCACGCGCATATATACAAAAATAAAAAAAAATTACCTTCAACCCTGCTCCAGTGCTGCTGACGTCACTCCCATAGTGTACTGCGGGACTCGGAACTCAGTAGTGAGCTCCAGCTGCTGCTGGCGCCGGGGGAAGGGAGGAAAGAAGGAGAGGGTGCCCACTGGTAACACACTCAGTGGGCGCGGCAAGTGGAGAGTGCAGGGGATGCGACCGCACCCCTTGCATCCTCCGTAGTTACGCCACTGGAGGTGGAGAGCCGATCAGCGGCGCTCCTTCTCCATGCAGCTCCTCCTCAGCAGTGGCCAGATGACAATGGAGCCAGGTGCCCCCTTCAGGGCTGGCGCCCAGCGGCAAATGACTCCATTGTCTCCAGGAGTTCCGCCACTGCCAAGGCCATACTATTGATTATACATACAAGTACGAGTTGAATAAATTTATGCAATGAGAGGTCTTGTTACTTTATTTATTGAACCACCATTGTACAAACGCAGTACACCAATATTCAAGTCAGAACATTCAAACCAGCATGAAAAATAGGAGTAGCAAGACAATTATGTAATCAAAACAGTTGAGACAAAAATCAGGAATGTCAATTGGCCCCTGCTTAATGTTTCAGTTTTAATGAAAAACTTTTGTCAGGGGTACTAGAAAATGTACAAACTTGTACCTTAAAATTCTAAACAAAAAATCTACAGGCAGACTCTTAAGTGGCGGCATTCCCAGTGCATCAGCATCATTAAGCCACACATCTCCCACATGCCAACAATATATACTATATTGCATTGCAGCTAAGGCGCATATTCAATTAGCCGCGAAAAGTTGAGCCGCAACGTTTTTGCCTCCTTCATCCGTTTTTAGGCGATTATCAGCAAAACTGGCGAAAAGTACCTATGATTTTTGGGAAATCCATCTGTACCCCAGAAAAAGCTGCGCTAACACTAGAAATCAATATACAAGTGTACTACCGTGTTTCCCCGATAATAAACCTACCCCGACTTTTGTAACCCGGTCTAAATTAAGCCCTACCCCGAAAATAAGACCTCCCAAAATCCCATTTTGAGCTGGGAACTCTTCAGAGCCCAGCGTTCCCAGTCATACAGTGTGCGGGTGACATCATGATGTCACCCGCGCGCTGAGGATCCTGTGCAGCCGCGCCTGCTGGATCATGATAGATCCATTCAGCGCGCAAGTGAGAGGGACATCCCGGACGGCAGCGAGTCAGGTAAGTACCGTACTGGTGGCTGGGGGATCAATTACAGAGGGGCTTGCAATGCAATAAGGGAGGCTGCGTAAGGGACACTGCTACGGGGGGGCTGCATAAGGGGCACTTCTACAAGGGGGCCTGCGAGGGGGGGCCTGCATAAGGGGCACTTCTACAAGGGGGCCTGCGAGGGGGGGCCTGCATAAGGGGCACTTCTACAAGGGGGCCTGCATAAGGGGCACTTCTACAAGGGGGCCTGCATAAGGGGCACTTCTACAAGGGGGCCTGCATAAGGGGCACTGCTGTCAGTGTTAATTAAAATAAGACCTACCCCGAAAATAAGCCCTATGGTGTTTTTTTGAACAAAGAAAAAAATAAGACAGTGTCTTATTATCGGGGAAACACGGTAATAGACCTAATAAAAGTATTTTGTTTTCCTAAAGTTTCAGAATTGGCTGTTATATGCTTATATGAATAAGTGCTGAAAAATTATAGAACTCAATATATAAGTGTTCTAATAGATCTAATAAAAGTAATTTGTGTTCTTAAAGTGTCAGAATTGGTTGTTATATACTTATATGCATAAGTGTCGAAAAATTATAGAAAGCAATTTGTTTTGTGAAAAATAAGTACCGAAAATTTGGGGTACATGAAAATGGGCACTAGCATCTTTTGAAGTCCCTAAAGTGAAGATTTAAAAAATCTTAAAAATATACCTGCTGGGGGGCGTGGCCTAACGAGTGATTGAGCAGGATGTGGGATAGATGGCTTGGTGTACTGCTGGAACAAATGCTTAGACAGGACTATGTGGAAATATAATCTGTACCAAGGCCCAGTGGCGTAACTTCATCCCAGGTGCCAGGAGGCAAGATACATTTTGGTGCCCCCCCCCCCAAATTAAAATTTACCTCCCCCCCAGCTTTCGCCGCCCCCCTATACAGTACCTTTTATACAATGCCCCCAGTAGTGGTCCTCCTATGCAGTGCCCTCAGTAGAAGTCACCCTATGCAGTGCCCTTCTATGTAGTACCCCCCAGTAATGGTCCCCTATGCAGTGCCTCCAGTAGTGTTTCCCCTATGCAGTACCTCTAGTAGTGGTCCCCCTATGCAGTGCCCCCATTAGTAAGGCCCCTGTAGTGCCCCCAATAGTAATGCCCTGTAGTGCCCCCATATGATGCCCCCAGTAGTAATGCCGCTATAGTGCACCCATATGATGCCCCCAGGAGTAAGGCCCCTGTAGTGCCACCAGTGGTAAGACCCCTGTAAGGCCCCTGTAGTGCCACCAGTGGTAAGACCCCTGTAATGCCCCCTGTAGTGCCCCCATATGATGCCCCCAGAAGCAAGGCCCTTGTAGTGCCCCTAGTAGTAATGCCCCCAGTAGTAAGCCCCCTGTAGTGCCCCCAGTAGTAAGCCCCCTGTAATGCCCCCAGTAGTGCCCCCAGTAGTAAGCCCCCTGTAATGCCCCCAGTAGTAAGCCCCCTGTAGGAAGCCCCCAGTAGTGCCCCCAGTAGGAAGCCCCCTGTAGTGCCCCCAGTAGGAAGCCCCCTGTAGTGCCCCCAGTAGGAAGCCCCCTGTAGTGCCCCCAGTAGGAAGCCCCCTGTAGTGCCCCCAGTAGGAAGCCCCCTGTAGAGCCCCCAGTAGGAAGCCCCCTGTAGAGCCCCAGTAGGAAGCCCCCTGTAGTGCCCCCAGTATTATGCCCCCTGTAGTGCCCGCAGTATTATGCCCTTGTAGTGCCCCCAGTATAAAGCCCCCTGTAGTGCCCCAGGATTAAGCCCCCTGTAGTGCCCCCAGTATAAAGCCCCCTGTAGTGCCCCTAGTAATGCCCCCACCAGGATTAAGCCCCCTGTAGTGCCCCCAGTATTAAGCCCCCTGTAATGCCCCCAGTATTATGCCCCTGTAGTGCCCCCAGTATAAAGCCCCCTGTAGTGCCCCCAGGATTAAGCCCCCTGTAGTGCCCCCAGGATTAAGCCCCCTGTAGTGCCCCCAGGATTAAGCCCCCTGTAGTGCCCCCAGTATAAAGCCCCCTGTAGTGCCCCCAGGATTAAGCCCCCCGTAGTGCCCTCAGGATTAAGCCCCCCGTAGTGCCCTCAGGATTAAGCCCCCCATAGTGCCCCCAGTATAAAGCCCCCTGTAGTGCCCCTAGTAATGCCCCCACCAGGATTAAGCCCCCTGTAGTGCCCCCAGTATTAAGCCCCCTGTAATGCCCCCAGTATTATGCCCCTGTAGTGCCCCCAGTATAAAGCCCCCTGTAGTGCCCCCAGTATAAAGCCCCCTGTAGAGCCCCCAGTAGGAAGCCCCCTGTAGAGCCCCAGTAGGAAGCCCCCTGTAGTGCCCCCAGTATAAAGCCCCCTGTAGTGCCCCTAGTAATGCCCCCACCAGGATTAAGCCCCCTGTAGTGCCCCCAGTTTTAAGCCCCCTGTAATGCCCCCAGTATTATGCCCCTGTAGTGCCCCCAGTATAAAGCCCCCTGTAGTGCCCCCAGTAGGAAGCCCCCTGTAGAGCCCCCAGTAGGAAGCCCCCTGTAGAGCCCCAGTAGGAAGCCCCCTGTAGTGCCCCCAGTATTATGCCCCCTGTAGTGCCCGCAGTATTATGCCCTTGTAGTGCCCCCAGTATAAAGCCCCCTGTAGTGCCCCAGGATTAAGCCCCCTGTAGTGCCCCCAGTATAAAGCCCCCTGTAGTGCCCCTAGTAATGCCCCCACCAGGATTAAGCCCCCTGTAGTGCCCCCAGTATTAAGCCCCCTGTAATGCCCCCAGTATTATGCCCCTGTAGTGCCCCCAGTATAAAGCCCCCTGTAGTGCCCCCAGGATTAAGCCCCCTGTAGTGCCCCCAGGATTAAGCCCCCTGTAGTGCCCCCAGGATTAAGCCCCCTGTAGTGCCCCCAGTATAAAGCCCCCTGTAGTGCCCCCAGGATTAAGCCCCCCGTAGTGCCCTCAGGATTAAGCCCCCCGTAGTGCCCTCAGGATTAAGCCCCCCATAGTGCCCCCAGTATAAAGCCCCCTGTAGTGCCCCTAGTAATGCCCCCACCAGGATTAAGCCCCCTGTAGTGCCCCCAGTATTAAGCCCCCTGTAATGCCCCCAGTATTATGCCCCTGTAGTGCCCCCAGTATAAAGCCCCCTGTAGTGCCCCCAGTATAAAGCCCCCTGTAGTGCCCCCAGGATTAAGCCCCCTGTAGTGCCCCCAGGATTAAGCCCCCTGTAGTGTCCCCAGGATTAAGCCCCCTGTAGTGCCCCCAGGATTAAGCCCCCTGTAGTGCCCCCAGGATTAAGCCCCTGTAGTGCCCCCAGGATTAAGCCCCTGTAGTGCCCCCAGTATAAAGCCCCCTGTAGTGCCCCCAGTATAAAGCCCCCTGTAGTGCCCCCAGGATTAAGCCCCCTGTAGTGCCCCCAGGATTAAGCCCCCTGTAGTGCCCCCAGGATTAAGCCCCCTGTAGTGCCCCCAGGATTAAGCCCCCTGTAGTGCCCCCAGTATAAAGCCCCCTGTAGTGCCCCCAGGATTAAGCCCCCCGTAGTGCCCTCAGGATTAAGCCCCCCATAGTGCCCCCAGTATTAAGCCCCCTGTAGTGTCCCCAGTATTAAGCCCCCTGTAGTGTCCCCAGTATTAAGCCCCCTGTAGTGTCCCCAGTATTAAGCCCCCTGTAATGCCCCCAGTATTATGCCCCTGTAGTGCCCCCAGTATTAAGCCCCCTGTAATGCCCCCAGTATTAAGCCACGCGCATATATACAAAAATAAAAAAAAATTACCTTCAACCCTGCTCCAGTGCTGCTGACGTCACTCCCATAGTGTACTGCGGGACTCGGAACTCAGTAGTGAGCTCCAGCTGCTGCTGGCGCCGGGGGAAGGGAGGAAAGAAGGAGAGGGTGCCCACTGGTAACACACTCAGTGGGCGCGGCAAGTGGAGAGTGCAGGGGATGCGACCGCACCCCTTGCATCCTCCGTAGTTACGCCACTGGAGGTGGAGAGCCGATCAGCGGCGCTCCTTCTCCATGCAGCTCCTCCTCAGCAGTGGCCAGATGACAATGGAGCCAGGTGCCCCCTTCAGGGCTGGCGCCCAGCGGCAAATGACTCCATTGTCTCCAGGAGTTCCGCCACTGCCAAGGCCATACTATTGATTATACATACAAGTACGAGTTGAATAAATTTATGCAATGAGAGGTCTTGTTACTTTATTTATTGAACCACCATTGTACAAACGCAGTACACCAATATTCAAGTCAGAACATTCAAACCAGCATGAAAAATAGGAGTAGCAAGACAATTATGTAATCAAAACAGTTGAGACAAAAATCAGGAATGTCAATTGGCCCCTGCTTAATGTTTCAGTTTTAATGAAAAACTTTTGTCAGGGGTACTAGAAAATGTACAAACTTGTACCTTAAAATTCTAAACAAAAAATCTACAGGCAGACTCTTAAGTGGCGGCATTCCCAGTGCATCAGCATCATTAAGCCACACATCTCCCACATGCCAACAATATATACTATATTGCATTGCAGCTAAGGCGCATATTCAATTAGCCGCGAAAAGTTGAGCCGCAACGTTTTTGCCTCCTTCATCCGTTTTTAGGCGATTATCAGCAAAACTGGCGAAAAGTACCTATGATTTTTGGGAAATCCATCTGTACCCCAGAAAAAGCTGCGCTAACACTAGAAATCAATATACAAGTGTACTACCGTGTTTCCCCGATAATAAACCTACCCCGACTTTTGTAACCCGGTCTAAATTAAGCCCTACCCCGAAAATAAGACCTCCCAAAATCCCATTTTGAGCTGGGAACTCTTCAGAGCCCAGCGTTCCCAGTCATACAGTGTGCGGGTGACATCATGATGTCACCCGCGCGCTGAGGATCCTGTGCAGCCGCGCCTGCTGGATCATGATAGATCCATTCAGCGCGCAAGTGAGAGGGACATCCCGGACGGCAGCGAGTCAGGTAAGTACCGTACTGGTGGCTGGGGGATCAATTACAGAGGGGCTTGCAATGCAATAAGGGAGGCTGCGTAAGGGACACTGCTACGGGGGGGCTGCATAAGGGGCACTTCTACAAGGGGGCCTGCGAGGGGGGGCCTGCATAAGGGGCACTTCTACAAGGGGGCCTGCGAGGGGGGGCCTGCATAAGGGGCACTTCTACAAGGGGGCCTGCATAAGGGGCACTTCTACAAGGGGGCCTGCATAAGGGGCACTTCTACAAGGGGGCCTGCATAAGGGGCACTGCTGTCAGTGTTAATTAAAATAAGACCTACCCCGAAAATAAGCCCTATGGTGTTTTTTTGAACAAAGAAAAAAATAAGACAGTGTCTTATTATCGGGGAAACACGGTAATAGACCTAATAAAAGTATTTTGTTTTCCTAAAGTTTCAGAATTGGCTGTTATATGCTTATATGAATAAGTGCTGAAAAATTATAGAACTCAATATATAAGTGTTCTAATAGATCTAATAAAAGTAATTTGTGTTCTTAAAGTGTCAGAATTGGTTGTTATATACTTATATGCATAAGTGTCGAAAAATTATAGAAAGCAATTTGTTTTGTGAAAAATAAGTACCGAAAATTTGGGGTACATGAAAATGGGCACTAGCATCTTTTGAAGTCCCTAAAGTGAAGATTTAAAAAATCTTAAAAATATACCTGCTGGGGGGCGTGGCCTAACGAGTGATTGAGCAGGATGTGGGCACCGATAGCTCCTGCTATTCTCAGGAGCCCCAGGTGACTCACCTTAGCCCTGCATTTACATCTTGGGCTTCTCCTGTCACCCTCTGCTGTCGGTGAGCATCCAGAGGCCAGGGCTGCTGCAGGACTCAGTGATCCAGCGTCGGGGCCTACTTCTTCATTGAAGCCGGGGGCTAAATTTGGAGGCTTGATGGAAGTTGCAGTCAGCGCCGGCGCGATCGCGGCTAATTGAAGATTCCCCCACTTGCTGTGCTGGGCTGCAGGTGAGCTGCCTGACCCCTCTGCACCTAGCTACTGGGTACAGTAAGACCCTGAAGGCCCTTGTGGTCAGTGTGGAGCTCTGGGAGACTAGGCGGCCGCCATCTTGGATAGGGCTCTGCAGCTGCCTCCGGCAAGTGTGTTTATTTTTACATATATGCTCTGCATCTGGCCCTGTGGTCTTGTCTGCCCAGCTTTGATGCCACATTGCCTCAGCTGAAGAATACACTCCATAGTGCTGCTGGATCATATGCCCATGTCTGCTATCCTTATGGCCAGTAATTAACAATATGTGACTTTCTTTCACCACTCCTGTATGTTTTGACACTATTGAAGATCTGTGGATCCGTAGTATAATCAAGCCATCTCATTGGATTGCCAGCGTTCTCTAATCTATTTTATTTAATTTTTATCAATGGCGCCTAAATGTCAACGTGCGCCCACTGTGGTGCCTCCTGTGAGCTTCTTTAAACAACGTTCGCCTGTTCAGGGTGCACTGGAAACTGTGTCTCGTGATGTCAAGCTTAAAAGACCCATTTCTACAACACAGGTATCTCCTATTAACACCCCAGTTCTGCTTCCTACCGCTACCCCTGGAGATGGGGAACCTTTAACAGTGGGGTCCATGAAACAGCTTTTGGCGTCTTTTAAAGAGGATATTTCCTTGGAGTTTCGGTCTGCACTACAGTTCTGTCAACAGTCGTTTGATGATTTGGGTACTCGCACCGATCACTTGGAAACTAAGATGGAGGAAGTGGTTGGTTCCCATAATGATCTGATTCGGTTGCACGAACAGCTCCAGGCTGAGGTTACGGCCTTGCGAAATAAAGTTGGTGACCTTGAAGACCGGTCACGACGCAACAATATAAAAATTTGTGGTATTCCAGAATCCGTGACTTTTAAGGGCCTACAGGACTTCGTTACAGATATCTTTATGAAGATCCTGCCCACTATCACTATTACAGATTTCTTGATTGATCGTATCCATCGCCTGCCTCGGGCGAAGACTGCCCCGGCTGGGGTACCTCGGGACACTCTAATGCGACTACATTATTTCCACATAGAAGAGTCCATTCTACGAGCCGCACGTGCGACTGATTCTTCTGAAGCGGTACTGGGAGATTTACAAGTATTTGGAGATATCTCTGCAACCACTTTAGCTCAACGGCGATCTTTTCATCAAGTTACAAATGCTCTTCGGAAGGCAGAGGTCTTGTACCGGTGGGGCTTCCCGACAAAGCGGATTATATCCCGTAATGGATCCACAGTTACGGTTTTGACTCCAGAAGACGGTCTTCAATTGCTTCGCTCTTGGAATATTGTGCCTGGCGATCCAGTACAGACTTCATCCGGTCCTCGTATCCAAAAGGAGTGGTCTGTTGTGGAGTCTAATGATTGAGGGACAGACACTTTTTTTTTTTGTTTTGTTTCTGCATCTCATGCTGTTTTATTTTATTGTGCACTGGACTGTCCCTCTATTGATATCAGTGACTTTGGGACTCTGGATTGTTCCTGGTATGATGCATTTATAGAGCCCTTTAAAAGGGTATTTTCAAATGGGTTTCCAGGACTCAGTGTCTATTATGTGTCTGATTACTCTTAACTCCCATATATATTTGTTCTTTTCCGTATTAGTGTCACTTCACGATGTTATTTGATTGTGCAGTTTTTTCTATATTAGGAGTGGTGGAAGAGGGGCCTATACCCCCCTTTCCGTTTAGTGTCATCCTAGATGGTGACCTTCTCTAGCTCCACATGGGAGCTATTTCAGTTTGTTTTTTTGTGTAGTGTGTGTTTGTTTGTTTGTTTGTTTTTCTCTCCCCCATCCCATTTTATTTTCTCCCTCCCCTTGGGTACTTTTATTATATTCTGGGTGTGCTGTTTTGCATACTGATGTGTTATATTTCTATTACTATTGCTTATGGTTAAGGTTATATCACTAAATGTTAAGGGTTTAAACTCCCCAAATAAAAGACGCCTTGCCTTGCGATATTTTGCTAAAAATAAGGCTCACGTAGTAGCTATACAGGAAACACATTTTGCTGCTTCGTCTCCGCCTAAGTTCTCTGACAACATTTATCCTCACTGTTACACTGCAAATGGGCCGGAGAAAAAGGCTGGAGTAGCTATTTTAATTTCTTATTCCTGTAACTTTACTCTACAATCTCAACATGCAGATGTAAATGGGCGTTATTTAATTTTAAATGGTAAGCTAGAAGACCAGTTGGTCACTTTGGTATCCGTTTATGTCCCTAATACTAAGCAGGTGGCAGTTTGTAGACGTTTCTGTACTATTTTACAGAAACGATGTAAAGGAGCTGCTATGGTTTTAGGTGATTTTAATATGGTTATTGATCAGAAGGTTGATAGATCTTCTCCCACGGTTAGGATGAAGGCTACATCTCAGCATGACCATTCTATGGCCTTTCAAAAACTATTAACGGAATATGATTTGTTTGATATTTGCTGAGTATTATTCGCAACTATACAATTTATCTAGTGATCTGCATGTTTTTCAGCCCAAGCCAGATGAGATTGGCAAATTTTTGGATGCTATTAATCTCCCGTCCTTACAGGAGGAGTCAATTCAATCCTTGGTCAGTAGAAGAAATAACTGTGGCCATAGAGTCCTTGCACTTAGATAAAGCTCCTGGTCCAGATGGCTATATCAATGCTTTTTATAAAACTTT
Source organism: Taudactylus pleione (assembly GCA_031769625.1). Classification (NCBI taxonomy): domain Eukaryota; kingdom Metazoa; phylum Chordata; class Amphibia; order Anura; family Myobatrachidae; genus Taudactylus; species Taudactylus pleione. Next base: position 11,122,974 of record JAUIMM010000025.1, on the reverse strand, counting down.
CAAGGTAGAATTGGCTCCAGTTCTAATGTTAATGTATAATGAAGCCTCGGACACAGGATATTTTCCAGGAGAGATGTTGGAGGCCCAAATTGTGGCACTTCCCAAACCTGGGAAGAACCCCTCATTAGTTATCAATTACAGACCAAATGCACTTTTGAATACTGATAAGGTATATGCCAAATTAATAGCAAATAGGTTGAATCCATTAGTACCCTCATTAATTAATCAAGATCAGGCTGGATTTGTTTTGGGAAGACAGCCTTTAGATAACACTAGGCGGGTTTTCAACTTGGTTGATTTATTTGCGGATTCTGTAGACCCATTATTATTGCTTTCGTTGGATGCTGAAAAAGCATTCGACAGACTGCATTGGGGTTATCTATCTGCGGTCTTCTCTCCTCAGCCTTTTCTATATCAAATGGCACTCGGCAGGGTTGCCCGCTTTCCCCTTTGGTTTTCGCGCTTGCTATGGAACCGTTGGCGGAAACTATTAGGAAAACCATTGCTATAAAGGGGCCTCAGTTGGGGGGCTCATTTCTTAAAATTTGTTTATTTGCTGATGATGTATTAATGTGCCTCACTAGCCCTGAATCTTCATTGTCGTCACTGCATATGATATTGGAACAATATTCCAGAGTGTCTTATTTTAAATTAAACACAGCTAAGACAGAGGCACTTCCGATAAATTTTTCTCCCGAACTTTTGATTAGGCTTAAAGGGGTTTACAATTATGCATGGCAAGATAAGAGTCTTACATATTTGGGAGTCCAGATTCCAAAAAGGGAGGTTGATATTGTGGCTTGTAACTATCTTCCCCTCTTGACTAAATGTTCACTCTTAACAGCTGATTGGATGTTACAAGAGGTTTCATGGTTGGGCCGTATTGCTGCTTTAAAAATGGTATTGTTACCCAAGTTAATGTATTTGTTTCGCACCATTCCCAAGTTACTCCCCTTGTCAATGTTATCTAAATTTTATGGGGTTTTTACAAAATATGTTTGGAAGTAAAAAAAAAAGCAGATTGTCTAGACGTATTATGTCCCTACCTAAGTTGGAAGGGGGTCTTGCATTTCCAGATCTACAATTATACCAGTGGTCGTGTATTCTATGTCAACTTGGGGATTGGTTTGTGGTAGATGTCCCTAAGCCATGGGTAATTTTGGAGCAGGACATGTCTCATCCTTTTTCCTTATCTGATTTACTGTGGTTACCGCAAAACTGTAAAAGCCAGTCGCCTTCTTCCTCAATGGCAATAAGTGCCTCTGTGTCTGCATGGCATAAAGCTATAGCTAGGTTAAATCATTTTCGACTTACCACTACTAATCTTATTTTGAATAGTATAGCTATTTTGATCCCTGATTTGAAATTTGATACATGGGTGGTTCAGGGGGCGATCTCACTGAATGAGGTAATGTCTAATGGTGTAATTCTCCCCTTCCCCAGCATTCAAGAATACGCCACTGGTTGCATAGTTTCCATTCGAGCTCTCAGCCATTACAAGCTACTCCAAATTATATTTTTGAGAGACTTACCTCAGGAGGATATAAGAAGAGTATCTCTTGGTGGTATATTGATAGGTGCTTCTCCTGAAATGGGAATCGGATCTTCCTAGATCACTTATGGAAGAATGGGGCTCCATTTTAAAATCATGCTTCCGTATATCTAAGTGTATTTCCCATGTGGAAATGTTTTATAAACTTATTCATAGGATGTATTTAACCCCCGATAGGCTTCATAAGATTTGGCCCTCGCTTCCTAACCAAGGTTGGCGCAAATGCGGCTATATTGGGGATATTTATCAAGTTTTTTGGGCATGTCCAAAATTGAATACATTGTGGCATCAGGTATTTGGGTTAATCTCTAAAGTGACTGGGATTGCTATACCTCCAGATCCTCTTTTAGCACTATTCCATGACTATCATGGCGATATTTCTTCTGGGGATAAATATGTGATGGGGCATATTTTAATTGCCACTAAGTCTCGTATTGCATATCACTGGCGTTCATATGTTATCCCAAAATTGGATACAATAGTAGATAAAATACAAGCTCATTGTGATTTTGAGATAGCGGGAGTCCCATACTCTACCTCATCCAACAATCCATTAATGACATGGTCTAGCTGGAATGAATATCGAGCAGAGTCCCGATGCATTCGAGGCATTACTAGCCTTATTTTGCCCGTATCAGATTATAACTAATGGGAGTTTTATTTTATGTCTGTATGATGTTTGATATATGTTGTAGATTATTCGGTATGTTGACAGTATTTCATTGATAAGTTTGTTTATACATGCTGAAGCATACATGCCTACCCTCCCGGTTTTCGCGGGAGGCTCCCGATTTTTCGGGTAACCCCCCGCACCCCCGGAAGGGTAGGCATTTCTCCCGCATTCTGCCCACTTCCTAGTGAAGTGGGCAGAATTAGGAGAATACCCGTGGCAATCGCGGGTCTCCGTGAAGGGGGCGGGGCTTAAGCTGTGATTCTGCATGAATCACAGCATTTTGCCCCGCCCCCTATGTAAATTGTGCCCAATCGGGGCACATGACGCAAATCGTCCATCCCCGCCCCCGTCGGCCCCCTGCTGCTTCTCTTACCCGGGCTTCTCCCGGGAAGAGAATATTAAAGGTAGGCAACCCTGTGCTGAAGTACCCTGGCTCTAGGGCCAAGTTTTTCCCTGTCCCTATCCTGTTCATATTATATTATTCTATGGTTTATTTTATTTTATTGTGTGTATTGTTATATTTTTTTTTGTGGTGAAAATTAATAAAAATGTAATATTGAAAAAAATATATATATACCTGCTGCAGCCTTATGCAATCCCAATAACACCTGTCTCATCCATATAGCCCCCCAAAGTACCAGGCCCCCCACTTTTTTCCCATTTTCCAACATATTTTAGATTTTTGCCACAAAAAATATGTAATTTTTGGGGTATTCTAAAAAATGTTTTTACGTCATTGGGGGGGCGACCAATTGTTTCTGGACCAAATCCCCACATTTGCACCCCAAAATATAGATTTTGCACTTCCAATTTGCCTGCCTATACATGGAGAAAACTTTTCCCCTGGTTATTCTCCGCTTAGGGGACAACTCCGGGAATTGAATAGGGCGAAACCTTGAAAACAGTCGAAAAGTCCATATCATTGAAAACTTTTCGCCAAATCGGGCTTTTCGCCTCTAATTGAATTTGGCCCTAAGTATGATAGACAGATAATAAACAAGTCAAATGACCCACAACTATCAGCTGCGTCAGGTCCCTAGTACTGTACAGTGAAGTGTAAGGCAGTGTACCCTTTGCCTCCCTTTCCTGGGTTCCTGCTGATCTCTCCCAGTTACTCACGTCCTGGTTCCGCTGCCAGGCATTGTCATTAGGTCACTTATATCTTCTATTTAAGTATTTAATTCTGTACTAGTTAGATGTGTCTTTACCATCAGCCAGTGTTTAGGTTTGCTCCGAGATAGTCCCAACTCCACTTTTCACATCAGAAACAACTGTATCCAGAGTTGTGTTGTTGCTCATATCAATCAAAATAAACAAGACTGCTCATACAAGGGCCCGTTTATCACGCCCCCATTTTTGCCCAAATAACTAACGTGCTTACTGCAGTAATAAGATATGATTTATGGGGACAATTTATGAAGGGTCTCTTGACAGTAAAGGCTCTGTGAACAGCCCTGCAGGAGAGTACTTATTGGTTCTGGCCCGGCTTGCTTTTGACGCATTCACAGTTTTGAATCCATCTCTTTAAATATTCCGATAGTGTAGTAGCGATGCCTGTAGGCTATAATGGCTAATGCCACCTAAAGATAACTACAGTATAGGGCTGCAGATCCAAAAAGTGAAGCTATTCAGAGCTTGATAAATTGGGATTTATTAAATAAAATGTTTACTATGTAGGTCCCCATAATGTTATAGCTGAAATGCACAGAAGGAAGCTAGAAAGCAATATATTTTGTAAAGACTGGAGGAGGCCCTGTCTGGCTGCAAGAGGCCCTGTCTGACTATCCACTATACAAATGGTCATTTTTGGGCACTATAATTTGGCAAAATACTGATGCCAGTGGCAGAGTACTGTTGTGATGATGCAGGAATGCCAACCTGGCATTCATGTACAAATGCCCATCATAGTAACTATAATCAAGTTTACTTAGTGAACAACTACACCAACTACAAGATCACCCATGAATGGGGCCACAGTTGAGCTGCTAAGTATGATAAAATTATACTCACACAGATCCATTCAAAAGTATGTGAAGTACATTAGGATGACAACAGAAATAATGACTCATGCAAATTACACCTTGCAATGCAATGTTATCACATCCACATGTTAGAACAATTACTAATACCATTTCAGTGTAAAATTATTTTTGTAACATAGAGCATTAAAATAAACAATCTAATAACAAATAAAAATCTGCCATGGTAATAATATATTTGTACTTGACTTTAAATGGAAACAAAACCTAATAGATATGTGGACACATTAAATTAGTACTAAAACAGTCTATTTGAATTAAACAAAACAAGGGAACCTAGATACAAATTACAGTCTTCCTATGAAAGGTGTCACAAATAAGTAGTTTTCCCCAATCTGCGCTCCACCTGCAGTTCTAAAGTGTGATTCAAAACTCATCTGGCAATTACGAACAAGCTTAATATTCGATGGATGTGTCACAGTTTTCCTATGTATTAATAATAGACCTGCTTTACTGAGGAATGTCTAGCACAGTGCTTCTCAAACTCAGTTCTCAAGCCACAATAACATTCCAGGTTTTAAGGATTTCCATGCCTGAGCAGAGATGGTTAAATCAAAATGACTAAGGTACTAAATCACCTGTTCTCAAGCACGGATATCCTTAAAACTGGACTGTTACGTTTTGAGGGTTCGAGATGCACTAGGTGTGCCTATAAAACTACGTATAAAAAACAGACATATACACACACACTTTATATCGGCAGGTCTACTGCATATATGATCTATACATGGTATGATCAGTAAAAGAAACTTTCTGCCGCTAAAACTATCAATGAACTAACCTGAATGGATTGACGTCCCCCGTTGCTGTAAGTCACAGCATGCCTTGTGTCCAGTCTACAGTATAGCGGTCTCAATCCGTATATGTCCGTATAGTTGTACTGTAAAGAATGGATGTGTAAGTATCAAGTTGGGTTATATGTCACTAGGGTGCTGCAGCTGTGTGAGTATCACTGTTTCAGTTAGTGCGAGTCTGCATTGCAAATGTGTAATGTAATTGGTGCTGTATTATATAAGAAGAACCTGGGATTGTCCCTGTGTGACTGCAGCTGCGTGTGTGTGCTGGTGTGTCTCTCCCCAGGTTACATGCCTGCACAGAGTCCCAGCGATGCGGCGTCTGAGGAAGGTCCTCACTCCCTCCAGCTGCTGGAGCTGTACTAGGGTGTGTCACTATCTATTACTACAGCCTCACACTCCAGTGACTCCACTCACGCTACACTACACAGCCAGGGCAGCAGAGGGCACCCCCTTTCCCCGCAGTCACCTGTGCAGCCCGAAATGCTGTAACTCAGACAAAATAATAAAACTTTCCTGAAGTCATGTGCGGTCTGACTGTAGAGATTGTCTATGATAGTGACTGTACACTGCTGCAATACTTATACGTTTCTCACAGCTTCCGAAGCAAAATCTTTAACTTTTGTCCTACAAATTAGATGGAAATTCGTAGCTTCTAAGCAACGGCAGACTGGTGATATAATGGAATCGGTATGAGTCTATATCAGTGATTCCCAACCTGGGTACTCAAGGCACACTAACAGTCCTGGTTTTAGTGATGTCCATGATTGTGCACAAATGGTCTAATCAAATAAACTGAGGTACTAATTAAGGCCCTCATTCAGAGCCGTACGCTCTGAGCAGAGCGCACGCTCTGAATGAGGGCCGCCCTCCATAATAATGGAGCGTCCTCCTGGACGCTCGTATAGCTGTGGGTCACCATCCACAGCCTATACGAGCATGCAGTTTGATGGCCGCGATGGTCTTGACCATCGCGACCATCGCCACTGCGAGCCGGAGCCTGCGGTTGAGGTTTTCAACCGCAAGACCCGGAGTGATTTTGGCTCTATCAGAGCCAAAATCACTCCCACTGACATCACTAGTGATGTCAGTGGGCCGGCTTCTGACGGTAGGCGTTCCCTTGGGAACGCCCCCGTCAGGGAGGCACGCCCACCAAAGGGGGCGTGCTGTCAATCAACATCGACAGCACGCCCCCTTTGATCAGACACAACGAGCGAAGGAAAGTCCTTCGCTCGTCGCGTCTGGCGCATGCGCACGACGGAGCTCCCGCTGTCGTGGGCATGCGCAGTGCACAACATCGACCCACTTGCGAGCGGACAGCCGCTCGCGAGTGGGTCTGAATCAGGCCCTAAGTCATTTGTGCTCAAGTATGGCTATCCCTAAAACCTGGACTGTTAGTGTGCCTTGAGGACCGTGGTTGGGAACCCCTGGTCTATATGAATCCCGACAGCAGCTGCCCGACATGGATGAAAATCCTGATCGTCCCTAAGGTAAGTATTCACTAACCTAATTCCATCCCCTAACCCTAACCCTCCTTAGGGGTGTCTAACCCTAACCTTCCCCCCAATGCCTAACCCTAACCTCCCGGGAGCCCTAAACCTAACCTTCCACCCCCGCGGCTGTCCGCGCTCGGCGCCCGGCATCACTTCGATCGGTATGCCAGGTGCCGATCTCCCGGCGTCGGTAAAATGACAGGCGTGTAGATTTAGACGCCTGTCATTTAACCCTCGCCGAGATAAAGCAGTCGGGAAGCCGGCTGTCGGGATTAGGTCCGCCGGCTTCCCAACTGCATACCGATATAATAAACCAGTATACATATAATGCCCTCTCCCTTTAAAATGGGTACACACTGGACCATGTGTACAGGGACAATATGTCTTCCCATTGGGCCAACATTGTACCATGGGTACATATAAGAATGATCACTCATTCCTTCCTTCATGAACATAAATGGGACCGCATCTAATATCAAACCTGACAACGTCTCATATGAGTCCGGGAGCACACATATCGTACACACACACCGCTCAATATGTCGTTAGGATTTGGCTACGTTAGCCAAATCGTAACAACATCATCCCAGTCTGTACCCGGCGTTTGTGCAACAGGTATATTATCTGCTCTAAAGCTGGATACACACTGGAGCGATGTCGGGCCGATTTCCCATTTCATAACCCTAAATCGCCCACATCACTCAGGGGCCCATTTATCATTCAATATTTGAGGTAAAATCCCCGAAAACACCTGTTTTCGGGGGTTTAACTCAAATACTAAGTATCCCCCGGACGTATGAAGGAGGGACCGCAGCATGTATCTCCGATACCTGCTGCGATCTCTCCATTGCCGCTGGCAGCCGCCTCCCCTTAGGTTTCTATGGGGGATGCGATGCTGCCAAATGTACCAATATCGGGAATGCGAAGCATTCCTGATATTGGCCCCAGCAGCTAACGCCATCTGAAGATAGCGTTAGCCGCTGTAGTCTATAGGCACCATCTGAAGATAGCGTTAGCCGCTGTAGTCTATAGGCACCATCTGAAGATAGCGTTAGCCGCTGTAGTCTATAGGCTGCCTCTTAAAGTAGAATGTCAGTGGCATAAATCTTAATTCAAATGACTTCCACACATACTGTAAAATAGGAATCCAGCCATCTGTCATCCTAACCCTCTGTCCCATGCTCACTGTCTACCCCATCCGTGTCACCCCTGTCTGTTTGCCCATCCCCTCTAGAATGTAAGCTCTCACGAGCAGGGCCCTCTTTCCTCTTGTGCTTATCCTTTCTTTACTTATATTATCTGCTCTATACTCAAAAGCACCTAACCTGTGACTTTTGCCATCCTGCTTCTGTTGCAGCAGTGTTTATATACCATGTACTTGTCTTGTAGTGTCTTAAACTGTATGACACTGTTTTCTTGTTCTGCTCAACTGTTTATGTACTATGTCTATGTACTATGTTTGTGCACTATGTTTATGTACTATGTAAGGCGCTGCGGAACCCTTGTGGCGCCATATAAATAAAGGATAATAATAATAACAATAATTATAGGCACCATCTGAAGATAGCGTTAGCCGCTGTAGTCTATAGGCACCATGTGAAGATAGCGTTAGCCGCTGTAGTCTATAGGCACCAACTGAAGATAGCGTTAGCCGCTGTAGTCTATAGGCACCATCTGAAGATAGCGTTAGCCGCTGTAGTCTATAGGCACCTTTCGGAGCTCGTCACCCTGCATGTGCCGGTTAATACATCCAGCTGCTATGATCGCATTTTGCAATGCGATCATGGGCGGTACTGCATGCCCTGATCGCATTGCAAAATGCGATCATTAATAAATGGGCCCCTCAGTGTGTAAGCGCAATATGTGCTGCACATCAAACCTGAGGACATCGCTAGTGATATGGTGGCCATCACCTAGTGTGTACCGCCAATCGTTTGATGAATTGTGTGGTCGCACTGTGCTATCTGGTGCTGCACATCAGATGGGATGATGTGACTTACTGTACAACACAGTGTAGTTGCATTATGTGGAGTGTGCATGAGGGCGTGATAAATAAAATCATTGCATAATGGATTGCTGAGTTGTGTACCCAGCTTTAAGTGCATTAAAGTATTCTATTATATGTCACCCTCCTGTGGTATACCTGCCTGGCATCATGAAAGGGAGCACTCGTGTTTTATTATTGATTTTGTGATGCCACAACCTGCTTCTGCATGCTTTAGCTATGGTAGGGATAAATGAGCGAAAATCCATTGCAGGCTGCTACAAATGGAAAGAGGTGTTTGTTTGTACAAGGTTACTATGTACTGTATTTATGATGCTGTAAAATTCCTTGGCTCTCACTTTATAGGCTCACTTTTGTAGTATGAAGACTACTGTAGTATGTAATTGTCTGGTCAGCAAATAGTCTGTCCCATTTATTCATGAGGAAAAGTTAGTAAAAAAATGATTTGTTTTGTTTTTTTCCTACACCTTTAGAGCTTGTTCCTTTGAGCATTCTGTCAGAATGTGCCCATGCCATGTTCCACACGAAGACAACATGAAGAAACAGCTCTAAAAATCGTCCAGACATCAGGATCAGTATAAGCAAAGTGGTAGTAAATTCTGCCTGCATTTCAGGCTGACCAGTGGCATAGACTGCAGCGTGTGTGAGAGACATGCACTTACAGAGATCAATGTGCCTGCATGATTTTCAGAGCAGAGTTTACAGCTTATGGGCCTGATTCAGACTTGTACGATGACAAGGGGGCTGCACATGCGCATGACCTGATCTGCGCATGGGGCTTACTCACATGGCCAGTGGCTTCACCCTTCATGACCCTATGTCATGCCCTATGTCAGTCCCCATGTCTTGATCCATCTGGAACATAGTGGACCTGATTCAGAAGTGCACACAATACCGATGTTTGTGCAATTGAGCAATTATTTTCTGCTGCGAAAAGTCCTGAAAACACCAACAATGCATGCATTCCCCTGAGGTAAAGGGGAGCCCCCCTGAATGCAATGCATGCTTTCCCCTGAGGTAAAGGGGAACACCCCTGAATACAATGCATGCATTCCCCTGAGGTAAAGGGGAACCCCCCTGAATGCAATGCATGCGTTCCCCTGAGGTAAAGGGGAACTCCCCTGACTGCAATGCATGCGTTCCCCTGAGGTGGCCTGAAGGTGTGCATGGGTTTGTTATGGGGGATGTAGTTAAATGGCCGGCGGACGGGATGCCAGCTGCCGGAATACTGACGCCAGCATCCCACCGCCGGCAAAAATGCTAAAGATATCCCAAAGGACATCAGGATACCGGCATCGGCATACTAAACGTCAGAATGACGAATGTCTGGACACCGGTGAGTACAGCACTATCCTCAGGGATGGGGGGGTTAGGTTTAGACACCCCCAGGGGAGATTAGGGTTAGGCACCCCCCCCGGGAAGGGTTAGGGTTGGGCTACAGGGAGGATAGGGTTAGGCACCCTCAGGAGGGTTAGGTTTATGGTGCGGCAAGGGGGCGTTAGGGCTAGGCACCATCGGGGTGAGGTTAGGGTGAGGCACTAGGGGGGAGGTTAGGGTTAGGCATGAAACTGAGGGTTGGGGGGGGTAGAGGCATAGGAATAGCGTATTTACCACCAAAATCGGAATCGTCCGTCTTCGGGCTTCCAGCGTTGAGATTAGAACTGGTGGGTATTCAACCACCGGCATATCATACCCAATCTGTTATGGGAGTGTCACTGGCAGAGGTTCATAGAGGCTTTTCTAGCTTTCTTTTCTGCAAATGCAGCAATTAAAAAAAATGGGCTATTGGCCTTAACTTTTCATATTCGGCTTCCATTGATGGTTGCTGTCGACATTGTATGGTCTCTCATAAGTTTCTGAGACATCAATTGTATAAAAATGATCATTATTATTTGTTATATAAATTGCTGTTATAGGTTTCTGGAAACCAAATACACATACATATGGGGGGATAGGGGGTTAGAGGCTTTATGTCATGCTTGCTCTCTCCCTCCACAGCTCACACTGCCATATCACACCACACACTGCTCCCCTCATTGCTCATGCTGCTCCCCTCACACCTCAAAGTGCTACCCTCACACCTCATACTGCTCCCCTCATTGCTCATACTGCTCCCCTCACACCTCATACTGCTCCACTCACACCTCATACTGCTCCCCTCACACCTCATACTGCTCCCCTTACTGCTCATACTGCTCCCCTCACACCTCATACTGCTCCACTCACACCTCATACTGCTCCCCTCATTGCTCATACTGCTCCCATCACACCTCATACTGCTCCACTCACACCTCATACTGCTCCCCGCACACCTCATACTGCTCCCCTCACACCTCATACTGCTCCACTCACACCTCATACTGCTCCACTCACACCTCATACTGCTCCCATCACTGCTCATACTGCTCCCCTCACTGCTCATACTGCGCCCCTCACTGCTCTTACTGCTCCCCTCACACCTCATACTGCTCCACTCACACCTCATACTGCTCCCCACATTGCTCATACTGCTCCCCTCACACCTCATACTGCTCCACTCACACCTCATACTGCTCCCCGCATTGCTCATACTGCTCCTCTCATTGCTCATACTGCTCCACTCACACCTCATACTGCTCCCCTCATTGCTCATACTGCTCCCCTCACACCTCATACTGCTCCACTCACACCTCATACTGCTCCCGTCATTTCTCATACTGCTCCCCTCACACTGCTACCCTCACACCTCACACTGCTCCCCTCACACCTCATACTGCTTCCCTCACACCTCATACTGCTCCCCTCACACATCATACTGCTCAACGCATTGCTCATACTGCTCCTCTCATTGCTCATACTGCTCCCCTCACACCTCATACTGCTCCAATCACACCTCATTCTGCTCCCCGCATTGCTCATACTGCTCCCCTTATTGCTCATACTGCTCCCCTCATTGCTCATATTGCTCCCCTCATTGCTCATGCTGCTCCACTCACACCTCATACTGCTCCCCTCACACGTCATACTGCTTCCCTCACTGCTCATACTGCTTCCCTCACTGCTCATACTGCTCGCCTCACTGCTCATACTGCTCCCCTCACACCTCATACTGCTCCACTCACACCTCATACTGCTCCACTCATTGCTCATACTGCTCCACTCACACCTCATATTGCTCCCCTCATTGCTCATACTGCTCCCCTCACACCTCATGTTGCTCCACTCACACCTCATACTGCTCCCCTCACACGTCATACTGCTTCCCTCACTGCTCATACTGCTTCCCTCACTGCTCATACTGCTCGCCTCACTGCTCATACTGCTCCCCTCACACCTCATACTGCTCCACTCACACCTCATACTGCTCCACTCATTGCTCAAACTGCTCCACTCACACCTCATATTGCTCCCCTCATTGCTCATACTGCTCCCCTCACACCTCATACTGCTCCCCTCATACTGCTCCCATCACACCTCATACTGCTCCCCTCACACCTCATACTGCTCCCCTCACACCTCATACTGCTCCACTCACACCTCATACTGCTCCCCTCATTGCTCATACTGCTCCCCTCACACCTCATACTGCTCCCCTCACTGCTCATACTGCTCCCCTCACACCTCATACTGCTCCCCTCATTGCTCATACTGCTCCCCTCACACCTCATACTGCTCCCCTCACTGCTCATACTGCTCCCCTCACACCTCATACTGCTCCCCTCACTGCTCATACTGCTCACCTCACTGCTCATACTGCTCCCCTCACACCTCATACTGCTCCCCTCACACCTCATGCTGCTCCCCTCATTGCTTATACTGCTCCCCTCATTGCTCATGCTGCTCCCCTCACACCTCAAACTGCTCACCTCACTGCTCATACTGCTCCCCTCACTGCTCATACTGCTCCCCTCACACCTCATACTACTCCACTCACACCTCATACTGCTCCCCGCATTGCACATACTGCTCCCATCACACCTCATACTGCTCCACTCACACCTCATACTGCTCCCCGCATTGCTCATACTACTCCTCTCATTGCTCATACTGCTCCCCTCACACCTCATACTGCTCCACACACACCTCATACTGCTCCCCTCACACCTCATACTGCTCCCCTCATTGCTCATACTGCTCCCCTCACACCTCATACTGCTCCACTCACACCTCATACTGCTCCCCTCACACCTCATACTGCTCCGCTCACTGCTCATACTGCTCCGCTCACACCTCATACTGCTCCACTCACACCTCATACTGCTCCCCGCATTGCTCATACTGCTCCCCTCACTGCTCATACTGCTCCCCTCACACCTCATACTGCACCACTCGCACCTATTACTGCTCCCCGCATTGCTCATACTGCTCCCCTCACACCTCATACTGCTCCACTCACACCTCATACTGCTCCCCTCACACCTCATACTGCTCCCCTCACACCTCATACTGCTCCCCTCACACCTCATACTGCTCCACTCACACCTCATACTGCTCCCCTCATTGCTCATACTGCTCCCCTCACTGCTCATACTGCTCCCCTCACTGCTCATACTGCTCCCCTCACACCTCATACGGCTCCACTCACACCTCATACTGCTCCACTCATTGCTCATACTGCTCCACTCACACCTCATATTGCTCCCCTCATTGCTCATACTGCTCCCCTCACACCTCATACTGCTCCCCTCATACTGCTCCCCTCACACCTCATACTGCTCCCCTCACACCTCATACTGCTCCACTCACACCTCATACTGCTCCCCTCATTGCTCATACTGCTCCCCTCACACCTCATACTGCTCCCCTCACACCTCATACTGCTCCCCTCACTGCTCATACTGCTCCCCTCACACCACATACGGCTCCCCGCATTGCTCATACTGCTCCCCTCACACCTCATACTGCTCCACTCACACCTCATACTACTCCACTCACACCTCATACTGCTCCCCGCATTGCACATACTGCTCCCATCACACCTCATACTGCTCCACTCACACCTCATACTGCTCCCCGCATTGCTCATACTACTCCTCTCATTGCTCATACTGCTCTCCTCGCTCCTCATACTGCTCCACTCACACCTCATACTGCTCCCCTCACACCTCATTCTGCTCCCCGCATTGCTCATACTGCTCCCCTCATACTGCTCCACTCACACCTCATACTGCTCACCTCACTGCTCCTACTGCTCCCCTCACACCTCATACTGCTCCACTCACACCTCATACTGCTCCCCGCATTGCTCATACTGCTCCCCTCACTGCTCATACAGCTCCCCTCACACCTCATACTGCTCCAGTCACACCTCATACTGCTCCCCGCATTGCTCATACTGCTCTCTTCACACCTCGTACTGCTCCACTCACACCTCATACTGCTCCAGTCACACCTCATACTGCTCCCCTCACACCTCACACTGCTCCACTCAAACCTCATACTGCTCCCCTCACTACTCATACTGCTCCCCTCACACCTCATACTGCTCCACTCACACCTCATACTGCTCCCTTCATTGGTCATACTGCTCCCCTCACTGCTCATACTGCTCCCCTCACTGCTCATACTGCTCCCCTCACACCTCCTACTACTCCACTCACACCTCATACTGCTACCCGCATTGCTCATACTGCTCCCGTCACACCTCATACTGCTCCACTCACACCTCATACTGCTCCCCGCATTGCTCATACTACTCCTCTCATTGCTCATACTGCTCCCCTCACTCCTCATACTGCTCCACTCACACCTCATACTGCTCCCCTCATTGCTCATACTGCTCCCCTCACACCTCATACTGCTCCACTCACACTTCATACTGCTCCCCTCATTGCTCATACTGCTCCCCACACACCGCTCCCCTCACACTGCTCCCCTCACACCTCATACTGCTCCAATCACACATCATACTGCTCAACGCATACCTCATTCTGCTCCCCGCATTGCTCATACTGCTCCCTTTATTGCTCATACTGCTCCCCTCGTTGCTCATACTGCTCCCCTCATTGCTCATGCTGCTCCACTCACACCTCATACTGCTCCCCTCACACCTCATACTGCTCCCCTCACACCTCATTCTGCTCCCCTCACTGCTCATACTGCTCCCCTCACTGCTCATACTGCTCCCCTCACACCTCATACTGCTCCACTCACACCTCATACTGCTCCCCTCACACCTCATACTGCTCCCCTTACTGCTCATACTGCTCCCCTCACACCTCATACTGCTCCACTCACACCTCATACTGCTCCCCTCATTGCTCATACTGCTCCCATCACACCTCATACTGCTCCACTCACACCTCATACTGCTCCCCGCACACCTCATACTGCTCCCCTCACACCTCATACTGCTCCACTCACACCTCATACTGCTCCACTCACACCTCATACTGCTCCACTCACACCTCATACTGCGCCCCTCACTGCTCTTACTGCTCCCCTCACACCTCATACTGCTCCACTCACACCTCATACTGCTCCCCACATTGCTCAAACTGCTCCCCTCACACCTCATACTACTCCACTCACACCTCATACTGCTCCCCGCATTGCTCATACTGCTCCTGTCATTGCTCATACTGCTCCACTCACACCTCATACTGCTCCCCTCATTGCTCATACTGCTCCCCTCACACCTCATACTGCTCCACTCACACCTCATACTGCTCCCGTCATTGCTCATACTGCTCCCCTCACACCGCTCCCCTCACACCTCACACTGCTCCCCTCACACCTCATACTGCTTCCCTCACACCTCATACTGCTCCCCTCACACATCATACTGCTCAACGCATTGCTCATACTGCTCCCCTCATTGCTCATACTGCTCCCCTCACACCTCATACTGCTCCACTCACACCTCATTCTGCTCCCCGCATTGCTCATACTGCTCCCCTTATTGCTCATACTGCTCCCCTCATTGCTCATACTGCTCCCCTCTTTGCTCATGCTGCTCCCCTCATTGCTCATGCTGCTCCACTCACACCTCATACTGCTTCCCTCACTGCTCATACTGCTTCGCTCACTGCTCATACTGCTTCCCTCACTGCTCATACTGCTCCCCTCACACCTCATACTGCTCCACTCACACCTCATACTCCTCCACTCATTGCTCATACTGCTCCACTCACACCTCATATTGCTCCCCTCATTGCTCATACTGCTCCCCTCACACCTCATACTGCTCCCCTCATACTGCTCCCCTCACACCTCATACTGCTCCCCTCACACCTCATACTGCTCCCCTCACACCTCATACTGCTCTACTCACACCTCATACTGCTCCCCTCATTGCTCATACTGCTCCCCTCACACCTCATACTGCTCCCCTCACACCTCATACTGCTCCCCTCACTGCTCATACTGCTCCCCTCACACCTCATACTGCTCCCCTCATTGCTCATACTGCTCCCCTCACACCTCATACTGCTCCCCTCATTGCTCATACTGCTCCCCTCACACCTCATACTGCTCCCCTCACACCTCATGCTGCTCCCCTCATTGCTCATACTGCTCCCCTCATTGCTCATGCTGCTCCCCTCACACCTCAAACTGCTCCCCTCACACCTCATACTGCTCCCCTCATTGCTCATACTGCTCCCCTCACACCTCATACTGCTCCACTCACACCTCATACTGCTCCCCTCACACCTCATACTGCTCCCCTCATTGCTCATACTGCTCCCCTCACACCTCATACTGCTCCACTCACACCTCATACTGCTCCGCTCACTGCTCATACTGCTCCCCTCACACCTCATACTGCTCCACTCACACCTCATACTGCTCCCCGCATTGCTCATACTGCTCCCCTCACTGCTCATACTGCTCCCCTCACACCTCATACTGCTCCACTCGCACCTATTACTGCTCCCCGCATTGCTCATACTGCTCCCCTCACACCTCATACTGCTCCACTCACACCTCATACTGCTCCCCTCACACCTCATACTGCTCCCCTCACACCTCACACTGCTCCACTCACACCTCATACTGCTCCCCTCACTACTCATACTGCTCCCCTCACACCTCATACTGCTCCCCTCACACCTCATACTGCTCCCCTCATTGCTCATACTGCTCCCCTCACTGCTCATACTGCTCCCCTCACTGCTCATACTGCTCCCCTCACACCTCATACTGCTCGACTCACACCTCATACTGCTTCCCTCATTGCTCATACTGCTCACCTCACTGCTCATACTGCTCCCCTCACTGCTCATACTGCTCCCCTCACACCTCATACTACTCCACTCACACCTCATACTGCTCCCCGCAATGCACATACTGTTCCCATCACACCTCATACTGCTCCACTCACACCTCATACTGCTCACCGCATTGCTCATACTACTCCTCTCATTGCTCATACTGCTCCCCTCACTCCTCATACTGCTCCACTCACACATCTTACTGCTCCCCTCACACCTCATACTGCTCCACTCACACCTCATACTGCTCTCCTCATTGCTCATACTGCTCCCCTCACACCGCTCCCCTCACACTGCTCCCCTCACACCTCATACTGCTCCCCTCACACCTCATACTGCTCCACTCACACATCATACTGCTCAACGCATTGCTCATACTGCTCCCCTCACTGCTCATACTGCTCCCCTCACACCTCATACTGCTCCACTCATTGCTCATACTGCTCCCCTCATTGCTCATACTGCTCCCCTCATTGCTCATGCTGCTCCGCTCACACCTCATACTGCTCCCCTCACACCTCATACTGCTCCCCTCACACCTCATACTGCTCCCCTCACTGCTCATATTGCTCCCCTCACAGCTCATACTGCTCCACTCACACCTCATACTGCTCCACTCACACCTCATACTGCTCACCTCACACCTCATACTGCTCCCCTCACACCTCATACTGCTCCCCTCACTGCTCATATTGCTCCCCTCACACCTCATATTGCTCCCCTCACACCTCATACTGCTCCCCTCATACTGCTCCCCTCACTGCTCATACTGCTCCCCTCACACCTCATACTGCTCCCCTCACACCTCATACTGCTCCACTCACACCTCATACTGCTCCCCTCACACCTCATACTGCTCCACTCATTGCTCATACTGCTCCCCTCACACCTCATACTGCTCCCCTCATTGCTCATACTGCTCCCCTCACTGCTCATACTGCTCCCCTCACTGCTCATACTGCTCCCCTCCCACCTCATACTGCTCCCCTTACACCTCATACTGCTCCCGTCACACCTCATACTGCTCCCCTCACTGCTCATACTGCTCCCCTCATTGCTCATACTGCTCCCCTCACACCTCATACTACTCCACTCACACCTCATACTGCTCCCCGCACTGCTTATACTGCTCCCATCCCACCTCATACTGCTCCACTCACACCTCATACTGCTCCCCGCATTGCTCATACTACTCCTCTCATTGCTCATACTGCTCCCCTCACTCCTCATACTGCTCCACTCACACCTCATACTGCTCCCCTCACACCTCATACTGCTCCACTCACACCTCATACTGCTCTCCTCATTGCTCATACTGCTCCCCTCACACCGCTCCCCTCACACTGCTCCCCTCACACCTCATACTGCTCCCCTCACACCTCATACTGCTCCACTCACACATCATACTGCTCAACGCATTGATCATACTGCTCCCCTCATTGCTCATACTGCTCCCCTCACACCTCATACTGCTCCACTCACACCTCATTCTGCTCCCCGCATTGCTCATACTGCTCCCCTTATTGCTCATACTGCTCCCCTCATTGCTCATACTGCTCCCCTCATTGCTCATGCTGCTCCACTCACACCTCATACTGCTCCCCTCACACCTCATACTGCTCCCCTCACTGCTCATACTGCTCCCCTCACTGCTCATATTGCTCCCCTCACACCTCATACTGCTCCACTCATTGCTCATACTGCTCCACTCACACCTCATATTGCTCCCCTCACACCTCATACTGCTCCCCTCATTGCTCATACTGCTCCTCTCACACCTCATACTGCTCCCCTCACACCTCATACTGCTCCACTCACACCTCATACTGCTCACCTCACACCTCATACTGCTCCCCTCATTGCTCATACTGCTCCCCTCACACCTCATACTGCTCCCCTCATTGCTCATACTGCTCCCCTCATTGCTCATACTGCTCCCCTCACACCTCATACTGCTCCCCTCATTGCTCATACTGCTCCCCTCACTGCTTATACTGCTCCCCTCCCACCTCATACTGCTCCCCTCACACCTCATACTGTTCTCCTCATTGCTCATACTGCTCCCCTCACACCTCATACTGCTCCCCTCATTGCTCATACTGCTCCCCTCTCTGCTCATACTGCTCCCCTCGTTGCTCATACTGCTCCTCTCACTGCTCATACTGCTCACCTCACTGCTCATACTGCTCCCCTCACACCTCATACTGCTCCCCTCACACCTCATGCTGCTCCCCTCATTGCTTATACTGCTCCCCTCATTGCTCATGCTGCTCCCCTCACACCTCAAACTGCTCCCCTCACACCTCATACTGCTCCCCTCATTGCTCATACTGCTCCCCTCACACTTCATACTGCTCCACTCACACCTCATACTGCTCCCCTCACACCTCATACTGCTCACCTCATTGCTCATACTGCTCCCCTCACACCTCATACTGCTCCACTCACACCTCATACTGCTCCCCTCACACCTCATACTGCTCCGCTCACTGCTCATACTGCTCCCCTCACACCTCATACTGCTCCACTCACACCTCATACTGCTCCCCGCATTGCTCATACTGCTCCCCTCACTGCTCATACTGCTCCCCCCACACCTCATACTGCTCCACTCGCACCTATTACTGCTCCCCGCATTGCTCATACTGCTCCCCTCACACCTCATACTGCTCCACTCACACCTCATACTGCTCCCCTCACACCTCATACTGCTTCCCTCACACCTCACACTGCTCCACTCACACCTCATACTGCTCCCCTCACTACTCATACTGCTCCACTCACACCTCATACTGCTCCCCTCACACCTCATACTGCTCCACTCACACCTCATACTGCTCCCCTCATTGCTCATACTGCTCCCCTCACTGCTCATACTGCTCCCCTCACTGCTCATACTGCTCCCCTCACACCTCATACTGCTCGACTCACACCTCATACTGCTTCCCTCATTGCTCATACTGCTCACCTCACTGCTCATACTGCTCCCCTCACTGCTCATACTGCTCCCCTCACACCTCATACTACTCCACTCACACCTCATACTGCTCCCCGCATTGCACATACTGCTCCCATCACACCTCATACTGCTCCACTCACACCTCATACTGCTCCCCGCATTGCTCATACTACTCCTCTCATTGCTCATAATGCACCCCTCACTCCTCATACTGCTCCACTCACACCTCATACTGCTCCCCTCACACCTCATACTGCTCCACTCACACCTCATACTGCTCCACTCATTGCTCATACTGCTCCACTCACACCTCATATTGCTCCCCTCACTGCTCATACTGCTCCCCTCATTGCTCATACTGCTCCCCTCACACCTCATACTGCTCCCCTCACACCTCATACTGCTCCCCTCACTGCTCATACTGCTCCCCTCACACCACATTATGCTCCCCTCACACCTCATGCTGCTCTCCTCATTGCTTATACTGCTCCCCTCATTGCTCATGCTGCTCCCCTCACACCTCAAACTGCTCCCCTCACACCTCATACTGCTCCCCTCATTGCTCATACTGCTCCCCTCACACTTCATACTGCTCCACTCACACCTCATACTGCTCCCCTCACACCTCATACTGCTCCCCTCATTGCTCATACTGCTCCCCTCACACCTCATACTGCTCCACTCACACGTCATACTGCTCCCCTCACACCTCATACTGCTCCGCTCACTGCTCATACTGTTTCCCTCACACCTCATACTGCTCCACTCACACCTCATACTGCTCCCCGCATTGCTCATACTGCTCCCCTCACTGCTCATACTGCTCCCCTCACACCACATACGGCTCCCCGCATTGCTCATACTGCTCCCCTCACACCTCATACTGCTCCACTCACACCTCATACTGCTCCCCTCACACTTCACACTGCTCCACTCACACCTCATACTGCTCCCCTCACTACTCATACTGCTCCCCTCACACCTCATACTGCTCCCCTCACACCTCATACTGCTCCACTCACACCTCATACTGCTCCCCTCACTGCTCATACTGCTCCCCTCACTGCTCATACTGCTCCCCTCACACCTCATACTGCTCGACTCACACCTCATACTGCTTCCCTCATTGCTCATACTGCTCACCTCACTGCTCATACTGCTCCCCTCACTGCTCATACTGCTCCCCTCACACCTCATACTACTCCACTCACACCTCATACTGCTCCCCGCATTGCACATACTGCTCCCATCACACCTCATACTGCTCCACTCACACCTCATACTGCTCCCCGCATTGCTCATACTACTCCTCTCATTGCTCATACTGCTCTCCTCGCTCCTCATACTGCTCCACTCACACCTCATACTGCTCCCCTCACACCTCATACTGCTCCACTCACACCTCATACTGCACTCCTCATTGCTCATACTGCTCCCCTCACACCGCTCCCCTCACACTGCTCCCCTCACACCTCATACTGCTCCCTTCACACCTCATACTGCTCCACTCACACATCATACTGCTCAACGCATTGCTCATACTGCTCCCCTCATTGCTCATACTGCTCCCCTCACACCTCATACTGCTCCACTCACACCTCATTCTGCTCCCCGCATTGCTCATACTGCTCCCCTCATACTGCTCCACTCACACCTCATACTGCTCACCTCACTGCTCCTACTGCTCCCCTCACACCTCATACTGCTCCACTCACACCTCATACTGCTCCCCGCATTGCTCATACTGCTCCCCTCACTGCTCATACAGCTCCCCTCACACCTCATACTGCTCCACTCACACCTCATACTGCTCCCCGCATTGCTCATACTGCTCTCTTCACACCTCGTACTGCTCCACTCACACCTCATACTGCTCCAGTCACACCTCATACTGCTCCCCTCACACCTCACACTGCTCCTCTCAAACCTCATACTGCTCCCCTCACTACTCATACTGCTCCCCTCACACCTCATACTGCTCCACTCACACCTCATACTGCTCCCTTCATTGGTCATACTGCTCCCCTCACTGCTCATACTGCTCCCCTCACTGCTCATACTGCTCCCCTCACACCTCCTACTACTCCACTCACACCTCATACTGCTCCCCGCATTGCTCATACTGCTCCCGTCACACCTCATACTGCTCCACTCACACCTCATACTGCTCCCCGCATTGCTCATACTACTCCTCTCATTGCTCATACTGCTCCCCTCACTCCTCATACTGCTCCACTCACACCTCATACTGCTCCCCTCATTGCTCATACTGCTCCCCTCACACCTCATACTGCTCCACTCACACCTCATACTGCTCCCCTCATTGCTCATACTGCTCCCCACACACCGCTCCCCTCACACTGCTCCCCTCACACCTCATACTGCTCCAATCACACATCATACTGCTCAACGCATACCTCATTCTGCTCCCCGCATTGCTCATACTGCTCCCCTTATTGCTCATACTGCTCCCCTCGTTGCTCATACTGCTCCCCTCATTGCTCATGCTGCTCCACTCACACCTCATACTGCTCCCCTCACACCTCATACTGCTCCCCTCACACCTCATTCTGCTCCCCTCACTGCTCATACTGCTCCCCTCACTGCTCCTACTGCTCCCCTCACACCTCATACTGCTCCACTCACACCTCATACTGCTCCCCTCACACCTCATACTGCTCCCCTTACTGCTCATACTGCTCCCCTCACACCTCATACTGCTCCACTCACACCTAATACTGCTCCCCTCATTGCTCATACTGCTCCCATCACACCTCATACTGCTCCCATCACACCTCATACTGCTCCACTCACACCTCATACTGCTCCCCGCACACCTCATACTGCTCCCCTCACACCTCATACTGCTCCACTCACACCTCATACTGCTCCACTCACACCTCATACTGCTCCACTCACACCTCATACTGCGCCCCTCACTGCTCTTACTGCTCCCCTCACACCTCATACTGCTCCACTCACACCTCATACTGCTCCCCACATTGCTCAAACTGCTCCCCTCACACCTCATACTACTCCACTCACACCTCATACTGCTCCCCGCATTGCTCATACTGCTCCTGTCATTGCTCATACTGCTCCACTCACACCTCATACTGCTCCCCTCATTGCTCATACTGCTCCCCTCACACCTCATACTGCTCCACTCACACCTCATACTGCTCCCGTCATTGCTCATACTGCTCCCCTCACACCGCTCCCCTCACACCTCACACTGCTCCCCTCACACCTCATACTGCTTCCCTCACACCTCATACTGCTCCCCTCACACATCATACTGCTCAACGCATTGCTCATACTGCTCCCCTCATTGCTCATACTGCTCCCCTCACATCTCATACTGCTCCACTCACACCTCATTCTGCTCCCCGCATTGCTCATACTGCTCCCCTTATTGCTCATACTGCTCCCCTCATTGCTCATACTGCTCCCCTCTTTGCTCATGCTGCTCCCCTCATTGCTCATGCTGCTCCACTCACACCTCATACTGCTTCCCTCACTGCTCATACTGCTTCGCTCACTGCTCATACTGCTTCCCTCACTGCTCATACTGCTCCCATCACACCTCATACTGCTCCACTCACACCTCATACTGCTCCACTCATTGCTCATACTGCTCCACTCACACCTCATATTGCTCCCCTCATTGCTCATACTGCTCCCCTCACACCTCATACTGCTCCCCTCATACTGCTCCCCTCACACCTCATACTGCTCCCCTCACACCTCATACTGCTCCCCTCACACCTCATACTGCTCCACTCACACCTCATACTGCTCCCCTCATTGCTCATACTGCTCCCCTCACACCTCATACTGCTCCCCTCACACCTCATACTGCTCCCCTCACTGCTCATACTGCTCCCCTCACACCTCATACTGCTCCCCTCATTGCTCATACTGCTCCCCTCACACCTCATACTGCTCCCCTCATTGCTCATACTGCTCCCCTCACACCTCATACTGCTCCCCTCACACCTCATGCTGCTCCCCTCATTGCTCATACTGCTCCCCTCATTGCTCATGCTGCTCCCCTCACACCTCAAACTGCTCCCCTCACACCTCATACTGCTCCCCTCACACCTCATACTGCTCCCCTCACACCTCATACTGCTCCCCTCACACCTCATACTGCTCCACTCACACCTCATACTGCTCCCCTCATTGCTCATACTGCTCCCCTCACACCTCATACTGCTCCCCTCACACCTCATACTGCTCCCCTCACACCTCATACTGCTCCACTCACACCTCATACTGCTCCACTAACACCTCATACTGCTCCGCTCACTGCTCATACTGCTCCCCTCACACCTCATACTGCTCCACTCACACCTCATACTGCTCCCCGCATTGCTCATACTGCTCCCCTCACTGCTCATACTGCTCCCCTCACACCTCATACTGCTCCACTCGCACCTATTACTGCTCCCCGCATTGCTCATACTGCTCCCCTCACACCTCATACTGCTCCACTCACACCTCATACTGCTCCCCTCACACCTCATACTGCTCCCCTCACACCTCACACTGCTCCACTCACACCTCATACTGCTCCCCTCACTACTCATACTGCTCCCCTCACACCTCATACTGCTCCCCTCACACCTCATACTGCTCCCCTCATTGCTCATACTGCTCCCCTCACTGCTCATACTGCTCCCCTCACACCTCATACTGCTCGACTCACACCTCATACTGCTTCCCTCATTGCTCATACTGCTCACCTCACTGCTCATACTGCTCCCCTCACTGCTCATACTGCTCCCCTCACACCTCATACTACTCCACTCACACCTCATACTGCTCCCCGCAATGCACATACTGTTCCCATCACACCTCATACTGCTCCACTCACACCTCATACTGCTCCCCGCATTGCTCATACTGCTCCCCTCACACCTCATACTGCTCCACTCACACCTCATACTGCTCCCCTCACACCTCATACTGCTCCCCTCACACCTCATACTGCTCCCCTCACACCTCATACTGCTCCACTCACACCTCATACTGCTCCCCTCATTGCTCATACTGCTCCCCTCACTGCTCATACTGCTCCCCTCACTGCTCATACTGCTCCCCTCACACCTCATACGGCTCCACTCACACCTTATACTGCTCCACTCATTGCTCATACTGCTCCACTCACACCTCATATTGCTCCCCTCATTGCTCATACTGCTCCCCTCACACCTCATACTGCTCCCCTCATACTGCTCCCCTCACACCTCATACTGCTCCCCTCACACCTCATACTGCTCCACTCACACCTCATACTGCTCCCCTCATTGCTCATACTGCTCCCCTCACACCTCATACTGCTCCCCTCACACCTCATACTGCTCCCCTCACTGCTCATACTGCTCCCCTCACACCTCATTCTGCTCCCCTCATTGCTCATACTGCTCCCCTCACACCTCATACTGCTCCCCTCATTGCTCATACTGCTCCCCTCACACCTCATACTGCTCCTCTCACTGCACATACTGCTCACCTCACTGCTCATACTGCTCCCCTCACACCTCATACTGCTCCCCTCACACCTCATGCTGCTCCCCTCATTGCTTATACTGCTCCCCTCATTGCTCATGCTGCTCCCCTCACACCTCAAACTGCTCCCCTCACACCTCATACTGCTCCCCTCATTGCTCATACTGCTCCCCTCACACTTCATACTGCTCCACTCACACCTCATACTGCTCCCCTCACACCTCATACTGCTCACCTCATTGCTCATACTGCTCCCCTCACACCTCATACTGCTCCACTCACACCTCATACTGCTCCCCTCACACCTCATACTGCTCCGCTCACTGCTCATACTGCTCCCCTCACACCTCATACTGCTCCACTCACACCTCATACTGCTCCCCGCATTGCTCATACTGCTCCCCTCACTGCTCATACTGCTCCCCCCACACCTCATACTGCTCCACTCGCACCTATTACTGCTCCCCGCATTGCTCATACTGCTCCCCTCACACCTCATACTGCTCCACTCACACCTCATACTGCTCCCCTCACACCTCATACTGCTTCCCTCACACCTCACACTGCTCCACTCACACCTCATACTGCTCCCCTCACTACTCATACTGCTCCCCTCACACCTCATACTGCTCCCCTCACACCTCATATTGCTCCACTCACACCTCATACTGCTCCCCTCATTGCTCATACTGCTCCCCTCACTGCTCATACTGCTCCCCTCACTGCTCATACTGCTCCCCTCACACCTCATACTGCTCGACTCACACCTCATACTGCTTCCCTCATTGCTCATACTGCTCACCTCACTACTCATACTGCTCCCCTCACTGCTCATACTGCTCCCCTCACACCTCATACTACTCCACTCACACCTCATACTGCTCCCCGCATTGCACATACTGCTCCCATCACACCTCATACTGCTCCACTCACACCTCATACTGCTCCCCGCATTGCTCATACTACTCCTCTCATTGCTCATAATGCACCCCTCACTCCTCATACTGCTCCACTCACACCTCATACTGCTCCCCTCACACCTCATACTGCTCCACTCACACCTCATACTGCTCCACTCATTGCTCATACTGCTCCACTCACACCTCATATTGCTCCCCTCACTGCTCATACTGCTCCCCTCATTGCTCATACTGCTCCCCTCACACCTCATACTGCTCCCCTCACACCTCATACTGCTCCCCTCACTGCTCATACTGCTCCCCTCACACCTCATTATGCTCCCCTCACACCTCATGCTGCTCCCCTCATTGCTTATACTGCTCCCCTCATTGCTCATGCTGCTCCCCTCACACCTCAAACTGCTCCCCTCACACCTCATACTGCTCCCCTCATTGCTCATACTGCTCCCCTCACACTTCATACTGCTCCACTCACACCTCATACTGCTCCCCTCACACCTCATACTGCTCCCCTCATTGCTCATACTGCTCCCCTCACACCTCATACTGCTCCACTCACACCTCATACTGCTCCCCTCACACCTCATACTGCTCCGCTCACTGCTCATACTGTTTCCCTCACACCTCATACTGCTCCACTCACACCTCATACTGCTCCCCGCATTGCTCATACTGCTCCCCTCACTGCTCATACTGCTCCCCTCACACCACATACGGCTCCCCGCATTGCTCATACTGCTCCCCTCACACCTCATACTGCTCCACTCACACCTCATACTGCTCCCCTCACACCTCACACTGCTCCACTCACACCTCATACTGCTCCCCTCACTACTCATACTGCTCCCCTCACACCTCATACTGCTCCCCTCACACCTCATACTGCTCCACTCACACCTCATACTGCTCCCCTCACTGCTCATACTGCTCCCCTCACTGCTCATACTGCTCCCCTCACACCTCATACTGCTCGATTCACACCTCATACTGCTTCCCTCATTGCTCATACTGCTCACCTCACTGCTCATACTGCTCCCCTCACTGCTCATACTGCTCCCCTCACACCTCATACTACTCCACTCACACCTCATACTGCTCCCCGCATTGCACATACTGCTCCCATCACACCTCATACTGCTCCACTCACACCTCATACTGCTCCCCGCATTGCTCATACTACTCCTCTCATTGCTCATACTGCTCTCCTCGCTCCTCATACTGCTCCACTCACACCTCATACTGCTCCCCTCACACCTCATACTGCTCCACTCACACCTCATACTGCACTCCTCATTGCTCATACTGCTCCCCTCACACCGCTCCCCTCACACTGCTCCCCTCACACCTCATACTGCTCCCCTCACACCTCATACTGCTCCACTCACACATCATACTGCTCAACGCATTGCTCATACTGCTCCCCTCATTGCTCATACTGCTCCCCTCACACCTCATACTGCTCCACTCACACCTCATTCTGCTCCCCGCATTGCTCATACTGCTCCCCTCATACTGCTCCACTCACACCTCATACTGCTCACCTCACTGCTCCTACTGCTCCCCTCACACCTCATACTGCTCCACTCACACCTCATACTGCTCCCCGCATTGCTCATACTGCTCCCCTCACTGCTCATACAGCTCCCCTCACACCTCATACTGCTCCACTCACACCTCATACTGCTCCCCGCATTGCTCATACTGCTCTCTTCACACCTCGTACTGCTCCACTCACACCTCATACTGCTCCAGTCACACCTCATACTGCTCCCCTCACACCTCACACTGCTCCACTCAAACCTCATACTGCTCCCCTCACTACTCATACTGCTCCCCTCACACCTCATACTGCTCCACTCACACCTCATACTGCTCCCTTCATTGGTCATACTGCTCCCCTCACTGCTCATACTGCTCCCCTCACTGCTCATACTGCTCCCCTCACACCTCCTACTACTCCACTCACACCTCATACTGCTCCCCGCATTGCTCATACTGCTCCCGTCACACCTCATACTGCTCCACTCACACCTCATACTGCTCCCCGCATTGCTCATACTACTCCTCTCATTGCTCATACTGCTCCCCTCACTCCTCATACTGCTCCACTCACACCTCATACTGCTCCCCTCATTGCTCATACTGCTCCCCTCACACCTCATACTGCTCCACTCACACCTCATACTGCTCCCCTCATTGCTCATACTGCTCCCCACACACCGCTCCCCTCACACTGCTCCCCTCACACCTCATACTGCTCCAATCACACATCATACTGCTCAACGCATACCTCATTCTGCTCCCCGCATTGCTCATACTGCTCCCCTTATTGCTCATACTGCTCCCCTCGTTGCTCATACTGCTCCCCTCATTGCTCATGCTGCTCCACTCACACCTCATACTGCTCCCCTCACACCTCATACTGCTCCCCTCACACCTCATTCTGCTCCCCTCACTGCTCATACTGCTCCCCTCACTGCTCATACTGCTCCCCTCACACCTCATACTGCTCCACTCACACCTCATACTGCTCCCCTCACACCTCATACTGCTCCCCTTACTGCTCATACTGCTCCCCTCACACCTCATACTGCTCCACTCACACCTCATACTGCTCCCCTCATTGCTCATACTGCTCCCATCACACCTCATACTGCTCCACTCACACCTCATACTGCTCCCCGCACACCTCATACTGCTCCCCTCACACCTCATACTGCTCCACTCACACCTCATACTGCTCCACTCACACCTCATACTGCTCCACTCACACCTCATACTGCGCCCCTCACTGCTCTTACTGCTCCCCTCACACCTCATACTGCTCCACTCACACCTCATACTGCTCCCCACATTGCTCAAACTGCTCCCCTCACACCTCATACTACTCCACTCACACCTCATACTGCTCCCCGCATTGCTCATACTGCTCCTGTCATTGCTCATACTGCTCCACTCACACCTCATACTGCTCCCCTCATTGCTCATACTGCTCCCCTCACACCTCATACTGCTCCACTCACACCTCATACTGCTCCCGTCATTGCTCATACTGCTCCCCTCACACCGCTCCCCTCACACCTCACACTGCTCCCCTCACACCTCATACTGCTTCCCTCACACCTCATACTGCTCCCCTCACACATCATACTGCTCAACGCATTGCTCATACTGCTCCCCTCATTGCTCATACTGCTCCCCTCACACCTCATACTGCTCCACTCACACCTCATTCTGCTCCCCGCATTGCTCATACTGCTCCCCTTATTGCTCATACTGCTCCCCTCATTGCTCATACTGCTCCCCTCTTTGCTCATGCTGCTCCCCTCATTGCTCATGCTGCTCCACTCACACCTCATACTGCTTCCCTCACTGCTCATACTGCTTCGCTCACTGCTCATACTGCTTACCTCACTGCTCATACTGCTCCCATCACACCTCATACTGCTCCACTCACACCTCATACTGCTCCACTCATTGCTCATACTGCTCCACTCACACCTCATATTGCTCCCCTCATTGCTCATACTGCTCCCCTCACACCTCATACTGCTCCCCTCATACTGCTCCCCTCACACATCATACTGCTCCCCTCACACCTCATACTGCTCCCCTCACACCTCATACTGCTCCACTCACACCTCATACTGCTCCCCTCATTGCTCATACTGCTCCCCTCACACCTCATACTGCTCCCCTCACACCTCATACTGCTCCCCTCACTGCTCATACTGCTCCCCTCACACCTCATACTGCTCCCCTCATTGCTCATACTGCTCCCCTCACACCTCATACTGCTCCCCTCATTGCTCATACTGCTCCCCTCATACCTCATACTGCTCCCCTCACACCTCATGCTGCTCCCCTCATTGCTCATACTGCTCCCCTCATTGCTCATGCTGCTCCCCTCACACCTCAAACTGGTCCTCTCACACCTCATACTGCTCCCCTCATTGCTCATACTGCTCCCCTCACACCTCATACTGCTCCACTCACACCTCATACTGCTCCCCTCACACCTCATACTGCTCCCCTCATTGCTCATACTGCTCCCCTCACACCTCATACTGCTCCACTCACACCTCATACTGCTCCGCTCACTGCTCATACTGCTCCCCTCACACCTCATACTGCTCCACTCACACCTCATACTGCTCCCCGCATTGCTCATACTGCTCCCCTCACTGCTCATACTGCTCCCCTCACACCTCATACTGCTCCACTCTCACCTATTACTGCTCCCCGCATTGCTCATACTGCTCCCCTCACACCTCATACTGCTCCACTCACACCTCATACTGCTCCCCTCACACCTCATACTGCTCCCCTCACACCTCACACTGCTCCACTCACACCTCATACTGCTCCCCTCACTACTCATACTGCTCCCCTCACACCTCATACTGCTCCCCTCACACCTCATACTGCTCCCCTCATTGCTCATACTGCTCCCCTCACTGCTCATACTGCTCCCCTCACTGCTCATACTGCTCCCCTCACACCTCATACTGCTCGACTCACACCTCATACTGCTTCCCTCATTGCTCATACTGCTCACCTCACTGCTCATACTGCTCCCCTCACTGCTCATACTGCTCCCCTCACACCTCATACTACTCCACTCACACCTCATACTGCTCCCCGCAATGCACATACTGTTCCCATCACACCTCATACTGCTCCACTCACACCTCATACTGCTCACCGCATTGCTCATACTACTCCTCTCATTGCTCATACTGCTCCCCTCACTCCTCATACTGCTCCACTCACACCTCTTACTGCTCCCCTCACACCTCATACTGCTCCACTCACATCTCATACTGCTCTCCTCATTGCTCATACTGCTCCCCTCACACCGCTCCCCTCACACTGATCCCCTCACACCTCATACTGCTCCCCTCACACCTCATACTGCTCCACTCACACATCATACTGCTCAACGCATTGCTCATACTGCTCCCCTCACTGCTCATACTGCTCCCCTCACACCTCATACTGCTCCACTCATTGCTCATACTGCTCCCCTCATTGCTCATACTGCTCCCCTCACTGCTCATGCTGCTCCGCTCACACCTCATACTGCTCCCCTCACACCTCATACTGCTCCCCTCACACCTCATACTGCTCCCCTCACTGCTCATATTGCTCCCCTCACAGCTCATACTGCTCCACTCACACCTCATACTGCTCCACTCACACCTCATACTGCTCACCTCACACCTCATACTGCTCCCCTCACACCTCATACTGCTCCCCTCACTGCTCATATTGCTCCCCTCACACCTCATATTGCTCCCCTCACACCTCATACTGCTCCCCTCATTGCTCATACTGCTCCCCTCACACCTCATACTGCTCCACTCACACCTCATACTGCTCCACTCACACCTCATACTGCTCCCCTCACTGCTCATATTGCTCCCCTCACACCTCATATTGCTCCCCTCACACCTCATACTGCTCCCCTCACTGCTCATACTGCTCCCCTCACACCTCATACTGCTCCCCTCACACCTCATACTGCTCCACTCACACCTCATACTGCTCCCCTCACACCTCATACTGCTCCACTCATTGCTCATACTGCTCCCCTCACACCTCATACTGCTCCCCTCATTGCTCATACTGCTCCCCTCACTGCTCATACTGCTCCCCTCACTGCTCATACTGCTCCCCTCCCACCTCATACTGCTCCCCTTACACCTCATACTGCTCCCGTCACACCTCATACTGCTCCCCTCACTGCTCATACTGCTCCCCTCGTTGCTCATACTGCTCCCCTCACACCTCATACTACTCCACTCACACCTCATACTGCTCCCCGCATTGCTCATACTGCTCCCATCACACCTCATACTGCTCCACTCACACCTCATACTGCTCCCCGCATTGCTCATACTACTCCTCTCATTGCTCATACTGCTCCCCTCACTCCTCATACTGCTCCACTCACACCTCATACTGCTCCCCTCACACCTCATACTGCTCCACTCACACCTCATTCTGCTCTCCTCATTGCTCATACTGCTCCCCTCACACCGCTCCCCTCACACTGCTCCCCTCACACCTCATACTGCTCCCCTCACACCTCATACTACTCCACTCACACATCATACTGCTCAACGCATTGCTCATACTGCTCACCTCATTGCTCATACTGCTCCCCTCACACCTCATACTGCTCCACTCACACCTCATTCTGCTCCCCGCATTGCTCATACTGCTCCCCTTATTGCTCATACTGCTCCCCTCATTGCTCATACTGCTCCCCTCATTGCTCATGCTGCTCCACTCACACCTCATACTGCTCCCCTCACACCTCATACTGCTCCCCTCACTGCTCATACTGCTCCCCTCACTGCTCATATTGCTCCCCTCACACCTCATACTGCTCCACTCATTGCTCATACTGCTCCACTCACACCTCATATTGCTCCCCTCACACCTCATACTGCTCCCCTCATACTGCTCCCCTCACACCTCATACTGCTCCCCTCATTGCTCATACTGCTCCCCTCACACCTCATACTGCTCCCCTCACACCTCATACTGCTCCACTCACACCTCATACTGCTCCCCTCACACCTCATACTGCTCCCCTCATTGCTCATACTGCTCCCCTCACACCTCATACTGCTCCCCTCATTGCTC
Organism: Taudactylus pleione; assembly: GCA_031769625.1. Lineage (NCBI taxonomy): Eukaryota > Metazoa > Chordata > Amphibia > Anura > Myobatrachidae > Taudactylus > Taudactylus pleione. Next base: position 11,090,179 of record JAUIMM010000025.1, on the reverse strand, counting down.
ATACTGCTTCCCTCATTGCTCATACTGCTCCCCTCACACCTCATACTGCTCCCCTCATTGCTCATACTGCTCCCCTCACTGCTCATACTGCTCCACGCCCACCTTATACTGCTCCCCTCACACCTCATACTGCTCCCCTCATTGCTCATACTGCTCCCCTCACACCTCATACTGCTCCCCTTATTGCTCATACTGCTCCCCTCTCTGCTCATACTGCTCCCCTCGTTGCTCATACTGCTCCCCTCACACCTCATACTGCTCCACTCACACCTCATACTGCTCCCCTCACTGCTCATACTGCTCCCCTCACTGCTCATATTGCTCCCCTCACACCTCATACTGCTCCACGCATTGCTCATACTGCTCCACTCACACCTCATATTGCTCCCCTCACACCTCATACTGCTCCCCTCATACTGCTCCCCTCACACCTCATACTGCTCCCCTCATTGCTCATACTGCTCCACTCACACCTCATACTGCTCCACTCATTGCTCATACTGCTCCACTCACTCCTCATACTGCTCCCCTCATTGCTCATACTGCTCCCCTCACAACCCATACTGCTCCCCTCATACTGCTCCCCTCACACCTCATACTGCTCCCCTCACTGCTCATATTGCTCCCCTCACACCTCATACTGCTCCACTCACACCTCATACTGCTCCACTCATTACTCATACTGCTCCCCTCACACCTCATACTGCTCCCTTCACACCTCATACTGCTCCCCTCACTGCTCATATTGCTCCCCTCACACCTCATATTTCTCCCCTCACACCTCATACTGCTCCCCTCATACTGCTCCCCTCACACCTCATACTGCTCCCCTCATTGCTCATACTGCTCCCCTCACACCTCATACTGCTCCCCTCACACCTCATTAAGCTCCCCGCATTGCTCATACTGCTCCCCTTATTGCTCATACTGCTCCCCTCATTGCTCATACTGCTCCCCTCATTGCTCATGCTGCTCCACTCACACCTCATACTGCTCCCCTCACACCTCATACTGCTCCCCTCACACCTCATACTGCTCCACCCACTGCTCATACTGCTCCCCTCACTGCTCATATTGCTCCCCTCACACCTCATACTGCTCCACTCATTACTCATACTGCTCCCCTCACACCTCATACTGCTCCCTTCACACCTCATACTGCTGCCCTCACTGCTCATATTGCTCCCCTCACACCTCATATTGCTCCCCTCACACCTCATACTGCTCCCCTCATACTGCTCCCCTCACACCTCATACTGCTCCCCTCTTTGCTCATACTGCTCCCCTCACACCTCATACTGCTCCCCTCACACCTCATACTGCTCCACTCACACCTCATACTGCTCCCCTCACACCTCATACTGCTCCCCTCATTGCTCATACTGCTCCCCTCACACCTCATACTGCTCCCCTCATTGCTCATACTGCTCCCCTCATTGCACATACTGCTCCCCTCACACCTCATACTGCTCCCCTCACTGCTCATACTGCTCCCCTCACTGCTCATACTGCTCCCCTCCCACCTCATACTGCTCCACTCACACCTCATACTGCTCCCCTCACACCTCATACTGCTCCCCTCACTGCTCATACTGCTCCCCTCGTTGCTCATACTGCTCCCCTCACACCTCATACTACTCCACTCACACCTCATACTGCTCCCCGCATTGCTCATACTGCTCCCATCACACCTCATACTGCTCCACTCACACCTCATACTGCTCCCCGCATTGCTCATACTACTCCTCTCATTGCTCATACTGCTCCCCTCACTCCTCATACTGCTCCACTCACACCTCATACTGCTCCCCTCACACCTCATACTGCTCCACTCACACCTCATTCTGCTCTCCTCATTGCTCATACTGCTCCCCTCACACCGCTCCCCTCACACTGCTCCCCTCACACCTCATACTGCTCCCCTCACACCTCATACTGCTCCACTCACACATCATACTGCTCAACGCATTGCTCATACTGCTCACCTCATTGCTCATACTGCTCCCCTCACACCTCATACTGCTCCACTCACACCTCATTCTGCTCCCCGCATTGCTCATACTGCTCCCCTTATTGCTCATACTGCTCCCCTCATTGCTCATACTGCTCCCCTCATTGCTCATGCTGCTCCACTCACACCTCATACTGCTCCCCTCACACCTCATACTGCTCCCCTCACTGCTCATTCTGCTCCCCTCACTGCTCATATTGCTCCCCTCACACCTCATACTGCTCCACTCATTGCTCATACTGCTCCACTCACACCTCATATTGCTCCCCTCACACCTCATACTGCTCCCCTCATACTGCTCCCCTCACACCTCATACTGCTCCCCTCATTGCTCATACTGCTCCCCTCACACCTCATACTGCTCCCCTCACACCTCATACTGCTCCACTCACACCTCATACTGCTCCCCTCACACCTCATACTGCTCCCCTCATTGCTCATACTGCTCCCCTCACACCTCATACTGCTCCCCTCATTGCTCATACTGCTTCCCTCATTGCTCATACTGCTCCCCTCACACCTCATACTGCTCCCCTCATTGCTCATACTGCTCCCCTCACTGCTCATACTGCTCCACGCCCACCTTATACTGCTCCCCTCACACCTCATACTGCTCCCCTCATTGCTCATACTGCTCCCCTCACACCTCATACTGCTCCCCTTATTGCTCATACTGCTCCACTCTCTGCTCATACTGCTCCCCTCGTTGCTCATACTGCTCCCCTCACACCTCATACTGCTCCACTCACACCTCATACTGCTCCACTCATTGCTCATACTGCTCCACTCACTCCTCATACTGCTCCCCTCATTGCTCATACTGCTCCCCTCACAACCCATACTGCTCCCCTCATACTGCTCCCCTCACACCTCATACTGCTCCCCTCATTGCTCATACTGCTCCCCTCACACCTCATACTGCTCCCCTCACACCTCATACTGCTCCCCTCATTGCTCATACTGCTCCCCTCACACCTCATACTGCTCCCCTCACACCTCATACTGCTCCCCTCACTGCTCATACTGCTCCCCGCATTGCTCATACTGCTCCCCTCATACTGCTCCACTCACACCTCATACTGCTCGACTCACACCTCATACTGCTCCCCTCACACCTCACACTGCTCCTCTCACACCTCATACTGCTCCCCTCACTACTCATACTGCTCCTCCAACACCTCATACTGCTCCACTCACACCTCATACTGCTCCCCTCACTGCTCATACTGCTCCCCTCACACCTCATACTGCTCCACTCACACCTCATACTGCTCCCCTCACTGCTCATACTGCTCCCCTCGTTGCTCAAACTGCTCCCCTCACACCTCATACTACTCCACTCACACCTCATACTGCTCCCCGCATTGCTCATACTGCTCCCATCACACCTCATACTGCTCCACTCACACCTCATACTGCTCCCCGCATTGCTCATACTACTCCTCTCATTGCTCATACTGCTCCCCTCACTCCTCATACTGCTCCACTCACACCTCATACTGCTCCCCTCACACCTCATACTGCTCCACTCACACCTCATTCTGCTCTCCTCATTGCTCATACTGCTCCCCTCACACCGCTCCCCTCACACTGCTCCCCTCACACCTCATACTGCTCCCCTCACACCTCATACTGCTCCACTCACACATCATACTGCTCAACGCATTGCTCATACTGCTCCCCTCACACCACATACTGCTCCACTCACACCTCATTCTGCTCCCCGCATTGCTCATACTGCTCCCCTTATTGCTCATACTGCTCCGCTCATTGCTCATACTGCTCCCCTCATTGCTCATGCAGCTCCACTCACACCTCATACTGCTCCCCTCACACCTCATACTGCTCCCCTCACTGCTCATACTGCTCCCCTCACTGCTCATATTGCTCCCCTCACACCTCATACTGCTCCACTCATTGCTCATATTGCTCCACTCACACCTCATATTGCTCCCCTCACACCTCATACTGCTCCCCTCATACTGCTCCCCTCACACCTCATACTGCTCCCCTCATTGCTCATACTGCTCCCCTCACACCTCATACTGCTCCCCTCACACCTCATACTGCTCCACTCACACCTCATACTGCTCCCCTCACACCTCATACTGCTCCCCTCATTGCTCATACTGCTCCCCTCACACCTCATACTGCTCCCCTCATTGCTCATACTGCTCCCCTCACACCTCATACTGCTCCACTCACACATCATACTGCTCAACGCATTGCTCATACTGCTCCCCTCATTGCTCATACTGCTCCCCTCACACCACATACTGCTCCACTCACACCTCATACTGCTCCCCTCACACCTCATACTGCTCCACTCACACCTCATTCTGCTCTCCTCATTGCTCATACTGCTCCCCTCACACCGCACCCCTCACACTGCTCCCCTCACACCTCATACTGCTCCCCTCACACCTCATACTGCTCCCCTCACACCACATACTGCTCCACTCACACCTCATTCTGCTCCCCGCATTGCTCATACTGCTCCCCTTATTGCTCATACTGCTCCGCTCATTGCTCATACTGCTCCCCTCATTGCTCATGCAGCTCCACTCACACCTCATACTGCTCCCCTCACACCTCATACTGCTCCCCTCACTGCTCATACTGCTCCCCTCACTGCTCATATTGCTCACCTCACACCTCATACTGCTCCACTCATTGCTCATATTGCTCCACTCACACCTCATATTGCTCCCCTCACACCTCATACTGCTCCCCTCATACTGCTCCCCTCACACCTCATACTGCTCCCCTCATTGCTCATACTGCTCCCCTCACACCTCATACTGCTCCCCTCACACCTCATACTGCTCCACTCACACCTCATACTGCTCCCCTCACACCTCATACTGCTCCCCTCATTGCTCATACTGCTCCCCTCACACCTCATACTGCTCCCCTCATTGCTCATACTGCTCCCCTCACACCTCATACTGCTCCCCTCATTGCTCATACTGCTCCCCTCACTGCTCATACTGCTCCCCTCCCACCTCATACTGCTCCCCTCACACCTCATACTGCTCCCCTCATTGCTCATACTGCTCCCCTCACACCTCATACTGCTCCCCTTATTGCTCATACTGCTCCCCTCTCTGCTCATATTGCTCCCCTCATTGCTTATACTGCTCCACTCACACCTCATTCTGCTCTTCTCATTGCTCATACTGCTCCCCTCACACCGCTCCCCTCACACTGCTCCCCTCACACCTCACACTGCTCCCCTCACACCTCATACTGCTCCCCTCACACCTCATACTGCTCAACGCATTGCTCATACTGCTCCCCTCATTGCTCATACTGCTCCCCTCACACCACATACTGCTCCACTCACACCTCATTCTGCTCCCCGCATTGCTCATACTGCTCCCCTTATTGCTCATACTGCTCCGCTCATTGCTCATACTGCTCCCCTCATTGCTCATGCAGCTCCACTCACACCTCATACTGCTCCCCTCACACCTCATACTGCTCCCCTCACTGCTCATACTGCTCCCCTCACTGCTCATATTGCTCACCTCACACCTCATACTGCTCCACTCATTGCTCATATTGCTCCACTCACACCTCATATTGCTCCCCTCACACCTCATACTGCTCCCCTCATACTGCTCCCCTCACACCTCATACTGCTCCCCTCATTGCTCATACTGCTCCCCTCACACCTCATACTGCTCCCCTCACACCTCATACTGCTCCACTCACACCTCATACTGCTCCCCTCACACCTCATACTGCTCCCCTCATTGCTCATACTGCTCCCCTCACACCTCATACTGCTCCCCTCATTGCTCATACTGCTCCCCTCACACCTCATACTGCTCCCCTCATTGCTCATACTGCTCCCCTCACTGCTCATACTGCTCCCCTCCCACCTCATACTGCTCCCCTCACACCTCATACTGCTCCACTCATTGCTCATACTGCTCCCCTCACACCTCATACTGCTCCCCTTATTGCTCATACTGCTCCCCTCTCTGCTCATATTGCTCCCCTCGTTGCTTATACTGCTCCACTCACACCTCATTCTGCTCTTCTCATTGCTCATACTGCTCCCCTCACACCGCTCCCCTCACACTGCTCCCCTCACACCTCACACTGCTCCCCTCACACCTCATACTGCTCCCCTCACACCTCATACTGCTCCACTCACACATCATACTGCTCAACGCATTGCTCATACTGCTCCCCTCATTGCTCATACTGCGCCCCTCACACCACATACTGCTCCACTCACACCTCATTCTGCTCCCCGCATTGCTCATACTGCTCCCCTTATTGCTCATACTGCTCCCCTCATTGCTCATACTGCTCCCCTTATTGCTCATGCTGCTCCACTCACACCTCATACTGCTCGCCTCACACCTCATACTGCTCCCCTCACTGCTCATACTGCTCCCCTCACTGCTCATATTGCTCCCCTCACACCTCATACTGCTCCACTCATTGCTCATATTGCTCCACTCACACCTCATATTGCTCCCCTCACACCTCATACTGCTCCCCTCATACTGCTCCCCTCACACCTCATACTGCTCCCCTCATTGCTCATACTGCTCCCCTCACACCTCATACTGCTCCCCTCACACCTCATACTGCTCCACTCACACCTCATACTGCTCCCCTCACACCTCATACTGCTCCCCTCACACCTCATACTGCTCCACTCACACCTCATACTGCTCCCCTCACACCTCATACTGCTCCCCTCATTGCTCATACTGCTCCCCTCACACCTCATACTGCTCCCCTCATTGCTCATACTGCTCCCCTCACTGCTCATACTGCTCCCCTCCCACCTTATACTGCTCCCCTCACACCTCATACTGTTCCCCTCATTGCTCATACTGCTCCCCTCACACCTCATACTGCTCCCCTTATTGCTCATACTGCTCCCCTCTCTGCTCATACTGCTCCCCTCGTTGCTCATACTGCTCCCCTCACACCTCATACTGCTCCACTCACACCTCATACTGCTCCACTCATTGCTCATACTGCTCCACTCACTCCTCATACTGCTCCCCTCATTGCTCATACTGCTCCCCTCACAACCCATACTGCTCCCCTCATACTGCTCCCCTCACACCTCATACTGCTCCCCTCATTGCTCATACTGCTCCCCTCACACCTCATACTGCTCCTCTCACACCTCATACTGCTCCACTCACACCTCATACTGCTCCCCTCATTGCTCATACTGCTCCCCTCACACCTCATACTGCTCCCCTGTTTGCTCATACTGCTCCCCTCACACCTCATACTGCTCCCCTCATTGCTCATACTGCTCCCCTCACACCTCATACTGCTCCCCTCACACCTAATACTGCTCCCCTCACTGCTCATACTGCTCCCCGCATTGCTCATACTGCTCCACTCACACCTCATACTGCTCGACTCACACCTCATACTGCTCCCCTCACACCTCACACTGCTCCTCTCACACCTCATACTGCTCCCCTCACTACTCATACTGCTCCTCCAACACCTCATACTGCTCCACTCACACCTCATACTGCTCCCCTCACTGCTCATACTGCTCCCCTCACACCTCATACTGCTCCACTCACACCTCATACTGCTCCCCTCACTGCTCATACTGCTCCCCTCGTTGCTCATACTGCTCCCCTCACACCTCATACTACTCCACTCACACCTCATACTGCTCCCCGCATTGCTCATACTGCTCCCATCACACCTCATACTGCTCCACTCACACCTCATACTGCTCCCCGCATTGCTCATACTACTCCTCTCATTGCTCATACTGCTCCCCTCACTCCTCATACTGCTCCACTCACACCTCATACTGCTCCCCTCACACCTCATACTGCTCCACTCACACCTCATTCAGCTCTCCTCATTGCTCATACTGCTCCCCTCACACCGCTCCCCTCACACTGCTCCCCTCACACCTCATTCTGCTCCCCTCACACCTCATACTGCTCCACTCACACATCATACTGCTCAACGCATTGCTCATACTGCTCCCCTCATTGCTCATACTGCTCCCCTCACACCACATACTGCTCCACTCACACCTCATTCTGCTCCCCGCATTGCTCATACTGCTCCCCTTATTGCTCATACTGCTCCCCTCATTGCTCATGCTGCTCCACTCACACCTCATACAGCTCCCCTCACACCTCATACTGCTCCCCTCACTGCTCATACTGCTCCCCTCACTGCTCATATTGCTCCCCTCACACCTCATACTGCTCCACTCATTGCTCATATTGCTCCACTCACACCTCATATTGCTCCCCTCACACCTCATACTGCTCCCCTCATACTGCTCCCCTCACACCTCACACTGCTCCCCTCATTGCACATACTGCTCCCCTCACACCTCATACTGCTCCCCTCACACCTTATACTGCTCCACTCACACCTCATACTGCTCCCCTCACACCTCATACTGCTCCCCTCATTGCTCATACTGCTCCCCTCACACCTCATACTGCTCCCCTCATTGCTCATACTGCTCCCCTCACACCTCATACTGCTCCCCTCATTGCTCATACTGCTCCCCTCACTGCTCATACTGCTCCCCTCCCACCTCATACTGCTCCCCTCACACCTCATACTGCTCCCCTCATTGCTCATACTGCTCCCCTCACACCTCATACTGCTCCCCTTATTGCTCATACTGCTCCCCTCTCTGCTCATATTGCTCCCCTCGTTGCTTATTCTGCTCCCCTCACACCTCATACTGCTCCACTCACACCTCATACTGCTCCACTCATTGCTCATACTGCTCCACTCACACCTCTTTCTGCTCTCCTCATTGCTCATACTGCTCCCCTCACACCGCTCCCCTCACACTGCTCCCCTCACACCTCATACTGCTCCCCTCACACCTCATACTGCTCCACTCACACATCATACTGCTCAACGCATTGCTCATACTGCTCCCCTCATTGCTCATACTGCTCCCCTCACACCACATACTGCTCCACTCACACCTCACTCTGCTCCCCGCATTGCTCATACTGCTCCCCTCATTGCTCATACTGCTCCCCTCATTGCTCATACTGCTCCCCTCATTGCTCATGCTGCTCCACTCACACCTCATACTGCTCCCCTCACACCTCATACTGCTCCCCTCACTGCTCATACTGCTCCCCTCACTGCTCATATTGCTCCCCTCACACCTCATACTGCTCCACTCATTGCTCATATTGCTCCACTCACTCCTCATATTGCTCCCCTCACACCTCATACTGCTCCCCTCATACTGCTCCCCTCACACCTCATACTGCTCCCCTCATTGCTCATACTGCTCCCCTCACACCTCATACTGCTCCCCTCACACCTCATACTGCTCCACTCACACCTCATACTGCTCCCCTCACACCTCATACTGCTCCCCTCATTGCTCATACTGCTCCCCTCATTGCTCATACTGCTCCCCTCACACCTCATACTGCTCCCCTCATTGCTCATACTGCTCCCCTCACTGCTCATACTGCTCCCCTCCCACCTCATACTGCTCCCCTCACACCTCATACTGCTCCCCTCATTGCTCATACTGCTCCCCTCACACCTCATACTGCTCCCCTCACACCTCATACTGCTCCCCTCTCTGCTCATATTGCTCCCCTCGTTGCTTATACTGCTCCCCTCACACCTCATACTGCTCCACTCACACCTCATACTGCTCCACTCATTGCTCATACTGCTCCACTCACACCTCATACTGCTCCCCTCATTGCTCATGCTGCTCCCCTCACAACCCATACTGCTCCCCTCATACTGCTCCCCTCACACCTCATACTGCTCCCCTCATTGCTCATACTGCTCCCCTCACACCTCATACTGCTCCTCTCACACCTCATTCTGCTCCACTCACACCTCATACTGCTCCCCTCATTGCTCATACTGCTCCCCTCAAACCTCATACTGCTCCCCTCTTTGCTCATACTGCTCCCCTCACACCTCATACTGCTCCCCTCATTGCTCATACTGCTCCCCTCACACCTCATACTGCTCCCCTCACACCTCATACTGCTCCCCTCACTGCTCATACTGCTCCCCGCATTGCTCATACTGCTCCCCTCATACTGCTCCACTCACACCTCATACTGCTTGACTCACACCTCATACTGCTCCCCTCACACCTCACACTGCTCCTCTCACACCTCATACTGCTCCCCTCACTACTCATACTGCTCCTCCCACACCTCATACTGCTCCACTCAGACCTCATACTGCTCCCCTCACTGCTCATACTGCTCCCCTCACTGCTCATATTGCTCCCCTCACACCTCATACTGCTCCACTCATTGCTCATATTGCTCCACTCACACCTCATATTGCTCCCCTCACACCTCATACTGCTCCCCTCATACTGCTCCCCTCACACCTCATACTGCTCCCCTCATTGCTCATACTGCTCCCCTCACACCTCATACTGCTCCCCTCACACCTCATACTGCTCCACTCACACCTCATACTGCTCCCCTCACACCTCATACTGCTCCCCTCATTGCTCATACTGCTCCCCTCATTGCTCATACTGCTCCCCTCACACCTCATACTGCTCCCCTCATTGCTCATACTGCTCCCCTCATTGCTCATACTGCTCCCCTCACACCTCATACTGCTCCCCTCATTGCTCATACTGCTCCCCTCACTGCTCATACTGCTCCCCTCCCACCTCATACTGCTCCCCTCACACCTCATACTGCTCCCCTCACTGCTCATACTGCTCCCCTCACACCTCATACTGCTCCCCTTATTGCTCATACTGCTCCCCTCTCTGCTCATATTGCTCCCCTCGTTGCTTATACTGCTCCCCTCACACCTCATACTGCTCCACTCATTGCTCATACTGCTCCACTCACACCTCATACTGCTCCCCTCATTGCTCATGCTGCTCCATTCACAACCCATACTGCTCCCCTCACACCTCATACTGCTCCCCTCATTGCTCATACTGCTCCCCTCACACCTCATACTGCTCCTCTCACACCTCATACTGCTCCCCTCTTTGCTCATACTGCTCCCCTCACACCTCATACTGCTCCCCTCATTGCTCATACTGCTCCCCTCACACCTCATACTGCTCCCCTCACACCTCATACTGCTCCCCTCACTGCTCATACTGCTCCCCGCATTGCTCATACTGCTCCCCTCAAACTGCTCCACTCACACCTCATACTGCTCGACTCACACCTCATACTGCTCCCCTCACACCTCACACTGCTCCTCTCACACCTCATACTGCTCCCCTCACTACTCATACTGCTCCTCCCACACCTCATACTGCTCCACTCAGACCTCATACTGCTCCCCTCACTGCTCATACTGCTCCCCTCACACCTCATACTGCTCCACTCACACCTCATACTGCTCCCCGCATTGCTTATACTGCTCCCCTCACTGCTCATACTGCTCCCCTCACACCTCATACTGCTCCACTCACACCTCATACTGCTCCCTGCATTGCTCATACTGCTCTCCTCACACCTCATACTGCTCCACTCACACCTCATACTGCTCCCCTCACACCTCATACTGCTCCACTCACACCTCATACTGCTCCCCTCACTGCTCATATTGCTCCCCTCACACCTCATACTGCTCCACTCATTGCTCATACTGCTCCACTCACACCTCATATTGCTCCCCTCACACCTCATACTGCTCCCCTCATACTGCTCCCCTCACACCTCATACTGCTCCCCTCATTGCTCATACTGCTCCGCTCACACCTCATACTGCTCCCCTCACACCTCATACTGCTCCACTCACACCTCATACTGCTCCCCTCATTGCTCATACTGCTCCCCTCATTGCTCATACTGCTCCCCTCACACCTCATACTGCTCCCCTCATTGCTCATACTGCTCCCCTCACTGCTCATACTGCTCCCCTCCCACCTCATACTGCTCCCCTCACACCTCATACTGCTCCCCTCATTGCTCATACTGCTCCCCTCACACCTCATACTGCTCCCCTTATTGCTAATACTGCTCCCCTCTCTGCTCATACTGCTCCCCTCGTTGCTTATACTGCTCCCCTCACACCTCATACTGCTCCACTCACACCTCATACTGCTCCACTCATTGCTCATACTGCTCCACTCACACCTCATACTGCTCCCCTCATTGCTCATACTGCTCCCCTCACAACCCATACTGCTCCCCTCATACTGCTCCCCTCACACCTCATACTGCTCCCCTCATTGCTCATACTGCTCCCCTCACACCTCATACTGCTCCTCTCACACCTCATACTGCTCCACTCACACCTCATACTGCTCCCCTCATTGCTCATACTGCTCCCCTCACACCTCATACTGCTCCCCTCTTTGCTCATACTGCTCCCCTCACACCTCATACTGCTCCCCTCATTGCTCATACTGCTCCCCTCACACCTCATACTGCTTCCCTCACACCTCATACTGCTCCCCTCACTGCTCATACTGCTCCCCGCATTGCTCATACTGCTCCCCTCATACTGCTCGACTCACACCTCATACTGCTCGACTCACACCTCATACTGCTCCCCTCACACCTCACACTGCTCCTCTCACACCTCATACTGCTCCCCTCACTACTCATACTGCTCCTCCAACACCTCATACTGCTCCACTCACACCTCATACTGCTCCCCTCACTGCTCATACTGCTCCCCTCACACCTCATACTGCTCCACTCACACCTCATACTGCTCCCCTCACTGCTCATACTGCTCCCCTCGTTGCTCATACTGCTCCCCTCACACCTCATACTACTCCACTCACACCTCATACTGCTCCCTGCATTGCTCATACTGCTCTCCTCACACCTCATACTGCTCCACTCACACCTCATACTGCTCCACTCACACCTCATACTGCTCCCCTCACACCTCACACTGCTCCACTCAAACCTCATACTGCTCCCCTCACTACTCATACTGCTCCCCTCACACCTCATACTGCTCCCCTCACACCTCATACTGCTCCACTCACACCTCATACTGCTCCCCTTATTGCTCATACTGCTCCCCTCATTGCTCATACTGCTCCCCTCATTGCTCATACTGCTCCACTCACACCTCATACTGCTCCCCTCACACCTCATACTGCTCCCCTCACTGCTCATACTGCTCCCCTCACTGCTCATATTGCTCCCCTCACACCTCATACTGCTCCACTCATTGCTCATACTGCTCCACTCACACCTCATATTGCTCCCCTCACACCTCATAGTGCTCCCCTCATACTGCTCCCCTCACACCTCATACTGCTCCCCTCATTGCTCATACTGCTCCGCTCACACCTCATACTGCTCCCCTCACACCTCATACTGCTCCACTCACACCTCATACTGCTCCCCTCACACCTCATACTGCTCCCCTCATTGCTCATACTGCTCCCCTCACACCTCATACTGCTCCCCTCATTGCTCATACTGCTCCCCTCATTGCTCATACTGCTCCCCTCACACCTCATACTGCTCCCCTCATTGCTCATACTGCTCCCCTCACTGCTCATACTGCTCCCCTCCCACCTCATACTGCTCCCCTCACACCTCATACTGCTCCCCTCATTGCTCATACTGCTCCCCTCACACCTCATACTGCTCCCCTTATTGCTCATACTGCTCCCCTCTCTGCTCATACTGCTCCTCTCGTTGCTTATACTGCTCCCCTCACACCTTATACTGCTCCACTCACACCTCATACTGCTCCACTCATTGCTCATACTGCTCCACTCACACCTCATACTGCTCCCCTCATTGCTCATACTGCTCCCCTCACAACCCATACTGCTCCCCTCATACTGCTCCCCTCACACCTCATACTGCTCCCCTCATTGCTCATACTGCTCCCCTCACACCTCATACTGCTCCTCTCACACCTCATACTGCTCCACTCACACCTCATACTGCTCCCCTCATTGCTCATACTGCTCCCCTCACACCTCATACTGCTCCCCTCTTTGCTCATACTGCTCCCCTCACACCTCATACTGCTCCCCTCATTGCTCATACTGCTCCCCTCACACCTCATACTGCTCCCCTCACACCTCATACTGCTCCCCTCACTGCTCATACTGCTCCCCGCATTGCTCATACTGCTCCCCTCATACTGCTCCACTCACACCTCATACTGCTCGACTCACACCTCATACTGCTCCCCTCACACCTCACACTGCTCCTCTCACACCTCATACTGCTCCCCTCACTACTCAGACTGCTCCTCCAACACCTCATACTGCTCCACTCACACCTCATACTGCTCCCCTCACTGCTCATACTGCTCCCCTCACACCTCATACTGCTCCACTCAAACCTCATACTGCTCCCCTCACTGCTCATACTGCTCCCCTCGTTGCTCATACTGCTCCCCTCACACCTCATACTACTCCACTCACACCTCATACTGCTCCCCGCATTGCTCATACTGCTCCCATCACACCTCATACTGCTCCACTCACACCTCATACTGCTCCCCGCATTGCTCATACTACTCCTCTCATTGCTCATACTGCTCCCCTCACTCCTCATACTGCTCCACTCACACCTTATACTGCTCCCCTCACACCTCATACTGCTCCACTCACACCTAATTCTGCTCTCCTCATTGCTCATACTGCTCCCCTCACACCGCTCCCCTCACACTGCTCCCCTCACACCTCATACTGCTCCCCTCACACCTCATACTGCTCCACTCACACATCATACTGCTCAACGCATTGCTCATACTGCTCCCCTCATTGCTCATACTGCTCCCCTCACACCACATACTGCTCCACTCACACCTCATTCTGCTCCCCGCATTGCTCATACTGCTCCCCATATTGCTCATACTGCTCCCCTCATTGCTCATACTGCTCCCCTCATTGCTCATACTGCTCCCCTCATTGCTCATGCTGCTCCCCTCACACCTCATACTGCTCCCCTCATACTGCTCCCCTCACACCTCATACTGCTCCCCTCATTGCTCATTCTGCTCCCCTCACACCTCATACTGCTCCCCTCACACCTCATACTGCTCCACTCACACCTCATACTGCTCCCCTCACACCTCATACTGCTCCCCTCATTGCTCATACTGCTCCCCTCACACCTCATACTGCTCCCCTCATTGCTCATACTTCTCCCCTCATTGCTCATACTGCTCCCCTCACACCTCATACTGCTCCCCTCATTGCTCACACTGCTCCCCTCACTGCTCATACTGCTCCCCTCCCACCTCATACTGCTCCCCTCACACCTCATGCTGCTCCCCTCATTGCTCATACTGCTCCCCTCACACCTCATACTGCTCCCCTCTTTGCTCATACTGCTCCCCTCACACCTCATACTGCTCCCCTCATTGCTCATACTGCTCCCCTCACACCTCATACTGCTCCCCTCACACCTCATACTGCTCCCCTCACTGCTCATACTGCTCCCCGCATTGCTCATACTGCTCCCCTCATACTGCTCCACTCACACCTCATACTGCTCGACTCACACCTCATACTGCTCCCCTCACACCTCACACTGCTCCTCTCACACCTCATACTGCTCCCCTCACTACTCATACTGCTCCTCCAACACCTCATACTGCTCCACTCACACCTCATACTGCTCCCCTCACTGCTCATACTGCTCCCCTCACACCTCATACTGCTCCACTCACACCTCATACTGCTCCCCTCACTGCTCATACTGCTCCCCTCGTTGCTCATACTGCTCCCCTCACACCTCATACTACTCCACTCACACCTCATACTGCTCCCTGCATTGCTCATACTGCTCTCCTCACACCTCATACTGCTCCACTCACACCTCATACTGCTCCACTCACACCTCATACTGCTCCCCTCACACCTCACACTGCTCCACTCAAACCTCATACTGCTCCCCTCACTACTCATACTGCTCCCCTCACACCTCATACTGCTCCCCTCACACCTCATACTGCTCCACTCACACCTCATACTGCTCCCCTCATTGCTCATACTGCTCCCCTCATTGCTCATACTGCTCCCCTCATTGCTCATACTGCTCCACTCACACCTCATACTGCTCCCCTCACACCTCATACTGCTCCCCTCACTGCTCATACTGCTCCCCTCACTGCTCATATTGCTCCCCTCACACCTCATACTGCTCCACTCATTGCTCATACTGCTCCACTCACACCTCATATTGCTCCCCTCACACCTCATACTGCTCCCCTCATACTGCTCCCCTCACACCTCATACTGCTCCCCTCATTGCTCATACTGCTCCGCTCACACCTCATACTGCTCCCCTCACACCTCATACTGCTCCACTCACACCTCATACTGCTCCCCTCATTGCTCATACTGCTCCCCTCACACCTCATACTGCTCCCCTCATTGCTCATACTGCTCCCCTCATTGCTCATACTGCTCCCCTCACACCTCATACTGCTCCCCTCATTGCTCATACTGCTCCCCTCACTGCTCATACTGCTCCCCTCCCACCTCATACTGCTCCCCTCACACCTCATACTGCTCCCCTCATTGCTCATACTGCTCCCCTCACACCTCATACTGCTCCCCTTATTGCTCATACTGCTCCCCTCTCTGCTCATACTGCTCCTCTCGTTGCTTATACTGCTCCCCTCACACCTCATACTGCTCCACTCACACCTCATACTGCTCCCCTCATTGCTCATACTGCTCCCCTCACAACCCATACTGCTCCCCTCATACTGCTCCCCTCACACCTCATACTGCTCCCTCATTGCTCATACTGCTCCCCTCACACCTCATACTGCTCCTCTCACACCTCATACTGCTCCTCTCACACCTCATACTGCTCCCCTCATTGCTCATACTGCTCCCCTCACACCTCATACTGCTCCCCTCTTTGCTCATACTGCTCCCCTCACACCTCATACTGCTCCCCTCATTGCTCATACTGCTCCCCTCACACCTCATACTGCTCCCCTCACACCTCATACTGCTCCCCTCACTGCTCATACTGCTCCCCGCATTGCTCATACTGCTCCCCTCATACTGCTCCACTCACACCTCATACTGCTCGACTCACACCTCATACTGCTCCCCTCACACCTCACACTGCTCCTCTCACACCTCATACTGCTCCCCTCACTACTCATACTGCTCCTCCAACACCTCATACTGCTCCACTCACACCTCATACTGCTCCCCTCACTGCTCATACTGCTCCCCTCACACCTCATACTGCTCCACTCACACCTCATACTGCTCCCCTCATTGCTCATACTGCTCCCCTCACACCTCATACTGCTCCCCTCTTTGCTCATACTGCTCCCCTCACACCTCATACTGCTCCCCTCATTGCTCATACTGCTCCCCTCACACCTCATACTGCTCCCCTCACACCTCATACTGCTCCCCTCACTGCTCATACTGCTCCCCGCATTGCTCATACTGCTCCCCTCATACTGCTCCACTCACACCTCATACTGCTCGACTCACACCTCATACTGCTC
The DNA here is from genome assembly GCA_031769625.1 of Taudactylus pleione. Lineage (NCBI taxonomy): Eukaryota > Metazoa > Chordata > Amphibia > Anura > Myobatrachidae > Taudactylus > Taudactylus pleione. The sequence continues at coordinate 11,072,727 of JAUIMM010000025.1, read as the reverse complement.
CCCTCACACCTCACACTGCTCCTCTCACACCTCATACTGCTCCCCTCACTACTCATACTGCTCCTCCAACACCTCATACTGCTCCACTCACACCTCATACTGCTCCCCTCACTGCTCATACTGCTCCCCTCGTTGCTCATACTGCTCCCCTCCCACCTCATACTACTCCACTCACACCTCATACTGCTCCCCGCATTGCTCATACTGCTCCCATCACACCTCATACTGCTCCACTCACACCTCATACTGCTCCCCGCATTGCTCATACTACTCCTGTCATTGCTCATAATGCTCCCCTCACTCCTCATACTGCTCCACTCACACCTCATACTGCTCCCCTCACACCTCATACTGCTCCACTCACACCTCATTCTGCTCTCCTCATTGCTCATACTGCTCCCCTCACACCGCTCCCCTCACACTGCTCCCCTCACACCTCATACTGCTCCCCTCACACCTCATACTGCTCCACTCACACATCATACTGCTCAACGCATTGCTCATACTGCTCCCCTCATTGCTCATACTGCTCCCCTCACACCACATACTGCTCCACTCACACCTCATTCTGCTCCCCGCATTGCTCATACTGCTCCCCTTATTGCTCATACTGCTCCCCTCATTGCTCATACTGCTCCCCTCATTGCTCATACTGCTCCCCTCATTGCTCATGCTGCTCCACTCACACCTCATACTGCTCCCCTCACACCTCATACTGCTCCCCTCACTGCTCATACTGCTCCCCTCACTGCTCATATTGCTCCCCTCACACCTCATACTGCTCCACTCATTGCTCATATTGCTCCACTCACACCTCATATTGCTCCCCTCACACCTCATACTGCTCCCCTCATACTGCTCCCCTCACACCTCATACTGCTCCCCTCATTGCTCATTCTGCTCCCCTCACACCTCATACTGCTCCCCTCACACCTCATACTGCTCCACTCACATCTCATACTGCTCCCCTCACACCTCATACTGCTCCCCTCATTGCTCATACTGCTCCCCTCACACCTCATACTGCTCCCCTCATTGCTCATACTTCTCCCCTCATTGCTCATACTGCTCCCGTCACACCTCATACTGCTCCCCTCATTGCTCACACTGCTCCCCTCACTGCTCATACTGCTCCCCTCCCACCTCATACTGCTCCCCTCACACCTCATGCTGCTCCCCTCATTGCTCATACTGCTCCCCTCACACCTCATACTGCTCCCCTTATTGCTCATACTGCTCCCCTCTCTGCTCATATTGCTCCCCTCGTTGCTTATACTGCTCTCCTCACATCTCATACTGCTCCACTCACACCTCATACTGCTCCACTCATTGCTCATACTGCTCCACTCACAGCTCATACTGCTCCCCTCCTTGCTCATGCTGCTCCCCTCACAACCCATACTGCTCCCCTCATACTGCTCCCCTCACACCTCATACTGCTCCCCTCATTGCTCATACTGCTCCCCTCACACCTCATACTGCTCCTCACACACCTCATACTGCTCCACTCGCACCTCATACTGCTCCTCTCATTGCTCATACTGCTCCCCTCACACCTCATACTGCTCCCCTCTTTGCTCATACTGCTCCCCACACACCTCATACTGCTCCCCTCATTGCTCATACTGCTCCCCTCACACCTCATACTGCTCCCCTCACACCTCATACTGCTCCCTTCACTGCTCATACTGCTCCCCGATTTGCTAATACTGCTCCCCTCATACTGCTCCACTCACACCTCATACTGCTCGACTCACACCTCATACTGCTCCCCTCACACCTCACACTGCTCCTCTCACACCTCATACTGCTCCCCTCACTACTCATACTGCTCCTCCCACACCTCATACTGCTCCACTCAGACCTCATACTGCTCCCCTCACTGCTCATACTGCTCCCCTCGTTGCTCATACTGCTCCCCTCACACCTCATACTACTCCACTCACACCTCATACTGCTCCCCGCATTGCTCATACTGCTCCCATCACACCTCATACTGCTCCACTCACACCTCATACTGCTCCCCGCATTGCTCATACTACTCCTCTCATTGCTCATACTGCTCCCCTCACTCCTCATACTGCTCCCCTCACACCTCATACTGCTCCCCTCACACCTCACACTGTTCCACTCAAACCTCATACTGCTCCCCTCACTACTCATACTGCTCCCCTCACACCTCATACTGCTCCCCTCACACCTCATACTGCTCCACTCACACCTCATACTGCTCCCCTCATTGCTCATACTGCTCCCCTCACTGCTCATACTGCTCCCCTCACTGCTCATACTGCTCCCCTCACACCTCCTACTACTCCACTCACACCTCATACTGCTCCCCGCATTGCTCATACTGTTCCTGTCACACCTCATACTGCTCCACTCACACCTCATACTGCTCCCCGCATTGCTCATACTACTCCTCTCATTGCTCATACTGCTCCCCTCACACCTCATACTGCTCCACTCACACCTCATACTGCTCCCCTCATTGCTCATACTGCTACCCTCACACCGCTCCCCTCACACTGCTCCCCTCACACCTCATACTGCTCCCCTCACACCTCATACTGCTCCAATCACACATCATACTGCTCAACGCATACCTCATTCTGCTCCCCGCATTGCTCATACTGCTCCCCTCATTGCTCATGCTGCTCCACTCACACCTCATACTGCTCCCCTCACAGCTCATACTGCTCCCCTCACACCTCATTCTGCTCCCCTCACTGCTCATACTGCTCCCCTCACTGCTCATACTGCTCCCCTCACACCTCATACTGCTCCACTCTCACCTCATACTGCTCCACTCATTGCTCATACTGCTCCACTCACACCTCATATTGCTCCCCTCACACCTCATACTGCTCCCCTCACACCTCATACTGCTCCCCTCATTGCTCATACTGCTCCCCTCACACCTCATACTGCTCCCCTCACACCTCATACTGCTCCACTCACACCTCATACTGCTCCCCTCACACCTCACACTGTTCCACTCAAACCTCATACTGCTCCCCTCACTACTCATACTGCTCCCCTCACACCTCATACTGCTCCCCTCACACCTCATACTGCTCCACTCACACCTCATACTGCTCCCCTCACACCTCATACTGCTCCCCTCATTGCTCATACTGCTCCCCTCACACGTCATACTGCTCCACTCATTGCTCATACTGCTCCCCTCACACCTCATACTGCTCCCCTCATTGCTCATACTGCTCCCCTCACACCTCATTGCTCATACTGCTCCCCTCACTGCTCATACTGCTCTCCTCACTGCTCATACTGCTCCCCTCACACGTCATACTGCTCCACTCTTACCTCATACTGCTCCACTCATTGCTCATACTGCTCCACTCACACCTCACACTGCTCCCCTCATTGCTCATACTGCTCCCTTCACACCTCATACTGCACCCCTCATACTGCTCCCCTCACACCTCATACTGCTCCCCTCATTGCTCATACTGCTCCCCTCACACCTCATACTGCTCCACTCACACCTCATACTGCTCCACTCACACCTTATACTGCTCCCCTCATTGCTCATACTGCTCCCCTCACACCTCATACTGCTCCCCTCACACCTCATACTGCTCCCCTCACTGCTCATACTGCTCCCCTCACACCTCATACTGCTACTCTCATTGCTCATACTGCTCCCCTCACACCTCATACTGCTCCCCTCACTGCTCATACTGCTCCTCTCATTGCTCATACTGCTCCCCTCACTGCTCATACTGCTCCCCTCACTGCTCATATTGCTCCCCTCACACCTCATACTGCTCCACTCACACCTCATACTGCTCCACTCATTACTCATACTGCTCCACTCACACTTCATATTGCTCCCCTCACACCTCATACTGCTCCCCTCATACTGCTCCCCTCACACCTCATACTGCTCCCCTCATTGCTCATACTGCTCCCCTCACACCTCATACTGCTCCCCTCACACCTCATACTGCTCCACTCACACCTCATACTGCTCCCCTCACACCTCATACTGCTCCCCTCATTGCTCATACTGCTCCCCTCACACCTCATACTGCTCCCCTCATTGCTCATATTGCTCCCCTCACACCACATACTGCTCCCCTCACTGCTCATACTGCTCCCCTCACTGCTCATACTGCTCCCCTCCCACCTCATACTGCTCCCCTCACACCTCATACTGCTCCCCTCATTGCTCATACTGCTCCCCTCACTGCTCATACTGCTCCCCTCGTTGCTCATACTGCTCCCCTCACACCTCATACTACTCCACACACACCTCATACTGCTCCCCGCATTGCTCATACTGCTCCCATCACACCTCATACTGCTCCACTCACACCTCATACTGCTCTCCTCATTGCTCATACTGCTCCCCTCACACCGCTCCCCTCACACTGCTCCACTCACACCTCATACTCCTCCCCTCACACCTCATACTGCTCCACTCACACATCATACTGCTCAACGCATTGCTCATACTGCTCCCCTCATTGCTCATACTGCTCCCCTCACACCTCATACTGCTCCACTCACACCTCATTCTGCTCCCCGCATTGCTCATACTGCTCCCCTCATTGCTCATACTGCTCCCCTCATTGCTCATACTGCTCCCCTCATTGCTCATGCTGCTCCACTCACACCTCATACTGCTCCCCTCACACCTCATACTGCTCCCCTCACTGATCATACTGCTCCCCTCACTGCTCATATTGCTCCCCTCACACCTCATACTGCTCCACTCACACCTCATACTGCTCCACTCATTGCTCATACTGCTCCACTCACACCTCATATTGCTCCCCTCACACCTCATACTGCTCCCCTCATACTGCTCCCCTCACACCTCATACTGCTCCCCTCACACCTCATACTGCTCCCCTCATTGCTCATACTGCTCCCCTCACACCTCATACTGCTCCCCTTATTGCTCATACTGCTCCCCTCTCTGCTCATACTGCTCCCCTCGTTGCTCATACTGCTCCCCTCACACCTCATACTGCTCCACTCACACCTCATACTGCTCCACTCATTGCTCATACTGCTCCACTCACACCTCATACTGCTCCCCTCATTGCTCATACTGCTCCCCTCACAACCCATACTGCTCCCCTCATACTGCTCCCCTCACACCTCATACTGCTCCCCTCATTGCTCATACTGCTCCCCTCTCTGCTCATATTGCTCCCCTCGTTGCTTATACTGCTCCCCTCACACCTCATACTGCTCCACTCACACCTCATACTGCTCCACTCATTGCTCATACTGCTCCACTCACACCTCATACTGTTCCCCTCATTGCTCATGCTGCTCCCCTCACAACCCATACTGCTCCCCTCATACTGCTCCCCTCACACCTCATACTGCTCCCCTCATTGCTCATACTGCTCCCCTCACACCTCATACTGCTCCTCACACACCTCATACTGCTCCACTCACACCTCATACTGCTCCTCTCATTGCTCATACTGCTCCCCTCACACCTCATACTGCTCCCCTCTTTGCTCATACTGCTCCCCACACACCTCATACTGCTCCCCTCATTGCTCATACTGCTCCCCTCACACCTCATACTGCTCCCCTCACACCTCATACTGCTCCCCTCACTGCTCATACTGCTCCCCGATTTGCTAATACTGCTCCCCTCATACTGCTCCACTCACACCTCATACTGCTCCACTCACACCTCATACTGCTCCCCTCACACCTCATACTGCTCCCCTCATTGCTCATGCTGCTCCCCTCACACCTCATACTGCTCCCCTCATTGCTCATACTGCTCCCCTCACACCACATACTGCTCCCCTCACTGCTGATACTGCTCCCCTCACTGCTCATACTGCTCCCCTCCCACCTCATGCTGCTCCCCTCACACCTCATACTGCTCCCCTCATTGCTCATACTGCTCCCCTCACTGCTCATACTGCTCCCCTCGTTGCTCATACTGCTCCCCTCACACCTCATACTACTCCACTTACACCTCATACTGCTCCCCGCATTGCTCATACTGCTCCCATCACACCTCATACTGCTCCACTCACACCTCATACTGCTCCCCGCATTGCTCATACTACTCCTCTCATTGCTCATACTGCTCCCCTCACTCCTCATACAGCTCCCCTCACACCTCATACTGCTCCCCTCACACCTCATACTGCTCCACTCACACCTCATACTGCTCTCCTCATTGCTCATACTGCTCCCCTCACACCGCTCCCCTCACACTGCTCCACTCACACCTCATACTCCTCCCCTCACACCTCATACTGCTCCACTCACACATCATACTGCTCAACGCATTGCTCATACTGCTCCCCTCATTGCTCATACTGCTCCCCTCACACCTCATACTGCTCCACTCACACCTCATTCTGCTCCCCGCATTGCTCATACTGCTCCCCTCATTGCTCATACTGCTCCCCTCATTGCTCATACTGCTCCCCTCATTGCTCATGCTGCTCCACTCACACCTCATACTGCTCCCCTCACACCTCATACTGCTCCCCTCACTGATCATACTGCTCCCCTCACTGCTCATATTGCTCCCCTCACACCTCATACTGCTCCACTCACACCTCATACTGCTCCACTCATTGCTCATACTGCTCCACTCACACCTCATATTGCTCCCCTCACACCTCATACTGCTCCCCTCATACTGCTCCCCTCACACCTCATACTGCTCCCCTCACACCTCATACTGCTCCCCTCATTGCTCATACTGCTCCCCTCACACCTCATACTGCTCCCCTTATTGCTCATACTGCTCCCCTCTCTGCTCATACTGCTCCCCTCGTTGCTCATACTGCTCCCCTCACACCTCATACTGCTCCACTCACACCTCATACTGCTCCACTCATTGCTCATACTGCTCCACTCACACCTCATACTGCTCCCCTCATTGCTCATACTGCTCCCCTCACAACCCATACTGCTCCCCTCATACTGCTCCCCTCACACCTCATACTGCTCCCCTCATTGCTCATACTGCTCCCCTCTCTGCTCATATTGCTCCCCTCGTTGCTTATACTGCTCCCCTCACACCTCATACTGCTCCACTCACACCTCATACTGCTCCACTCATTGCTCATACTGCTCCACTCACACCTCATACTGTTCCCCTCATTGCTCATGCTGCTCCCCTCACAACCCATACTGCTCCCCTCATACTGCTCCCCTCACACCTCATACTGCTCCCCTTATTGCTCATACTGCTCCCCTCACACCTCATACTGCTCCTCACACACCTCATACTGCTCCACTCACACCTCATACTGCTCCTCTCATTGCTCATACTGCTCCCCTCACACCTCATACTGCTCCCCTCTTTGCTCATACTGCTCCCCACACACCTCATACTGCTCCCCTCATTGCTCATACTGCTCCCCTCACACCTCATACTGCTCCCCTCACACCTCATACTGCTCCCCTCACTGCTCATACTGCTCCCCTCACTGCTCATACTGCTCCCCGATTTGCTAATACTGCTCCCCTCATACTGCTCCACTCACACCTCATACTGCTCGACTCACACCTCATACTGCTCCCCTCACACCTCACACTGCTCCTCTCACACCTCATACTGCTCCCCTCACTACTCATACTGCTCCTCCCACACCTCATACTGCTCCACTCAGACCTCATACTGCTCCCCTCACTGCTCATACTGCTCCCCGATTTGCTCATACTGCTCACCTCACACCTCATACTACTCCACTCATACCTCATACTGCTCCCCGCATTGCTCATACTGCTACCATCACACCTCATACTGCTCCACTCACACCTCATACTGCTCCCCGCATTGCTCATACTACTCCTCTCATTGCTCATACTGCTCCCCTCACTCCTCATACTGCTCCCCTCACACCTCATACTGCTCCCCTCACACCTCACACTGTTCCACTCAAACCTCATACTGCTCCCCTCACTACTCATACTGCTCCCCTCACACCTCATACTGCTCCCCTCACACCTCATACTGCTCCACTCACACCTCATACTGCTCCCCTCATTGCTCATACTGCTCCCCTCACTGCTCATACTGCTCCCCTCACTGCTCATACTGCTCCCCTCACACCTCCTACTACTCCACTCACACCTCATACTGCTCCCCGCATTGCTCATACTGTTCCTGTCACACCTCATACTGCTCCACTCACACCTCATACTGCTCCCCGCATTGCTCATACTACTCCTCTCATTGCTCATACTGCTCCCCTCACACCTCATACTGCTCCACTCACACCTCATACTGCTCCCCTCATTGCTCATACTGCTACCCTCACACCGCTCCCCTCACACTGCTCCCCTCACACCTCATACTGCTCACCTCACACCTCATACTGCTCCAATCACACATCATACTGCTCAACGCATACCTCATTCTGCTCCCCGCATTGCTCATACTGCTCCCCTCATTGCTCATACTGCTCCCCTCATTGCTCATGCTGCTCCACTCACACCTCATACTGCTCCCCTCACAGCTCATACTGCTCCCCTCACACCTCATTCTGCTCCCCTCACTGCTCATACTGCTCCCCTCACTGCTCATACTGCTCCCCTCACACCTCATACTGCTCCACTCTCACCTCATACTGCTCCACTCATTGCTCATACTGCTCCACTCACACCTCATATTGCTCCCCTCACACCTCATACTGCTGCCCTCACACCTCATACTGCTCCCCTCATTGCTCATACTGCTCCCCTCACACCTCATACTGCTCCCCTCACACCTCATACTGCTCCACTCACACCTCATACTGCTCCCCTCACACCTCATACTGCTCCCCTCATTGCTCATACTGCTCCCCTCACACCTCATACTGCTCCACTCATTGCTCATACTGCTCCCCTCACACCTCATACTGCTCCCCTCATTGCTCATACTGCTCCCCTCACACCTCATACTGCTCACCTCATTGCTCATACTGCTCCCCTCACTGCTCATACTGCTCTCCTCACTGCTCATACTGCTCCCCTCACACGTCATACTGCTCCACTCTTACCTCATACTGCTCCACTCATTGCTCATACTGCTCCACTCACACCTCACACTGCTCCGCTCATTGCTCATACTGCTCCCTTCATACCTCATACTGCACCCCTCATACTGCTCCCCTCACACCTCATACTGCTCCCCTCATTGCTCATACTGCTCCCCTCACACCTCATACTGCTCCACTCACACCTCATACTGCTCCACTCACACCTCATACTGCTCCCCTCATTGCTCATACTGCTCCCCTCACACCTCATACTGCTCCCCTCACACCTCATACTGCTCCCCTCACTGCTCATACTGCTCCCCTCACACCTCATACTGCTACTCTCATTGCTCATACTGCTCCCCTCACACCTCATACTGCTCCCCTCCCTGCTCATACTGCTCCTCTCATTGCTCATACTGCTCCCCTCACACCTCATACTGCTCCCCTCACTGCTCATACTGCTCCCCTCACTGCTCATATTGCTCCCCTCACACCTCATACTGCTCCACTCACACCTCATACTGCTCCACTCATTACTCATACTGCTCCACTCACACTTCATATTGCTCCCCTCACACCTCATACTGCTCCCCTCATACTGCTCCCCTCACACCTCATACTGCTCCCCTCATTGCTCATACTGCTCCCCTCACACCTCATACTGCTCCCCTCACACCTCATACTGCTCCACTCACACCTCATACTGCTCCCGTCACACCTCATACTGCTCCCCTCATTGCTCATACTGCTCCCCTCACACCTCATACTGCTTCCCTCATTGCTCATACTGCTCCCCTCATTGCTCATACTGCTCCCCTCACACCACATACTGCTCCCCTCACTGCTCATACTGCTCCCCTCACTGCTCATACTGCTCCCCTCCCACCTCATACTGCTCCCCTCACACCTCATACTGCTCCCCTCATTGCTCATACTGCTCCCCTCACTGCTCATACTGCTCCCCTCGTTGCTCATACTGCTCCCCTCACACCTCATACTACTCCACTCTCACCTCATACTGCTCCCCGCATTGCTCATACTGCTCCCATCACACCTCATACTGCTCCACTCACACCTCATACTGCTCCCCGCATTGCTCATACTGCTCCCCTCACTGCTCATACTGCTCCCCTCACTGCTCATACTGCTCCCCTCCCACCTCATACTACTCCCCTCACACCTCATACTGCTCCCCTCATTGCTCATACTGCTCCCCTCACTGCTCATACTGCTCCCCTCGTTGCTCATACTGCTCCCCTCACACCTCATACTACTCCACTCACACCTCATACTGCTCCCCGCATTGCTCATACTGCTCCCATCACACCTCATACTGCTCCACTCACACCTCATACTGCTCCCCGCATTGCTCATACTACTCCTCTCATTGCTCATACTGCTCCCCTCACACCTCATACTGCTCCACTCACACCTCATACTGCTCCCCTCATTGCTCATACTGCTACCCTCACACCGCTCCCCTCACACTGCTCCCCTCACACCTCATACTGCTCCCCTCACACCTCATACTGCTCCAATCACACATCATACTGCTCAACGCATACCTCATTCTGCTCCCCGCATTGCTCATACTGCTCCCCTCATTGCTCATGCTGCTCCACTCACACCTCATACTGCTCCCCTCACAGCTCATTCTGCTCCCCTCACACCTCATTCTGCTCCCCTCACTGCTCATACTGCTCCCCTCACTGCTCATACTGCTCCCCTCACACCTCATACTGCTCCACTCTCACCTCATACTGCTCCACTCATTGCTCATACTGCTCCACTCACACCTCATATTGCTCCCCTCACACCTCATACTGCTCCCCTCACACCTCATACTGCTCCCCTCATTGCTCATACTGCTCCCCTCACACCTCATACTGCTCCCCTCACACCTCATACTGCTCCACTCACACCTCATACTGCTCCCCTCACACCTCATACTGCTCCCCTCATTGCTCATACTGCTCCCCTCACACCTCATACTGCTCCACTCATTGCTCATACTGCTCCCCTCACACCTCATACTGCTCCCCTCATTGCTCATACTGCTCCCCTCACACCTCATTGCTCATACTGCTCCCCTCACTGCTCATACTGCTCTCCTCACTGCTCATACTGCTCCCCTCACACATCATACTGCTCCACTCTTACCTCATACTGCTCCACTCATTGCTCATACTGCTCCACTCACACCTCACACTGCTCCCCTCATTGCTCATACTGCTCCCTTCACACCTCATACTGCACCCCTCATACTGCTCCCCTCACACCTCATACTGCTCCCCTCATTGCTCATACTGCTCCCCTCACACCTCATACTGCTCCACTCACACCTCATACTGCTCCACTCACACCTTATACTGCTCCCCTCATTGCTCATACTGCTCCCCTCACACCTCATACTGCTTCCCTCACACCTCATACTACTCCCCTCACTGCTCATACTGCTCCCCTCACACCTCATACTGCTACTCTCATTGCTCATACTGCTCCCCTCACACCTTATACTGCTCCCCTCACTGCTCATACTGCTCCTCTCATTGCTCATACTGCTCCCCTCACACCTCATACTGCTCCCCTCACTGCTCATACTGCTCCCCTCACTGCTCATATTGCTCCCCTCACACCTCATACTGCTCCACTCACACCTCATACTGCTCCACTCATTACTCATACTGCTCCACTCACACTTCATATTGCTCCCCTCACACCTCATACTGCTCCCCTCATACTGCTCCCTTCACACCTCATACTGCTCCCCTCATTGCTCATACTGCTCCCCTCACACCTCATACTGCTCCCCTCACACCTCATACTGCTCCACTCACACCTCATACTGCTCCCCTCACACCTCATACTGCTCCCCTCATTGCTCATACTGCTCCCCTCACACCTCATACTGCTCCCCTCATTGCTCATACTGCTCCCCTCACACCACATACTGCTCCCCTCACTGCTCATACTGCTCCCCTCACTGCTCATACTGCTCCCCTCCCACCTCATACTGCTCCCCTCACACCTCATACTGCTCCCCTCATTGCTCATACTGCTCCCCTCACTGCTCATACTGCTCCCCTCGTTGCTCATACTGCTCCCCTCACACCTCATACTACTCCACTCACACCTCATACTGCTCCCCGCATTGCTCATACTGCTCCCATCACACCTCATACTGCTCCACTCACACCTCATACTGCTCCCCGCATTGCTCATACTACTCCTCTCATTGCTCATACTGCTCCCCTCACTCCTCATACAGCTCCACTCACACCTCATACTGCTCCCCTCACACCTCATACTGCTCCACTCACACCTCATACTGCTCTCCTCATTGCTCATACTGCTCCCCTCACACCGCTCCCCTCACACTGCTCCACTCACACCTCATACTCCTCCCCTCACACCTCATACTGCTCCACTCACACATCATACTGCTCAACGCATTGCTCATACTGCTCCCCTCATTGCTCATACTGCTCCCCTCACACCTCATACTGCTCCACTCACACCTCATTCTGCTCCCCGCATTGCTCATACTGCTCCCCTCATTGCTCATACTGCTCCCCTCATTGCTCATACTGCTCCCCTCATTGCTCATGCTGCTCCACTCACACCTCATACTGCTCCCCTCACACCTCATACTGCTCCCCTCACTGATCATACTGCTCCCCTCACTGCTCATATTGCTCCCCTCACACCTCATACTGCTCCACTCACACCTCATACTGCTCCACTCATTGCTCATACTGCTCCACTCACACCTCATATTGCTCCCCTCACACCTCATACTGCTCCCCTCATACTGCTCCCCTCACACCTCATACTGCTCCCCTCATTGCTCATACTGCTCCCCTCACACCTCATACTGCTCCCCTTATTGCTCATACTGCTCCCCTCTCTGCTCATACTGCTCCCCTCGTTGCTCATACTGCTCCCCTCACACCTCATACTGCTCCACTCACACCTCATACTGCTCCACTCATTGCTCATACTGCTCCACTCACACCTCATACTGCTCCCCTCATTGCTCATACTGCTCCCCTCACAACCCATACTGCTCCCCTCATACTGCTCCCCTCACACCTCATACTGCTCCCCTCATTGCTCATACTGCTCCCCTCTCTGCTCATATTGCTCCCCTCGTTGCTTATACTGCTCCCCTCACACCTCATACTGCTCCACTCACACCTCATACTGCTCCACTCATTGCTCATACTGCTCCACTCACACCTCATACTGTTCCCCTCATTGCTCATGCTGCTCCCCTCACAACCCATACTGCTCCCCTCATACTGCTCCCCTCACACCTCATACTGCTCCCCTCATTGCTCATACTGCTCCCCTCACACCTCATACTGCTCCTCACACACCTCATACTGCTCCACTCACACCTCATACTGCTCCTCTCATTGCTCATACTGCTCCCCTCACACCTCATACTGCTCCCCTCTTTGCTCATACTGCTCCCCACACACCTCATACTGCTCCCCTCATTGCTCATACTGCTCCCCTCACACCTCATACTGCTCCCCTCACACCTCATACTGCTCCCCTCACTGCTCATACTGCTCCCCGATTTGCTAATACTGCTCCCCTCATACTGCTCCACTCACACCTCATACTGCTCCACTCACACCTCATACTGCTCCCCTCACACCTCATACTGCTCCCCTCATTGCTCATACTGCTCCCCTCACACCTCATACTGCTCCCCTCATTGCTCATACTGCTCCCCTCACACCACATACTGCTCCCCTCACTGCTCATACTGCTCCCCTCACTGCTCATACTGCTCCCCTCCCACCTCATACTGCTCCCCTCACACCTCATACTGCTCCCCTCATTGCTCATACTGCTCCCCTCACTGCTCATACTGCTCCCCTCGTTGCTCATACTGCTCCCCTCACACCTCATACTACTCCACTCACACCTCATACTGCTCCCCGCATTGCTCATACTGCTCCCATCACACCTCATACTGCTCCACTCACACCTCATACTGCTCCCCGCATTGCTCATACTACTCCTCTCATTGCTCATACTGCTCCCCTCACTCCTCATACAGCTCCACTCACACCTCATACTGCTCCCCTCACACCTCATACTGCTCCACTCACACCTCATACTGCTCTCCTCATTGCTCATACTGCTCCCCTCACACCGCTCCCCTCACACTGCTCCACTCACACCTCATACTCCTCCCCTCACACCTCATACTGCTCCACTCACACATCATACTGCTCAACGCATTGCTCATACTGCTCCCCTCATTGCTCATACTGCTCCCCTCACACCTCATACTGCTCCACTCACACCTCATTCTGCTCCCCGCATTGCTCATACTGCTCCCCTCATTGCTCATACTGCTCCCCTCACTGCTCATACTGCTCCCCTCATTGCTCATGCTGCTCCACTCACACCTCATACTGCTCCCCTCACACCTCATACTGCTCCCCTCACTGATCATACTGCTCCCCTCACTGCTCATATTGCTCCCCTCACACCTCATACTGCTCCACTCACACCTCATACTGCTCCACTCATTGCTCATACTGCTCCACTCACACCTCATATTGCTCCCCTCACACCTCATACTGCTCCCCTCATACTGCTCCCCTCACACCTCATACTGCTCCCCTCACACCTCATACTGCTCCCCTCATTGCTCATACTGCTCCCCTCACACCTCATACTGCTCCCCTTATTGCTCATACTGCTCCCCTCTCTGCTCATACTGCTCCCCTCGTTGCTCATACTGCTCCCCTCACACCTCATACTGCTCCACTCACACCTCATACTGCTCCACTCATTGCTCATACTGCTCCACTCACACCTCATACTGCTCCCCTCATTGCTCATACTGCTCCCCTCACAACCCATACTGCTCCCCTCATACTGCTCCCCTCACACCTCATACTGCTCCCCTCATTGCTCATACTGCTCCCCTCTCTGCTCATATTGCTCCCCTCGTTGCTTATACTGCTCCCCTCACACCTCATACTGCTCCACTCACACCTCATACTGCTCCACTCATTGCTCATACTGCTCCACTCACACCTCATACTGTTCCCCTCATTGCTCATGCTGCTCCCCTCACAACCCATACTGCTCCCCTCATACTGCTCCCCTCACACCTCATACTGCTCCCCTCATTGCTCATACTGCTCCCCTCACACCTCATACTGCTCCTCACACACCTCATACTGCTCCACTCACACCTCATACTGCTCCTCTCATTGCTCATACTGCTCCCCTCACACCTCATACTGCTCCCCTCTTTGCTCATACTGCTCCCCACACACCTCATACTGCTCCCCTCATTGCTCATACTGCTCCCCTCACACCTCATACTGCTCCCCTCACACCTCATACTGCTCCCCTCACTGCTCATACTGCTCCCCGATTTGCTAATACTGCTCCCCTCATACTGCTCCACTCACACCTCATACTGCTCGACTCACACCTCATACTGCTCCCCTCACACCTCACACTGCTCCTCTCACACCTCATACTGCTCCCCTAACTACTCATACTGCTCCTCCCACACCTCATACTGCTCCACTCAGACCTCATACTGCTCCCCTCACTGCTCATACTGCTCCCTGATTTGCTCATACTGCTCCCCTCACACCTCATACTACTACACTCATACCTCATACTGCTCCCCGCATTGCTCATACTGCTCCCATCACACCTCATACTGCTCCACTCACACCTCATACTGCTCCCCGCATTGCTCATACTACTCCTCTCATTGCTCATACTGCTCCCCTCACTCCTCATACTGCTCCCCTCACACCTCATACTGCTCCCCTCACACCTCACACTGTTCCACTCAAACCTCATACTGCTCCCCTCACTACTCATACTGCTCCCCTCACACCTCATACTGCTCCCCTCACACCTCATACTGCTCCACTCACACCTCATACTGCTCCCCTCATTGCTCATACTGCTCCCCTCACTGCTCATACTGCTCCCCTCACTGCTCATACTGCTCCCCTCACACCTCCTACTACTCCACTCACACCTCATACTGCTCCCCGCATTGCTCATACTGTTCCTGTCACACCTCATACTGCTCCACTCACACCTCATACTGCTCCCCGCATTGCTCATACTACTCCTCTCATTGCTCATACTGCTCCCCTCACACCTCATACTGCTCCACTCACACCTCATACTGCTCCCCTCATTGCTCATAGTGCTACCCTCACACCGCTCCCCTCACACTGCTCCCCTCACACCTCATACTGCTCACCTCACACCTCATACTGCTCCAATCACACATCATACTGCTCAACGCATACCTCATTCTGCTCCCCGCATTGCTCATACTGCTCCCCTCATTGCTCGTACTGCTCCCCTCATTGCTCATGCTGCTCCACTCACACCTCATACTGCTCCCCTCACAGCTCATACTGCTCCCCTCACACCTCATTCTGCTCCCCTCACTGCTCATACTGCTCCCCTCATTGCTCATACTGCTCCCCTCACACCTCATACTGCTCCACTCTCACCTCATACTGCTCCACTCATTGCTCATACTGCTCCACTCACACCTCATATTGCTCCCCTCACACCTCATACTGCTCCCCTCACACCTCATACTGCTCCCCTCATTGCTCCTACTGCTCCCCTCACACCTCATACTGCTCCCCTCACACCTCATACTGCTCCACTCACACCTCATACTGCTCCCCTCACACCTCATACTGCTCCCCTCATTGCTCATACTGCTCCCCTCACACCTCATACTGCTCCACTCATTGCTCATACTGCTCCCCTCACACCTCATACTGCTCCCCTCATTGCTCATACTGCTCCCCTCACACCTCATACTGCTCACCTCATTGCTCATACTGCTCCCCTCACTGCTCATACTGCTCTCCTCACTGCTCATACTGCTCCCCTCACACGTCATACTGCTCCACTCTTACCTCATACTGCTCCACTCATTGCTCATACTGCTCCACTCACACCTCACACTGCTCCGCTCATTGCTCATACTGCTCCCTTCACACCTCATACTGCACCCCTCATACTGCTCCCCTCACACCTCATACTGCTCCCCTCATTGCTCATACTACTCCCCTCACACCTCATACTGCTCCACTCACACCTCATACTGCTCCACTCACACCTCATACTGCTCCCCTCATTGCTCATACTGCTCCCCTCACACCTCATACTGCTCCCCTCACACCTCATACTGCTCCCCTCACTGCTCATACTGCTCCCCTCACACCTCATACTGCTACTCTCATTGCTCATACTGCTCCCCTCACACCTCATACTGCTCCCCTCACTGCTCATACTGCTCCTCTCATTGCTCATACTGCTCCCCTCACACCTCATACTGCTCCCCTCACTGCTCATACTGCTCCCCTCACTGCTCATATTGCTCCCCTCACACCTCATACTGCTCCACTCACACCTCATACTGCTCCACTCATTACTCATACTGCTCCACTCACACTTCATATTGCTCCCCTCACACCTCATACTGCTCCCCTCATACTGCTCCCCTCACACCTCATACTGCTCCCCTCATTGCTCATACTGCTCCCCTCACACCTCATACTGCTCCACTCACACCTCATACTGCTCCCCTCACAACTCATACTGCTCCCCTCATTGCTCATACTGCTCCCCTCACACCTCATACTGCTCCCCTCATTGCTCATACTGCTCCCCTCATTGCTCATACTGCTCCCCTCACACCACATACTGCTCCCCTCACTGCTCATACTGCTCCCCTCACTGCTCATACTGCTCCCCTCCCACCTCATACTGCTCCCCTCACACCTCATACTGCTCCCCTCATTGCTCATACTGCTCCCCTCACTGCTCATACTGCTCCCCTCGTTGCTCATACTGCTCCCCTCACACCTCATACTACTCCACTCACACCTCATACTGCTCCCCGCATTGCTCATACTGCTCCCATCACACCTCATACTGCTCCACTCACACCTCATTCTGCTCCCCGCATTGCTCATACTACTCCTCTCATTGCTCATACTGCTCCCCTCACTCCTCATACAGCTCCACTCACACCTCATACTGCTCCCCTCACACCTCATACTGCTCCACTCACACCTCATACTGCTCTCCTCATTGCTCATACTGCTCCCCTCACACCGCTCCCCTCACACTGCTCCACTCACACCTCATACTCCTCCCCTCACACCTCATACTGCTCCACTCACACATCATACTGCTCAACGCATTGCTCATACTGCTCCCCTCATTGCTCATACTGCTCCCCTCACACCTCATACTGCTCCACTCACACCTCATTCTGCTCCCCGCATTGCTCATACTGCTCCCCTCATTGCTCATACTGCTCCCCTCATTGCTCATACTGCTCCGCTCTTTGCTCATGCTGCTCCACTCACACCTCATACTGCTCCCCTCACACCTCATACTGCTCCCCTCACTGATCATACTGCTCCCCTCACTGCTCATATTGCTCCCCTCACACCTCATACTGCTCCACTCACACCTCATACTGCTCCACTCATTGCTCATACTGCTCCACTCACACCTCATATTGCTCCCCTCACACCTCATACTGCTCCCCTCATACTGCTCCCCTCACACCTCATACTGCTCCCCTCACACCTCATACTGCTCCCCTCATTGCTCATACTGCTCCCCTCACACCTCATACTGCTCCCCTTATTGCTCATACTGCTCCCCTCTCTGCTCATACTGCTCCCCTCGTTGCTCATACTGCTCCCCTCACACCTCATACTGCTCCACTCACACCTCATACTGCTCCACTCATTGCTCATACTGCTCCACTCACACCTCATACTGCTCCCCTCATTGCTCATACTGCTCCCCTCACAACCCATACTGCTCCCCTCATACTGCTCCCCTCACACCTCATACTGCTCCCCTCATTGCTCATACTACTCCCCTCACACCTCATACTGCTCCTCTCACACCTCATACTGCTCCACTCACACCTCATACTGCTCCCCTCATTGCTCATACTGCTCCCCTCACACCTCATACTGCTCCCCTCTTTGCTCATACTGCTCCCCTCACACCTCATACTGCTCCCCTCATTGCTCATACTGCTCCCCTCACACCTCATACTGCTCCCCTCACACCTCATACTGCTCCCCTCACTGCTCATACTGCTCCCCGCATTGCTCATACTGCTCCCCTCATACTGCTCCACTCACACCTCATACTGCTCGACTCACACCTCATACTGCTCCCCTCACACCTCACACTGCTCCTCTCACACCTCATACTGCTCCCCTCACTACTCATACTGCTCCTCCCACACCTCATACTGCTCCCCTCACACCTCATTCTGCTCCCCTCACTGCTCATACTGCTCCCCTCACACCTCATACTGCTCCACTCACACCTCATACTGCTCCCCTCACTGCTCATACTGCTCCCCTCGTTGCTCATACTGCTCCCCTCACACCTCATACTACTCCACTCACACCTCATACTGCTCACCGCATTGCTCATACTGCTCCCATCACACCTCATACTGCTCCACTCACACCTCATACTGCTCCCCGCATTGCTCATACTACTCCTCTCATTGCTCATACTGCTCCCCTCACTCCTCATACTGCTCCCCTCACACCTCATACTGCTCCCCTCACACCTCATACTGCTCCACTCACACCTCATTCTGCTCTCCTCATTGCTCATACTGCTCCCCTCACACCGCTCCCCTCACACTGCTCCCCTCACACCTCATACTGCTCCCCTCACACCTCATACTGCTCCACTCACACATCATACTGCTCAACGCATTGCTCATACTGCTCCCCTCATTACTCATACTGCTCCCCTCACACCACATACTGCTCCACTCACACCTAATTCTGCTCCCCGCATTGCTCATACTGCTCCCCTTATTGCTCATACTGCTCCCCTCATTGCTCATACTGCTCCCCTCATTGCTCATGCTGCTCCACTCACACCTCATACTGCTCCCCTCACACCTCATACTGCTCCCCTCACTGCTCATACTGCTCCCCTCACTGCTCATATTGCTCCCCTCACACCTCATACTGCTCCCCTCATTGCTCATACTGCTCCCCTCACACCTCATACTGCTCCCCTCATTGCTCATACTGCTCCCCTCACTGCTCATACTGCTCCCCTCCCACCTCATACTGCTCCCCTCACACCTCATACTGCTCCCCTCATTGCTCATACTGCTCCCCTCACACCTCATACTGCTCCCCTTATTGCTCATACTGCTCCCCTCCCACCTCATACTGCTCCCCTCGTTGCTTATACTGCTCCCCTCACACCTCATACTGCTCCACTCACACCTCATACTGCTCCACTCATTGCTCATACTGCTCCACTCACACCTCATACTGCTCCCCTCATTGCTCATACTGCTCCCCTCACAACCCATACTGCTCCCCTCATACTGCTCCCCTCACACCTCATACTGCTCCCCTCATTGCTCATACTGCTCCCCTCACACCTCATACTGCTCCTCTCACACCTCATACTGCTCCACTCACACCTCATACTGCTCCCCTCATTGCTCATACTGCTCCCCTCACACCTCATACTGCTCCCCTCTTTGCTCATACTGCTCCCCTCACACCTCATACTGCTCCCCTCATTGTTCATACTGCTCCCCTCACACCTCATACTGCTCCCCTCACACCTCATACTGCTCCCCTCACTGCTCATACTGCTCCCCGCATTGCTCATACTGCTCCCCTCATACTGCTCCACTCACACCTCATACTGCTCGACTCACACCTCATACTGCTCCCCTCACACCTCACACTGCTCCTCTCACACCTCATACTGCTCCCCTCACTACTCATACTGCTCCTCCAACACCTCATACTGCTCCACTCACACCTCATACTGCTCCCCTCACTGCTCATACTGCTCCCCTCACACCTCATACTGCTCCACTCACACCTCATACTGCTCCCCTCACTGCTCATACTGCTCCCCTCGTTGCTCATACTGTTCCCCTCACACCTCATACTACTCCACTCACACCTCATACTGCTCCCCGCATTGCTCATACTGCTCCCATCACACCTCATACTGCTCCACTCACACCTCATACTGCTCCCCGCATTGCTCATACTACTCCTCTCATTGCTCATACTGCTCCCCTCACTCCTCATACTGCTCCACTCACACCTCATACTGCTCCCATCACACCTCATACTGCTCCACTCACACCTCATTCTGCTCTCCTCATTGCTCATACTGCTCCCCTCACACCGCTCCCCTCACACTGCTCCCCTCATACCTCATACTGCTCCCCTCACACCTCATACTGCTCCACTCACACATCATACTGCTCAACGCATTGCTCATACTGCTCCCCTCATTGCTCATACTGCTCCCCTCACACCACATACTGCTCCACTCACACCTCATTCTGCTCCCCGCATTGCTCATACTGCTCCCCTTATTGCTCATACTGCTCCCCTCATTGCTCATACTGCTCCCCTCATTGCTCATGCTGCTCCACTCACACCTCATACTGCTCCCCTCACACCTCATACTGCTCCCCTCACTGCTCATACTGCTCCCCTCACTGCTCATATTGCTCCCCTCACACCTCATACTGCTCCAATCATTGCTCATATTGCTCCACTCACACCTCATATTGCTCCCCTCACACCTCATACTGCACCCCTCATAGTGCTCCCCTCACACCTCATACTGCTCCCCTCATTGCTCATTCTGCTCCCCTCACACCTCATACTGCTCCACTCACACCTCATACTGCTCCACTCACACCTCATACTGCTCCCTTCACACCTCATACTGCTCCCCTCATTGCTCATACTGCTCCCCTCACACCTCATACTGCTCCCCTCATTGCTCATACTGCTCCCCTCATTGCTCATACTGCTCCCCTCACACCTCATACTGCTCCCCTCATTGCTCACACTGCTCCCCTCACTGCTCATTCTGCTCCCTTCCCACCTCTTACTGCTCCCCTCACACCTCATGCTGCTCCCCTCATTGCTCATACTGCTCCCCTCACACCTCATACTGCTCCCCTTATTGCTCATACTGCTCCCCTCTCTGCTCATATTGCTCCCCTCGTTGCTTATACTGCTCCCCTCACACCTCATACTGCTCCACTCATTGCTCATACTGCTCCACTCACACCTCATACTGCTCCCATCATTGCTCATGCTGCTCCCCTCACAACCCATACTGCTCCCCTCATACTGCTCCCCTCACACCTCATACTGCTCCCCTCATTGCTCATACTGCTCCCCTCACACCTCATACTGCTCCTGACACACCTCATACTGCTCCACTCACACCTCATACTGCTCCTCTCATTGCTCATACTGTTCCCCTCACACCTCATACTGCTCCCCTCTTTGCTCATACTGCTCCCCTCACACCTCATACTGCTCCCCTCATTGCTCATACTGCTCCCCTCACACCTCATACTGCTCCACTCACACCTCATACTGCTCCCCTCACTGCTCATACTGCTCCCCTCACTGCTCATACTGCTCCCCTCATACTGCTCCACTCACACCTCATACTGCTCGACTCACACCTCATACTGCTCCCCTCACACCTCGCACTGCTCCTCTCACACCTCATACTGCTCCCCTCACTACTCATACTGCTCCTCCCACACCTCATACTGCTCCACTCAGACCTCATACTGCTCCCCTCACTGCTCATACTGCTCCCCTCGTTGCTCATACTGCTCCCCTCACACCTCATACTACTCCACTCACACCTCATACTGCTCCCCGCATTGCTCATACTGCTCCCATCACACCTCATACTGCTCCACTCACACCTCATACTGCTCCCCGCATTGCTCATACTACTCCTCTCATTGCTCATACTGCTCCCCTCACTCCTCATACTGCTCCCCTCACACCTCATACTGCTCCCCTCACACCTCACACTGCTCCACTCAAACCTCATACTGCTCCCCTCACTACTCATACTGCTCCCCTCACACCTCATACTGCTCCCCTCACACCTCATACTGCTCCACTCACACCTCATACTGCTCCCCTCATTGCTCATACTGCTCCCCTCATTGCTCATACTGCTCCCCTCATTGCTCATGCTGCTCCCCTCATACTGCTCCCCTCACACCTCATACTGCTCCCCTCACTGCTCATACTGCTCCCCTCACTGCTCATATTGCTCCCCTCACACCTCATACTGCTCCCCTCATTGCTCATACTGCTCCCCTCACACCTCATACTGCTCCCCTCATTGCTCATACTGCTCCCCTCACTGCTCATACTGCTCCCCTCCCACCTCATACTGCTCCCCTCACACCTCATACTGCTCCCCTCATTGCTCATACTGCTCCCCTCACACCTCATACTGCTCCCCTTATTGCTCATACTGCTCCCCTCCCACCTCATACTGCTCCCCTCATTGCTTATACTGCTCCCCTCACACCTCATACTGCTCCACTCACACCTCATACTGCTCCACTCATTGCTCATACTGCTCCACTCACACCTCATACTGCTCCCCTCATTGCTCATACTGCTCCCCTCACAACCCATACTGCTCCCCTCATACTGCTCCCCTCACACCTCATACTGCTCCCCTCATTGCTCATACTGCTCCCCTCACACCTCATACTGCTCCTCTCACACCTCATACTGCTCCACTCACACCTCATACTGCTCCCCTCATTGCTCATACTGCTCCCCTCACACCTCATACTGCTCCCCTCTTTGCTCATACTGCTCCCCTCACACCTCATACTGCTCCCCTCATTGCTCATACTGCTCCCCTCACACCTCATACTGCTCCCCTCACACCTCATACTGCTCCCCTCACTGCTCATACTGCTCCCCGCATTGCTCATACTGCTCCCCTCATACTGCTCCACTCACACCTCATACTGCTCGACTCACACCTCATACTGCTCCCCTCACACCTCACACTGCTCCTCTCACACCTCATACTGCTCCCCTCACTACTCATACTGCTCCTCCAACACCTCATACTGCTCCACTCACACCTCATACTGCTCCCCTCACTGCTCATACTGCTCCCCTCACACCTCATACTGCTCCACTCACACCTCATACTGCTCCCCTCACTGCTCATACTGCTCCCCTCGTTGCTCATACTGTTCCCCTCACACCTCATACTACTCCACTCACACCTCATACTGCTCCCCGCATTGCTCATACTGCTCCCATCACACCTCATACTGCTCCACTCACACCTCATACTGCTCCCCGCATTGCTCATACTACTCCTCTCATTGCTCATACTGCTCCCCTCACTCCTCATACTGCTCCACTCACACCTCATACTGCTCCCATCACACCTCATACTGCTCCACTCACACCTCATTCTGCTCTCCTCATTGCTCATACTGCTCCCCTCACACCGCTCCCCTCACACTGCTCCCCTCATACCTCATACTGCTCCCCTCACACCTCATACTGCTCCACTCACACATCATACTGCTCAACGCATTGCTCATACTGCTCCCCTCATTGCTCATACTGCTCCCCTCACACCACATTCTGCTCCACTCACACCTCATTCTGCTCCCCGCATTGCTCATACTGCTCCCCTTATTGCTCATACTGCTCCCCTCATTGCTCATACTGCTCCCCTCATTGCTCATGCTGCTCCACTCACACCTCATACTGCTCCCCTCACACCTCATACTGCTCCCCTCACTGCTCATACTGCTCCCCTCACTGCTCATATTGCTCCCCTCACACCTCATACTGCTCCAATCATTGCTCATATTGCTCCACTCACACCTCATATTGCTCCCCTCACACCTCATACTGCTCCCCTCATACTGCTCCCCTCACACCTCATACTGCTCCCCTCATTGCTCATTCTGCTCCCCTCACACCTCATACTGCTCCCCTCACACCTCATACTGCTCCACTCACACCTCATACTGCTCCCCTCACACCTCATACTGCTCCCCTCATTGCTCATACTGCTCCCCTCACACCTCATACTGCTCCCCTCATTGCTCATACTGCTCCCCTCATTGCTCATACTGCTCCCCTCACACCTCATACTGCTCCCCTCATTGCTCACACTGCTCCCCTCACTGCTCATACTGCTCCCCTCCCACCTCTTACTGCTCCCCTCACACCTCATGCTGCTCCCCTCATTGCTCATACTGCTCCCCTCACACCTCATACTGCTCCCCTTATTGCTCATACTGCTCCCCTCTCTGCTCATATTGCTCCCCTCGTTGCTTATACTGCTCCCCTCACACCTCATACTGCTCCACTCATTGCTCATACTGCTCCACTCACACCTCATACTGCTCCCATCATTGCTCATGCTGCTCCCCGCACAACCCATACTGCTCCCCTCATACTGCTCCCCTCACACCTCATACTGCTCCCCTCATTGCTCATACTGCTCCCCTCACACCTCATACTGCTCCTCACACACCTCATACTGCTCCACTCACACCTCATACTGCTCCTCTCATTGCTCATACTGTTCCCCTCACACCTCATACTGCTCCCCTCTTTGCTCATACTGCTCCCCTCACACCTCATACTGCTCCCCTCATTGCTCATACTGCTCCCCTCACACCTCATACTGCTCCACTCACACCTCATACTGCTCCCCTCACTGCTCATACTGCTCCCCGATTTGCTCATACTGCTCCCCTCATACTGCTCCACTCACACCTCATACTGCTCGACTCACACCTCATACTGCTCCCCTCACACCTCACACTGCTCCTCTCACACCTCATACTGCTCCCCTCACTACTCATACTGCTCCTCCCACACCTCATACTGCTCCCCTCACTACTCATACTGCTCCTCCAACACCTCATACTGCTCCACTCACACCTCATACTGCTCCCCTCACTGCTCATACTGCTCCCCTCACACCTCATACTGCTCCACTCACACCTCATACTGCTCCCCTCACTGCTCATACTGCTCCCCTCGTTGCTCATACTGTTCCCCTCACACCTCATACTACTCCACTCACACCTCATACTGCTCCCCGCATTGCTCATACTGCTCCCATCACACCTCATACTGCTCCACTCACACCTCATACTGCTCCCCGCATTGCTCATACTACTCCTCTCATTGCTCATACTGCTCCCCTCACTCCTCATACTGCTCCACTCACACCTCATACTGCTCCCATCACACCTCATACTGCTCCACTCACACCTCATTCTGCTCTCCTCATTGCTCATACTGCTCCCCTCACACCGCTCCCCTCACACTGCTCCCCTCATACCTCATACTGCTCCCCTCACACCTCATACTGCTCCACTCACACATCATACTGCTCAACGCATTGCTCATACTGCTCCCCTCATTGCTCATACTGCTCCCCTAACACCACATACTGCTCCACTCACACCTCATTCTGCTCCCCGCATTGCTCATACTGCTCCCCTTATTGCTCATACTGCTCCACTCATTGCTCATACTGCTCCCCTCATTGCTCATGCTGCTCCACTCACACCTCATACTGCTCCCCTCACACCTCATACTGCTCCCCTCACTGCTCATACTGCTCCCCTCACTGCTCATATTGCTCCCCTCACACCTCATACTGCTCCAATCATTGCTCATATTGCTCCACTCACACCTCATATTGCTCCCCTCACACCTCATACTGCTCCCCTCATACTGCTCCCCTCACACCTCATACTGCTCCCCTCATTGCTCATTCTGCTCCCCTCACACCTCATACTGCTCCCCTCACACCTCATACTGCTCCACTCACACCTCATACTGCTCCCCTCACACCTCATACTGCTCCCCTCATTGCTCATACTGCTCCCCTCACACCTCATACTGCTCCCCTCATTGCTCATACTGCTCCCCTCATTGCTCATACTGCTCCCCTCACACCTCATACTGCTCCCCTCATTGCTCACACTGCTCCCCTCACTGCTCATACTGCTCCCCTCCCACCTCTTACTGCTCCCCTCACACCTCATGCTGCTCCTCTCATTGCTCATACTGCTCCCCTCACACCTCATACTGCTCCCCTTATTGCTTATACTGCTCCCCTCTCTGCTCATATTGCTCCCCTCGTTGCTTATACTGCTCCCCTCACACCTCATACTGCTCCACTCATTGCTCATACTGCTCCACTCACACCTCATACTGCTCCCATCATTGCTCATGCTGCTCCCCTCACAACCCATACTGCTCCCCTCATACTGCTCCCCTCACACCTCATACTGCTCAACTCATTGCTCATACTGCTCCCCTCACACCTCATACTGCTCCTCACACACCTCATACTGCTCCACTCACACCTCATACTGCTCCTCTCATTGCTCATACTGTTCCCCTCACACCTCATACTGCTCCCCTCTTTGCTCATACTGCTCCCCTCACACCTCATACTGCTCCCCTCATTGCTCATACTGCTCCCCTCACACCTCATACTGCTCCACTCACACCTCATACTGCTCCCCTCACTGCTCATACTGCTCCCCGATTTGCTCATACTGCTCCCCTCATACTGCTCCACTCACACCTCATACTGCTCGACTCACACCTCATACTGCTCCCCTCACACCTCACACTGCTCCTCTCACACCTCATACTGCTCCCCTCACTACTCATACTGCTCCTCCCACACCTCATACTGCTCCACTCAGACCTCATACTGCTCCCCTCACTGCTCATACTGCTCCCCTTGTTGCTCATACTGCTCCCCTCACACCTCATACTACTCCACTCACACCTCATACTGCTCCCCGCATTGCTCATACTGCTCCCATCACACCTCATACTGCTCCACTCACACCTCATACTGCTCCCCGCATTGCTCATACTACTCCTCTCATTGCTCATACTGCTCCCCTCACTCCTCATACTGCTCCCCTCACACCTCATACTGCTCCCCTCACACCTCACACTGCTCCACTCAAACCTCATACTGCTCCCCTCACTACTCATACTGCTCCCCTCACACCTCCTACTGCTCCCCTCACACCTCATACTGCTCCACTCACACCTCATACTGCTCCCCTCATTGCTCATACTGCTCCCCTCACTGCTCATACTGCTCCCCTCACTGCTCATACTGCTCCCCTCACACCTCCTACTACTCCACTCACACCTCATACTGCTCCCCGCATTGCTCATACTGCTCCTGTCACACCTCATACTGCTCCACTCACACCTCATACTGCTCCCCGCATTGCTCATACTACTCCTCTCATTGCTCATACTGCTCCCCTCACACCTCATACTGCTCCACTCACACCTCATACTGCTCCCCTCATTGCTCATACTGCTACCCTCACACCGCTCCCCTCACACTGCTCCCCTCACACCTCATACTGCTCCCCTCACACCTCATACTGCTCCAATCACACATCATACTGCTCAACGCATACCTCATTCTGCTCCCCGCATTGCTCATACTGCTCCCCTCATTGCTCATACTGCTCCCCTCATTGCTCATGCTGCTCCACTCACACCTCATACTGCTCCCCTCACAGCTCATACTGCTCCCCTCACACCTCATTCTGCTCCCCTCACTGCTCATACTGCTCCCCTCACTGCTCATACTGCTCCCCTCACACCTCATACTGCTCCACTCTCACCTCATACTGCTCCACTCATTGCTCATACTGCTCCACTCACACCTCATATTGCTCCCCTCACACCTCATACTGCTCCCCTCACACCTCATACTGCTCCCCTCATTGCTCATACTGCTCCCCTCACACCTCATACTGCTCCCCTCACACCTCATACTGCTCCCCTCACACCTCATACTGCTCCCCTCACACCTCATACTGCTCCCCTCATTGCTCATACTGCTCCCCTCACACCTCATACTGCTCCACTCATTGCTCATACTGCTCCCCTCACACCTCATACTGCTCCCCTCATTGCTCATACTGCTCCCCTCACACCTCATACTGCTCACCTCATTGCTCATACTGCTCCCCTCACTGCTCATACTGCTCTCCTCACTGCTCATACTGCTCCCCTCACACGTCATACTGCTCCACTCTTACCTCATACTGCTCCACTCATTGCTCATACTGCTCCACTCACACCTCACACTGCTCCCCTCATTGCTCATACTGCTCCCTTCACACCTCATACTGCACCCCTCATACTGCTCCCCTCACACCTCATACTGCTCCCCTCATTGCTCATACTGCTCCCCTCACACCTCATACTGCTCCACTCACACCTCATACTGCTCCACTCACACCTCATACTGCTCCCCTCATTGCTCATACTGCTCCCCTCACACCTCATACTGCTCCCCTCACACCTCATACTGCTCCCCTCACTGCTCATACTGCTCCCCTCACACCTCATACTGCTACTCTCATTGCTCATACTGCTCCCCTCACACCTCATACTGCTCCCCTCACTGCTCATACTGCTCCTCTCATTGCTCATACTGCTCCCCTCACACCTCATACTGCTCCCCTCACTGCTCATACTGCTCCCCTCACACCTCATACTGCTCCACTCACACCTCATACTGCTCCACTCATTACTCATACTGCTCCACTCACCCTTCATATTGCTCCCCTCACACCTCATACTGCTCCCCTCATACTGCTCCCCTCACACCTCATACTGCTCCCCTCATTGCTCATACTGCTCCCCTCACACCTCATACTGCTCCCCTCACACCTCATACTGCTCCACTCACACCTCATACTGCTCCCCTCACACCTCATACTGCTCCCCTCATTGCTCATACTGCTCCCCTCACACCTCATACTGCTCCCCTCATTGCTCATACTGCTCCCCTCATTGCTCATACTGCTCCCCTCACACCACATACTGCTCCCCTCACTGCTCATACTGCTCCCCTCACTGCTCATACTGCTCCCCTCCCACCTCATACTGCTCCCCTCATTGCTCATACTGCTCCCCTCACTGCTCATACTGCTCCCCTCGTTGCTCATACTACTCCCCTCACACCTCATACTACTCCACTCACACCTCATACTGCTCCCCGCATTGCTCATACTGCTCCCATCACACCTCATACTGCTCCACTCACACCTCATACTGCTCCCCGCATTGCTCATACTACTCCTCTCATTGCTCATACTGCTCCCCTCACTCCTCATACAGCTCCACTCACACCTCATACTGCTCCCCTCACACCTCATACTGCTCCACTCACACCTCATACTGCTCTCCTCATTGCTCATACTGCTCCCCTCACACCGCTCCCCTCACACTGCTCCACTCACACCTCATACTCCTCCCCTCACACCTCATACTGCTCCACTCACACATCATACTGCTCAACGCATTGCTCATACTGCTCCCCTCATTGCTCATACTGCTCCCCTCACACCTCATACTGCTCCACTCACACCTCATTCTGCTCCCCGCATTGCTCATACTGCTCCCCTCATTGCTCATACTGCTCCCCTCATTGCTCATGCTGCTCCACTCACACCTCATACTGCTCCCCTCACACCTCATACTGCTCCCCTCACTGATCATACTGCTCCCCTCACTGCTCATATTGCTCCCCTCACACCTCATACTGCTCCACTCACACCTCATACTGCTCCACTCATTGCTCATACTGCTCCACTCACACCTCATATTGCTCCCCTCACACCTCATACTGCTCCCCTCATACTGCTCCCCTCACACCTCATACTGCTCCCCTCACACCTCATACTGCTCCCCTCATTGCTCATACTGCTCCCCTCACACCTCATACTGCTCCCCTTATTGCTCATACTGCTCCCCTCTCTGCTCATACTGCTCCCCTCGTTGCTCATACTGCTCCCCTCACACCTCATACTGCTCCACTCACACCTCATACTGCTCCACTCATTGCTCATACTGCTCCACTCACACCTCATACTGCTCCCCTCATTGCTCATACTGCTCCCCTCACAACCCATACTGCTCCCCTCATACTGCTCCCCTCACACCTCATACTGCTCCCCTCATTGCTCATACTGCTCCCCTCACACCTCATACTGCTCCTCTCACACCTCATACTGCTCCACTCACACCTCATACTGCTCCCCTCATTGCTCATACTGCTCCCCTCACACCTCATACTGCTCCCCTCTTTGCTTATACTGCTCCCCTCACACGTCATACTGCTCCCCTCATTGCTCATACTGCTCCCCTCACACCTCATACTGCTCCCCTCACACCTCATACTGCTCCCCTCACTGCTCATACTGCTCCCCGCATTGCTCATACTGCTCCCCTCATACTGCTCCACTCACACCTCATACTGCTCGACTCACACCTCATACTGCTCCCCTCACACCTCACACTGCTCCTCTCACACCTCATACTGCGCCCCTCACTACTCATACTGCTCCTCCCACACCTCATACTGCTCCCCTCACACCTCATTCTGCTCCCCTCACTGCTCATACTGCTCCCCTCACACCTCATACTGCTCCACTCACACCTCATACTGCTCCCCTCACTGCTCATACTGCTCCCCTCGTTGCTCATACTGCTCCCCTCACACCTCATACTACTCCACTCACACCTCATACTGCTCCCCGCATTGCTCATACTGCTCCCATCACACCTCATACTGCTCCACTCACACCTCATACTGCTCCCCGCATTGCTCATACTACTCCTCTCATTGCTCATACTGCTCCCCTCACTCCTCATACTGCTCCCCTCACACCTCATACTGCTCCCCTCACACCTCATACTGCTCCACTCACACCTCATTCTGCTCTCCTCATTGCTCATACTGCTCCCCTCACACCGCTCCCCTCACACTGCTCCCCTCACACCTCATACTGCTCCCCTCACACCTCATACTGCTCCACTCACACATCATACTGCTCAACGCATTGCTCATACTGCTCCCCTCATTGCTCATACTGCTCCCCTCACACCACATACTGCTCCACTCACACCTCATTCTGCTCCCCGCATTGCTCATACTGCTCCCCTTATTGCTCATACTGCTCCCCTCATTGCTCATACTGCTCCCCTCATTTCTCATGCTGCTCCACTCACACCTCATACTGCTCCCCTCACACCTCATTCTGCTCCCCTCACTGCTCATACTGCTCCCCTCACTGCTCATATTGCTCCCCTCACACCTCATACTGCTCCACTCATTGCTCATATTGCTCCACTCACACCTCATATTGCTCCCCTCACACCTCATACTGCTCCCCTCATACTGCTCCCCTCACACCTCATACTGCTCCCCTCATTGCTCATACTGCTCCCCTCACACCTCATACTGCTCCCCTCACACCTCATACTACTCCACTCACACCTCATACTGCTCCCCTCACACCTCATACTGCTCCCCTCATTGCTCATACTGCTCCCCTCACACCTCATACTGCTCCCCTCATTGCTCATACTGCTCCCCTCATTGCTCATACTGCTCCCCTCACACCTCATGCTGCTCCCCTCATTGCTCATACTGCTCCCCTCACTGCTCATACTGCTCCCCTCCCACCTCATACTGCTCCCCTCACACCTCATACTGCTCCCCTCATTGCTCATACTGCTCCCCTCACACCTCATACTGCTCCCCTTATTGCTCATACTGCTCCCCTCTCTGCTCATATTGCTCCCCTCGCTTATACTGCTCCCCTCACACCTCATACTGCTCCCCTCACACCTCATACTGCTCCACTCATTGCTCATACTGC
Source organism: Taudactylus pleione (assembly GCA_031769625.1). NCBI lineage: Eukaryota > Metazoa > Chordata > Amphibia > Anura > Myobatrachidae > Taudactylus > Taudactylus pleione. Next base: position 11,040,084 of record JAUIMM010000025.1, on the reverse strand, counting down.
TCCACTCACACCTCAAACTGCTCCCCTCATTCCTCATGCTGCTCCCCTCAAAACCCATACTGCTCCCCTCATACTGCTCCCCTCACACCTCATACTGCTCCCCTCATTGCTCATACTGCTCCCCTCACACCTCATACTGCTCCTCTCACACCTCATACTGCTCCACTCACACCTCATACTGCTCCCCTCATTGCTCATACTGCTCCCCTCACCCCTCATACTGCTCCCATCTTTGCTCATACTGCTCCCCTCACACCTCATACTGCTCCCCTCATTGCTCATACTGCTCCCCTCACACCTCATACTGCTCCCCTCACACCTCATACTGCTCCCCTCACTGCTCATACTGCTCCCTGCATTGCTCATACTGCTCCCCTCATACTGCTCCACTCACATCTCATACTGCTCCCCTCACACATCACACTGCTCCTCTCACACCTCATACTGCTCCCCTCACTACTCATACTGCTCCTCCCACACCTCATACTGCTCCACTCAGACCTCTTACTGCTCCCCTCACTGCTCATACTGCTCCCCTCACACCTCATACTGCTCCACTCACACCTCATACTGCTCCCCGCATTGCTTATACTGCTCCCCTCACTGCTCATACTGCTCCCCTCACACCTCATACTGCTCCACTCACACCTCATACTGCTCCCTGCATTGCTCATACTGCTCTCCTCACACCTCATACTGCTCCACTCACACCTCATACTGCTCCACTCAAACCTCATACTGCTCCCCTCACTACTCATACTGCTCCCCTCACACCTCATACTGCTCCCCTCACACCTCATACTGCTCCACTCACACCTCATACTGCTCCCCTCATTGCTCATACTGCTCCCCTCACTGCTCATACTGCTCCCCTCACTGCTCATACTGCTCCCCTCACACCTCCTACTACTCCACTCACACCTCATACTGCTCCCCGCATTTCTCATACTGCTCCTGTCACACCTCATACTGCTCCACTCACACCTCATACTGCTCCCCGCATTGCTCATACTACTCCTCTCATTGCTCATACTGCTCACCTCACACCTCATACTGCTCCACTCACACCTCATACTGCTCCCCTCATTGCTCATACTGCTACCCTCTCACCGCTCCCCTCACACTGCTCCCCTCACACCTCATATTGCTCCCCTCACACCTCATACTGCTCCAATCACACATCATACTGCTCAACGCTTACCTCATTCTGCTCCCCGCATTGCTCATACTGCTCCCCTCATTGCTCATACTGCTCCCCTCATTGCTCATGCTGCTCCACTCACACCTCATACTGCTCCCCTCACACCTCATACTGCTCCACTCACACCTCATTCTGCTCCCCTCACTGCTCTTACTGCTCCCCTCACTGCTCATACTGCTCCCCTCACTGCTCATACTGCTCCCCTCACACCTCATACTGCTCCACTCACACCTCATACTGCTCCACTCATTGCTCATACTGCTCCACTCACACCTCATATTGCTCCCCTCACACCTCATACTGCTCCCCTCATACTGCTCCCCTCACACCTCATACTGCTCCCCTCATTGCTCATACTGCTCCCCTCACACCTCATACTGTTCCCCTCACACCTCATACTGCTCCACTCACACCTGATACTGCTCCCCTCACACCTCATACTGCTCCCCTCATTGCTCATACTGCTCCGCTCACACCTCATACTGCTCCACTCATTGCTCATACTGCTCCCCTCACACCTCATACTGCTCCCCTCTTTGCTCATACTGCTCCCCTCACACCTCATACTGCTCACCTCATTGCTCATACTGCTCCCCTCACTGCTCATACTGCTCTCCTCACTGCTCATAATTCTCCCCTCACACGTCATACTGCTCCACTCTTACCTCATACTGCTCCACTCATTGCTCATACTGCTCCACTCACACCTCACACTGCTCCCCTCATTGCTCATACTGCTCCCTTCACACCTCATACTGAACCCCTCATACTGCTCCCCTCACACCTCATACTGCTCCCCTCATTGCTCATACTGCTCCCCTCACACCTCATACTGCTCCACTCACACCTCATACTGCTCCACTCACACCTCATACTGCTCCCCTCATTGCTCATACTGCTCCCCTCACACCTCATACTGCTCCCCTCACACCTCATACTGCTCCCCTCACTGCTCATACTGCTCCCCTCACACCTCATACTGCTACCCTCATTGCTCATACTGCTCCCCTCACACCTCATACTTCTCCCCTCACTGCTCATACTGCTCCTCTCATTGCTCATACTGCTCCCCTCACACCTCATACTGCTCCCCTCACTGCTCATACTGCTCCCCTCACTGCTCATATTGCTCCCCTCACACCTCATACTGCTCCACTCACACCTCATACTGCTCCACTCATTACTCATACTGCTCCACTCACACTTCATATTGCTCCCCTCACACCTCTTACTGCTCCCCTCATACTGCTCCCCTCACACCTCCTACTGCTCCCCTCATTGCTCATACTGCTCCCCTCACACCTCATACTGCTCCCCTCACACCTCATACTGCTCCACTCACACCTCATACTGCTCCCCTCACACCTCATACTGCTCCCCTCATTGCTCATACTGCTCCCCTCACACCACATACTGCTCCCCTCATTGCTCATACTGCTCCCCTCATTGCTCATACTGCTCCCCTCACACCACATACTGCTCCCCTCACTGCTCATACTGCTCCCCTCACTGCTCATACTGCTCCCCTCCCACCTCATACTGCTCCCCTCACAACTCATACTGCTCCCCTCATTGCTCATACTGCTCCTCTCACTGCTCATACTGCTCCCCTCGTTGCTCATACTGCTCCCCTCACACCTCATACTACTCCACTCACACCTCATACTGCTCCCCGCATTGCTCATACTGCTCCCATCACACCTCATACTGCTCCACTCACACCTCATACTGCTCCCCGCATTGCTCATACTACTCCTCTCATTGCTCATACTGCTCCCCTCACTCCTCATACTGCTCCCCTCACACCTCATACTGCTCCCCTCACACCTCATACTGCTCCACTCACACCTCATTCTGCTCTCCTCATTGCTCATACTGCTCCCCTCACACCGCTCCCCTCACACTGCTCCCCTCACACCTCATACTGCTCCCCTCACACCTCATACTGCTCCACTCACACATCATACTGCTCAACGCATTGCTCATACTGCTCCCCTCATTGCTCATACTGCTCCCCTCACACCACATACTGCTCCACTCACACCTCATTCTGCTCCCCGCATTGCTCATACTGCTCCCCTTATTGCTCATACTGCTCCCCTCATTGCTCATACTGCTCCCCTCATTTCTCATGCTGCTCCACTCACACCTCATACTGCTCCCCTCACACCTCATTCTGCTCCCCTCACTGCTCATACTGCTCCCCTCACACCTCATACTGCTCCACTCACACCTCATACTGCTCCCCTCACTGCTCATACTGCTCCCCTCGTTGCTCATACTGCTCCCCTCACACCTCATACTACTCCACTCACACCTCATACTGCTCCCCGCATTGCTCATACTGCTCCCATCACACCTCATACTGCTCCACTCACACCTCATACTGCTCCCCGCATTGCTCATACTACTCCTCTCATTGCTCATACTGCTCCCCTCACTCCTCATACTGCTCCCCTCACACCTCATACTGCTCCCCTCACACCTCATACTGCTCCACTCACACCTCATTCTGCTCTCCTCATTGCTCATACTGCTCCCCTCACACCGCTCCCCTCACACTGCTCCCCTCACACCTCATACTGCTCCCCTCACACCTCATACTGCTCCACTCACACATCATACTGCTCAACGCATTGCTCATACTGCTCCCCTCATTGCTCATACTGCTCCCCTCACACCACATACTGCTCCACTCACACCTCATTCTGCTCCCCGCATTGCTCATACTGCTCCCCTTATTGCTCATACTGCTCCCCTCATTGCTCATACTGCTCCCCTCATTTCTCATGCTGCTCCACTCACACCTCATACTGCTCCCCTCACACCTCATTCTGCTCCCCTCACTGCTCATACTGCTCCCCTCACTGCTCATATTGCTCCCCTCACACCTCATACTGCTCCACTCATTGCTCATATTGCTCCACTCACACCTCATATTGCTCCCCTCACACCTCATACTGCTCCCCTCATACTGCTCCCCTCACACCTCATACTGCTCCCCTCATTGCTCATACTGCTCCCCTCACACCTCATACTGCTCCCCTCACACCTCATACTACTCCACTCACACCTCATACTGCTCCCCTCACACCTCATACTGCTCCCCTCATTGCTCATACTGCTCCCCTCACACCTCATACTGCTCCCCTCATTGCTCATACTGCTCCCCTCATTGCTCATACTGCTCCCCTCACACCTCATGCTGCTCCCCTCATTGCTCATACTGCTCCCCTCACTGCTCATACTGCTCCCCTCCCACCTCATACTGCTCCCCTCACACCTCATACTGCTCCCCTCATTGCTCATACTGCTCCCCTCACACCTCATACTGCTCCCCTTATTGCTCATACTGCTCCCCTCTCTGCTCATATTGCTCCCCTCGCTTATACTGCTCCCCTCACACCTCATACTGCTCCCCTCACACCTCATACTGCTCCACTCATTGCTCATACTGCTCCACTCACACCTCAAACTGCTCCCCTCATTCCTCATGCTGCTCCCCTCAAAACCCATACTGCTCCCCTCATACTGCTCCCCTCACACCTCATACTGCTCCCCTCATTGCTCATACTGCTCCCCTCACACCTCATACTGCTCCTCTCACACCTCATACTGCTCCACTCACACCTCATACTGCTCCCCTCATTGCTCATACTGCTCCCCTCACCCCTCATACTGCTCCCATCTTTGCTCATACTGCTCCCCTCACACCTCATACTGCTCCCCTCATTGCTCATACTGCTCCCCTCACACCTCATACTGCTCCCCTCACACCTCATACTGCTCCCCTCACTGCTCATACTGCTCCCTGCATTGCTCATACTGCTCCCCTCATACTGCTCCACTCACATCTCATACTGCTCCCCTCACACATCACACTGCTCCTCTCACACCTCATACTGCTCCCCTCACTACTCATACTGCTCCTCCCACACCTCATACTGCTCCACTCAGACCTCTTACTGCTCCCCTCACTGCTCATACTGCTCCCCTCACACCTCATACTGCTCCACTCACACCTCATACTGCTCCCCGCATTGCTTATACTGCTCCCCTCACTGCTCATACTGCTCCCCTCACACCTCATACTGCTCCACTCACACCTCATACTGCTCCCTGCATTGCTCATACTGCTCTCCTCACACCTCATACTGCTCCACTCACACCTCATACTGCTCCACTCAAACCTCATACTGCTCCCCTCACTACTCATACTGCTCCCCTCACACCTCATACTGCTCCCCTCACACCTCATACTGCTCCACTCACACCTCATACTGCTCCCCTCATTGCTCATACTGCTCCCCTCACTGCTCATACTGCTCCCCTCACTGCTCATACTGCTCCCCTCACACCTCCTACTACTCCACTCACACCTCATACTGCTCCCCGCATTTCTCATACTGCTCCTGTCACACCTCATACTGCTCCACTCACACCTCATACTGCTCCCCGCATTGCTCATACTACTCCTCTCATTGCTCATACTGCTCACCTCACACCTCATACTGCTCCACTCACACCTCATACTGCTCCCCTCATTGCTCATACTGCTACCCTCTCACCGCTCCCCTCACACTGCTCCCCTCACACCTCATATTGCTCCCCTCACACCTCATACTGCTCCAATCACACATCATACTGCTCAACGCTTACCTCATTCTGCTCCCCGCATTGCTCATACTGCTCCCCTCATTGCTCATACTGCTCCCCTCATTGCTCATGCTGCTCCACTCACACCTCATACTGCTCCCCTCACACCTCATACTGCTCCCCTCACACCTCATTCTGCTCCCCTCACTGCTCTTACTGCTCCCCTCACTGCTCATACTGCTCCCCTCACTGCTCATACTGCTCCCCTCACACCTCATACTGCTCCACTCACACCTCATACTGCTCCACTCATTGCTCATACTGCTCCACTCACACCTCATATTGCTCCCCTCACACCTCATACTGCTCCCCTCATACTGCTCCCCTCACACCTCATACTGCTCCCCTCATTGCTCATACTGCTCCCCTCACACCTCATACTGTTCCCCTCACACCTCATACTGCTCCACTCACACCTGATACTGCTCCCCTCACACCTCATACTGCTCCCCTCATTGCTCATACTGCTCCGCTCACACCTCATACTGCTCCACTCATTGCTCATACTGCTCCCCTCACACCTCATACTGCTCCCCTCTTTGCTCATACTGCTCCCCTCACACCTCATACTGCTCACCTCATTGCTCATACTGCTCCCCTCACTGCTCATACTGCTCTCCTCACTGCTCATAATTCTCCCCTCACACGTCATACTGCTCCACTCTTACCTCATACTGCTCCACTCATTGCTCATACTGCTCCACTCACACCTCACACTGCTCCCCTCATTGCTCATACTGCTCCCTTCACACCTCATACTGAACCCCTCATACTGCTCCCCTCACACCTCATACTGCTCCCCTCATTGCTCATACTGCTCCCCTCACACCTCATACTGCTCCACTCACACCTCATACTGCTCCCCTCATTGCTCATACTGCTCCCCTCACACCTCATACTGCTCCCCTCACACCTCATACTGCTCCCCTCACTGCTCATACTGCTCCCCTCACACCTCATACTGCTACCCTCATTGCTCATACTGCTCCCCTCACACCTCATACTTCTCCCCTCACTGCTCATACTGCTCCTCTCATTGCTCATACTGCTCCCCTCACACCTCATACTGCTCCCCTCACTGCTCATACTGCTCCCCTCACTGCTCATATTGCTCCCCTCACACCTCATACTGCTCCACTCACACCTCATACTGCTCCACTCATTACTCATACTGCTCCACTCACACTTCATATTGCTCCCCTCACACCTCTTACTGCTCCCCTCATACTGCTCCCCTCACACCTCCTACTGCTCCCCTCATTGCTCATACTGCTCCCCTCACACCTCATACTGCTCCCCTCACACCTCATACTGCTCCACTCACACCTCATACTGCTCCCCTCACACCTCATACTGCTCCCCTCATTGCTCATACTGCTCCCCTCACACCACATACTGCTCCCCTCATTGCTCATACTGCTCCCCTCATTGCTCATACTGCTCCCCTCACACCACATACTGCTCCCCTCACTGCTCATACTGCTCCCCTCACTGCTCATACTGCTCCCCTCCCACCTCATACTGCTCCCCTCACAACTCATACTGCTCCCCTCATTGCTCATACTGCTCCTCTCACTGCTCATACTGCTCCCCTCGTTGCTCATACTGCTCCCCTCACACCTCATACTACTCCACTCACACCTCATACTGCTCCCCGCATTGCTCATACTGCTCCCATCACACCTCATACTGCTCCACTCACACCTCATACTGCTCCCCGCATTGCTCATACTACTCCTCTCATTGCTCATACTGCTCCCCTCACTCCTCATACTGCTCCACTCACACCTCATACTGCTCCCCTCACACCTCATACTGCTCCACTCACACCTCATACTGCTCTCCTCATTGCTCATACTGCTTCCCTCACACCGCTCCCCTCACACTGCTCCACTCACACCTCATACTCCTCCCCTCACACCTCATACTGCTCCACTCACACATCATACTGCTCAACGCATTGCTCATACTGCTCCCCTCATTGCTCATACTGCTCCCCTCACACCTCATACTGCTCCACTCACACCTCATTCTGCTCCCCGCATTGCTCATACTGCTCCCCTCATTGCTCATACTGCTCCCCTCATTGCTCATACTGCTCCCCTCATTGCTCATGCTGCTCCACTCACACCTCATACTGCTCCCCTCACACCTCATACTGCTCCCCTCACTGATCATACTGCTCCCCTCACTGCTCATATTGCTCCCCTCACACCTCATACTGCTCCACTCACACCTCATACTGCTCCACTCATTGCTCATACTGCTCCACTCACACCTCATATTGCTCCCCTCACACCTCATACTGCTCCCCTCATACTGCTCCCCTCACACCTCATACTGCTCCCCTCATTGCTCATACTGCTCCCCTCACACCTCATACTGCTCCACTCACACCTCATACTGCTCCACTCATTGCTCATACTGCTCCACTCACACCTCATACTGCTCCCCTCATTGCTCATACTGCTCCCCTCACAACCCATACTGCTCCCCTCATACTGCTTCGCTCACACCTCATACTGCTCCCCTCATTGCTCATACTGCTCCCCTCACACCTCATACTGCTCCACTCACACCTCATACTGCTCCACTCACACCTCATACTGCTCCCCTCATTGCTCATACTGCTCCCCTCACACATCATACTGCTCCCCTCTTTGCTCACACTGCTCCCCTCACACCTCATACTGCTCCCCTCATTGCTCATACTGCTCCCCTCACACCTCATACTGGTCCCCTCACACCTCATACTGCTCCCCTCACTGCTCATACTGATCCCCGCATTGCTCATAATGCTCCCCTCATACTGCTCCACTCACACCTCATTCTGCTCCCCTCACACCTCACACTGCTCCACTCACACCTCATACTGCTCCCCTCACTACTCATACTGCTCCCCTCACACCTCATACTGCTCCACTCACACCTCATACTGCTCCCCTCACTGCTCATACTGCTCCCCTCACACCTCATACTGCTCCACTCACACCTCATACTGCTTCCCGTATTGCTCATACTGCTCCCCTCACTGCTCATACTGCTCACCTCACACCTCATACTGCTTCACTCACACCTCATACTGCTCCCCGCATTGCTCATACTGCTCTCCTCACACCTCATACTTCTCCACTTACACGTCATACTGCTCCACTCACAACTCATACTGCTCCACTCACACCTCACACTGCTCCTCTCAAACCTCATACTGCTCCCCTCACTACTCATACTGCTCCCCTCACACCTCATACTGCTCCCCTCACACCTCATACTGCTCCCCTCTTTGCTCATACTGCTCCCCTCACACCTCATACTGCTCCCCTCTTTGCTCATATTGCTCCACTCACACCTCATATTGCTCCCCTCACACCTCATACTGCTCCCCTCATACTGCTCCCCTCACACCTCATACTGCTCCCCTCATTGCTCACACTGCTCCCCTCACACCTCATACTGCTCCCCTCACACCTCATACTACTCCACTCACACCTCATACTGCTCCCCTCACACCTCATACTGCTCCCCTCATTGCTCATACTGCTCCCCTCACACCTCATACTGCTCCCCTCATTGCTCATACTGCTCCCCTCATTGCTCATACTGCTCCCCTCACACCTCATACTGCTCCCCTCATTGCTCATACTGCTCCCCTCCCACCTCATACTGCTCCCCTCACACCTCATACTGCTCCCCTCATTGCTCATACTGCTCCCCTCACACCTCATACTGCTCCCCTTATTGCTCATACTGCTCCCCTCTCTGCTCATATTGCTCCCCTCGTTGCTTATACTGCTCCCCTCACACCTCATACTGCTCCACTCACACCTCATACTGCTCCACTCATTGCTCATACTGCTCCACTCACACCTCATACTGCTCCCCTCATTGCTCATGCTGCTCCCCTCAAAACCCATACTGCTCCCCTCACACCTCATACTGCTCCCCTCATTGCTCATACTGCTCCCCTCACACCTCATACTGCTCCTCTCACACCTCATACTGCTCCACTCACACGTCATACTGCTCCCCTCATTGCTCATACTGCTCCCCTCACCCCTCATACTGCTCCCCTCTTTGCTCATACTGCTCCCCTCACACCTCATACTGCTCCCCTCATTGCTCATACTGCTCCCCTCACACCTCATACTGCTCCCCTCACACCTCATACTGCTCCCCTCACTGCTCATACTGCTCCCCTCATACTGCTCCACTCACACCTCATACTGCTCCCCTCACACATCACACTGCTCCTCTCACACCTCATACTGCTCCCCTCACTACTCATACTGCTCCTCCCACACCTCATACTGCTCCACTCAGACCTCATACTGCTCCCCTCACTGCTCATACTGCTCCCCTCACACCTCATACTGCTCCACTCACACCTCATACTGCTCCCCGCATTGCTTATACTGCTCCCCTCACTGCTCATACTGCTCTCCTCACACCTCATACTGCTCCACTCACACCTCATACTGCTCCCTGCATTGCTCATACTGCTCTCCTCACACCTCATACTGCTCCACTCACACCTCATACTGCTCCACTCAAACCTCATACTGCTCCCCTCACTACTCATACTGCTCCCCTCACACCTCATACTGCTCCCCTCACACCTCATACGCTCCACTCACACCTCATACTGCTCCCCTCATTGCTCATACTGCTCCCCTCACTGCTCATACTGCTCCCCTCACTGCTCATACTGCTCCCCTCACACCTCCTACTACTCCACTCACACCTCATACTGCTCCCCGCATTTCTCATACTGCTCCTGTCACACCTCATACTGCTCCCCTCACACCTCATACTACTCCACTCACACCTCATACTGCTCCCCGCATTGCTCATACTGCTCCCATCACACCTCATACTGCTCCACTCACACCTCATACTGCTCCCCGCATTGCTCATACTACTCCTCTCATTGCTCATACTGCTCCCCTCACTCCTCATACTGCTCCCCTCACACTTCATACTGCTCCCCTCACACCTCATACTGCTCCACTCATACCTCATTCTGCTCTCCTCATTGCTCATACTGCTCCCCTCACACCGCTCCCCTCACACTGCTCCCCTCACACCTCATACTGCTCCCCTCACACCTCATACTGCTCCACTCACACATCATACTGCTCAACGCATTGCTCATACTGCTCCCCTCATTGCTCATACTGCTCCCCTCACACCACATACTGCTCCACTCACACCTCATTCTGCTCCCCGCATTGCTCATACTGCTCCCCTTATTGCTCATACTGCTCCCCTCATTGCTCATACTGCTCCCCTCATTGCTCATGCTGCTCCACTCACACCTCATACTGCTCCCCTCACACCTCATTCTGCTCCCCTCACTGCTCATACTGCTCCCCTCACTGCTCATATTGCTCCCCTCACACCTCATACTGCTCCACTCATTGCTCATATTGCTCCACTCACACCTCATATTGCTCCCCTCACACCTCATACTGCTCCCCTCATACTGCTCCCCTCACACCTCATACTGCTCCCCTCATTGCTCATACTGCTCCCCTCACACCTCATACTGCTCCCCTCACACCTCATACTACTCCACTCACACCTCATACTGCTCCCCTCACACCTCATACTGCTCCCCTCATTGCTCATACTGCTCCCCTCACACCTCATACTGCTCCCCTCATTGCTCATACTGCTCCCCTCATTGCTCATACTGCTCCCCTCACACCTCATGCTGCTCCCCTCATTGCTCATACTGCTCCCCTCACTGCTCATACTGCTCCCCTCCCACCTCATACTGCTCCCCTCACACCTCATACTGCTCCCCTCATTGCTCATACTGCTCCCCTCACACCTCATACTGCTCCCCTTATTGCTCATACTGCTCCCCTCTCTGCTCATATTGCTCCCCTCGTTGCTTATACTGCTCCCCTCACACCTCATACTGCTCCACTCACACCTCATACTGCTCCACTCATTGCTCATACTGCTCCACTCACACCTCATACTGCTCCCCTCATTCCTCATGCTGCTCCCCTCAAAACCCATACTGCTCCCCTCATACTGCTCCCCTCACACCTCATACTGCTCCCCTCATTGCTCATACTGCTCCCCTCACACCTCATACTGCTCCTCTCACACCTCATACTGCTCCCCTCACACCTCATACTGCTCCCCTCATTGCTCATACTGCTCCCCTCACCCCTCATACTGCTCCCATCTTTGCTCATACTGCTCCCCTCACACCTCATACTGCTCCCCTCATTGCTCATACTGCTCCCCTCACACCTCATACTGCTCCCCTCACACTTCATACTGCTCCCCTCACTGCTCATACTGCTCCCTGCATTGCTCATACTGCTCCCCTCATACTGCTCCACTCACACCTCATACTGCTCCCCTCACACATCACACTGCTCCTCTCACACCTCATACTGCTCCCCTCACTACTCATACTGCTCCTCCCACACCTCATACTGCTCCACTCAGACCTCTTACTGCTCCCCTCACTGCTCATACTGCTCCCCTCACACCTCATACTGCTCCACTCACACCTCATACTGCTCCCCGCATTGCTTATACTGCTCCCCTCACTGCTCATACTGCTCCCCTCACACCTCATACTGCTCCACTCACACCTCATACTGCTCCCTGCATTGCTCATACTGCTCTCCTCACACCTCATACTGCTCCACTCACACCTCATACTGCTCCACTCAAACCTCATACTGCTCCCCTCACTACTCATACTGCTCCCCTCACACCTCATACTGCTCCCCTCACACCTCATACTGCTCCACTCACACCTCATACTGCTCCCCTCATTGCTCATACTGCTCCCCTCACTGCTCATACTGCTCCCCTCATTGCTCATGCTGCTCCACTCACACCTCATACTGCTCCCCTCACACCTCATACTGCTCCCCTCACACCTCATTCTGCTCCCCTCACTGCTCTTACTGCTCCCCTCACTGCTCATACTGCTCCCCTCACTGCTCATACTGCTCCCCTCACACCTCATACTGCTCCACTCACACCTCATACTGCTCCACTCATTGCTCATACTGCTCCACTCACACCTCATATTGCTCCCCTCACACCTCATACTGCTCCCCTCATACTGCTCCCCTCACACCTCATACTGCTCCCCTCATTGCTCATACTGCTCCCCTCACACCTCATACTGCTCCCCTCACACCTCATACTGCTCCACTCACACCTGATACTGCTCCCCTCACACCTCATACTGCTCCCCTCATTGCTCATACTGCTCCCCTCACACCTCATACTGCTCCACTCATTGCTCATACTGCTCCCCTCACACCTCATACTGCTCCCCTCATTGCTCATGCTGCTCCACTCACACCTCATACTGCTCCCCTCACACCTCATTCTGCTCCCCTCACTGCTCATACTGCTCCCCTCACTGCTCATATTGCTCCCCTCACACCTCATACTGCTCCACTCATTGCTCATATTGCTCCACTCACACCTCATATTGCTCCCCTCACACCTCATACTGCTCCCCTCATACTGCTCCCCTCACACCTCATACTGCTCCCCTCATTGCTCATACTGCTCCCCTCACACCTCATACTGCTCCCCTCACACCTCATACTACTCCACTCACACCTCATACTGCTCCCCTCACACCTCATACTGCTCCCCTCATTGCTCATACTGCTCCCCTCACACCTCATACTGCTCCCCTCATTGCTCATACTGCTCCCCTCATTGCTCATACTGCTCCCCTCACACCTCATGCTGCTCCCCTCATTGCTCATACTGCTCCCCTCACTGCTCATACTGCTCCCCTCCCACCTCATACTGCTCCCCTCACACCTCATACTGCTCCCCTCATTGCTCATACTGCTCCCCTCACACCTCATACTGCTCCCCTTATTGCTCATACTGCTCCCCTCTCTGCTCATATTGCTCCCCTCGTTGCTTATACTGCTCCCCTCACACCTCATACTGCTCCACTCACACCTCATACTGCTCCCCTCACTGCTCATACTGCTCCCCTCACTGCTCATACTGCTCCCCTCACACCTCATACTGCTCCACTCACACCTCATACTGCTCCACTCATTGCTCATACTGCTCCACTCACACCTCATATTGCTCCCCTCACACCTCATACTGCTCCCCTCATTGCTCATACTGCTACCCTCTCACCGCTCCCCTCACACTGCTCCCCTCACACCTCATACTGCTCCCCTCACACCTCATACTGCTCCAATCACACATCATACTGCTCAACGCTTACCTCATTCTGCTCCCCGCATTGCTCATACTGCTCCCCTCATTGCTCATACTGCTCCCCTCATTGCTCATGCTGCTCCACTCACACCTCATACTGCTCCCCTCACACCTCATACTGCTCCCCTCACACCTCATTCTGCTCCCCTCACTGCTCTTACTGCTCCCCTCACTGCTCATACTGCTCCCCTCACTGCTCATACTGCTCCCCTCACACCTCATACTGCTCCACTCACACCTCATACTGCTCCACTCATTGCTCATACTGCTCCACTCACACCTCATATTGCTCCCCTCACACCTCATACTGCTCCCCTCATACTGCTCCCCTCACACCTCATACTGCTCCCCTCATTGCTCATACTGCTCCCCTCACACCTCATACTGCTCCCCTCACACCTCATACTGCTCCACTCACACCTGATACTGCTCCCCTCACACCTCATACTGCTCCCCTCATTGCTCATACTGCTCCCCTCACACCTCATACTGCTCCACTCATTGCTCATACTGCTCCCCTCACACCTCATACTGCTCCCCTCATTGCTCATGCTGCTCCACTCACACCTCATACTGCTCCCCTCACACCTCATTCTGCTCCCCTCACTGCTCATACTGCTCCCCTCACTGCTCATATTGCTCCCCTCACACCTCATACTGCTCCACTCATTGCTCATATTGCTCCACTCACACCTCATATTGCTCCCCTCACACCTCATACTGCTCCCCTCATACTGCTCCCCTCACACCTCATACTGCTCCCCTCATTGCTCATACTGCTCCCCTCACACCTCATACTGCTCCCCTCACACCTCATACTACTCCACTCACACCTCATACTGCTCCCCTCACACCTCATACTGCTCCCCTCATTGCTCATACTGCTCCCCTCACACCTCATACTGCTCCCCTCATTGCTCATACTGCTCCCCTCATTGCTCATACTGCTCCCCTCACACCTCATGCTGCTCCCCTCATTGCTCATACTGCTCCCCTCACTGCTCATACTGCTCCCCTCCCACCTCATACTGCTCCCCTCACACCTCATACTGCTCCCCTCATTGCTCATACTGCTCCCCTCACACCTCATACTGCTCCCCTTATTGCTCATACTGCTCCCCTCTCTGCTCATATTGCTCCCCTCGTTGCTTATACTGCTCCCCTCACACCTCATACTGCTCCACTCACACCTCATACTGCTCCACTCATTGCTCATACTGCTCCACTCACACCTCATACTGCTCCCCTCATTCCTCATGCTGCTCCCCTCAAAACCCATACTGCTCCCCTCATACTGCTCCCCTCACACCTCATACTGCTCCCCTCATTGCTCATACTGCTCCCCTCACACCTCATACTGCTCCTCTCACACCTCATACTGCTCCACTCACACCTCATACTGCTCCCCTCATTGCTCATACTGCTCCCCTCACCCCTCATACTGCTCCCATCTTTGCTCATACTGCTCCCCTCACACCTCATACTGCTCCCCTCATTGCTCATACTGCTCCCCTCACACCTCATACTGCTCCCCTCACACTTCATACTGCTCCCCTCACTGCTCATACTGCTCCCTGCATTGCTCATACTGCTCCCCTCATACTGCTCCACTCACACCTCATACTGCTCCCCTCACACATCACACTGCTCCTCTCACACCTCATACTGCTCCCCTCACTACTCATACTGCTCCTCCCACACCTCATACTGCTCCACTCAGACCTCTTACTGCTCCCCTCACTGCTCATACTGCTCCCCTCACACCTCATACTGCTCCACTCACACCTCATACTGCTCCCCGCATTGCTTATACTGCTCCCCTCACTGCTCATACTGCTCCCCTCACACCTCATACTGCTCCACTCACACCTCATACTGCTCCCTGCATTGCTCATACTGCTCTCCTCACACCTCATACTGCTCCACTCACACCTCATACTGCTCCACTCAAACCTCATACTGCTCCCCTCACTACTCATACTGCTCCCCTCACACCTCATACTGCTCCCCTCACACCTCATACTGCTCCACTCACACCTCATACTGCTCCCCTCATTGCTCATACTGCTCCCCTCACTGCTCATACTGCTCCCCTCACTGCTCATACTGCTCCCCTCACACCTCCTACTACTCCACTCACACCTCATACTGCTCCCCGCATTTCTCATACTGCTCCTGTCACACCTCATACTGCTCCACTCACACCTCATACTGCTCCCCGCATTGCTCATACTACTCCTCTCATTGCTCATACTGCTCCCCTCACACCTCATACTGCTCCACTCACACCTCATACTGCTCCCCTCATTGCTCATACTGCTACCCTCTCACCGCTCCCCTCACACTGCTCCCCTCACACCTCATACTGCTCCCCTCACACCTCATACTGCTCCAATCACACATCATACTGCTCAACGCTTACCTCATTCTGCTCCCCGCATTGCTCATACTGCTCCCCTCATTGCTCATACTGCTCCCCTCATTGCTCATGCTGCTCCACTCACACCTCATACTGCTCCCCTCACACCTCATACTGCTCCCCTCACACCTCATTCTGCTCCCCTCACTGCTCTTACTGCTCCCCTCACTGCTCATACTGCTCCCCTCACTGCTCATACTGCTCCCCTCACACCTCATACTGCTCCACTCACACCTCATACTGCTCCACTCATTGCTCATACTGCTCCACTCACACCTCATATTGCTCCCCTCACACCTCATACTGCTCCCCTCATACTGCTCCCCTCACACCTCATACTGCTCCCCTCATTGCTCATACTGCTCCCCTCACACCTCATACTGCTCCCCTCACACCTCATACTGCTCCACTCACACCTGATACTGCTCCCCTCACACCTCATACTGCTCCCCTCATTGCTCATACTGCTCCCCTCACACCTCATACTGCTCCACTCATTGCTCATACTGCTCCCCTCACACCTCATACTGCTCCCCTCTTTGCTCATACTGCTCCCCTCACACCTCATACTGCTCACCTCATTGCTCATACTGCTCCCCTCACTGCTCATACTGCTCTCCTCACTGCTCATAATTCTCCCCTCACACGTCATACTGCTCCACTCTTACCTCATACTGCTCCACTCATTGCTCATACTGCTCCACTCACACCTCACACTGCTCCCCTCATTGCTCATACTGCTCCCTTCACACCTCATACTGAACCCCTCATACTGCTCCCCTCACACCTCATACTGCTCCCCTCATTGCTCATACTGCTCCCCTCACACCTCATACTGCTCCACTCACACCTCATACTGCTCCACTCACACCTCATACTGCTCCCCTCATTGCTCATACTGCTCCCCTCACACCTCATACTGCTCCCCTCACACCTCATACTGCTCCCCTCACTGCTCATACTGCTCCCCTCACACCTCATACTGCTACCCTCATTGCTCATACTGCTCCCCTCACACCTCATACTTCTCCCCTCACTGCTCATACTGCTCCTCTCATTGCTCATACTGCTCCCCTCACACCTCATACTGCTCCCCTCACTGCTCATACTGCTCCCCTCACTGCTCATATTGCTCCCCTCACACCTCATACTGCTCCACTCACACCTCATACTGCTCCACTCATTACTCATACTGCTCCACTCACACTTCATATTGCTCCCCTCACACCTCTTACTGCTCCCCTCATACTGCTCCCCTCACACCTCCTACTGCTCCCCTCATTGCTCATACTGCTCCCCTCACACCTCATACTGCTCCCCTCACACCTCATACTGCTCCCCTCACACCTCATACTGCTCCCCTCATTGCTCATACTGCTCCCCTCGCACCACATACTGCTCCCCTCATTGCTCATACTGCTCCCCTCATTGCTCATACTGCTCCCCTCACACCACATACTGCTCCCCTCACTGCTCATACTGCTCCCCTCACTGCTCATACTGCTCCCCTCCCACCTCATACTGCTCCCCTCACAACTCATACTGCTCCCCTCATTGCTCATACTGCTCCTCTCACTGCTCATACTGCTCCCCTCGTTGCTCATACTGCTCCCCTCACACCTCATACTACTCCACTCACACCTCATACTGCTCCCCGCATTGCTCATACTGCTCCCATCACACCTCATACTGCTCCACTCACACCTCATACTGCTCCCCGCATTGCTCATACTACTCCTCTCATTGCTCATACTGCTCCCCTCACTCCTCATACTGCTCCACTCACACCTCATACTGCTCCCCTCACACCTCATACTGCTCCACTCACACCTCATACTGCTCTCCTCATTGCTCATACTGCTTCCCTCACACCGCTCCCCTCACACTGCTCCACTCACACCTCATACTCCTCCCCTCACACCTCATACTGCTCCACTCACACATCATACTGCTCAACGCATTGCTCATACTGCTCCCCTCATTGCTCATACTGCTCCCCTCACACCTCATACTGCTCCACTCACACCTCATTCTGCTCCCCGCATTGCTCATACTGCTCCCCTCATTGCTCATACTGCTCCCCTCATTGCTCATACTGCTCCCCTCATTGCTCATACTGCTCCACTCACACCTCATACTGCTCCCCTCACACCTCATACTGCTCCCCTCACTGATCATACTGCTCCCCTCACTGCTCATATTGCTCCCCTCACACCTCATACTGCTCCACTCACACCTCATACTGCTCCACTCATTGCTCATACTGCTCCACTCACACCTCATATTGCTCCCCTCACACCTCATACTGCTCCCCTCATACTGCTCCCCTCACACCTCATACTGCTCCCCTCATTGCTCATACTGCTCCCCTCACACCTCATACTGCTCCCCTCACACCTCATACTGCTCCACTCACACCTCATACTGCTCCCCTCATTGCTCATACTGCTCCCCTCACACCTCATACTGCTCTCCTCCATGCTCATACTGCTCCCCTCATTGCTCATACTGCTCCCCTCATTGCTCATACTGCTCCCCTCACTGCTCATACTGCTCCCCTCGTTGCTCATACTGCTCCCCTCACACCTCATACTGCTCCACTCACACCTCATACTGCTCCACTCATTGCTCATACTGCTCCACTCACACCTCATACTGCTCCCCTCATTGCTCATACTGCTCCCCTCACAACCCATACTGCTCCCCTCATACTGCTTCGCTCACACCTCATACTGCTCCCCTCATTGCTCATACTGCTCCCCTCACACCTCATACTGCTTCACTCACACCTCATACTGCTCCACTCACACCTCATACTGCTCCCCTCATTGCTCATACTGCTCCCCTCACACATCATACTGCTCCCCTCTTTGCTCACACTGCTCCCCTCACACCTCATACTGCTCCCCTCATTGCTCATCCTGCTCCACTCACACCTCATACTGGTCCCCTCACACCTCATACTGCTCCCCTCACTGCTCATACTGATCCCCGCATTGCTCATAATGCTCCCCTCATACTGCTCCACTCACACCTCATTCTGCTCCCCTCACACCTCACACTGCTCCACTCACACCTCATACTGCTCCCCTCACTACTCATACTGCTCCCCTCACACCTCATACTGCTCCACTCACACCTCATACTGCTCCCCTCACTGCTCATACTGCTCCCCTCACACCTCATACTTCTCCACTTACACGTCATACTGCTCCACTCACAACTCATACTGCTCCACTCACACCTCACACTGCTCCTCTCAAACCTCATACTGCTCCCCTCACTACTCATACTGCTCCCCTCACACCTCATACTGCTCCCCTCTTTGCTCATATTGCTCCACTCACACCTCATATTGCTCCCCTCACACCTCATACTGCTCCCCTCATACTGCTCCCCTCACACCTCATACTGCTCCCCTCATTGCTCATACTGCTCCCCTCACACCTCATACTGCTCCCCTCACACCTCATACTACTCCACTCACACCTCATACTGCTCCCCTCACACCTCATACTGCTCCCCTCATTGCTCATACTGCTCCCCTCACACCTCATACTGCTCCCCTCATTGCTCATACTGCTCCCCTCATTGCTCATACTGCTCCCCTCACACCTCATACTGCTCCCCTCATTGCTCATACTGCTCCCCTCCCACCTCATACTGCTCCCCTCACACCTCATACTGCTCCCCTCATTGCTCATACTGCTCCCCTCACACCTCATACTGCTCCCCTTATTGCTCATACTGCTCCCCTCTCTGCTCATATTGCTCCCCTCGTTGCTTATACTGCTCCCCTCACACCTCATACTGCTCCACTCACACCTCATACTGCTCCACTCATTGCTCATACTGCTCCACTCACACCTCATACTGCTCCCCTCATTGCTCATGCTGCTCCCCTCAAAACCCATACTGCTCCCCTCATACTGCTCCCCTCACACCTCATACTGCTCCCCTCATTGCTCATACTGCTCCCCTCACACCTCATACTGCTCCTCTCACACCTCATACTGCTCCACTCACACCTCATACTGCTCCCCTCATTGCTCATACTGCTCCCCTCACCCCTCATACTGCTCCCCTCTTTGCTCATACTGCTCCCCTCACACCTCATACTGCTCCCCTCATTGCTCATACTGCTCCCCTCACACCTCATACTGCTCCCCTCACACCTCATACTGCTCCCCTCACTGCTCATACTGCTCCCTGCATTGCTCATACTGCTCCCCTCATACTGCTCCACTCACACCTCATACTGCTCCCCTCACACATCACACTGCTCCTCTCACACCTCATACTGCTCCCCTCACTACTCATTCTGCTCCTCCCACACCTCATACTGCTCCACTCAGACCTCATACTGCTCCCCTCACTGCTCATACTGCTCCCCTCACACCTCATACTGCTCCACTCACACCTCATACTGCTCCCCGCATTGCTTATACTGCTCCCCTCACTGCTCATACTGCTCCCCTCACACCTCATACTGCTCCACTCACACCTCATACTGCTCCCTGCATTGCTCATACTGCTCTCCTCACACCTCATACTGCTCCACTCACACCTCATACTGCTCCACTCAAACCTCATACTGCTCCCCTCACTACTCATACTGCTCCCCTCACACCTCATACTGCTCCCCTCACACCTCATACGCTCCACTCACACCTCATACTGCTCCCCTCATTGCTCATACTGCTCCCCTCACTGCTCATACTGCTCCCCTCACTGCTCATACTGCTCCCCTCACACCTCCTACTACTCCACTCACACCTCATACTGCTCCCCGCATTTCTCATACTGCTCCTGTCACACCTCATACTGCTCCACTCACACCTCATACTGCTCCCCGCATTGCTCATACTACTCCTCTCATTGCTCATACTGCTCCCCTCACACCTCATACTGCTCCACTCACACCTCATACTGCTCCCCTCATTGCTCATACTGCTACCCTCTCACCGCTCCCCTCACACTGCTCCCCTCACACCTCATACTGCTCCCCTCACACCTCATACTGCTCCAATCACACATCATACTGCTCAACACTTACCTCATTCTGCTCCCCGCATTGCTCATACTGCTCCCCTCATTGCTCATACTGCTCCCCTCATTGCTCATGCTGCTCCACTCACACCTCATACTGCTCCCCTCACACCTCATACTGCTCCCCTCACACCTCATTATGCTCCCCTCACTGCTCATACTGCTCCCCTCACTGCTCATACTGCTCCCCTCACTGCTCATACTGCTCCCCTCACACCTCATACTGCTCCACTCACACCTCATACTGCTCCACTCATTGCTCATACTGCTCCACTCACACCTCATATTGCTCCCCTCACACCTCATACTGCTCCCCTCATACTGCTCCCCTCACACCTCATACTGCTCCCCTCATTGCTCATACTGCTCCCCTCACACCTCATACTGCTCCCCTCACACCTCATACTGCTCCACTCACACCTGATGCTGCTCCCCTCACACCTCATACTGCTCCCCTCATTGCTCATACTGCTCCCCTCACACCTCATACTGCTCCACTCATTGCTCATACTGCTCCCCTCACACCTCATACTGCTCCCCTCATTGCTCATACTGCTCCCCTCACACCTCATACTGCTCACCTCATTGCTCATACTGCTCCCCTCACTGCTCATACTGCTCTCCGCACTGCTCATAATTCTCCCCTCACACGTCATACTGCTCCACTCTTACCTCATACTGCTCCACTCATTGCTCATACTGCTCCACTCACACCTCACACTGCTCCCCTCATTGCTCATACTGCTCCCTTCACACCTCATACTGAACCCCTCATACTGCTCCCCTCACACCTCATACTGCTCCCCTCATTGCTCATACTGCTCCCCTCACACCTCATACTGCTCCACTCACACCTCATACTGCTCCACTCACACCTCATACTGCTCCCCTCATTGCTCATACTGCTCCCCTCACACCTCATACTGCTCCCCTCACACCTCAGACTGCTCCCCTCACTGCTCATACTGCTCCCCTCACACCTCATACTGCTACCCTCATTGCTCATACTGCTCCCCTCACACCTCATACTTCTCCCCTCACTGCTCATACTGCTCCTCTCATTGCTCATACTGCTCCCCTCACACCTCATACTGCTCCCCTCACTGCTCATACTGCTCCCCTCACTGCTCATATTGCTCCCCTCACACCTCATACTGCTCCACTCACACCTAATACTGCTCCACTCATTACTCATACTGCTCCACTCACACTTCATATTGCTCCCCTCACACCTCTTACTGCTCCCCTCATACTGCTCCCCTCACACCTCCTACTGCTCCCCTCATTGGTCATACTGCTCCCCTCACACCTCAAACTGCTCCCCTCACACCTCATATTGCTCCACTCACACCTCATACTGCTCCCCTCATTGCTCATACTGCTCCCCTCACACCTCATACTGCTCCCCTCATTGCTCATACTGCTCCCCTCATTGCTCATACTGCCCCCCTCACACCACATACTGCTCCCCTCACTGCTCATACTGCTCCCCTCACTGCTCATACTGCTCCCCTCCCACCTCATACTGCTCCCTTCACACCTCATACTGCTCCCCTCATTGCTCATACTGCTCCTCTCACTGCTCATACTGCTCCCCTCGTTGCTCATACTGCTCCCCTCACACCTCATACTACTCCACTCACACCTCATACTGCTCCCCGCATTGCTCATACTGCTCCCATCACACCTCATACTGCTCCACTCTCACCTCATACTGCTCCCCGCATTGCTCATACTACTCCTCTCATTGCTCATACTGCTCCACTCACTCCTCATACTGCTCCACTCACACCTCATACTGCTCCCCTCACACCTCATACTGCTCCACTCACACCTCATACTGCTCTCCTCATTGCTCATACTGCTCCCCTCACACCGCTCCCCTCACACTGCTCCACTCACACCTCATACTCCTCCCCTCACACCTCATACTGCTCCACTCACACATCATACTGCTCAACGCATTGCTCATACTGCTCCCCTCATTGCTCATACTGCTCCCCTCACACCTCATACTGCTCCACTCACACCTCATTCTGCTCCCCGCATTGCTCATACTGCTCCCCTCATTGCTCATACTGCTCCCCTCATTGCTCATACTGCTCCCCTCATTGCTCATGCTGCTCCACTCACACCTCATACTGCTCCCCTCACACCTCATACTGCTCCCCTCACTGATCATACTGCTCCCCTCACTGCTCATATTGCTCCCCTCACACCTCATACTGCTCCACTCACACCTCATACTGCTCCACTCATTGCTCATACTGCTCCACTCACACCTCATATTGCTCCCCTCACACCTCATACTGCTCCCCTCATACTGCTCCCCTCACACCTCATACTGCTCCCCTCATTGCTCATACTGCTCCCCTCACACCTCATACTGCTCCACTCACACCTCATACTGCTCCCCTCATTGCTCATACTGCTCCCCTCACACCTCATACTGCTCTCCTCCATGCTCATACTGCTCCCCTCATTGCTCATACTGCTCCCCTCACACCTCATACTGCTCCCCTCATTGCTCATACTGCTCCCCTCACTGCTCATACTGCTCCCCTCGTTGCTCATACTGCTCCCCTCACACCTCATACTGCTCCACTCACACCTCATACTGCTCCACTCATTGCTCATACTGCTCCACTCACACCTCATACTGCTCCCCTCATTGCTCATACTGCTCCCCTCACAACCCATACTGCTCCCCTCATACTGCTTCGCTCACACCTCATACTGCTCCCCTCATTGCTCATACTGCTCCCCTCACACCTCATACTGCTCCACTCACACCTCATACTGCTCCACTCACACCTCATACTGCTCCCCTCATTGCTCATACTGCTCCCCTCACACATCATACTGCTCCCCTGTTTGCTCACACTGCTCCCCTCACACCTCATACTGCTCCCCTCATTGCTCATACTGCTCCCCTCACACCTCATACTGGTCCCCTCACACCTCATACTGCTCCCCTCACTGCTCATACTGATCCCCGCATTGCTCATAATGCTCCCCTCATACTGCTCCACTCACACCTCTTTCTGCTCCCCTCACACCTCACACTGCTCCACTCACACCTCATACTGCTCCCCTCACTACTCATACTGCTCCCCTCACACCTCATACTGCTCCACTCACACCTCATACTGCTCCCCTCACTGCTCATACTGCTCCCCTCACACCTCATACTGCTCCACTCACACCTCATACTGCTCCCCGCATTGCTCATACTGCTCCCCTCACTGCTCATACTGCTCACCTCACACCTCATACTGCTCCACTCACACCTCATACTGCTCCCCGCATTGCTCATACTGCTCTCCTCACACCTCATACTTCTCCACTTACACGTCATACTGCTCCACTCACAACTCATACTGCTCCACTCACACCTCACACTGCTCCTCTCAAACCTCATACTGCTCCCCTCACTACTCATACTGCTCCCCTCACACCTCATACTGCTCCCCTCACTCCTCATACTGCTCCACTCACACCTCATACTGCTCCCCTCATTGCTCATACTGCTCCCCTCACTGCTCATACTGCTCCCCTCACACCTCATACTGCTCCACTCACACCTCATTCTGCTCCCCTCATTGCTCATACTGCTCCCCTCACTGCTCATACTGCTCCCGTCACACCTCATACTGCTCCACTCACACCTCATACTGCTCCCCGCATTGCTCATACTACTCCTCTCATTGCTCATACTGCTCCCCTCACTCCTCATACTGCTCCACTCACACCTCATACTGCTCCTCTCATTGCTCATACTGCTCCCCACACCTCATACTGCTCCACTCACACCTCACACTGCTCCCCTCATTGCTCATACTGCTCCCCTCACACCGCTCCCCTCACACTGCTCCCCTCACACCTCATACTGCTCCCCTCACACCTCATACTGCTCCAATCACACATCATACTGCTCAATGCATTGCTCATACTGCTCCCCTCATTGCTCATACTGCTCCCCTCACACCTCATACTGCTCCACTCACACCTCTTTCTGCTCCCCGCATTGCTCATACTGCTCCCCTTATTGCTCATACTACTCCCCTCATTGCTCATACTGCTCCCCTCATTGCTCATGCTGTTCCTCTCACACCTCATACTGCTCCCCTCACACCTTATACTGCTCCCCTCACACCTCATTCTGCTCCCCTCACTGCTCATACTGCTCCCCTCACTGCTCATACTGCTCCCCTCAAACCTCATACTGCTCCACTCACACCTCATACTGCTCCACTCATTACTCATACTGCTCCACTCACACCTCATATTGCTCCCCTCACACCTCATACTGCTCCCCTCATACTGCTCCCCTCACACCTCATACTGCTCCCCTCATTGCTCATACTGCTCCCCTCACACCTCATACTGCTCCCCTCACACCTCATACTGCTCCACTCACACCTCATACTGCTCCCCTCACACCTCATACTGCTCCCCTCATTGCTCATACTGCTCCCCTCACACCTCATACTGCTCCCCTCTTTGCTCATACTGCTCCCCTCACACCTCATACTGCTCCCCTCATTGCTCATACTGCTCCCCTTACAACTCATACTGCTCCCCTCATTGCTCATACTGCTCCCCTCACTGCTCATACTGCTCTCCTCACTGCTCATACTGCTCCCCTCACACCTCATACTGCTCCACTCATTGCTCATACTGCTCCACTCACACCTCATACTGCTCCCCTCATTGCTCATACTGCTCCCCTCACACCTCATACTGCTCCCCTCATACTGCTCCCCTCACACCACATACTGCTCCCCTCATTCCTCATACTGCTCCGCTCACACCTCATACTGCTCCACTCACACCTCTTACTGCTCCACTCACACCTCATACTGCTCCCCTCATTGCTCATACTGCTCCCCTCACACCTCATACTGCTTCCCTCACACCTCATACTGCTCCCCTCACTGCTCATACTACTCCCCTCACACCTCATACTGCTACCCTCATTGCTCATACTGCTCCCCTCACACCTCATGCTGCTCCCCTCACTGCTCATACTGCTCCCCTCACACCTCATACTGCTCCCCTCATTGCTCATACTGCTCCCCTCATTGGTCATGCTGCTCCCCTCACACCTAATACTGCTCCCCTCATTGTTCATACTGCTCCCCTCACACCTCATACTGCTCCCCTCATTGCTCATACTGCTCCCCTCACTGCTCATAATGCTCTCCTCACTGCTCATGCTGCTCCCCTCCCACCTCATACTGCTCCCCTCACACCTCATACTGCTCCCCTCATTGCTCATACTGCTCCCCTCACACCTCATACTGCTCCCCTCACACCTCATACTGCTCCCCTCACTGCTCATGCTGCTCCCCTCGTTGCTCATACTGCTCCCCTCACACCTCATACTGCTCCACTCACACCTCATACTGCTCCACTCATTGCTCATACTGCTCCACTCACACCTCATACTGCTCCCCTCATTGCTCATACTGCTCCCCTCACACCTCATTCTGCTCCCCTCACTGCTCATACTGCTCCCCTCACACCTCATACTGCTCCCCTCACACCTCATGCTGCTCCCCTCACTGCTCATACTGCTCCCCGCATTGCTCATACTGCTTCCCTCACACCTCATACTGCTCCACTCACACCTCATACTGCTCCACTCACACCTCATACTGCTCCCCTCACACCTCACACTGCTCCCCTCACACCTCATACTGCTCCACTCACACCTCATACTGCTCCCCTCATTGCTCATGCTGCTCCCCTCACTGCTCATACTGCTCCCCTCATTGCTCGTACTGCTCCTCTCTTTGCTCATACTGCTCCACTCACACCTCATACTGCTCCCCTCACACCTCATACTGCTCCCCTCACTGCTCATGCTGCTCCCCTCGTTGCTCATACTGCTCCCCTCACACCTCATACTGCTCCACTCACACCTCATACTGCTCCACTCATTGCTCATACTGCTCCACTCACACCTCATACTGCTCCCCTCATTGCTCATACTGCTCCCCTCACACCTCATTCTGCTCCCCTCACTGCTCATACTGCTCCCCTCACACCTCATACTGCTCCCCTCACACCTCATGCTGCTCCCCTCACTGCTCATACTGCTCCCCGCATTGCTCATACTGCTTCCCTCACACCTCATACCGCTCCACTCACACCTCATACTGCTCCACTCACACCTCATACTGCTCCCCTCACACCTCACACTGCTCCCCTCACACCTCATACTGCTCCACTCACACCTCATACTGCTCCCCTCATTGCTCATGCTGCTCCCCTCACTGCTCATACTGCTCCCCTCATTGCTCGTACTGCTCCTCTCTTTGCTCATACTGCTCCACTCACACCTCATACTGCTCCACTCACACCTCATACTGCTCCCCTCATTGCTCATACTGCTCCCCACACACTTCATACTGCTCCACTCACACCTCATACTACTCCCCTCATTGTTCATACTGCTCCCCTCACACTGCTCCCCTCACACCTCACACTGCTCCCCTCACACCTTGTACTGCTCCCCTCACACATCATACTGCTTAATGCATTGCTCATACTGCTCCCCTCATTGCTCATACTGCTCCCCTCACACCTCATACTGCTCCACTCACACCTCATTCTGCTCCCCGCATTGCTCATACTGTTCCCCTTATTGCTCATACTGCTCCCCTCATTGCTCATACTGCTCCCCTCATTGTTCATGCTGCTCCACTCGCACCTCATACTGCTCCACTCACACCTCATACTGCTCCCCTCACTGCTCATACTGCTCCCCTCATTGCTCATACTGCTCCCCTCACTGCTCATACTGCTCCCCTCATACTGCTCCCCTCACACCTCATACTGCTCCCCTCATTGCTCATACTGCTCCCCTCACACCTCATACTGCTCCCCACATTGCTCATACTGCTCCCCTCACACCTCATACTGCTCCCCTCATTGCTCATACTGCTACCCTCACACCTCATACTGCTCCCCTCACTGCTCATACTGCTCCCCTCATTGCTCATACTGCTCCCCTCACTGCTCATACTGCTCCCCTCACACCTCATACTGCTCCCCTCACACCTCATACTGCTCCCCTCTTTGCTCATACTGCTCCCCTCACTGCTCATACTGCTCCCCTCGTTGCTCATACTGCTCCCCTCACACCTCATACTGCTCCCCTCACACCTCATACTGCTCCCCTCACACCACACACTGCTCCCCTCATTGCTCATACTGCTCGCCTCATTGCTCATACTGCTCCCCTCACACCTCATACTGCTCCCCTAGTTGCTCTTACTGCTCCCCTCACACCTCATACTGCGCCCCTCACACCTCATACTGCTCCACTCACACCTCATACTGCTCCCCTCATTGCTCATACTGCTCCCCTCACACCTCATACTGCTCCACTCACACCTCATTCTGCTCCCCGCATTGCTCATACTGCTCCCCTCATTGCTCATACTGCTCCCCTCATTGCTCATACTGCTCCCCTCATTGCTCATGCTGCTCCACTCACACCTCATACTGCTCCCCTCACACCTCATACTGCTCCCCTCACTGATCATACTGCTCCCCTCACTGCTCATATTGCTCCCCTCACACCTCATACTGCTCCACTCACACCTCATACTGCTCCACTCATTGCTCATACTGCTCCACTCACACCTCATATTGCTCCCCTCACACCTCATACTGCTCCCCTCATACTGCTCCCCTCACACCTCATACTGCTCCTCTCATTGCTCATACTGCTCCCCTCACACCTCATACTGCTCTCCTCCATGCTCATACTGCTCCCCTCATTGCTCATACTGCTCCCCTCATTGCTCATACTGCTCCCCTCACTGCTCATACTGCTCCCCTCGTTGCTCATACTGCTCCCCTCACACCTCATACTGCTCCACTCACACCTCATACTGCTCCACTCATTGCTCATACTGCTCCACTCACACCTCATACTGCTCCGCTCATTGCTCATACTGCTCCCCTCACAACCCATACTGCTCCCCTCATACTGCTTCGCTCACACCTCATACTGCTCCCCTCATTGCTCATACTGCTCCCCTCACACCTCATACTGCTCCCCTCTTTGCTCACACTGCTCCCCTCACACCTCATACTGCTCCCCTCATTGCTCATACTGCTCCCCTCACACCTCATACTGGTCCCCTCACACCTCATACTGCTCCCCTCACTGCTCATACTGCTCCCCGCATTGCTCATACTGCTCCCCTCATACTGCTCCACTCACACCTCACTCTGCTCCCCTCACACCTCACACTGCTCCACTCACACCTCATACTGCTCCCCTCACTACTCATACTGCTCCCCTCACACCTCATACTGCTCCACTCACAGCTCATACTGCTCCCCTCACTGCTCATACTGCTCCCCTCACACCTCATACTGCTCCACTCACACCTCATACTGCTCCCCGCATTGCTCATACTGCTCCCCTCACTGCTCATACTGCTCACCTCACACCTCATACTGCTCCACTCACACCTCATACTGCTCCCCGCATTGCTCATACTGCTCTCCTCACACCTCATACTTCTCCACTCACACGTCATACTGCTCCACTCACAACTCATACTGCTCCCCTCACACCTCACACTGCTCCTCTCAAACCTCATACTGCTCCCCTCACACCTCATACTGCTCCCCTCACACCTCATACTGCTCCCCTCACTGCTCATATTGCTCCCCTCACACCTCATACTGCTCCCCTCACACCTCATACTGCTCCACTCACACCTCATACTGCTCCCCTCATTGCTCATACTGCTCCCCTCACTGCTCATACTGCTCCCCTCACTGCTCATACTGCTCCCCTCACACCTCATTCTGCTCCCCTCATTGCTCATACTGCTCCCCTCACTGCTCATACTGCTCCCCTCACACCTCCTACTACTCCACTCACACCTCATACTGCTCCCCGCATGGCTCATACTGCTCCCGTCACACCTCATACTGCTCCACTCACACCTCATACTGCTCCCCGCATTGCTCATACTACTCCTCTCATTGCTCATACTGCTCCCCTCACTCCTCATACTGCTCCACTCACACCTCATACTGCTCCCCTCATTGCTCATACTGCTCCCCACACCTCATACTGCTCCACTCATTGCTCATACTGCTCCCCTCACACCGCTCCCCTCACACTGCTCCCCTCACACCTCATACTGCTCCCCTCACACCTCATACTGCTCCAATCACACATCATACTGCTCAATGCATTGCTCATACTGCTCCCCTCATTGCTCATACTGCTCTCCTCACACCTCATACTGCTCCACTCACACCTCATTCTGCTCCCCGCATTGCTCATACTGCTCCCCTTATTGCTCATACTACTCCCCTCATTGCTCATACTGCTCCCTTCATTGCTCATGCTGCTCCTCTCACACCTCATACTGCTCCCCTCACACCTTATACTGCTCCCCTCACACCTCATTCTGCTCCCCTCACTGCTCATACTGCTCCCCTCACTGCTCATACTGCTCCCCTCACACCTCATACTGCTCCACTCACACCTCATACTGCTCCACTCATTGCTCATACTGCTCCACTCACACCTCATATTGCTCCCCTCACACCTCATACTGCTCCCCTCATACTGCTCCCCTCACACCTCATACTGCTCCCCTCATTGCTCATACTGCTCCCCTCACACCTCATACTGCTCCCCTCACACCTCATACTGCTCCACTCACACCTCATACTGCTCCCCTCACACCTCATACTGCTCCCCTCATTGCTCATACTGCTCCCCTCACACCTCATACTGCTCCCCTCACACCTCATACTGCTCCCCTCTTTGCTCATACTGCTCCCCTCACACCTCATACTGCTCCCCTCATTGCTCATACTGCTCCCCTCACACCTCATACTGCTCCCCTCATTGCTCATACTGCTCCCCTCACTGCTCATACTGCTCTCCTCACTGCTCATACTGCTCCCCTCACACCTCATACTGCTCCACTCATTGCTCATACTGCTCCACTCACACCTCATACTGCTCCCCTCATTGCTCATACTGCTCCCCTCATACTGGTCCCCTCACACCTCATACTGCTCTCCTCATTGCTCATACTGCTCCCCTCACACCTCATACTGCTCCACTCACACCTCATACTGCTCCCCTCACACGTCATACTGCTCCCCGCATTGCTCATACTGCTCCCCTCATACTGCTCCACTCACACCTCATACTGCTCCACTCACACCTCACACTGCTCCCCTCACACCTCACACTGTTCCTCTCACACCTCGTACTGCTCCTCTCACTACTCATACTGCTCCGCTCACTGCTCATACTGCTCCCCTCACACCTCATACTGCTCCACTCACACCTCATACTGCTCCCCGCATTGCTCATACTGCTCCCCTCACTGCTCAGACTGCTCCCCTCACACCTCATACTGCTCCCCGCCTTGCTCATACTGCTCCCCTCACACCTCATACTGCTCCACTCACACCTCATACTGCTCCCCTCACACCTCATACTGCTCCCCTCACTACTCATACTGCTCCCCTCACACCTCATACTGCTCCCCTCACACCTCATACTGCTCCCCTCACTGCTCATACAGCTCCCCTCAAACCTCATATTGCTCCACTCACACCTCATACTGCTTCCCTCATTGCTCATACTGCTCTCCTCACTGCTCATACTGCTCCCCTCACTGCTCATACTGCTCCCCTCACACCTCCTACTACTCCACTCACACCTCATACTGCTCCCCGCATTGCTCATGCTGCTCCCGTCACACCTCTTACTGCTCCACTCACACCTCATACTGCTCCCCGCATTGCTCATACTACTGCTCTCATTGCTCGTACTGCTCCCCTCACTCCTCATACTGCTCCACTCACACCTCATGCTGCTCCCCTCATTGCTCATACTGCTTCCCTCACACCTCATACTGCTCCACTCACACCTCATACTGCTCCCCTCATTGCTCATACTGCTCCCCTCCCACCGCTCCCCTCACACTGCTCCCCTCACACCTCATACTGCTCCACTCACATATCATACTGCTCAACGCATTGCTCATACTGCTCCCCTCACACCTCATACTGCTCCACTCACACCTCATTCTGCTCCCCGCATTGCTCATACTGCTCCCCTTATTGCTCATACTGCTCCCCTCATTGCTCATACTGCTCCCCTCATTGCTCATGCTGCTCCACTCACACCTCATACTGCTCCCCTCACGCCTCATACTGCTCCCCTCGCACCTCATACTGCTCCCCTCACTGCTCATACTGCTCCCCTCACTGCTCATACTGCTCCCCTCACACCTCATACTGCTCCACTCACACCTCATACTGCTCCACTCATTGCTCATAGTGCTCCACTCACACCTCATATTGCTCCCCTCACACCTCATACTGCTCCCCTCATACTGGTCCCCTCACACCTCATACTGCTCCCCTCATTGCTCATACTGCTCCCCTCACACCTCATACTGCTCCACTCACACCTCATACTGCTCCCCTCACACGTCATACTGCTCCCCTCATTGCTCATACTGCTCCCCTCACACCTCATACTGCCCCCCTCATTGCTCATACTGCTCCCCTCACACCTCATACTGCTCCCCTCATTGTTCATACTGCTCCCCTCACACCTCATACTGCTCCCCTCATTGCTCGTACTGCTCCCCTCACTGCTCATAATGCTCTCCTCACTGCTCATACTGCTCCCCTCCCACCTCATACTGCTCCCCTCACACCTCATACTGCTCCCCTCATTGCTCATACTGCTCCCCTCACACCTCATACTGCTCCCCTCACTCCTCATACTGCTCCCCTCACTGCTCATACTGCTCCCCTCGTTGCTCATACTGCTCCCCTCACACCTCATACTGCTCCACTCACATCTCATACTGCTCCACTCATTGCTCATACTGCTCCACTCACACCTCATACTGCTCCCCTCATTGCTCATACTGCTCCCCTCACACCTCATTCTGCTCCCCTCACTGCTCATACTGCTCCCCTCACTCCTCATACTGCTCCCCTCACACCTCATACTGCTCCCCTCACTGCTCATACTGCTCCCCGCATTGCTCATACTGCTTCCCTCACACCTCATACTGCTCCACTCACACCTCATACTCCTCCACTCACACCTCATACTGCTCCCCTCACACCTCACACTGCTCCCCTCACACCTCATACTGCTCCACTCACACCTCATACTGCTCCCCTCATTGCTCATGCTGCTCCCCTCACTGCTCATACTGCTCCCCTCATTGCTCGTACTGCTCCTCTCATTGCTCATACTGCTCCACTCACACCTCATACTGCTCCACTCACACCTCATACTGCTCCCCTCATTGCTCATACTGCTCCCCTCACACTTCATACTGCTCCACTCACACCTCATACTACTCCCCTCATTGTTCATACTGCTCCCCTCACACTGCTCCCCTCACACCTCACACTGCTCCCCTCACACCTTGTACTGCTCCCCTCACACATCATACTGCTTAACGCATTGCTCATACTGCTCCCCTCACACCTCATACTGCTCCACTCACACCTCATTCTGCTCCCCGCATTGCTCATACTGCTCCCCTTATTGCTCATACTGCTCCCCTCATTGCTCATACTGCTCCCCTCATTGTTCATGCTGCTCCACTCACACCTCATACTGCTCCACTCACACCTCATACTGCTCCCCTCACTGCTCATACTGCTCCCCTCATTGCTCATACTGCTCCCCTCACTGCTCATACTGCTCCCCTCACTGCTCATACTGCTCCCCTCACACCTCATACTGCTCCACTCATTGCTCATACTGCTCCACTCACACCTCATACTGCTCCCCTCACACCTCATACTGCTCCCCTCATACTGCTCCACTCACACCTCATACTGCTCCCCTCACACCTCATACTGCTCCCCTCACACCTCATACTGCTCCCCTCTTTGCTCATACTGCTCCCCTCACTGCTCATACTGCTCCCCTCGTTGCTCATACTGCTCCCCTCACACCTCATACTGCTCCCCTCACACCTCATACTGCTCCCCTCACACCACACACTGCTCCCCTCATTGCTCATACTGCTCCCCTCATTGCTCATACTGCTCCCCTCACACCTCATACTGCTCCCCTAGTTGCTCTTACTGCTCCCCTCACACCTCATACTGCGCCCCTCACACCTCATACTGCTCCACTCACACCTCATACTGCTCCCCTCATTGCTCATACTGCTCCCCTCGTTGCTCATACTGCTCCCCTCGTTGCTCATTCTGCTCCCCTCACACCTCATACTGCTCCGCTCATTGCTCATACTCCTCCCCTCACACCTCATACTGCTCCCCTCACACCTCATACTGCTCCACTCTCACCTCATACTGCTCCTCTCATTGCTGATACTGTTCCCCTCACACCTCATACTGCTCCCCTCCTTGCTCATACTGCTCCCCTCACACCTCATACTGCTCCCCTCATTGCTCATGCTGCTCCCCTCACACATCATACTGCTCCCCTCACACTTCATACTGCTCCCCTCATTGCTCATACTGCTCCCCTCATTGCTCATACTGCTCCCCTCACTGCTCATACTGCTCCCCTCATTGCTCATACTGCTCCCCTCCCACCTCATACTGCTCGCCTCACATCTCATACTGCTCCCCTCCCCCCTCATTCTGCTCCCCTCATTGCTCATACTGCTCCCCTCACACCTCATACTGCTCCCCTCACACCTCATACTGCTCCCCTCATTGCTCATACTGCTCCCCTCACACCTCATACTGCTCCCCTCACACCTCATACTGCTCCACTCACACCTCATACTGCTCCCCTCATTGCTCATTCTGCTCCCCTCACACCTCATACTGCTCCCCTCACACCTCATACTGCTCCCCACATGCCCTTTCCCAGCACCTCAAATAATGTCCTTGACTACACTAATTTATCCCAGCACATCAATTCCTCCCCACACACACTAAAGCTGGACATACAGCAGACCAACTTTCCTCCAACCATCCAACTAGTTGGTTGGAATGAAAATGACAATCAGCCATTTGCTCCCAAACACCGGAAAATGGATGAAAGCTGTTGTTCAGACAAGTTTTTTTAAAATCAAACAGATTTAACCAAATTGCCTGAATGATCTTTTTTGTGTTTTCTGGTGTTTGGGAGCAAATGGCTGATTGTCATTTGCTCCCATGCATTACTGGATTTTAATTCAATCCAACCAACCAATCAACCAACCAACCAACTAGTTGGATGATTGGAGGAAAGTTGGTCTGGTGTATGGCCAGTTTTACTCTAAAGCTCGCCACACACTAGACCAACTTACATCCAACCAGCCAACTAGTTGATTGGTTGGAATGAAAATCTGGGTAAGGTATAATTATTATTATTATTATTATTATTATCATCGTTTATATGGCGCCACAAGTGTTCCGCAGCGCCTTACAAAGTACATAAACAAATAATTTGACGACGGACTTACAGTAAAACATAGGACAACGACATGGATAATATACATTGATACATAAGTGACCGTAACACCTAGATATGCAACAGAGCGTAAGCAACCAAGTGTTAGGTGCCATGGTGGGGGGTGAGAAGTAGGTGAAAGTAAAGTAAGGAGAAGCACAAGAGGGTAGAGGCCCTGCTCGTAAGAGCTTACATTCTAAAGGGGAGGGGCAGACAAACAGGTGTGACACAGATGGGGTAAATGGAGGAAGGAGCATGTTGCAGTAAGTTAAGATGGGAGCTGGAAGGCTTTGATGAAGTAGTGGTTCTTGAGAGCCCGTTTGAAGGATTGTAAAGAGGAGGAGAGTCTGATAGGGAGAGGGAGAGAGTTCCAAAGGTCGGGAGCAGCACGGGCAAAATCTTGGAGGCGGGAGTGTGAGGAAGTAATCAGTTGGCATGAGAGGCGGCGTGCATTGTTTGAGCGAAGGGGGCAGCCAGGAGAGTAGAGGGAGATGAGGTCAGAGATGTAAATGGGAGAGGAATGGGTGAGGGCTTTGTAAGCAAGTGTGGTGAGAACCTTGAATTGGGTTCTAAAAGGGAAGGGGAGCCAGTGGAGGGCTTGTAGGAGAGGGGAGGCAGATGTAGAGCATTTGGAGAGGAAGATGAGTCGAGCAGCAGCATTGAGGATAGACTGGAGAGGAGAGAGATGGGAGTTGGTGAGGCCAGATAGGAGAAGGTTACAGTAGTCCAATATGGATATGACCAGTGAGTGTATGAGGGTTTTGGTGGCATCCTGGGTGAGAAAGGGTCTAATCTTGGAAATATTTTTGAGATGGAAGCGACAAGACTGTGAGAGACTCTGGATATGTGGTTTGTAGGAGAGGGAGGAGTCCAGGATAACTCCAAGACAGCGCACCTTGGGGCTAGAAGAGATAGTTGTGCCATCAATTGTTAAATAGTGGGAAGTGAGGTTATGTTGGAGGGTGGAAAAATTATCAGCTCAGTCTTAGACATATTAAGTTTAAGAAATCGCTGGGACATCCAGGAAGAAATAGCGGAGAGACAGTTGGAGATACGAGTGAGGAGAGAGGGGGAGAAGTCAGGGGAGGAAAGGTAGATCTGAGTATCATCAGCATAGAGGTGATAATGGAGGTCAAAAGAGCTGATGAGTTCACCTAGAGAGGACGTATAGAGGGAGAATAGTAGAGGTCCAAGAACGGAACCTTGGGGAACACCTACTGTAAGAGGCTGTGGTGGGGAAAAGGAGTCATGAGAAGAGACAGAGAAGGACCGGTCTGATAGGTAGGACAACAGCCAGGAGAGAGCAGTGTCACGTAAACCAAGGGAGTGAAGGATTTGCAGCAAGAGAGGGTGGTCAACAGTGTCAAATGCAGCAGAGAGGTCAAGGAGAATAAGCAGAGAGCAGTGGCCCTTGGATTTGACAGCAAGGAGGTCATTGCTGACTTTTGTGAGGGCTGTTTCAGTGGAGTGGAGAGAACGGAACCCAGACTGAAAAGGACCAAGGAGGGAGTGGGAGGAAAGAAAGGTGGTAAGGCGTTTGTAAACAATACTCTCAAGGAGCTTGGAGGCAAAAGGAAGGAGAGAGATGGGACGGTAGTTGGAGAGAGTGTTGGGATCAAGGGTAGGTTTTTTAAGAATGGTGGAGACTATCGCATGTTTGAATGCAGAAGGGACAGTGTCAGATGAGAGGGAGAGATTGAGGAGGTGGGCAAGATGGGAACAGGCACAAGGAGAGAGGTAGCGGAGGAGACGTGAAGGGATAGGGTCAAGGGGGAGGTAGAAAGGGGGGAGGACTGGATGAGAGCCATGACTTCCTCTCCAGATACAGGGGAGAAGGCTGTCAGAGTCGGTGAAATGGATGAAGATGGGTGATCAGGGAAAGAAAGAGGTGTAGAGCAGGGGGACTGGTGGGATGTGATGTCCTGACGTATGGAATCGATTTTGGATGTAAAGTAGGTAGCAAAGTCAATGGCAGTGAGTGAGGAGGGGAGACGGGGAGGGGTGGACAGAGGACTGGGAGGAAATGAGGTTCTTGAAATAGGACTGTTTAGCTAGGGCAACACTGTAGGATGAGAGCATAAATTTGAAGTGGAGAAAATCTGCCTTAGAGCATGATCTTCTCCACTGTCGCTCACTAGTTCTTGAACACCTTTGCAGATATCTGGTGCATTTGGAATGCCAGGGTTGGAGTGTGGATCTGTGAGGGTGAGTAGTAATTGCCGATGCAACAGAGGGCCTAATTCAGACCCGCTCGCGAGCGCTGAGCGCTCGCAAGCGGGACGATGGTGCCCTAATGCGCATGCGCACGACGGAGGGAGCTCCGTCGTGCGCATGCGCGAGACCCACATAGCGACAGCCAAGCTGTCGCTATGGGTCTCGCACCAAAGGGGGCGTGCTGTCGATGGTGAGTGACAGCACGCCCCCTTTGGTGGGCGTGCTGGGGGCGTTGCTGCCCAGATGGAGGAGTTCCCATGGGAACGCCTACCGTCTGGGTCCGGCCCCACTGACATCACTAGTGATGTCAGTGGGAGTGCTTTTGGCTCTGACAGAGCCAAAAGCACTCCTGGGCTTGTGGCAGCGAGACCCTACCACAGGGTCTCGTTGCAAGCCCAATGGTCGCGATGGTCTTGACCATCGCGACCATCTTTTTGGCCGCTCGCATAAGCTGTGGGTGGTCACCCACAGATATGCGAGCGGTCAGGAGGCCGCTCCATTTTTAGGTAGGAGGGCCCTGATTCAGAGCGAGCGCTCTGGTCAGAGCGTCCGGCTCTGAATCAGGCCCAGAGTCCAGAGCAGAAGTAAGGGAGGCATTGTATAGGGAAGCAGCTTGTTCAGGGCAGGAGAGAGAGAGGATAGGGGAGAGAAGCGAGTCAAGCAGGGAAGATAAAGAAACAGCATTGATAGCCTCAATGTTACGTTTAGTGATGGTGGCCTTCGGAGGTAGAGGAGAGGAGGGAGAGAGATAGATTAAAAGAAAGAAGGTGATGATCAGAGAGGGGGAATGGGGAGTTGGAATAATTAGAAATATTACAGCGGTGAGTGAAGACTAAATCAAGTGAGTGCCCACTCACATGTGAGGGTGAGGAGGTCCATTGTGAGAGACCAAATGAAGATGTGAGGGTAAGGAGTTTGGAGGCAGAGGATTCTGTGGGGATATCAATTGGAATATTGAAGTCACCAAGGATAATGGAGGGGAGGTCAGAGGAGAGAAAGTGAGGGAGCCAGGAAGCAAAGTTGTCAAGGAACTTAGAGGGAGGGCCAGGGGGACAGTAAATGACAGCTACTCGCAGGTGTACTGGTTGGAAGAGGCATATAGCATGAACCTCAAATGTAGAGAATGTAAGGGATGGTTCAGAGGTTAGGAGTTGGCAGGAGTAACCTGGGGATAGAAGGATCCCCACACCACCACCATGGCGACCCCCAGGGCGAGGGGTGTGAGAGAAGGTGAGGCCCCCAGAAGGGAGAGCTGCAGGGGAAGTGGTGTCAGAGGGTGAAATCCAGGTTTCAGTAATGCAAGTTTTTGGAAATGAAAAGGTCATGGGTGGGAACCAGTTTATTACAGACTGATCTGGCATTCCAGAGGGCACAAGATAGAGGGACAGTGTTTATGGTAGAGATGTGAATGAGATTATCAGGGTTGCTGTGATGAGAAGGTGAGATTAATTTGGGTGACCGAGATGAATGTAGTGGAGAGATTGTGCGGGCACCAGTGTTGGGAAGGGAACCTGGAGGTGGTGGGCAGGGAGGGAGTTTAATGAGATGTGGGTGGAGGTGGGGTGGCATGGTGTGGAGAGGAGGCTTGGAGGAAGGATTAGCGGTGGGGTAGTAGGACCCAGGTGGGGTAGAAGAGAACAAATGTGGAGTAATGGGAGAGGAGAGGGAGGAAGGCAGACAGAGGAGGGGAGATAAAGAAAGGAGGAGGTGGAGGAGGTAAGGGGGAAATGATAAAGGTGGAAGAAGGGGGCAAAGCAGTGGATCGGATATACACTGAGGGGAGGAGGAATTGGATGAAAACATGGTCATGGTGTGGCTGGGTAGAGTTTGGGGAGGAAATCTAGATGTAGGAACAGAATATATATGTGAGAGAAAGTGCAGGAGATTTGCAGAGAATCAAGTAAAAGTACAGTGGAAGAAGGTGTATGCAGGCTCGGTCTGGGCCACCGGGGATTCGGGGAATTCCCCGGTGGGCCCGGCTGCTTCATAGCCACGCCCTCTATCACAGGAGGGCGTGGCCTAGCGCTGGTCACCGGTGGCTTGGTTTCCAGTGGGTGCATTCGGTGGTCGGTGGGTTAGTGTGTACGCTGGTTGGCGGGTTAGAGTGTGCAGCAGGTGGCAGTCCCTGCACTGTCTGGACCAGCACAACTGACTCCATATTCTGTAATCAGTGGTGCCAGTGACGTCACGCGCTGTCAGCGGGGATCTGCAGAGCCACCATCCTCCTCATAGCCACGCCCTCTATCGCAGGAGGGCGTGGCCTAGCACTGGTCACCGGCGGCTTGGTTTCCAGTGGACTGGGTGTGCGGCAGTCGGTGGGTTAGTGTGTGCCGCAGGCGGCAGTCTCTGCACTGTCTGGACCAGCACAACTGTGCCGGTGACGTCACTCGCTGTCAGCGGGGTCCTGCAGAGACACCTTCCGCAGCATGGTACTTCCTGCAGTCATGAGGACCCTGAGCACACACCAATGATGGACCTCTTGTAGGCAGCTTCTCTGGGTGGCCTTTGAGGTAAGTGTCTGCTGTTGCTGTAGATGCAGCTCATCCTGACAGCTTTGGCAGCAGAGGAGAAGGGGGGATCTGTAGTCCCACCACTCAACCTTCCACAGCCTGCTCTCTGTCCCTTATTCAGAGCTAAAACATGTTAAATAATTGATGGAAGTTTGTTATTTTATGTTGACTTAGCATTGGAAAACAAATTGTCTATGATAAACAGTCCTCCTATTCCCAGCCCATCAACATTAATTACAATTTCATTGCATAACCAATAAAATAAAGTAATATCTGCAAGTTATCACCACATGTCTCTCTGGTACCAACTAATAGGGTCCTGCTGCTCCCCCATTTGTTTGGGAAATTAGCCTATTGGTAAGACTGCCCACCCAAGTTGAACCAAGCTGTGTTTATTTGGAATATTTTCTGGGCACCCAACTCACTGATCTGCTGTTTGAAGTATCACATCCACCATTCACACAGACAGCAGCAGCACATTGCAGAACCCCAGGCAGCCCTTGCACGGTGAAACTGCTGCAGAGCTTTGCCACTAAAATTAGATTATCATGAAATTGTATCTTCCAGTATCAGAAGTTTTTTGCAAGGGAGAGAACAACTCCTGTTACTGACACTATAGGAAGTAAGAATTGCTGGATTAAGCCACAAAATAACTCTGTAAATGAACTAGAATTAGCCTGTTTGTAGGACAACATTATAACAGAGTAACATTGTATCAGTGAGAACAGGGGTGTATCTAGGCGTCCGAGCGCCCCTGGCAAAGTAATGGACTGGCGCACCCCTCCCCCCATATTTTGAATAATTACACTCTGTCCCCCATGTTTCATCAGCCAGCACCTTTAGGCAGCACCCTTTCTGTCTCCCCAGCCATCCCCCTTCTGTCTCCCCAGCCATTCCCCTTCTGGCTCCACAGCTCCAGCACCTGGTCCCCCACATCCAGTCCCCACAGCCTACAAATACTTTCCATCTTCTGTATTTTCTGGCTGTGTCTGAGGCTGGCTACTCGTGCAGCAATGCAGCGTGCATGACATCATGATGTCACGCGTGCCTTGTCTCAAACCCCCCCCCAAACTTTATTAGTTTTATGTACCTGGGTGTCTGGCCCTAGACAGCTAGGAGCCAAGGGCATACCCAGGACTCCAGTCCTGGCAGTCCCATCTTGATTCTACCTCCTGGCTGCTGGGCAGCGCCCCCCTTGGCTTGCACCCCTGGCGAGTGCCGTCCTGGCCAAGGGGTAGATACGCCCCTGAGTGAGGATAATGCAATATATCTGTATCAGATCTACCCAAAGGTCAAATAGGGCATAGCAACCATCATCTACAGAGGCAAGGGTGTATCTCCCATAGATGCAGCTGCTATGGGGCCCAGAGCTGAGGGGGGCCCATCTTCCTTGTCAAACTTACATGTGTTATATACATTTTTCACCATTGGGTGATACATAGGGGTCCTTACAAACTTTTTCTATGGGGTCTTGAAATACCTAGTTACACCCCTGTACAGAGGTACAAGTCACAGTAACAAGAGGGGAATGGAATTTTGTACAGGAACAGAGCTGCCTGTTATATTAATGTTTTGCAAATCTCTCTTAAAAGAGAGAAGTAGATAGATAAACCCAGAATCTGCAAATTATTTGTATAGCAAACTCAGAAGATGAATATGGAGAATATGGATAATTCAGATGGTTGTAGTTTATGGATCCATACAGTAAAATGAATAATTCCAGTTTTGAATGATTTATTGGGCAATTCATTAATTAATCAATAGTAAATAGTTGGTGCTGCCTAACATTACTCCTGGACATTTTTATAGGGATGTCAATTCCTATGTGTAAACTCAATAAATTCTTAATGTGAAAACAGAACCTAAATCTGAAATATAAACCGCAGCATCTGCTGTCTGAGGCCTGTGATGATGACAATTCTCAGAGTGGTAGAGTGTGTGTGTGTGGAGGGGTTTGGGGTGCTGCATGGGGTGGAATCTTACAAAAATATGGCAGCATGCAGTGGGTAATTGTGAATGATTTTCTGAATAAACAGATGCTCTGGTATCCAAATGTACACAACACCATACATTGTACCCTCATGTATAACATTACATTTTATTACATCAGTGCCTGAGGGCCGACCCCCT
Source organism: Taudactylus pleione (assembly GCA_031769625.1). Classification (NCBI taxonomy): domain Eukaryota; kingdom Metazoa; phylum Chordata; class Amphibia; order Anura; family Myobatrachidae; genus Taudactylus; species Taudactylus pleione. Next base: position 10,997,206 of record JAUIMM010000025.1, on the reverse strand, counting down.
CCTCTGTATTATACATTGTTACTCTATTAGGTAGTCAGTTACCTAGTGGAGCTGGACCATTGATCAACATGGTGCTTTGTTCGCTTCTATAGAAACTTCACCTAGATTTGACTAATTGTTAGCCAAACATCTGTGGTGGATGACCACGCCCCTTAAGTACGGGCCCTTATCATTGCATTTCCCTGGTGGGCCCTTCATGTCCCAGTCCGACACTGGGTGTATATGTATTGATAAAAGGTTATAATTGAGGGAAGGAAAAATGGAGATTTAGTGGGGAAGAAATGGATTATTAAAGTAAACTGTGTTAGAAGACAGATGACAGGCTTGGCAAATAATTAAGGTAGAGATAAACTGAAATTGGCACAGATACAGTACATTATGCTCTCAAATATTTGTGAAATCAGAGAGCCAGCCCAAATATTAGCAAGTAAAGTATTAAGTTCATAGAGTGAGTCCAGTGAGTAATGTCCAGGTTGAACAGACAGCAGTTGCTTGTAGAGAAGAGATTGTGAATTTACATATCTTGTTTATACTTTGTCCAGATGGTCAGGTTTTTTGGATGGGTTGAGGTTAGAGTGGTCTCCTTCTGTTAGACTTCGGTTTAAAGCCGGTATAACGCCAAAATATGGATACAGTTCACTTGTAAAATTATGCACTTATTAATATTATGCACCTGCGGCCTGCAGCCGCTCAATGAAAGTTAAATAGAGAATGCTGACATGTGTATGCAATGATTGCAATCAACCCCCAAAACCCACCCACTAAAATGGCAAGTAATACAATTCCTAACACAAACAAACAATGAATACCACAAAGCTAAGAGGAACTTGGTCTAGTTAGCAATACACTGTGCAGATAGTTTAGACCTGGGGTGTCCAACCTTTCACCTTCCCTGGGCCACATTAGAAGATGAAAATTTGGTTTGGGCCGCACATAAAATAAAATAACAGTAACAATACCTGATCATCCAAAAAACCATAGAAAACATAGTTAACATATTAAACTTACTTAGAAATGAAGTTAGTGAGATGTTTGACATTGTTTCTCAGCCACCAATGCATCCATATTTGCTTCGATGGAACTTGTTGCAATTCTCAGTGAGTGCTCAAGGTGCTCATCAGATATTTTGGTTCTAGTTTTATTCTTTGTGTGCTTCATCCTTGAAAATAGCTGCTCACAAATGTAGGTGCTTCCAAATAGCGATGACATGAATAAGGCATGATAGTGAAGGATATTTTTCTCTGGGAACATATATCTTATAGAAGTCCATTAAAGAGACATGGTCAAATTTTTCTTTCAGTTGAATGTCAGATTGGAGCTCTCTGCATTCCATTTGCAAATCGGCAGGTAATATATTTATGTCCCCTGAAAATGGAGTTGCAAATATCAGAAAAGATGGCTGATTTTTTCTAAAATCTTGAAACCTGTTCTCAAATTCCTGTACCAAATTGAAAAGCAAGGCTGCATATTTTTCCGTGTTCACAGAGGCGTGTTTAGCCAATGTGCTAAAATGCATCAAATTTTTTGCCTTCATTTGAGAATGCCATAGTTTCAGTTTCATTTCGAACGCTGTTATAGTTTGAAACATTGTGCTGATCAATTGGTTTTCACCTTGAAGACGCATGTTTAACTCATTTAAATGAGTGGTCAAATCGACTAAAAATGCCAAATCTGTGAGCCACTTTTCATCGTCAAGTTCTGGCACACATTTTGTTTTAGATTCCATAAATGACTTGATTTCATTTCTCATATCATAAAATCTTGCCAGCATTTTCCCTCGACTTAACCATCTTACTTCAGAAAAGTAAATGATGTCCCCATACTCAGCATCCATAAATGTAAGGAATTCCTGGAATTGGCAATGATTCAATCCCTTGGACCTTATGAAATTTACAGCCTTGATGACAATCTGCATGACGTTAGCCATCTTTAAAGCTTTTGCACATAAATTTTCTTGGTGTACTATGCAGTGATATTTCATCATACTGAAATTTTGGGAGGCAATTGCATCATCTTCTATTAATTTTACAAGTCTATCTCTGTTACCTATCATTGCAGGGACACCATCAGTAGCTATGCCAGATATGTTAGCAAATGACAAAGAAAATCGCTGTAATGTATTTTTCACAGCTTCATATAAATCTCTTGCTTTAGTTGTGTCTTTCAGTGGAACTAAAGCAGCCATTTCTTCAGTGATATTATATTTGTCATCAATGCCTCTAATAAAAATTGCCAATTGAGCTGTATCTATAGCATCTGTACTTTCGTCTATCGCCATAGCATAAAATTTAAAATGAGCAGCTCTACTCTTCACAACTTTTTCGATGGATTTTCCTATATATTCAATTCGCCTGGCTACAGTCTGGTGAGACAAACTGATTTTTGAAAAGTCCCCTTTTTTATCCGGGCAAATTATATCAGCCACGGTTTCCATGCATTCCTTAATAAACTCACCATCGCAATACGGTTTTGATTTTTTGGCTATCAGGTTTGCAACCACATAACTGGCTTTGACAATAGAATCTGTTTGAATCAATACTTTTTTAAAATAATTTTGTTGAGATGATAGATTTTTTTTCAGTTCAGCAATTTTGTCTTTACGACACATTCCTTCATACACAGCAAATTTCTCAGCATGTCTTGTCATGTAATGCCTTTTCAAATTGTAGTCTTTGAAAACTGGCACTAATTCTTTGCAAATTAAGCAGATTGCCTTACTATTGGACTCAACAAAAAAGTATTCATCTGTCCACTTTACTTGGAACACTCTTCCTTCATCTTTAATTTTTCTTTTTTTGTGTTTGTTTTTATTTTTTGACATTTCAGAAGCCATGCTGGAATGTAAAAAAAAAGGACTTTTAGAAAGCATGGTTTAATAATCAATGTGATTACTATGTGCATTATGCTACAGATTTCCCTTTCAAATTAATGGGAAGTGGAATGCAATTGGATTTTGATGCAGAATTCCACAGCCAATTTTGTGTCAAAATCCGTTGTGTGAACCCAGCCTTAGTCTCCTGACTACCAGAAAGTGGCTTACCTGAGAGTTCGGATGCTGGGATGAGGACTATCTGCCTTGATGGAGGCTGGTACGAGGACTGTCTGGTTTTATGGATGTTGGTACGAGGCCTGAAGTAATGGATGCCTGGAGGGAGAGAAGATCTTGGTTAAATATGGAGCTATGTGGGTGGAGAATGACAGGAGACTACCAGAAAGTGGCTTACTTGAGAGTTCGGATGCCATGCCAGTGCCCCCTCCAGTATATATGCCATGCCAGTGCCCCCTCCAGTATATATGCCATGCCAGTGCCCCGTCCAGTATATATGCCATGCCAGTGCCCCTCCAGTATATATGCCATGCCAGTGCCCCCTCCAGTTATATAATGCCATGCCAGTGCCTCCTCCAGTATATATGCCATGCCAGTGCCCCGGATCCTGTACCAAGCTCTCTCACCCATCCCCCACCCCCTGCATCAAGCTGAGTCCCCCACCCCCCCCGGCTCCTGTACCAAGCTACCCCAACACCCCACAAATCCCCTGCATCAAGCTGAGTACCCCCAGTCAAACACCCCCACACAGCTACTGTACCAAGCTCTGCTTACCAGGCAGTATCGCTTGTAAGCAGAGCGCAGAAATCACTCGACGGAGCCGCGGCCACCACAGAGTACTGCTACGCCACTGTGACCGCCCAGCATGCGCAATTACGCTGGCGGCACAGTGAGTGAAGGAGAGCGTGGTGGCGTGGTCTGGGGGTGCCGGGACTACAGTGAGCAATCCCGGAACAGCGGGACATATTGTGAATGTCCCGCTGAATCCGGGACACTTGAGAGGTATGCGGGCCGCATTACGAGCCGACCTGGGCCGCATGCGGCCCGCGGGCCGCGGGTTGGACAAGCCTGGTTTAGACAGAGAGATACTGCAGCAGTGATGGAATTTACATAGATATACCTAGTAATCAGTAGATAACTGCAAACATCAGAAAATACTTCCAGCCATGTTTGGTTTTAGATATACCAAGTAATCAGTAGATAACTGCAAACATCAGAAAATACTTCCAGAAATGTTTGGTTTTAGATATACCTAGTAATCAGTAGATAATTGCAAACACCAGAAAATACTTCCAGCAATGTTTGGTTTTAGATATACCAAGTAATCAGTAGATAACTGCAAACATCAGAAAATACTTCCAGCAATGTTTGGTTTTAGATATACCTAGTAATCAGTAGATAACTGCAAACATCAGGAAATACTTCCAGCAATGTTTGGTTTTAGATATACCTAGTAATCAGTAGATAACTGCAAACATCAGAAAATACTTCCAGCAATGTTTGGTTTTAGATCATACTTGCCGACAATCAGCTCCAGCCTTCCGGGAGGGAGCTGATTGTCGGCTAATAGCGGGGGGTGGGGCCGGCCATTGGGGGCGGGGGCGGGGCGGACATATTGGGTCACACTGGGGGCGGAGCCGCATGATTGCGTCATCGTGACTCCGCCCCCTCTTCACAATGCCGTGATTTTAGGCATTGTGAAGCAAGGGGCGGGGCCACGATGACGCGATTCTGCGCGACTCGCGTCACCGGGCCCCCCGCTGTGGGGATTTCTGTTTTTTTCAGGGGGGAGGTGGGGAGGGTGTGAGTCATCCGGGAGGCTTGCCTGCCTTTCCGGGGGGCCGGGAGCGGCACCCGAAAATCGGGAGGCTCCCGGCCAAATCGGGAGGGTAGGCAAGCCTGTTTTAGATATACCTGCAGATGGAGGAGAAAGGCGGGGTCAGTTCACAATCGATAACAGCAGAAGATAAAATCTAATAAAAGCCGGTATAACGCCAAAATATGGATACAGTGCACTTGTATAATTATACACTTATTAATATTATGCACCTGCAGCCTCTCAATGAAAGTTAAATATGAAAGCAAATGACAATCAGCAATTTGCTCCCAAACACTGGAAAATGGACAAAAACTGTTGTTTGAACAAATTGTTTAGATCAAACATTTAACAAACTTGTCTGACAACCATTTTCATCTGTTTTCTGGCATTTAGGAGCAAATTGCTGATCATCATTTACTCCCATACTTACCAGATTTTCATTCCAACCAATCAAATAGTTGGATGGTTGGATGAAAGTTGGTCTAGTGCGTGGCCAGCTTAATGCTATCCAGCAATCACAAACAGACACTAAAGCTGGCCACACACTAGACCAACTTACATCCAACCATCTAACTAGTTGATTGGTTGGAATGAAAATCTGGTAAGGTATGAAAGCAAATGACAATCAGCAATTTGCTCCAAATGCTGGAAAATGGACAATAACTGTTGTTTGAACAAATTGTTTAGATCAAACATTTAACAAACTTGTCTGAATGACCATTTTCATCTGTTTTCTGGCATTTAGGAGAAAATTGCTGATCATCATTTACTCCCATACTTACCAGATTTTCATTCCAACCAACCAACTAATTGGATGGTTGGATGAAAGTTGGTCTAGTGTGTGGCCAGCTTTACCCTATTTGTACCCCACAGGGCTGCCATCAGAAAGAAGAACCAACAAGAGCAGACTTCCTGTTTCTCTTTATGATTGTGATCTGCTTAAAATTGTCTATTACTTACTTCTTCTTTAGCTGGTCTTTCTGTCCTCTCCTCTGCAATGCAATTTATGGTCACTTGGAGCTCTAGGGCACAGTATTCCACCGCGCGACTCCACCCCTATGTGACGTCACATTTTGGTAAATGGTAGAAGTAGGTGGAGGAGATATATACGTATAATAGAAGTAATAACCGGCTTCGGGTACTTTGGGACTGGGGGAGGATGGAAGTCCGGATAATGGAGGAGATGTGCCTCCTTCAGAGCTGGCATTCAGGCGACGAGGTCGGGCCCCCGTCTCTGTCCAGGCCCGCTACTCCAGTCCCAGCAGTCCCCCCTGATGGCGGCCCTGCTACACCAGTTATTACACACACTTACCCTAACTCTGCCCCAGCAATTACATGCACACACTTACTTCAGAAAACAGTCTTTATGGTTGCAGCTCCTCCTCCTCCTGAGTCTGACAGCTGCAGCACAGTCCGTGTAGCCCCGCCCCCATGCTCAGATGTCACTCTCCCTCCCTCACCTCTCCTCTCCGGAAGGAGACTGCAGAGAATGAGCCTGGCGCACCACTTATAAAAACATTGCAGACGGTACCCTGCAAATGGACATTGCGGTGGCACCCCCAAGGGCGGCCTGTGCTTTGCCCTAGTTATGGCCCTGTTACCTAATTTATGCTATTTACCTTTAAAAGCATTCAGCTGTTCACGTAAAAAAAGAGATATTTTAATATGTATTAATAAAAACAAAATCTGTTTAATCTATACAAGCATGAGCATTGTAATAAAAAAAATTATGAAATTAACTTACCTAACACGGCAATTCTGTAATAAACGTTGAACTTTAAACAGTCCAGTCTAGTTTCCCAATTCTATACTATTTCCTTGTGAAGTTGCGAGACACTCACCCGAAAGGACAAGTGACGTTCTCATGTGATGCATCATGCACAGAGAGAGAAATAAGCACATGCACAGCTGCACATTACGCCAAGTTAACCAATAAACATGTTCATGACTGCGTTCTCAAACGCAGATCTGCAGCCCAAATGCACATCAGGGGTCATATTTAGACAGAGTTCAGAAGGAGACACAGGCGCTGTTTCACCATGGTTAGGTCAAAATTTCAGGTCCTTTTAGCCCACTTGGTTCTAGAATCAACTGTTTCTACATGCCTGACTGTCTGCCAGTGCACCAGCTGCTTGCAGGTACATGGATTTTGACCCTGCCCTGTGTAATCCCTTGTCCAGCCAGCCTTCCCTGCCCTGTGGCACCCATCAAGGTTCAACATTCCGTGCCCTGTGCCCTCCTGGGTCCAGCCTTCCTTGCCCTGTGCCCTCCCATTAAGGTCCAGCATTTCTTGCACTCTGCCCCCCCCCCCCAGTTCCGGCCTTCCCTACCTTGTGCCACCCCCCCACCAAGTCTAGCAATCCTGGTGCCCCAATAGGTCCAGTCCATCCTGTCCTGCTCTACCCCTTAGTCTAGCCCACCCTGCTCTGTGCCCCCAGATCCATGCCTCCCTGTCCTCAATGTCCCCTTAGTCCAGGCCTCCATGACCTTCATCCACCAGGTCCTGTCTTAGATGTCCTGTAACCCTCCAGTTGCAGCCCATCATGCCCTCTCATATGGCCCCACCACCCACCTTTCCCCTGTGCCCTTCAAAAACCAATTTTTCTCTTGCCCTGCACCTCATCCTGCTACCTCCCTTTCATCTTCCACTTCTTCCTTCTTCATCCGTTACCATCCACCTCCTCTTCTGAAGGTGATGGAGTCCTATTGGCTGATGATTAGAAGCGACGTGGAGAAACCTAGGCATGGCAGGTGAGCACAATCTTCTGACAAATAATTTTTTCCCTGGCTGGCGAAAACCCTGACGGCAGTACAGTGGCAGAACTAAAGTGTGGTGGGCGCAGGTGCAAGAATATGCTTTGGGCCCCCCTATGCAGTGCCCCCAGTAGTGGTCCCCCTATGCAGTGTCCCCAGTAGTGCCCCTTATACAGTGCCCCCAGAAGTAGTCTGCCCTAGGCAGTGCCCCCAGTAGTAGTCCCCCCTATGCATTGCCCCCAGTAGTAGTCCCCCCCTATGCTTTGCCCCCAGTAGTAGTCCCCCTTATACAGTGCCCCAGTAGCAGCCACCCCCTCTATAAACTATCCCCAGTAGCGGACCCCCATATAGTGCCCTAAGTAGGGGCCACCCCCCTATATAGTGCCCCCAGTAGAGCCCCCCCTATGCAGTGCCAGTGCCCGTGCACCTTACACACACAAAAAAAACCCCACACAACTTACCTGAATCCCCGCTCCTGCCGCGATCGCCACTATCCGCTCCTCCCGTCCCGCTCTGCACTATGGGAGACACGTCTATCCCATCACCTGCTTCGGGGGGAGCTGGAAGGCGCAGCTCATGATTGAGCTCCAGCCGGCTCCCTCCGTGGACTCAGCAGCCAATGACAGTCTGTCTGACTCTAATTGGCTGCCATTACAAACACACTGCCTCTGCTGGCGGCGGTGTGTTTGTTACTGTGTAGTGCGGATCGCTCTCACTGCTGTCTGCACTACACTTAAATACTGTGGGACCCGGGGGACACTGGCGGCGGGTGCAGCGGCTATGGGCCCCTGCACCACAGTGGACCCCGGTACAAGCCACCGGCTGCACTGCCGGAAGTTCCGCCTCTGCGGCAGTAAAATTTGCCAGTTTTCACCAGTGAAGGCTTCACAAGTGTTGTGGTGGTACTTTATGTGGATGTGGCTATTTCAATGTATATTGTAAGAGTTCTGAATTATTAAGTGTAAATAAAGCTTGTTGGAAAATACTTTCACTATTGTGCGCCCCTGCTTTTTACTGCTACACACACACACACATACTGTGTATATATATATATATATATATATATATTTTTTTTTTTTTTTCTTTTTTTTTTCTTTTCGACGTGGCTTTGCTTATTTATGTAGTATAGATTCCATTTTTTTATTGTGTAAATTTACAGCAGTTTTCTCTCCTATATTTCTGAATTTGCATAGTTTCATATGTTATATGACAGATTGCTATATATGATAATAGTGCTTGCATGGGTTTGCTCCAGAAAAAAGTTCCCTTTTCACGAACAGGCATCCTGCCCCTTGTAACTCTAGACTATATATACATAATATGTGGTACCATTTTTTCCAAGAAACAGTAACACAATATCTGACACGGTGCTAAAACTGGAACCACCCATTGCCGCATCTCTAGTTTAAAAAAAAAAAAAATGCTCCCCACAGCAGACTGTAAAAGTCCAGCAATAAGATTTGAATACTGTGTGATAATAGAAATTAAGAGAGTCCACACTACACAGTAAAACAAACACACTGCTGCCGGCGCCAGGTAGTACATAGTGAGTGTACTACCCGGTTGCGGTGTGAAGTGGGTGAAGGGAGAGACGTCATGACATCTCTGCCATAGTGCCGAACGGGAAAAGCGGACGGTGTTGGGTGCAGGATCGGGGATTCGGGTAAGTATAGTATTTTGTGTGCCTGCATGTTATATATGTAAGGTTTACTACTGGGGGCACTGTATAAGGGGCACTACTGGGGCACTGAATAAGGGGCACTACTGGGGGCACTGTATAAAGGGCATTGTATAAGGAGCACTGTATAAGGGGGATTACTGGGGGCACTATATAAGGGGCACTGTATACGGGGCACTGCATAAGGAGCACTATTGGGGGAACTGTATAAGGGGCACTACTGGGGTCACTATATAAGGGGCACTACTGGGGGCACTGCATATAGGGCTCTACTAGGGGCACTGCATAAGGTGCATTGCCTAATGTGCACTACAATGGGGTATTGCGTAAGGGGCACTACTACTGGGGGCACTACATAATGTGCACTACAACAGGGGGCATTTCATAAGTAGCACTACTACTGGGGGCACTATTACAGGAGGCATTGCATAAGGGGCACTGCTACTGGGGACATTGCATAAGGGGCACTACTACAGTGGGCATTGCATAAGGGGCACTTCTACTGGGGGCATTATGGTGCATCTGGAATGGAAAGGAATGTTCCCAGAGTGACGAGAAACGGAGGTGTGTCATGTTGACACGCCCCTATTTTTCAGTGACCACGCCCACTTTTTCGGCACATACAAATTCTTAGAGGCGGGAGTGTGAGGAAGTAAACAGTTAGGCTATTCGAGCACATCTACATTGATCCCCAATGTTAGTGCATCTTTTGGGGGGTCCAGACTGATTTACCCAATTCTGACAGCATTTTCCCCCTTTTGAATTCGCCGCTTGTCGTTTTCGCCTGGTTTGTAATTGAATAGGGTGAATAGCGGAGATACGCATGATAAGTTTCCGCGTCCAAAACAGGTGAAACTTATCCACGGGTGCGAAACTAATTGAATACAGCCCTATCTTGGAATGTCCAGAAAATTTCTGTATTATGAGTGTTTCTCATGTGAGTAAACAAGCCTCCTGGATCCGTAGTGAAATGTAGGGGCTTGATGATGCAATTAGCTGTGATCAGGGGTGGATTTACCGCTAATCAACCTAAGCTGCCGCCTAGGGCCCGGCAGGTCCCAAGGGGCCCGTAGCAGGTCCCCTCTGAAATCTGTCCCTAGAGAGAACCTGGCCCTGCTGCGCTGTGTTCGCACAGCGCACAAGCAGCAGGCAGTATAGCATCAGCACACAGCACAGTGGGGGAGGAGAAGGGAAGAGGCGGAGTTACAGGCCAGGCGAGATTGGTCTCACACACTATTGTGGGGCCGGGTGCCATGATCAGGCAGTGTTCAGTGTTTGGTAAAGCTCTGTGACACGGAGCTCTAGCTGCTGCAATAAAGTTTTATTTATTTTTTTTGTATATTGGCACAGCGCGCGTGACGTCATGACATCACGTGCCGTGCACTGTGCAGAGAGTCTGACACTGTCGGAGAGGAGCCACTGAAGAGGAGCATCAGGGAGCAAGAGTGGATACTCTGAGAATGGTAAGTCACCCTGTTCGTTCCCTGTCCCCTATCTTGTGGCCCCATCATTTCTGTCCTGGCCTTGTCACCCATATCTCCTGTTCCCTATATTCTGTCCTGACCTTGTCACCCATATCTCCTGTTCCCTATGTTTTGTCCTGACCTTGTCACCCATATCTCCTGTTCCCTATGTTCTGTCCTGACCTTGTCACCCATATTTACTGTCCCCTCTGTTCTGGTTCTGTCACCTTTTTCCTGGTACTGTCAATGCTGTCCTGGACCTGTCACCTCTATACTGCCCCACTGTCCTGTCCCTGTCACCTCTGTCCTGGTCCTATCACCTCTGTCCTGGCCCTGTCACCTCATTCATGTCCCTGTTACCTCTGCCCTGTACCTACACCCCTCTCTCTCTTGTCCCTCTATTCTATCCTGGCCCTGTATCCCCTGCCATCACCAGTGGCAGATCCAGGGGGGGCGATCGCCCCTCGTAACACAACCAAAGGAAAATGTTTTTCCCTCATAAGGGGGCGTGACCACGGACCCGCGATTAGGCCATGCCCCCTTGATCCAGCCGGCTCTCTGCAGGGACAAGTGCTCAGTAAGAGGAAGAGCCTGAGGAGCAGGCAGTGCACACTACACTGGCTGCCGTGGTTGGAGCAGCAGGATGCCGATCTCAAAGAAAAAGAAGCAGTCCAGCTGCCAAAATGAAGGTAAGTTGGAGGGGGCCGGGGAGCTGGTTGGTTGATGAGGTTACTCGGGGCTGGTGGCGGGAATGACAGGGGCCTGGAAGGGAGACAGGATGACAGGGGCCTGGAGGGGAGACAGGAGGCTGGAATGTTGTGGGGCTGGAAGGGACACGGGACTGGAGGCTGGAATGACAGGTGGCTGGAAGGGACACAGCTGGCTGAAAGCTGAATGACAGGGGCTGGAGGGGACACAGGACCGAAGGCTGGAATGATGAGGGGACAGGAGGCTGGAATGACACCTGGCTGGAGGGGATACATAGGGATGAAGGCTGGAATGATGTGGGGTTGAAGGGGACAGAAGGCTGTAATGACAGGTGGCTGGAGGGGACACAGAGGCTGAAGGCTTGAATGATGAGGGGCTGTAGGGGACAGGAGGCTGGAATGACAGGTGCTGGAGGGGACACAGAGGGCTGAAGGCTGGAATGATGAGGGGCTGTAGTGGACAGGAGGCTGGAATGACAGGTGGCTGGACGGGACATAGAGGGCTGAAGGCTGGAATGATGAGGGGCTGGAGGGGACACAGAGGGCTGAATGGCTGAAATGATGAGGAGCTGGAGGGGACAGGAGGTTGGAGGGGACACAGGGGGCTTAAGGCTGGAATGATGGGGGGCTGGAGGGTACACTGAGGACTGGAGGCTGGAATGACGCAACTGGAGGGGACATAAAGGGGTGGAAGCTGGACGGAACATGGGGCAGGAGGCTGGAGGGGACACAGGGGGCACATTTTTGGTTGAACTTCTGTTGTACGATGATGACATTGGTTTTATTCCTACACAAACAGGCATCTTCCGGACCATGTGATCTTCAACGTGAATAGTGACTACTGATTGAGGACACTGTCTGCCCACGGAGGATCAATTTCTTCAGAGGTTCCCCATTGCCAAGAAACCACCATATAGGTAAGGTGAGTTTTTATTTAGCACACACAAATACAGTATTGATTTTTTTGTCCTTTTAAGTGGGGCACCAAAAGCCCTGAGCTCTACTTGGTCTAGCCCATCCCTGATATGACACACAAGGTCCCCCCTCCTCCATACAAGGACCCAAAGCATATATGTGAAAACTGACATGTGTGTGGCAGTATAATATACCTTGTATGAATAGATCCACGTGAAGTACATCCTGCCCATGGACAGTGGAGAGGAAGTACATGGTACAAAACAAGGAATAGAAAATACAGCAACCAGTGATGCAGTTTGGGCATGACATACATGGTTGACTGAAACGTATGTAATATGATACACACTGTATAAATAGATCCATATGTTTGTTCATCCTTCCCAAGAAAGAACCATCCGAAGCAGCCATCTGCGGTGCACTGCGGTTACATCTGGCAGGGTGTGCAAGTAGTGGAAGTAGAACATCCAGGCGGAGAGGAGAAGAAAAAAAATGAGAGGCTGAATACAAAGGTTTAAAAGGCCGTATTAAAAGAATGGTGACAGCATTCTAAGTTAAAAACCAAGTTAAAGTTAATCAGAAATTAAAAATAATGTAGTAAGTTGCAACAAGCCATATGACTCAGCTTGAGTGTGCGATCTTATCGCATCAAGCAGTTTGTTAAGTGCGATTAGGCTGCAGCATGAGACTTTCCCCGAAACCCAGTCTCAGGGGAGTTGAATGGAAGGTGGAGTAGAAGCATTCCTGAGCTGCAGTGTTTGAGAAATTGTTTAGTTTGGGGTTAGAAAGTAATCCAAAGTATAAATCTAGTTTAAACTCCAGTTCTTACTCCATGCTTCAGATGACATGCTTAAGATGCAGGCAAAGATGGCAGGCACAGCCTGTGTGTGCAGGCTTTCAAAAAATTCACTTTTGTAGGACACGCTGGGTCATCTGGTACAGAGGGATGGCGTGTTTGAGCAGTTTGTTCAACAAGCTAATTAAATGGTGGGAAGCTGCAGGTACAGGATATTACTGTGTACTCTGCACCAGGAAAAAGTAAAACACATGTTTTAACTGGGAATTAATTGTATGATATTTTGCATTCACATTTATTTGCTGAGTCTAGACCAAATGAATATGCATAACTACTAACTGTACGGATTTAGGCAGGCAAGATGAGATTTTAGGGACTATCCTGTGGATATACAATTTTTTACAATACTTCAGTGTATAGAGGTTTGTTTTTTGTTTTATTTAATAATGTTACCAGGCAAATGAAGTTAAACATGTTCTACAACTGTGCATTTGATTTTTGTTTATATACTATATCTATATATTTTTTTCCTTTGAAGCAATACACTCTACTTTGGCAAGTAATATAATCTGTGTTGTTTGATCAAGCAGCTTCCGTGGGCACACAAACACTAATTTGAAATAAATTTTCAACTATGTGATCAATGAAGGTGTTTGCTTTTTTCCCAAAATTGAACCAACTAATAACTTTAGTAGCTAAAGCATAATGGGCCTGATTCAGATATGTATGCTAATAAGATCGCAGCTGCGATCCCGTATGCCGGTGCTGTGCATTACTATGCAAATGTCACGGGACGCTAAGATATTGATTGAGAAGCCCATCAGGGCCATTGCAAATCCAAGCAACTGCTTACACATACAGTATGCAGCCATCGTCTCAGATCATTCCATAATGCAACTGCGGCGTCACCAAGGTACCTTGGCGGGTGTGAAGTGCGACCGTGACGGATGTGCAGTCGCCGATAATCGCTCAACTGTGTAAATATTGGCATTGTGTACATATTTGAATCAGGCCCAATTTTCATAGTATGATGCAAAGTCCTTAAACATAGCTACATCTTTTTCCAGACACATTATGAAAAACTGATAACATACAGAAAGGCATAAGTTTCAAAGTACATGTCTATCAAAGTCAGTTTTTTTATCTATGCTTGGATATATAGGCAGGGCTGGCTCCAGCTTGATCCGCGTCCTGTGCGGTGAGGTATCCAGACGCTGAAAGGGGACGTGGCCTAATTACCATAGGACACGGCCCCTAAATGACGCTATTTGTGGGCGTGCCTGTATGGCACTCCTCCAATTTAACGTCAGGCTGGTGGCAAGTCCAGCACTACACCAGTAGCTGGGCTGCCCCCAGCTCTCTCCCTGCGCTGAATGGATGCCAAGCGCATGCGCGCGGCATCCATTCTTGTTCCCAGAGGCCGGCACCGCAGCACAGCTGCGGCAGTGGAGGTTCCCAGCATCCCGACCACTCGCAGAACACTTCGTCCCACGGGTGGAACAGTGGGACAGTGCCTGAAAAATGGGACTGTCTCGCTGAAATCCGGAATGGCTGGGAGAGGAGTGCCCTCCATGGGGTAGTGCCCCTGTTCGACTGCACTGGTCAAACATGCCTCGAGCTGGCCCTGTACATAGGGTACAAAACAACATATAAATATATGTCAGTGGTTCCAAAACATCCCAGTATCACGGCTCCCTAGAGTATCAGCATTTTTTTTACAGCATCACTAGGCCAAAATTTTCTTCATAAAAAAAATATTTAATAAGGTAAATTGTGCTTACCTGTCATACATAGGTTCAGTTATGTGTTGGGGGACATAATTATTCTTCTGTTTGTCCACATATTTTATGGCTGACAGCCAGCAGCATATCACATTATATAAAATCTGCCTGTTCGTTCGGGCTAATGTCTTGTACCTTTTGATAGAGTTTGATGGGGTTTTCACTATTCTATACAGCATTGATTGAGGAAGGTTTAGATGAATGAACTATTCAACTGTGACAAAAAGGAGCTAAACAGTCATGATTTTAATGAAGCAAGTGACAAGAAAAATTCTTGCACCAAGCTGCTGTATGGGAGCTGGCCAGGGTGCTGAAACGCAAGAGAGCATCTGAAACTGAGGCTTCGAATGAAACAAGTCACAGAAAAAACTGTTGTGCTGTGTGATTGACTGACTGCTACAGGGCTGAGGGCTGCACTCTGATTGGCTCTCTGAGACAGTGAGAGCCAATCAGAGATAGCAGTGTGTACTGTTGCTTAGCAGCAGCCTAGAAAGAGGAGGGAGTCAGGGACTGAGTAGGGTCACGTCTGAGGCAGAGAGTGAGAGACAGCCTCCAATTAACTCATTAAGATGCCCTGATACAGACACAGTAGCCAGGAAGGAGTCAGGGGAGACATCGCTATCAGGAATTTAACAAAATAAAATAAAAAACATCGGATCACCATCAAATGACTTCCATTTGATGGTGGCAAACATCTGACCACCACCATCAAATGGTAAAAACACTACAATTGGAATAAAAACATCAATGGTTGTCCATCCCTACACTGAACCTGTAGACGGACTCCGGTCACTACTCCTCCACCGTGAAGTGCTCCCTCTCCAACATAATGTTCCTGCTCAGCCACATGCCCTTGGTGAACAAGAGGCACCTCCCATGGAATCAGTGCTGTTCTTGGACAGGGGCACTATGGGGAGGATGCTCAATAGGAAGCCCAGCAAATACAGGGTACATTGTGCAAAGAGGATATTTCTCTTCGCCATTTTTGGCAGCTGAGGTGGGCTGTGCATGGAGGCAACGGAAATATACACAGGTGCCTAAGCCCCAGGGACATGCTGCTGATATTGCTTACAGTAGCTGTAATACAAATCTCTCATCCATGATCCTTCTGCCCTTCCCAGCACATCCCAGTGGCCGGGCCCTGCCAGCTGCAGGGCAGCAGCAGAGGGGGTTGTGGTGACACTAGTGAGAAGCAGAAGTGAAGTGAGAAGCAGGGGATTGTTGTGAGATGCAGAGGCCTGTTTGTAATGCAGGGTGAGAAGCCTGGGCCTTTGGTGAAATATAGGATGCAGTGGTGAAATGCAGGGGGCTGTAGTGAGAAGCAGGAGGCTGTTGTGAGATGCAGGGTGCAGGAGTAAGAAGCAGGAGGCTGTAAGAAGCAGTGAGATGCAGGGGGCTGGGGTGTTAGCTAAAATGATGTAATTTGGGCCTGATTTTGTTCCTACAGTACTATTAACCTCAATAACAATACTTTCCAGTCATTTCAAGTCAATTTTGTCCAACTCACAATATTGTTTTCACCCATATTGGCCAAAGACTGCAGCGAGCTAACTGGCTAAACCCAGTGACAAAGCAGTGGCACAAACACATGGCAGTTTAAAAAATAGCACATCTAGGAAGCGTAGTGCCAATGCAGTGGCACACAGGATGGCAGTTTTTTTTAAACAATATTTATTCGTTTTCAAAAGGCATAAAAAAGGTACATACAAGTTAGTTATACCAATGGAAATATACAGTACAATAGTGCAATATGACAATCTAAGAAGGAATATAGATGAGGAGACATATACAGAATCATCTAGATAGTGATAACCAGTAGCGTTTTCCAACAAAGGAGTAATATAACATTTTATGTAGTATACCAATAAATGATACAGATGATGAAATAGAGGTACTTGTGAGCAGTCAAACTGATAAATCTAGTATTCCACTGAGAAACCATAATCTATAATATAAATAGCGGTATATCTCTATATAAGAAGAAATTAACGATACTTAAAAAGGGCTATTAGCCAAGTAAGAGAAAAAGACAAGGGAAGTACATGAGGGAAGAGGGATGGAAGCTAACTATGGATTACTGGAGAACAGTAACATTTTGTAAAGTAAGGAAGGACATAAATAAATAGAAAAATATAGGTAACAAAATATAAAGTAAACCATATGATTTTTAAGAGAGAAATACCACATATACAGGCAATGATTATAGACAATTATAATAATTTAAGTTATTACTCTGAAGCCGCAAATATTTGTTTTAGTAGGAACCAAACCGTGGTTTTGAATATCTTTAAAATATGGTTCTGGTTGGGTAAATCCAATTTGTTAATGTACATTTCCCATTTCTTATAGAATTTTTCAGTCCCATTATTTACATCTGGAAAGGTGGAACATCTGTCAAAATAAAGAAGCTGTAGCATTTTTTATTAGGATGCCAGTTTAATATAATCTGTATAATGCTATAGAATGTTTTCATTAATCAAGAACTAGGTCAGAGGCTCGAGGCCAGCATAGGTAAATGTTGGTTGAGTACTATTTAGTGGAAGCCAGATAAAGCATTGATTGATTGAATGATTCATTACAGAATATAACTATAAATTAAAATAACTAATAAATGAAACAAACCATTAAAAAACAAGAATCCAAATGAGATTGATTGATTGATTGATTGATTGATTGATTGATTGATTGATTGATTACAGAATATAATTGTAGATAATTTAAAAAAATGATAAATGGAACAGACCACTAAAAAACTGATTGATTACATAAAATAACTGTAAATAAAAAAATTATAAATGGAAAAAACCTTTGAAAATCAAGAATCCCAATGAGCATAATTAATTAATTAATTAATTAGTGTTAATAATTTAACTATAAAAAAATCAGAGAAATGAAAAATACTACTAAAGAACAAGCATGCAAAATCCCAATGAGACGGATTCGTCAAGATTCAAGGCAGAATAATAGCCTAGTCAAGTTGAATAATTAATTATTAATTATATGATTTGATGATAGTAGTGTGTGGGCCTGATTCAGACCCGCTCGCGAGCGCATAGCGACTGCAAGCAGGTCATTGGTTGGGCAGTGCCACGTGCGGCGTGCGCGAGCCCTGGAACAAGCGAAAACTTTACTCGCTCAGGGCTTGCAGCAAAATGGGGCTGCTGTCGATGTTGATCGACAGCTCGCCCCGTTTTGTAGGGGGGTCGGGGGGGGGGTGGCTGCACAAACGGAGGTGTTCCCGAAGGAATGCCTGCCGTTTGTGGGTGGCCCTACTGACATCACACGTGATGTCAGTAGTGCACTTTCTGCTCTATTAAAACAGAAAGTTCACTGGGGCTTGCAATGGACGAGACCCTACCACAAGGGTCTCGTCGCAAGCCCGATAGTCACGATAATCGCGACCATCGCCAGGCCGCCCGCACATCTATACGAGCGGCCTGGAGGCAGATTTAAAAAAAAAAAAAAATTTGCCCTGAAAAAAAAAATCTGCCCTAATTCAGAGCGAACGCTTGCAAATAGCGACCGCCTCTGAATCAGGCCCAGTATCTGCTGAGAAGTTGCCGGATTAGGGCCTATACACCTGAATGAGAAGCTGGTGATGGATGGCATTGCAAAATACAATAGAATATTAAAGCCCCAGTAAAGTACAGTAATATACACTGCCTGATCATGGGAGGTATGGCCACGCCCCCTTAGCGAGAAAAAATTTTTTTGCCACTGCACGCTGGGGAGGGGGGCGCTGTGAGCCCATCAGCCCGGCGCATAGCCAGTGGGGTTCGTGATCAGTGTGATTGCTCTTCCCACAGGCATAGGAGACTGCTGTGGCTGCTACTTAGCAGCCGCGAGCAGTCTCCCAGTGTAGCCCAGCACATAGCAGCGTGTGCTGGGCTGTTTTGATTTAAGAGGGTGGTGGGGGCAGCGCTGGACCCGGGCCCCTCTAGCAAGCCTGTGCCCGGGTAATTAGTACCCACTCCCACCCCCCTCTTGGCACCCCTGTACACTGCCTGTCAAACACACACAATCTTGGCAGGGGCGTATCTATAATGGGTGCAGGTGTGCGGGGAACATGGGCCCCTGGGTCCAGGGGGGCCCTGCACCACAAACCCTGCACCCATAATATTACTTACCTCTCCTAGTCCCACGTCGGCGCGGGGGTCCGGCGTTGTGAAACGACTGGAAAATGGCCGCGGCATTCATTATAGACTCTGGGCACACTCTAGTGCCCAGAGTCTATAACTCTGGCGCTGGCCGTGCACAGCTCAATGTGCTGCCGGCCGGCGGGCAGAGAGGAGGGGGCCCATGTCGGAGAATGCACACGGGCCCCTTCCTCTCTAGAAACGCCCCTGAATCTTGGCAAAACTCATAATGAAAAGTGGTGCACAATGCAATGGTCCTTGGAGCCTTCCACCCTCACTTATCTTGTATATTTAAAAGGGCATGCAGTTTAACAAGCCAATTACTTTAGGGACTGCCACTTTTGTAGCTAAAGTGGGGTTTGTTTGAGCCCCCACAAAACAAGCTTGATGCAGTTAACTGTGTTGTTAATCATGTCTACAGTTTAAAGATGTCATTTTCATCCTCATCCTCACCTCATCAGTGTTAATATCCTCCTCATCATCACACAAATATTAGGTTATCTCCACTGGAATCCACCATTACAGTAGTCTCTCTACTTTGTTGTAATTGGCCTTCCTCTTAGAATTTGCAGTTCGTGTTTATGAACATTAGTTTTTCCACATTTTAGTAAGTAGCCTCCTATGCCGATTGCTCACAATGTTTCCAGCTGCGCTAAACACAATTTCTGTGTACACACTGGAGAGTGGGCAGCTTAAGTAAAGCAAAGCTAGTTTGTACAAGGGGCTCTAAATTTCATTGTTTCCTTCCAGTATTCAAAGTGTGTGACATGCAACTTTGTACATTATCATTAAAATAATTATCCACCATTCTATTGATGCTTACTGTTTCTGATTGAGTCATGATAAAGGTATCAATAATTCTTTTAAGCCTGACCAGATGTCATAATGGTGTTTCACTCAGGTGTGTATTGTGTCATGTGCCACTTGAGCTGTCAACTTGCTTGCAAGGAGCTCTTTGCATCTCTTGAGATCTGTGCTAGGTGGAATGAAAGACATTACATAGGACTTAAACCTAGGAAGCAAGGTTGCAAAAATATAGTGATCCAATTGCAAGATGTTGTAGCAACATTTGGTCCTGGTGAAGTGAATAAAGAACTTGATCTGCAAGTCCAACATACTTGAAATCTTTTTGTTTCATCTCCTCCTTCAGTTTCTGTAGCTGCTTTTCCAGTAGTTTAACCTGACTCAGGATGGAAGTGTCTGAACTCACTTCATTGATTACTATTTCAAATGGTTTCAGTATTTTGCATAAAATGGAGAGTATTCTCCACTGTGCTGGAAAAAAATACATTCCCCTTCCTCTCCTTATGTCATGACTTGTTGTGCAGATTTTGATGGCTTTTTGATACTGTTCCAGTCTCTGAAGCATACTGTATAAAGGTTGGAATTCCACCTGGTTACTACCTCTCATTTCAGTTGGTGGAACGGCAAATTGAACTGTTCTTGCTGCTGCTGCAATCTTTTACATGCGGTTGCTGAATGCTTGAAAA
Source organism: Taudactylus pleione (assembly GCA_031769625.1). Taxonomy (NCBI): domain Eukaryota; kingdom Metazoa; phylum Chordata; class Amphibia; order Anura; family Myobatrachidae; genus Taudactylus; species Taudactylus pleione. Next base: position 10,976,840 of record JAUIMM010000025.1, on the reverse strand, counting down.
ATGCATAGAAATGTTACAGGCCACAGACTGCATGTACCTGTCATTTTAAAAAAAAAAATATTAACCATCAAGTTGATACAAGTCGCCAGCATGCCTTGTTGCTTACTCATGCTTTGGGTGTCTCTCCTCCAGGTCACCAGTCACTCTCCCAGAATCCTGCTCATGGACAACTGGGATGGCATCTCAAGTTGCTAGGAGATTGGAACGCTGGTCCATGGCTTGTGATACTGGATGACATTTCCTTCTCACCTGCAGATTCCATTAATCACCTGCCTTGCATCCATTGGTTCAGCACCTTTCTTAAGCCTGTTGGTTCATCGCCGGCTTGCCGGCTATAGCGTGTCTTTACGTGTCCTTCTGGTTCCTGCCAATCGTGGTCCTGCTCATCTGTGCCTGTTATGCTGAGTTCTGGAATTCTAATCCTACACTCTCGCTCCGTCAGCTAGAGTGTTCATTTTGTGCTGCCTATGGTGCTCCTGGGCTGTGCTGTGCCTGTGGCCTCGCCGCTCATTGTAATCATTTATAACCATCTCAGCCTGTTATCATCTCGGCTCTTGAAACCATATCCCAGCTTTCTAGCTGCACCTCGGCCCACCAGGCTGCACCTTAGCCTGTTACCATCTCGGCTCTCAAAGCTGCATCCTGGCTGTCTAGCTGCACTTCGGCCCACAAGGCTGCATCTCAGCCTGTTACCATCTTGCTTCTCAAAGCCATATCCCAGCAATCTAACTGCACCTCGGCCCACAAGGGCACATCTCAGCCTGTTACCATCTCAGCTCTCAAAGCCGCATCCCAGCTGTCAAGCCGCACCTCGGCTCTCCAAGCCGAACCTCAATCAGTCACATAACATCTTGTGGCCTTAAGTTAACCGTGTAAGCCTTTACTATCTCGAGTTAAGTCCAGGCGGCCACCTAAGTATCAGTGTTAAATTCTAAGGGAACAGCGGGTGGCTATTATTGGTGAAGACTTCATCCGAGTGATTTTAGAGGTCTTACATGGTGAGACCTAGGAGACCGTAACACAAGTTTAATGTGTGTGCAAAACATGGTATGTGTTCAAATCCACCCAGTTGTAATACTGGTACAATTTAACTTGCATTATCAGAAATGACAAATCCTGTGGAGAATCTTAGCGGGGTAAGCAATTTTGCTATCACATCTCAACAGGTTGACAGTGGTATACCTCACAGTGAAGCCAGAGATACAGAGAGTAGCCTGCCTGTGAATGAGCTGGTGTCGTATATTAGATACTGCTGCTGCTGAAGGTGATACACCCACCCAGTGGCCTGTCATAGTCATGTAATCTTTAGTTTGACCAGTACCACTTGTCCACATATCTGTAGTGGATACTCAGCAATTCGGCATTAACTAGGCCAAGAATATGTGTTTTTTTTACTTCCTGGTACAGGTGAGGAATTGTTGTTCTGGTAAAATATTGAGATTAAATTTGGTAGCGGGAACACAGGACCTCAGTTAACAATTATCTAAAACCAGATGGATTGATGGAGAATATTGGATGCAGATCTAATGCTAGCATAGCCATCATGGCTTCAGTGATCTGTTTTGCAACTGGATGGCTGCTTTCATACTTATTTCCTCTTGAAAATGATGTTTCACAGTGAATTGTTGTTTAAAACTACTATTCTTCTTGGTCCCCCTTCTATGATGAAGATTCACACCCAGCAGCAGTCCTAGCTTGCAGGATTCCTCTTGGGAAACCTGAATAGAGGAGGAGTCAGTTAGCTTTTGCCACATTCTCCTTCTGAATTGTATCAATTTCTTCTTGTCCAACACATTCATCATCATCAACATCATCATTAACGTCAGATATACAAATATTCCCCTAATTTTGTTGCAATTTTACAGTAGCATCCTCAATTTCTATATCACCATAATTTCTTTTACTGTTACTCATCCTCACATTTGCAGAGGAAATTGTGGAAGGAGGCTTGTCTACAATTACAGTTTCAGAAATATCAGACTCACACATAACAGTGGACATCTTTAGACTCTCCTTAGTGATCTGTGAAGTTTGTGAAAACACAGTTTGTTCTTCAGGCTTAGTGTTCTTTTTGTGTCCTGATTTTCCTATTTGATAGGTGACACCTCTAGAATCAGAGTGAGAAAGTGTTGCATGCGAGGTTATTATAGATAATGCCTAAAGCTGGGTACACACTGAGACGATATGTAATTTCCATCTGAATCGGAACAACATATCAGCCATATCACTCTGAGCCGGACGCTATTTGCAGATGCTCGTTCAGAAAAAGGGGCTGGCTATTTAAATTAAGCACTCGCTCTTTGCGGTCTGTTGACTCCTCTATGTCAGAATGAGCGAACAAAACATGCGCTCACTATTTTGGAAAAAACGCCCCCTGGCCGCTCGCATCATATGTCATCTCTGCTATTTATTTGATTAATCGAGTAAATCGTAAGGCGTATGAACTGCTCGCAGTGCTTCTGGTAGCATTTTCCTACTGCAATCATGCGAGCAGTTCAGGCTAAAAGACAACCAAGTGACGTGATCAATGACACTGCTTTGTTAATTATGCACACCCTTAAAACGCCCGTTTTGACCGTTTGGCACGCCTGCGTTCGGATCTCCACTCCCCGTTTTCAAGCACCTTCCCCTGTTACCACCCACAAACGCCTCAATCTGTCACTCAAATTAGCAGGCATTCGCTATTTTGCGAGCACACAATTTTCGACCGCACTGACTGGTTCGCGCATGCATACTAAAACCCATACGCATGCGCAGATGTGCGAACATCGCTCGGAGCGAACGAGCGGCCGCTTACGAGCAGCTCTGAATCAGGCCCTCTGTCTGTACCCGGCTTAACTGTTTTTATCTCTGGCTAGGCATGCTAGGGCATGAAACAGCAGTAACAGGATAACCACTTGCAAAGAAAGGCCATGGTCTGACTCTTTACTTGTCACTGCGTGTGGTTTGTGGCATGTTGGCAATTTTACGTTTTCGGCAGTAAATTCTCCTGTTATTGTTCGAGGTGTTTTTTTCTTTAAGACTGAAATATTGTTTAGATTTCAAGTACTGTTCTTTCCCCTTATCCACCTTTAGTAGATGTTGAAGTACTATCATTACTGGCAGCAGCCGCAGCACTAGTACTGAGTTGCTATTCCTGCTCTTCTATTGACTGATCCATGGTTGGTTTTATTTTTGACACCAGTCAAGAAATATTTTTTTTACACTTTAGAATTATTTTGGGGTACAAGATGATGGGTGGATACCACCACACACACCGTCACTTACACTGACTAGAATTTTTTTTTGCAGTCATTTCTTTGTTTTTTTATACAGAAACAACACTGACAATTGCTTTCATACACTAGGAGGAACAGGTCTTTGTGATAATTGTTTTGGGCTACAAGATGATACCACTACAAACCCCGTCATTTACACTGGAAGGTATACACATTATGCACATTTTTGTGGACTAATTTCTTTTTATACACAAACAACACTGTCAATTGTTTTCATGTACTAGGAGGAACAGGTTATAATTGTTTTGGGGTGCAGATGATGGGGGGATACCACCACACAGAACAGTAATATACGCTGTGTCACACTTTTTGAAATATACAATAACAGTTTTAAAATCAATTAGAAGAGACTGCAGTTTAGTTTTTGTTAGACCACAACAGGGAAAAAAATATTTATTTGCATTTTTTTCCCTATAACTGGGAAAAAAGTCAAATAAAGGAAGTCTTCTTGGGATGCAGCTGCCTCAGACAAAGTAGATAATTTTTTAGACAGATACTGTATATAAATATATATATACACAGTATATATGTATATATATGTATATACATATATATATATTCTGCAGATAGATTTCAAAAAAGGGCCATGGTCTCGTAGGGAAAGCGCATGGCCATGCTATAGTACCCCCAATTCACATTACACCACACAGTAGTGCCCCTTATTCACATTACACTTCATAGTAGTGTCCTTTATACACGTTACACTACACTATAGTAGTGCCCCTTATACATTATGCAACACAATAGTAGTGCCCCTTACACATTATAACCGCACAGTTATATTGCACTTTACACACTATGCCCACAGTACAAATCCCCACTCCCCATTACACATTATGCTACACAGTACAAATTCCCCCCATTACACATTATGCTACACAGTACAAATTCCCCCTATTACACATTTTGACATACAGTACAAACCCCCCCTTACACATTATGCCCGCCCCCAAGGTCTCTCTACTAGATGGAGCACTTACCTGCACAGTCACTGTGGGAGCCGGGGGAAGCTGCAGTCCAACCTGTGCTGCTTCTTCTGCAGGCTGCAGCCCAATGCCGAAAGGAACGTCTCCTCGATGCAGGGCACTGTGGGACTGCACTGGGAGAGATGTCACTGAGTCTGTCACAGTCCCTAAAAACACTACAGGAGATGTGGGGTGGGTCAGAGAAGAACCGGTATTTTACATTGCAGCAGTAGATGAGAGGCGAGCTAGAGGGGGTGATTGCGGGTGTAGCTGGCTGGTTCTGCCAACAGGGCATGTGTGCTCGACTGTAGTTATGGCCCTGACAATAGCAGCTGTAGCTACTGTGTAAAAAGGTGAAAAACACTTGGGCGCTCTCTCAGTTCAGGCAGTCAGCCAGTCAGGAACGAAATAAGGAAGGAATGAGAAGATGAGAATGAGAAGATACAGAAAAGTGTTCCATTAGTAACAGTATATTAAAGCTTTACATTTGTAAGAAGTAGCAGCTTAGGGGGTCTATGTAGTAAGCAGGCCCAGCCCATCCCTCCCATTTTCCGGGAGGGATGAGACCGGGGTCTGCATCAGCGGACGCAGATTCCTGGCCTCTTGCATGTCCAGGCACCGGCCAGGCTGCAGGAATCATCCACTTCTGCAACCTGACCAAAGAAGCAAACATCACGATCATTGGTTGTGATGGTTGCGATGGAGATCCCAACGATCACAAATGCAGCAACTAGGTGTCTGACACCTCCTACTATATTTGCATTTGAGATGGATGGATTTGCACAGCAGTTTGTGTGTGACTCTGCAAATCCGTCCATCTCTGAAACAGACCCTATGTGCGGAGGATAGAGGGTGGTGGTGGCGGAGGTTGGGGCAGCGGGAAGGGGCCCCAGAGAAACCAGTGTACTGGGCCCCAAGAGTTTTGTTGCCGGCCCTGGTAGTAAACCTTGGAAAAAGATAAAGTGCCAACCAATCAGCTACTTTAAACACAGCCTGTAAAGTGAGTGTTTGGAGTTGATTGGTTGGTACTTTATCTCCATCCACTTCACCTCTTTCCAATGCATAGTACACAGAGGCGTCACTAGGGTTGGTGTCACCAGGTGCTGTAACTCATGGTGTCACCCCCCAAAAAGAAATCAGGAACAAGGTGCGCAGCTCTGCGCTCTCTCCCCCTACCAGTCCAGTACTCAGCACTGCAGTTCTTCTCCCAGAATGCCAGGTGGCACGAGGCCGGCGTGATGACATCATACCCTACTTTCTGGGTAAAGACAACCAACTGATCCAAAACGCTGCTGGTGCCAGTCCATCCTCACCGCCCCCGCAGCGGGGGTGGTAGTGGGGAGCGGACTGGTGAGCGGGGGCAGGGATGGATTGGGATGAAAAACCAGCCCGTGAAGTTTATGGAAGCAGCCCCAATGAGGGCAGGGTCTGTGAAGAGGGGTGGGAACACTCCTCCTTTAGGCTAATGCCACTACAATGCCCTTCCCAGGTGTACATCCATGTGTCAGAATGTACAAGGACTGAGACGCCTACTTTCAGTGTCTACAGATGCTGCAATCTTGCTTTGTGCGTCTTTAGATGTCACTATCGGTGGCACCATTGAAACTATTACCAGCCCTATGTTACCTGCATCTCATCCATCTGAGTATAGCCTCCAGTGTGAGCAATTTTACTCTCTCTACACAACCACTTCAATAACATGACCCATGTCACTCATATAACATCATATAACATCTAAGTTACATCTGCGTCTAATTAACCTTCCTCCTGTAACCACCTATGAAGGCCCAACACATTTCTAATACACTACACTACTTGGTGCATGCGTCTGCATCTGTACTGCAACTCTGTACAAACACCATCGGGACGTATGCACGGTGCAACGCAGTCTCATGCTCAGAAAAAAACGACACAAGAATGAAAAAACTTGGCCCCCACAGAAATAAAAACAAACACATTGGCCCCACAGGAAAAAATAATACACATTGGCCCCTGACAGGAAAAAAACATTGGTCCCTATGAGAAAAAAAAACACACAACAGCTGCCACAGGGAAAAAGCAGACACATTAACCTATACAGGAAAAAATTGATTCAGTGATTGCCCCCGCAGGAAAAAATAAAGCAAACATTGATTCCCACCCAGTCTCCTAGAAAGCCTGAGTGACTTAATTCTGGGAAGTCACCGATAGCTGCGGAGCTAATTTCAGGAGACGAGCCTCCAGCCGCTCCAGAAAGTCCAGACCAGTGGGTTGGAACTTAAGGGGAGATTCAGACCCGCTCGCTAGGCAGCATTCAAACGCAGCCGGCCGATTGTTGCAAACTGCGCATGCATAAAACACGCACTGCGCGTGCGCGAACCAGACACTGCAATTGGGAGGCGATCGCTCTCAAGCACATAGCCAGCCTGCTAGTTTGAGTGACAGAATGGGCCGTTTGTGGGTGGTGACAGGGGACGGATAAAGGAAACGGGGGTGTGGATGTGCGAACGCAGGCGTGTCAGTGCGTTTTAACACCATTTAAAGGGTGTGCATAATTAAGATGCAGCGTCAGCATACACGTCATACGAGAGAAATAAAGACAGTGGTGCTCGCAGTGCTTGGGGTAGGCTAAGGTCTACCTCAAGCAATGCGTGCAGGTTTGATGTCGCCCGATGGTACCAATATTTTCATACACTTCCTAGAGATGAAATGCACAAGTGGGCAACTAACTTCACCCGGCGATCGCACGTTAAGACATAGGAGGCATCCTAATGTCTGTGCGATCACGACATTTGGATACTTTCTTTCCTTAAGGCTGCGTGCGAATGCAGCCTAGTGAGCAGGTCTGAATCATGCCCTTAGTCCCGCTCCCTCTCTCACTCACAAGAGCACCCAGCACCTTATAACTGTCCTCTGCTCTCTTCACCTCAGCATTTTTCTGCCCCATCCTCTGCCCCTTACCACCATCCTCTGCCCCTTACCACCATCCTCAGCCCCTCATCACCTTCCTCAGCCCCTCATCACCATCTGCAGTGCCTCATCCTCATCCTCAGCCCTCATCACCTTCCCCAGCCCCTGTCTTTCAGCCTCACCATTTCCCAGCCCTGTGTCTTCAGCTTTAAACCTACCTCCTTGACACTAATTGGCCACCGCTGGCATTTTCCCAGCGTATTGTGCATGCACATTAGACTCTGCGCACAGACTAGTGCCCAGAATCTACTGCTGTGGCGCTGCGCGCTCAATAGGCTCAGTGCTGCCGGCCACCGGAAAGAGAGGAGGGGGCCTAGGACAGATTCTGCACACGGGCCCCCTCCTCTCTTAATACTCCCCTGAATAGTGTGTGTGTGTATGTATATATATATATATATATATATATATATATACACACTAGCGCATGCAGGGGGGTTTCTGAGTACACAGAAACCCCCCCCTGACCAACTATTTTTTTTTTTTTCAGAGACAGACTTGTCTCCATCTCTGCATAATCAGCGGGCCACCCTCGGAGCTGCCCAGCTGCTGCCTGTTCAGTTGTCAGCGCTTCTGCGTCAGGTGCTTTCATACCTACTGTCACGGAAACGCTGACAGCTGAACCGACAGTGGCCGGGCAGCGCGCAGTGATCACCAGGGACTGGACTGGAGGCCCGGACAAAGAGGGGGGCCGCACGAGCAGCAGCGCCGCTCCCGACCCACGCGCCCGCTATGCTGCAGTGTAAAGCCTGCAAGATAGGTTTTTTTCATTTGGAGAGAGAGACGGTGAGACCCGGCGGCCGGCGAGCATGACGTTATGCCGCGCCACTGACAGCAGAGGCCTTTGAGCTGCGGCTTTTGACTGAGGAGCTACTACAAGCAGCAGGTAAGTGTGGGGTTGGGGCTGGATGTCTGGGGCAGGGACTGGGAGGCTGGCTATTGGACTGGGGCAGGGGCTGGCAGGCTGCCTATCGGGCTGGGGCTGGCTGTCTGGAACAGAGACTGGCAGTGTGGGGCAGGAGCTGGCTATCTGGGGCTGGGTGGCTGTCTGGCTGCGGCAGGGGCTGGCTGGGACTGGTTGTTTGGGCCTGATATATATGTGTGTATATATATATATATATATATTTTATAAATGGAAACCCCCCTTAAAAATCCTGCGTTTGCCCCTGATATATGTGTATGTGTGTATGTATATATATATATATATATATATATATATATATATATTATACACACACACACACACACACGTATATATACACACACACACACATATATATATATATATATATATATATACACACACATTATATATATGTATATATATACATATAATATATATATATATATATATACAACTTTTCTGACACTGCAGATAGTTATTATATATAGATGTTATAATTATAAATGGGCATGCTATATCAGATGTTCACTTACTGTCACTCGCAATCAGGAATGGCATGCCAGCAAATGCTCCTGTTCGCTGCTGGTCCTGGCTGGCTGCGGGTGCTGGTCCTGGCTGGCAGCGGGTGCTGGTCCTGGATGGCTGCGGGTGCTGGTCCTGGATGGCTGCGGGTGCTGGTCCTGGCTGGCTGCGGGTGCTGGTCCTGGATGGCTGCGGGTGCTGGTCCTGGCTGGCTGCGGGTGCTGGTCCTGGATGGCTGCGGGCGCTGGTCCTGGATGGCTGCGGGGCTGGCTGCAAACAGGCTTGAGGCGGAGCTGTCAGTGATGAATGACGGCTCCGCAAAGGCTTATGGTAGGAGCTGCTGCAGCTGGGCATGCGCAGCAGCTCCCCCGTCGGCCGTTTTCATTCAAACTCTAGTGCCTGTAACGCTGCCCGATCGGAGCTGAGCTCCGATCGTGACAGCCAGGCTGGAGCAGATGAGTGTAGGGCAGCCCCTTGTATGAGAGGGATTTTATTACTAGCGGCGGGGGTGGGTGCGGGAGTATGGTGGCGGGGGGTGCGGGCATCAGTGTGCAACTTTTGGTGTCACCCCCTTGGAGGGTGAACTCCGTTGCGGCCCGCACCCACCGCACCCCCTTAGTGACGCCACTGATAGTACATAGACCCCCTAGGAGTTAAATTGGTTTACTTAATATTCTGAACATGTTTACTGATGTTCTGATGCACTTTGGTTATGCTAACCCCCAGGTCCCATGGTCTCAACTTGAACTGAATAAAATGTATTCCACTTACTTGACAGATTATTTTTTTTCATCATAAGTAACTGTTCAAATGGTAAAAACTCACAAGAGAGAGAGAGAGATGACACTTGGCAGTGACTCAGTGGCATCATGGGGGGGGGTGCGGGCTGTACCCGGGTGTCACCCTCAGAGGCAGTGACACCAAAATGCCGGCTCCTCTGCAGTGACAGGAGCTGAGTGCTGCAGTATGAATCTCCTGCAGCTCCCTGCTCCTGTCATAGAAGAGGAGCTGACAGTGCTGACAGCCCAGTCTCCGGGAGCAGCCCAGCATCTCTGGTAATGCTGGGCTTCCCCCAGAGTGATGTCATCGAGATCCCTCGCGAGGGGGATCTCGAGTTCGCACCAGGTGTCGCCAGACCCGGTGACGCCTCTGCAGTGACCTTTACCTTAGTGGCATGTGCTGGGCTGCTGACAGGTAAGAGGGGAGGGGGGGGAGCACTTTCGGACCCGGGCCCCTCCAACATGCCAGGGCCTGGGTAATTAGTACCTGCTCCCTCCCCTCTCGGCGCCCCCTGTACAAGTGATAAAGGTGATAAGCTTCCACTGCTATATGACATTTCAAACCTTACATCGAAATGCAATCAGTGGCATATGTTTGTTATGGACACAGCTACTATATGCTCTCTATTTAGGTTGCACATATCTTGAGATATGTATAACTACAAATACAGATGTAAAAAGCATGTCTGAAGACTTTTTGTAAGTACACAACTTTATGTCCAATTCTGAATGAAAAATAAACCCACTGTGTTTTGCTGGGTCATGACGAGCCCTGATAACAAGAGAATGGAAGCTTGACTCTAACAAAATATACCTTTATGTCTGGATAGCTTTGTATGTCATGGCCACTCCTAGGAATTTAAAGGTGAGGCTAGACTTAAAAAGACATTGTGTTGCATAATTGCCAGCTATAGGACATGAATGTGACATCAAATGTCCACACATGAGAGAAGTTTAAGACGATGAATCACCAAGCTGATATGTACAGTATGACTCACACATACTCACTATGAGGGTTTGGTATTTCCACAGCTAAATGATATTAAGGTTACGTGAAACCGGAAAATAAGGTAAAAAAAAAAATATTTTAAGCTACGTAACTGCTGTATTGCCTACATCAATTCAAAACGGACAAGTGATCCCTATAGAAAAACCAAACTGGTATATTTTCAGCTTCGAATAAGAGTACAGTTATATTTCATGAAATTGCATTGGCAAATACATTAGTGTTACTATTGTTTAATATCTTTTTATTGTATCTGGTTTTTACACAAATCAATAATAAGATTATGGGGCATATCCAATTGAAAGCTACATTTTTCCTGCAAAACTAGGTATCGTGCCCAATTTTTCATTACCGTCATAATGCAATGCTCCCGATTCTCGCACTATATAATTTTTAAAAACTTGGGTGCAAGAATTTTTCTGCCAAAAACCCAGGGTAAATTTATTTTAGATAAAGGGGAAAGCCATCTGTACCCTACAAAACTTAATGAAAATATTGGGTTTCAGTATTGATGTCTATTACTGTCCCAAAGAAAAATATTTTGAGCTTTTGAAATGTTTAAAATGTCTGATTATTGCATTTTTATTTTTTTAATTATTAAAAAAATATATATATTTTTTTTCATTTAAATAAATACTTTAGTTAAATTTGGGGTGCAGAAAAATATGAAGTTGATTTTGAGGTGATTTGTGGCCACATTCCAAAAAAAAAAAGAAAACACCTGTAACCTTAACTTAAAATACCTGTCCCATCCATAAAACACTCCCATATACCTGTCCCACATCTTTTAACTTATTACTCTGCACTATACAGAATTTCATCCCAATAATAACATATAACTATTTGCCTCACGCTGAGAGTTTTTAAAAATGTGTTCTCAATTGAATATGCCCCTATAAGTTGCTCTGAAAGTTAAATAATGCTGACTGACGCAAGCCTTTAGTAGAGGACAGAGACCAACACATAGGTTGAGAATTGGTGAGTGTGGTGGGGCCAGAGCTGGATTATTCACAAAGCAATACAGACGCCGCTTAGAGCCCAGTAGGACCTATGAGCCCATCTGCCACCAGGCAGGGGTGGTGGGGCTAGCTACGAGCAGAGGTACACATATAAGGTCACTTTTTAACCATACCCATCTGTTTTTTTTTTAAACTAGTTTTTTACAATTTGATAAAAATACATTCCAGACTTTCTTAATACAAAACAATTGTTTTATTACAACTATACAACCATAGACTCTAAAACAGGTTTGCACTATTCACAGGGCTGGATTAAGCTCTGTGGGGGCCCCTGGGCAACAAACATGTGGGGGCCCCTATCAATAAAGGTTATATATATATATATCTATATTAGGGGTGTGCACCGGCCACTTTTTGTGTTTTGTGTTTTGGTTTTGGATCTGGATCTTTCTTCGTGTTTTGGATCTGGATTGGTTTTGCCAAAACCCCCCTACCGTGTTTTGGGTTCTGGGTTTTGTGTTTTGGATCTGTATTTTTTTTAAAAAAAGCATAAAAACAGCTAAAATCACAGAATTTGTGGGTTCTTATGCTCCTATTCAATTATTAACCTCAATAACCTTCATTTCCAGTCTATTCTGAACACCTCACAATATTGTTTTTATGGCCAAAAGGTTGCACCGAGGTAGCTGGATGACTATGCTAAGCGACACGAGTGGGCGGCACAAACACATGGCCCATCTAGGAGTGACACTGCAGTGGCAGACAGGATGGCAGTTTGAAAAACTAGGCCCCAAACAGTACATACTGCAAAGAAAAAAAAGAGGTGCAAGATGGAATTGTCCTTGGGCCCTCCCACCCACCCTTATGGTTGTATAAATAGGACATGCACACTTTAACAAACCAATCATTTCAGCGCCAGGGTCTGCCACATGACTGTGGCTGAAATGATTGGTTCGTTTGGGCCCCCACAAAACAAGCTGGCAATTAATGTGTCCCTGCACAAACTGGCTCTACGGAGGCAAGATGTCGTCCTCATCCACCGATTCCTTGGATAAAACAGGAAAAAGGGATTTAGGTGTCCCTGGACTGCTTACAGTCTTACCCAAAGTTTCTGAACTTGACAGTAACTTTTTATGAATGCGCTGCAGGTGACGTATAAGGGAGGATGTTCCTAGGTGGTTAACATCCCTACCCCTACTTATTTCACCTTTACATATGGTACATATGGCAAGACAGTTGTTGTCCGGATTTGGATAGAAATATTGCCAGACCAAAGAGGTGGAATGTTTGGTCTTCTGCCCAGGCATGACCGTGATGGGCTTTTTCATCCCACGGACAACAACTGTCTCCCCCGGAGCCTGATTTAAACAAACCACATCACCATCAGAATCCTCCTCGCCAACTTCCTCCTCAGCGCCAGCTACACCAGTATCCTCATCCTGTTGTACTTCAACAGTGACATCTTCAATTTGCATATCAGCAAGTGGACTGTGGGTGCTCCTTTCAGCACTTGCAGGAGGCGTGCAAATTCCCGTCCAGTGCTGGGAAGGTCAGGCATCGCAACTTCCACCACACTTGGACTCTCCTTGGGGATTTGTGATATCTTCTTAGAACGAACAGATCTTTTCTGTGCTTTTGCCAGCTTAACTCGGCCTTGGCAGACGACGTTGATGGCATGTTATCGTCTATGTCATGACTAGTGGCAGCAGCTTCAGCACTAGGAGGAAGTGGTTCTTGATTTTTCCCTATTTTATTTTTATCGGAGAAAGTTTGGTCCTCCATTTATGTTATATCGATTTGATATATACGTGCGGCTAAGGCGCACACAAACACAGAAAATATTTTTTTATTTTTGCTGGAGAGTAGTGCACTTTGTGGGTTACACCACCCTTTAAGAAATGAGCCAGCCTGCTCTTTACTTATGGGACACAGGTGCACGCTTGGCGCTGCTCCTTTGTTGATACACGTGCAGCCACAGTGCACACACTTCACAAACACAGAAAATATTTTTTTATTTTGTTTGGAGTGTACTTTGGGGGTTACAGCACCCTTTAACGGTCAAGCCAGCCGGCCCTTTACTTATGACACAGGCGCACGCTTGTCACTACTTTGTTGATGCACGTAGGCTACTGCGCACACAATTCACAAACACAGAAAATATTTTTTTATTTGGTTTGGAGTGTACTTTGGGGGTTACAGCACCCTTTAACGGTCAAGCCAGCCGGCCTTTTACTTATGACACAGGCGCACGCTTGTCACTACTTTGTTGATGCACGTAGGCTACTGCGCACACAATTCACAAACACAGAAAATATTTTTTTATTTTGTTTGGAGTGTACTTTGGGGGTTACAGCACCCTTTAACGGACAAGCCAGCCGGCCCTTTACTAATGGGACACAGGCGCACGCTTGGCGCTGCTCCTTTGTTGATGCACGTGCAGCCACAGTGCACACAATTCACAAACACAGAAAATATATATTTTTTTTGTTTGGAGTGTACTTTGGGGGTTACAGCACCCTTTAACGGACAAGCCAGCTGGCCCTTTACTAATGGGACACAGGCGCATGCTTGGCGCTGCTCCTTTGTTGATGCACGTGCAGCCACAGTGCACACAATTCACAAACACAGAAAAAATATATTTTTTTTTAGCACTTGGGGGGAGCACCCCTGACGGACAGAGCACCCCCTGGACAACACTACAGCACCCCTTTAGGACTGGGACACTGCACAGGACTTTGGAGTGGACACAGCCCCTATGGACAACTGACTGCACAACACAGTCCAGCCAGCCCCTATGGACTTTGAAGTAGTGGACACAGCCCCTATGGACAACAGCAGCACAGCGCAGCACAGCACAGCACAACACTACACTGCACTACACTACACTACATAGCCCAGCCAGCCCTAACTCCCACCCTCCCTCTTCACTGTCCACAGCCGAGTGAGAAAATGGCGCCGACGCGGGTACCTTATATAGGATCCAAAACCCGCGAGACCCGGAAGGCGGGATGATGACGTTTTGCCTCGATTTCAGATCCGAGTCAGGCGGGAAAAGTCGAGCCTGACTCGGATTGGCCTCAGATAGGGGGGCTCGGGGGGGTTCGGATTTCAGAAATCCGAACCCGCTCACCCCTAATCTATATAAATATAGATATATAGATATATATATACATATATACACACATATAGTACCCCTTCTGCAATGCCCCCTGAAGTTGTGCCCCTTCTCCAATTCCCCCAGTAGTTGTGCCCCCTGCAATGCCCCCAGTAGTTGTGCCTCTTCTTCAATGCTCCCTGTAGTTGTGCCCCTTCTCTAATGCCCCCAGTAGTTGTGCCCCCTGCAATGCCCCCAATAGTTGTGTCTCTTATTCAATGCTCCCTGTAGTTGTGCCACTTGTCCGATGCTCCCAGTAGTTGTGCCCCCTGCAATGCCCCCTGTAGTCGTGCACCCTAAAGTAGTGCCCCCAGTATTAACTCTCCCTCCACGCCCACACACCTGTGAAAAACTTACTTGTCAGGGCTCCTGGGTCCCGCCATCGCGGCTGCCGCTGCCTGCTGGATCTATCTAGATCCAGTAAAGGCGCGCAGGCTCCTGTCATCGTGCGGGTGCCGTCATGACGTCACCCGCGCAATGAATCACTGGGAACGCTGGCCTCTGAAGCGATCAGAGGCCAGCGTTCCCAGTTAGTTGGTCACGATCTACATGCAGGAGCTCCGCGAGCTTCTAGTAGATCGCGACCAACCTTAGCCGGACCTGACCTGAGGCATATGGCCAGGGGTCGGGGACAGTGTGTGGGGGCCCCCTATGTGTGGGGGCCCCTGGACGACCGCCCCTGTCGCCCTGCCTTTAATCCGGCCCTGACTATTCAGGATACTTTACACATATCTCAGTATTTGAAAAGCAGGTAGAAAAGACCTTCCATCTTTACTGGGCAGCGCCCCGGAAATACACATACATCAAATACATCCCAAAATATCTGGAGCGCAATATACCTTAAGATGCGTACACACATAGCAATTTAAAAGAACGATTTGAACGATAACGATATCGTTATCATTACTGTTATCTTTCAAATTGTTCTTTAAAATGGTCCCTACCAACTTACCATCAACCAGCAATGTGCGGCCACGTATGGACGATAGCGGTATCGTCCATCGGTTGTGCATGCCGGTCAACTTGCTCAATTTTGAGCAAGTTACTATAGGGACCCGAAATCGACGATAGCGTACCGCTATAGTCAGCGGTAAGTTGGTTGTGTGCTGGATGATCAATTTTGATCATCCAGCATACCAGGGAGGGCGCATAACGATCTACCAGCGATATCGCACCCTCAGACTCAAATAAAGTGGTTAGTGGTGCAGTATTTGGGTGCTCTGAGAAGCTTTTCTGGATATTCAGAAATAAACAATGCTTTAATGATGCCAACATAAAGTAACAGAAATAAGTAACAGCCTTAGCCCTCTACCAGGGCACTACCTCACTTCATCTGTCCTAGATAGGGCAGCTATTTTGTAAATACTTCACAAAACTCTGAAAGTCCTGCTTGCTACTTGCAGGTACGGCTACTAGCCTTCTGGCCTGGCTGCTTCAGCCCTGCCAGAACTGTGTCCTCAGGACAGCCCATAGGTGTAGTTAAACCCCTTTGTAAGCTTGTAAGCTTGCAACTAGATTCAGTGGCTCACCAATGCCACCCAGCCTTATTCTATCTTATAGTTAAAGATGAGTGGGGCCAGTTCTCAGAGAACCTGACCCACCCGAACTTCACGATCCGGGCCAAGATCTGAGTCCAGTTCGGCTTTTCCCGCTTGACTCGGATCCCAAAACGAGGCAAAACGTCATCATCACGCTGTCGTATTCTCGCAGGTTTTGGATTGTATATAAGTCCCTCCCCGCGTTGATCGGCGCCATTTGCTTGCTGAGTCCCGGGCTGTCAGGGCTGTGCGTCGTCTGTGTTGTCCAATACAGGGGTGTGCTGTGCTAGGCTATGTTGTCCAATCCAGGCAGGGTGTGCTGGAGTTCCACCTTGTAACTACCTCTTGCTTCAGCAGGTGGCAGGGCAAATTCATCATTTATTGCAAGTGCTGCAATCTTCTACATGCTCCCGCTGAATGATGAAAATCTCTAGAATTTTTTTGGGCCACAGAGGGCATCTCCTGCACGGCTCTGTAATTAAAAAAAAATTGGGACCACCTAGTTTATTGCATGAGAAAATCATAGGACGTGTTGGAATTCACCCAACTGTAATGCTGTGGCGTTGTCAGAAATCACAAATCCTGAGGAGAGTCCAAGCGGGGTAAGCCATTTTGCAATGACTTCCCTGAGTTTTTCTAAAAGGTTGTCAGCGGTATGCCTCTTAGTGAAACCGGTTATACACAGAGTAGCCAGCCTCCGAATGAGCTGCTCTTTCTTAGAAGCTGCTGCTGCTGTTGGTGCAGCTGAAGGCAATACACCCACCCAGTAGGCTGTTACAGTCATGTAATCTTGCCTTTGCTCTGTTCCGCTTGTCCACATATCTGTGGTTTAGTGCATAATGGGCACAATGGGATTTTGGAGGACACTAATTAGGTTTTTACAACGTCCCTGTACAGGTTGGGAATTGCTTTTCTAGTGAAGTGGAATCTAGATAGGATTTGGTAGTGGGGACACAGGACCTCAATTAACTGTCTAAAACCCACTGCTTATTGGTTGATATTGGATGCACATCTAATACCAGCATAGCTATTATGGCATCAGTGATCTGCTGTGCAAATGGATGACTGCTGTCATACTTGCTCCCCCTTGCAAAGGATTGTTTAACAGTCAATTGTTTTTTTTAAACTACTACTAGAAGTTTTCATGGTCCCCTTCTGGGATGAAGATGGACTTCCAGCAGCAGGCATAGCGCTCAAGGATTCTTCTGGGGCAATAAATTGCTGTTATCTGTTTTACATCCATAACTTAGGGCCTAATTCAGCATGGAATGCTATTGCGATCACAGCTGCGATTACCACGGATGTCTACTGCGAAAATATGCTAATGAATGCAATTGCAAAGCCGTCGCACAGCCAGCATAGAGATGGCCACTACCGCTATCTCACATCTGTAATACCTTGCAATCCTGCGTATACTGTACATTAGTAACATCAAGTAACATCGGCCCCTCCCTTCTGGGATGAAGATGGACTTTCAGCAGCAGGCATAGCGCTCAAGGATTCTTCTGGGGCAAGGACTGATGTGAATGATTTAAATATTTTTTTGTATTTTTTGTAAATGCCCCCCCAGCTCCCTTCCCTTCCTCCCTCATAAATTTGCTTCAGAAACAAAAATGTCATTACACTTACTACTAATCAAACCTTCCTTTCCCTGCCTTCAACTACATACATACTCCAACTCTCTCAGGCCTCTTGAATAATACAAACATTTGTTTCCTGATGTGCCATGTTGGAAGTTGAACTGCCACAACTGCTGCAATCTTTGACATGTGGTTGCTGAATGTCAAAAATGGACAGAAATGTTTATGGCCACAGATAGCATCTCCTGCAAGCCCCTTTTTATTTAAAAAAATATTCTTAACCACCAAGTTGATTTTGTGGGCAAAACAAGGGACATATTGTTCACCCATGCTCAGTGTCAGATTAAGGTCCACATGGGCCTGGAGCTGAAATTTAGGAAGACCTATTGTGTGTCTTTGCAGGTGTGTGACCAACATGGGGGAGTGACCAGAGTTGTGGGGGTGTCGCATGTGCTGTTTGATGTGACTAGCGCCTACCCTCAAAAACCTCAATCTACCCCCTCTTTTAACTTATATAAATTTCGACGTTTCGGTTTATGCAACGTTCGTCAAAAATCCTTACTGGTTTATGCATTTTACATGGAGGGCATCCAGTATTGGTGATGTAAAATAAGATGCTGAGTACAGAGCATAAAACTAATTTTTTTATTTTACTATATTATATATATATACTGTATATATATACAAAGAGTTATGGATGTAAAACAGATAACAGCAATTTATTAAAATACGAAAGTAATCCAAGAGTAAAAAAAAGCACATAAAAGTAGCACCAAAGAAATATCTTCACTTTAAAATGGAGGTAGGATGGATGGTCTGGGAACCCCCAATGCATTTCGCCCAATTGGACTTCATCAAGGTGATATACCATTTTTCTGGTGCTACTTTTATGTGCATTTTTACTCTTAAATTACTTTCGTATTTTAATAAATTGCTGTTATCTGTTTTACATCCATAACTTAGGGCCTAATTCAGCATGGAATGCTATTGCGATCACAGCTGCGATTACCACGGATGTCTACTGCGAAAATATGCTAATGAATGCAATTGCAAAGCCGTCGCACAGCCAGCATAGAGATGGCCACTACCGCTATCTCACATCTGTAATACCTTGCAATCCTGCGTATACTGTACATTAGTAACATCAAGTAACATCGGCCCCTCACGCACATTTACAGGAGGTCTGACCTGCCACAGAAACTGCAAGTCTTGTTGTATGCAGTGAGTACGCCTTCTCAGTGGCTAATTTACCAATGCAATGGCGTTCAAACAGACAGGCACGTCTGTGTTTCTCCAACCACTCCCCTGTCACCACCCCCAAATGCTCATAGCCTGTCACTCACTTTGTGATGGATTGTATTCTGCATGAGTGATCGCAAAGTGATTTCAATGCTAACTCATGCACGTGCACTGAGCTGTATACTCATGCAGAGTACGCACCATTGACTGAAAATGGGGTGGGAAAAGGCATCATAGCATGTGCTTGCTCTGGGCACCGGGGCCCATTAGACCTTTGTGTCCAAAGGGTCATATAGGGAGGTGGGCCCTGCCTGTTCCATCTGTTCTGGGTCTCACAATTTCTGATGGCGGCGCTGTTCGGCTGCAGATTTAAAAGGCAAAACCACCTTGAAGCTGCAGCATTATATATTATGACTATCTACACGGTTTTTCTATCCTGAAACTTTTTTAAAAGATTGGGGCTATTGCCCTGCCCTCTAAAATTACTCATTTCAAAAAGTTGAACTGGAAGCTGATACCGAGCTTTCAGTTCTGTTCATGCTCTGGGTTCCATGGCATGTTGTCTGAAGGTGAACTGAGGCCTCCACAGTGATCAGTATCTCCTATCTCTCTGTATATTTTGCTAATAAATTAATAGTAAATCATGATGATAAGTCATTGTATTATCAATGTGAAAATGTTAATGTTTCATTGCAATAGCCATTATTATCTACTTTTGCACCAGTATATACTCCAATAAATGTCACCTTTTCCGACTTTATAAATAGAGGTCGGTCCTTCTGTCACTTTTATGCTGTATTTCTTATTCCTCCAACATATATATATAGAAAGGGGAAACAGAAGTATGCAATAGGGGAGGGCAGCTGTTCCAGGCTGGACTAATTGTTCCCGGGAGGCACCTTACTTATGTCCGATATGCTTGATGGTGTTATTTAACACCCTAATTTCTGGTACGCTGCCTCACTTCTGTTTTTAACTTTGTCACAAAAATAAAGCTGTATTACACTATTGCATACTTTTTTTCCTTTCTATATATATGTTGGAGGAATAAGAAGTACAGCATAAAAGTGACAGAAGGACCGACCACTATTTATGAAGTCGGAGAAAGTGAGAATTATTGGAGTATACACTGAGCAAAAGTGGAAGCTATAGGATTCAGATCCGAAGACTGTTCCATTTCAGGATTGGATAGTTGTATATCAGGAAGTGACAGTTGAATTTTTGCATTGCGCCATTTCAAAAATGTTTTCCCCAATAAGGAGTTTGCGCTGGGCTATTCTTCGTTTTTCAAAAGAAAATATATGTTATGGGAGCAAAGCTAAAAAAAAAACTAGTAAATTTACACCTGAAAGAACAATGTTGCAATGCAAGAGGTGCAATTACATTTATTTATTTTGCATGCAGGCAGAGCTGCCATCAGAGATTGTGGGGCCATGGACTGACAAAGAAGACAGACCACAAAAATATTAAGGGCAATCAATACTTTTGTGCAAAACTGGATATAAGCAGCCTCCTAAAACACCTTATTGAAGGAAACACCAACTTAGACTAGTAAAGAAAATAAAATTATGTAGGTGTAAAGGAATGGCGCTAATGCCTCAGATGGATGAAGAATATATACAGTATGTATCCCAATCAAGGATAAAGCAGAGAACAAAATTTATTAACATTTTTTTGCAGAGAACAAAGACCTCTAGAAATCTAAATACAAGAATGTCTGAACACATATATAATATAAGAAAAGGCCTTTCAACACATTCTGTATCAGACCATTTTGCTAAACAGCATTATAAGTGTGAAAAAAAGATTAAACGATTTCTTGGTATCCAATGTGTTAAAGATAATTGGAGAAGGAGAGACTTAGAAAAAAAGTTGGCGCAGTGCGAGATGAAGTGGATATACACAATTGATACATTAGCACCAACTGGTCTAAACTTAGACTTTGAACTGAAATGGTTCTTAGATTACTCTATAAATATCAGTGTATCGTGTATGTAAAACATATTATATATTACCTTTGGATAAATATCTAACTTTTTCTTTTTCTCTTTTTGAACTTTATTTTATTTTATTACATTTCAACAATGAGGATTGGAACTTACCGATTGGGGAGTACTCCTATCAAATTTGAGGGATGGACTTTACCGGAATACAAAGTACGGTATAGCTTTGTTGATAGGAAAAAACCCACTGGAGTCAATAAAATTATGCTCCTGAAACATACATGGGAACTATTTTATTTCATGTATTTATATGCATTTTATATCTCTTTATATAATTTGAAATGATGTATTTTTATTGTATATTATATGAAAGATTGAATATATAATATGATGTACCTGTATTTTATTTTATTGTGCACTATTTAGACTGGAAGTGACTAAATGTGAACCAGAGACATAATTTCCAGAAGTGGACATGCAGTGACACACATGCATCACTTCCATTAATAATACTGCAGTAAAAGGAAGTGAGCATCTTTAATATGTTTGACGCCACTTCCAAAATTAAACTGTGAACGGAGGCAGTGTAGTGCCTATGTCACTTCCGCTGATGATCTTAGGGAGATTTGGTGCTTGCTACACCGCTCCCGGTTTTCCTTGTAATTGGAGGTGACGTTTGGGCATAGCGCCTGAGTCACTTCAGGTGGCCGGAATTATAGACGTGGGCCACAAGTGTCACTTCCAGTCTAGGTGACTGCGAAAATTGATTTTGAATAATTTTGAATACATTTGAATATTAATTGTGAGTACCCAATTAGATCACTTCTGGGGGTATAAATATCACCACAATCTGAACAGCATGTTATCCACATCTGAAGAAGAATTTGAAACGTGTTATGGACTACATGCTACAAGTAAACCTGTGACTGCCAGCAAGCCAGAACATTTAACATTCTCTGCGGTGGTGCCGAGCTTCATTGCCCGGGACTTCTTGGATTTTGCTTTGCTTGCTTCAAGCCCACAGCAGCCTTGTCTAATGGTGAGAAGCTGTTTTCTGGTTACTCCATTATTTATGTCATCTTGATTTTATGGAATATATTTATACATGTTTTAAATAAATTTTGTTCTCTGCTTTATCCTTGATTGGGACACATACTGTATATATTCTTCATCCATCTGAGGCATTAGTGCCATTCCTTTTCACCTACATAAAGAAGACAGACCCCCATTCCCTGTGTTTCTGCAACTCCAGCCCCACAGTGTCTTTGCAGTTCCAGCCAGCACCCATTCACCTCCTTGAAGAAGGCACCTGTGCCAAAACGCGTTGGAGACCCTCACTTCAAACCCGACACCGATCCAGGCTGACCTCCACTAAAGATCCCCATCCCCACCAGGGACCACCAGTGCAGAAAGCTCTCAGCCCACCCACCTGCTGGTCCGCACCGCTCACACCTCCAGTGATCGGCTCCACCCCGGACCAGCCTCTCTCCCCCCTGCTCCCAGGCATGCTCAACAACTCACTCCTGGCCAGGGGTGTCTCCACCGTCGATTCCCATTTCCACGAGGGACCGTCAGTGATAAAAGCATCCCGCACATCCGGCCGCAAGTCCGCCCAGCCAACATCGCCAGTGACCAGCTCCATCCTGGTCACACTTTCCACATCCCCCCTCCTCCCTGGCTTTTTTTGAAAGTCTCCCGGGCAGACCACCCCTCAGGGGTGGTCCCAGCACACACGCTGCAACCCAGCCTCCCAGCGGCTCACCTATCCACACCTCTGGCTCCGCACCACCAGCGGCACGACCAAGAGCCAACTTCAGCTGCATACTCCGGTAGCTGACCTCCGCAGACCAATCAGAACAGCCGTGCACCTGCAGCACACCAGCAACACGCTGATCCAGCTCACCAACAAACCTGCAGCTTCCAACCTATCTGCAACGGCCGCAACGTCGACCTACATCACCATAACAAAAAACCTACCGGTAGGTAAGTACTGCCAACACGCGGGACGCCGCACAGGTGTTCCAACCCACTCTGCAAATCCCCCCACCCCCCGAGACTTCCTAGACTGTCGACCATAGGTCCAGCAGAGGTGACGTGCAAGGTCACTGAACCGCACGGGAAGGAGCCCCCTAAAAGGGTCCACCTACCTCCCCAGTCTCATCACCACTCATCACTGAACCCCACCCACCTGCCCGGGATCTTAACAGAGCAGTATTGTGACTACTCAATAAAGGATTTTGCCCCAAATTACTGTGTCTCGCTGGCCTCATTTTGATCCTATTCCATTCCCCTTTTCACATTACTCCAAACTACACTCCATACCCAATCACACCCTCCTCACTCCCAAAACACCACCAGAAGAAACATTCTAATTAACACCACTCACAAACACACACAAGTCATCACCATCACCACTACTAGCAGGAAGAGCGCACCTTACCCCCCCTACCCCCAAATAAAATAATAGCACTAAAAATATTAGTAATATTAGCCCCACACACTCAATGCATCATTGATTTAATAGTCCACATCTCCACCAGTAAGATACGGTATGCACACTAAGGGCCATATTCAAGTTGATGGCGAAAAGTCAGAGGTCGGACTTTTCACCATCAAAGTATCGGGGGCGTGCCCGCTTTATCCCAGTATTCAATTAGGATCCGGCGAAAACGGGACCCGACGGAAAGGTAAGAATAGAGATATCCAGGGAATTTCCGGGAAATGTTCCTGGCACCCCCCTAAAGATGTCTAGACATGGGGATCACTATGGGTAACCCCGTTTTTGCCTGCTGAAGGTAATCAGGGTTTTTAAATAGCCGCGGCAGGTGCATAAATGCGCCTGGGAAGAAGGGGGTGAAGTATGGCACTTAGTTTTTTTTTTTAAACTACTTTTATCAAATTTTTGGTACATGAAAATCGGTGCAAGCATATTTTTAAGTCCCTAAAGTGAATTTTGAAAATTCTTCAAAAATACACCTGCGGCATATATGGGGACCCCCCCCCGAATCAATTTCGCTAGTTTAAAACTTTATTCCCCTATTTTTTTTTTTTCACCCCCAAAATTAAAGTCAATTTTTTGGGGTGCCCTGAGGATTTTTTTTTTTTAACACAGATGACTTTTAGGGGACATTAAAAAGGCTGCAAGCTTTTTTTTTTTTATTCTGCACCGCTAAACCACAATTCTGACCTTTTTTTCGCAATGTATTACATGGTGAAAATGTATCCCCGTTTTTTAACAAAGACTTTTCGCATCGGCAAAAAGTCTTTGAAATTGAATACGGGGATAATTGAAACAGGTGAAAATGACATCATCGGCGATAAATATTCGTCTCAAATAGAATACGGCCCTAAGGGGTATATTTACTAAAGATGGATTTTAATCATTTTAAAATTTATCAAAATCAGTCAACATCAGTTTTGGGTCTCTGGGGCTAAATTACACGTTTAGCAATACTTAATAAACAAAAAAAAATTTCTGTTACTAAATGTGTAATTTAGCCCCTGTCTCAAACCTCACTATTTGATACAGTCGCCTGGTCACTTACCTGGTTCCCTGCTCCATGATCCGGCTCCGTGACAGACTCCTTCCCGCTGCAGCTTCTTCTCACCTTCTACAGTCTTCCCAGCTTTCCCGTGCAACATTCCCTCCAGAGCTGGCTGCTGGGCGCATCCATGACAGTATGGATCAGGTGACTGGATCTCCACCAACAAGAGACCTGTATGCTTTCACATGATGCCTGCAGCCAATCCCTGACAAGCCAGGGGTATATAAAGATTATCCCTGCACACAGCACTTGCCAGTAAAATGTTGTATTCAGCCCAGCTGTAAAAGCATTAGAGAGCTCCTGCGTATATAATATCCTACTCAGCGACTCCTGTGCAAATTCCCATCTTCCTGCACCCCTGGCTCTAGTATCCGGTTCCATCCCGGGGATCCTGTACCATCATCTCTAGTCCGATGTCCTGTACCATCGGTTCAATTTCGACAACCAATACCATCAGTTCCAGTACGACAACCAGTACCATCAGTTCCAGTCCGACAACCAGTACCATATGTTCCAGTCCGATAGCCAGCACCATCTGTTCCACCCCGGTGATCCAGCTATCTGGTCGCATTCCAATTCCATTCCTGTACTTCAGCATCCAGTACAGTCCAGTGCTATCCTGGCTGCACTTCCAGCATCCTTACTCATCAGCAGCCGTAATTCACCTTCCGGTTATACTCTAACCAATTCCAACCAGGTAGTGGGGTAGATGTACTAAGCCTTGAAGAGAGATAAAGTAAAGAGCAATAAAGTACCAACCAATCAGTCCCTAACTGTCACTTTTCAAATACAGCCTGTAAAATGTCAGTTAGGAGCTGATTTGTTGGTACTTTATCTCTCTCCACTTTGTCTCTCTCCAAGGCTTAGTACATCACCCCCGCTATGAGCAGAAACTACACCAGACCAACCAGTTTCCAGACATCCACTCCAGAATCCACTCCTACCACAGACTCAAGTCCGGACCCACAGACAAATCCAAACATGACAGTGACAGCCTAAATTCACTGTTTTTCCTGATGTTGAGGGGAAACAGGATGAATATAGTAAATATTTGGCATTGCATACAGATCGAGGGAAGAGGGGGGCATGAGTTTGGTCAACCCTGTGTTTTGTTTTTTTTGTAACAGCCTTTATGAAACTCAACCTTGGGAGTCTTTTTTAGAGGCTCCTCCTCGATAGGTAGACGGTTTGAGAGAATGGGTGTGGAGTCTTGGATGGAGGGAGGTCAAGCCAAGACTCTTCAAGTTCGGTGTGGATACCTCCCAATCTACGCGATCCTGTGCCTAAAAGTGATGGGACGGTGGGGACTGGAGGTGGGTGAAGTAAGAAACTCAACCAGGATGGAGTTGGGGTTGACCATTCTGCGGGCCTACTTTCATGTTCCGCTGTCACTAATAAACTGCCCAAGTGCGATGTGTTGAGAGGGGCTGATTTTAATTAATTCTTAGAGGATCCCCCTGAAGTTTAGAGACATTGCCTGGCTCTCCTTCCATGGAAGGCTTTATGTGAGAGGGAATCTCATGTGTAGAAGTGCCGATTATCATGGTTGCCCATGGGAGGAGTGTCAAGGGGAGGAGGAGACCATGGACCACTTCTTCTATGAGTGTCCCTTTAATATAAAGGTTTTTTAAACAGTTATGATAGAGAACCTGTGTGCTCTATCATATAGTACACAGGTTCTCAAACTCGGTCCTCAAGACCCCAGGACCCCAAACAGTGCATGTTTTCCAGGTCTCCTCACAGAATCACAAGTGAAATAATTAGCTCCATCTGTGGAGCTTTTAAAATGTGTCAGTGAGTAATGACTGCACCTTACTGTGCACCTGCTAGGTGCATGCACAGGTCTCCAGTAACATCCATGCCATAATACTGGGGACAACTCTACTGCACAGCTCTCTGGAAACATGGTGCCCATGCCTTGGTACATGGGGACACCTTTGCTGCGCATGCAAAAAACTCCAGGAAATGGCAGGACTCTAGAGTGGTAAGTATTAAGCAAGGGTGTGCTGTGTGGGCCCCCCTGGACCATGTGCACCGTGCACCCTGCATCCATTATAGCAGGGATTCCCAACCACAGTCCTCAAGGCACACTAACAGTCCAGGTTTTAAGGATAGCCATACTTAAGCACATGTAACTTAATTAATACCTCAGTTACTTTGATTGAACCATCTGTGCTTAAGTATGGATATCACTAATACCAGGACTGTTGGTGTGCCTTGAGGACCGAGGTTGGGAATCACTGCATTATAGATACGCCAATGTCTATAGGAGTGCAAGTAGATGAAGAGATCACTACAGTCATCTACAAAGCTTAATGCTTAAGTTTGACTTTCTAGTGATAGCGTTGGAAGCAAACACGTTAACCATGCATGCATTCAGAGCAAAGCTACTGCAGTTTCAAGAACCTTTGCCAAGTGAGTTGAATGCTGAGAGAACTACAATACACACTAAGGGGATAATTCAATAGTTTTTTTAGGTGGCGACAATTAATGGGCATCTGGAGAAATGCAATTGTTTTGCGCACCCTGTAATTATCGCGCTGTTTGTACCCAAAAGCACTGGGTTTAGTTGTGTAAAGTGACTAAACCCATCTGAAGTCCTGGCTAGGACAGCCTCGGAAGGCTGTGAGCAGAAATTTCAGTGCCCACGGCACTCATACCCAATTGAAGCAACAATCGAATTGCTCTGTCGTGCTCCCCAAAAAAACAATTGAATTCCTTTAAAGAGTGAGAATCTCAAAAAATGTATGTACAAGTGTTATATATGTCACAAGATAGTTCATAAAGCATGTGAATGTAAGCAGAAAAATGTGAATGCTATGCAGACTAAGAAATGCAACAGTAAAGATGAATCCGCCCTGAGTGTCACAGATTGCCATGGAAAGGATTATTGGTATACTGATTCAAGTGCCACCAGGCATTTCAGCTGCAATGAAGAGTGATTCACCAAGTTAACTGCATGTGAACCTATTACAATCAAAGGAATTGGAAGTTATGTGTTTATAGCTACAAAAGTCAGAACAATTAAAGCCCGATTAAAAATTAGGACAGAAATCTAAATCATGCTTTATGTACCAGAGATGGGAACAAATCTTATAGCCATCAGTGTCTTAGAGCAAAGGGTCCACATAGTTCATTTTGCCACAGGAAAGTGCATTAGAACTACTGCCTACGTACACATACCAAATGAAAGAAGATGCAAACTGGATTCAAAATCCATGAAGTGTATCATGTTTGGCTATTACCAAGAAAGTAAAGGCTACAGATTATGGAAGCCAAGTGCCAGAAAGCTTGTCAAGTCTATAGATGTCATAAGTAAGGAGACAGCACAAATTATAGATAAGATGGAATTTGAAATGCAGAGCAAGCATGTGTCATTGGATATGCCAGCAGCTGGAGATATGTTTATACCAGAAACTACCAACATGGCCATTTAACCACAGAAAAGATATTCTGTAAGATTAAATCCTGGAAAACCACCAAAGAGATAAGATGAAAAATTTGAAAATATCGTGTTCTGTAAACCCCAAGACACCCAGAAACCAAAATCAAGACTGGTGTGAGTGGAAGTCTAAAGTAGGCAAAGGTACTTTACGTAAATTGAGTGTGGAAGGCATTGCCAACCGTAAAAGTAACAACAGTTGTGAGTCTATGAGTAAAGAGACAGTTGACATAGTCCATGCAGTCAGTGAGAGGAGATGCTAATTCCAAGAAAAGCAGACTAAACTCACTTGAAATGTTGACTTTTCTTTTGCTTGTCTTCCCTAAGTTTTTTACAGGTCGCTATGAGAAAGCTTTAAGTAACTGTTTGTGTAACATGGAGAAGCTTGTAGCAAAGGAGGTGTTGTAGCTGGAGAGCACTACTGTGTATACTCCATATTGGTTCCTCCAGGGAGACCTCAATCCCTTATTAAGATGACCAACGTTTGTAGTTCTGTGCATGCACGGTGCCATCTTGTCACTGTGTTAAAGTTCCACAGTGGAAGACAGACATCTTCTACTTGGCTCTTAGAAGACCTTGTGACTATTGCCTTCCCAACCCTCTTATAGATGCTGATCCAGGTTGCATCCTGCACTGCTACCAACATAAGTCACTGACTGGTGACCTGTATGCTCCGCTCAAGCTTTGCTCTATGGAACAAGTCTGTACATGCATAAGTGTGAGAACAAGTCTGTATATTCAAATATAGGAAGCAACTGTACTTGTTCCTTTACTGCATTGGGACTGCGCATACTGTGGAAGCACCTGGAACAAGCCCTGGATTAATTTATTACAACTGGATACTACTACAGTGGACATTTGTCACCATCTCAACCGCTTTACTTCCACAAGAAGGTTCATTTCCATCTAGGACCACCAGCGTGCAGGAATTTTCCGCTAAAGATCCCCATATTTGGACCACAGTGGTAATTATACGAGACTGTATCCATACATCAAAGTGACACTTATTCACCAAAATTAAGTATCCCAAGAGGCTACACTAGGAACAGGTGTTCTTCCCCTTTCTCATTCCAGCCAATTGTCCCATTGCACATCATATACTAGATACTATTTATTAACAATGTTCTTATTATATATTTTTTGCCAATTGTTTACTTAGATATGATTGTCATTCATTAAATCAATTTGTTTTTTATTCAAATCCATTCCATTTCATGTAATACTTTTACTTATACCTAGCGCAGTTTTTACATCTTTATACTAGCTGCACATTCAAATTACCACTAAATAAACCACTCCACTGGTTAAGTACTGGGCTGTTTGTTGTCCCAGGGCATCTGCTGGTGTGTACATACACTCTGTCATACCACTGCTACCTGTACACACATATTCCCACACTCATGAGGGTTTCTGTCCAGGGGCGTATCTATAAAGGGTGCAGGGTGTGTGGTGCACACGGGCCCCTAGGTTCAGGAGGCCCACACCGCACACCCTGCATCCATTATAGTCTTTATACTTACCTGGTGGTGACCATTTTCCCGGTGACTCATGAATGCACAGAACTGCTGACTCATGAATGCACAGTTCCTCTGGGGAACACAGAACAAATTTGGATGCACAGAGGGGCAATTTCAGTGGGCGTTCCTGGGTGGTAGCAGGGGGGTGGCTAGCCAGATCCAGTGTGTCCCTGCAAGTTACATAGCGGGGAATGAAAATATCTGTTGAGATACAGACCGTTAATAATAGCGGCAGTGCTGCGATTTTTATACATAGTGCTTTAACTTTATCAGTGTATTATATAGTTTACAGCATTTCACTTAGGGATGGCAAAATCTATATTTGCTTACCAAAAACACTTGTCTTGGTCTGGCCCTGAGGCTAGGTATACTCACTTAATCGCGGTTCAGTTTCTTCTTGGTGGAAGCGGATTACTTCTTAGGAGATTACAATACGGAGAAGCCAACCGTTGCACAACTTATGCTGGGTACACATCAGATTGATGCCAAAACAACGCAATGGTCGTTCCAATTTTCTTTCATCTCAGAACAAACAAAATTGAGCATACACTCTGTGCAATCCTTCAAATGACGGAAGGGATTTAACATGTCATTTGATCGTATATGATTTATCATTGCTCCTGTACACACTAGAACAGTCTTTAAGATCACTGGCTAATCACAAGTCTTCAGAGGCCAAATCAGAACGACATATAGCCTGGTCATCCAGTTGGCTGCACACGCTACATGATGGGCACCACATCGTTCTCAATATCTTTACAATATCTATAAGATGTCATATACGATGCATGGGAGCGCGAAATTGAGAGTACACACTGCGCGATCCACACCATATGTTGTTCCAATTTGCCTTAAAATTACAATTTGTGCCGATATCGCTCTAGTGTCTACCTGGCCTTAGACTCATTAATTTGACAACAGAGTAAACAATAGATTTTATTTTATTACAATGCAAGAGGTCAGACAGGGCCTTTAAGGACTAGCGATTATAAAGACCTAGACTCACAGTCTTCACTTTTCAATGCAGTTACAATAACATTTTGTATCCCAACAAAATTACTATAACAATATTTCTTTAATAATTCTTACCCTAACCAAATTAAATACACTACTCAACAAAATGTAAAGTATTCTCTGCATTCGGCATGTGAATAAAGTATATGTTCTCACCTAAGCTAGGGATACTGAATTCAGTAGGAAAATCTGATTTTCTCAATCATGTCATATTTATTAGATACACACAAATAACAAAAGTGATAATAGCTATATCTGAAAAAGATACTGTAAGTGAAAATTTTAATTAATCTCTATAGAATTTATATATTCTCATCGTATTCATTTATAACAAACTAATAAAACTACAGAAATACTTAAAAACAACAGAAATTCTTAACAATTCAAAATAGCCGTAATGTAATTGCTAATAAAATATAAAATGTAAAGTTACTTTGCTTTAGATGTCTCATTGTTCTCTCTAAAAAGGAACCAGCAGTAGTCCCTTAGCATTGTAGGGTACCAGTGTCCTTGGTAGCAATGCTCCATTGTCAGAATGTCTTAGTGAAAACGTTCCCCCTGTGTATCACTTGTCAGGGAAATAGTCTAGATTGGAATGTAAAAAGTGAATTTTTTTAAGTGACATTTTATAACCCATATTCAAAAAATATATGTTTATTAATTTTAAACAGACAAGCAGCAATGTTTGAACAAGGGGCCAAAGAGAAATAGCACAATCATACCCCAATAATGATTTTACATACATATATAAATAAATCAATATAACAGGTACATCTATGAACCAGTAATAGCCCCAGCAAAATACTAACCGGAAAAAAAAGGCATGACAAGACAAGAAACTGGTGGAGGGGGGCATGGAGGAAAGTGGAGGGGGAGGGCAGGTATTACTGCATCAACAGTATCTTGAATTCAAGCAATCACCTTTTTATAGGCTTCAGACAATTTAAGCTCCAACCATGGGCACCAAGTTGCACTAATTTCCCCAAATTTCTCAGCTTCTAAACGAAGGTCTTCCATATTCTCATAGAGTTCTATCCTAGTAAACCATTCCTTCAAGGAGGGCAGGGCCATAGACTTCCAATGAACCAGAATCTCTGCCTTTGCCGCACTGTTGAGGAATTTAAGCAAGGACTTTCAATAAGTCGCCAAGCAGCCAGGGTACAAATTTAAGAGCCAAAAGGAAGGGTCAGAGAGAACCACACAGCCCATGATAGACTTGAAAAGGTAAACAACCTGCTCCCAGAAAGGGCGTAAAACTTGACAATCCCACCAGATGTGCATCGGCGAGCCCTCCGCTGAGTTGCAGCACCCATATTCTTGTAGTTGTCCAATAGTTAATTCACGATGGACACGTAGTTGGCCTCTTTTCTGTCCCCTAAGAATCCACGGACAGCAGACTTAAAGGAGGACCAAGCAGCTGACTCAATTTCCATATATGTAGCATTAAATATTCTTTTGTAAGCAACTTCCTTATTTGGGGTCAACAAATATGGTGCCTTTTAGCTTTGCTTTACCTCATTAACTTTTCCTTCAGATAACTGAAAGCCTGGCCTTCATTATCCAGAGCATCCACAAAATTCTTCATTAAACCCAACTTGAAGCGGAGGTAAAATTATTTTATGCGGCTCAACCAATGGAGTGTACTTGATGTTTTTATCTCCAGCAATAGGTTACTCTCTCTGGCTACTTCTTTATGATATAGTAATTTTTAGTGTCTCTGCTGTCTGATAAACACAGAAAACAGCTTTGTACTTTAAACACAGGTGAATCCACCTTGCAAACCTAACAGCAGTGCAGCTACCTTAAAGTCACAAGAACAATTCCATCCATGATAATTATACTTGATTCCCTCCAACAACACAGCTACAGTGCATCCGGAAAGTATTCACAGCGCTTCACTTTTTCCACATTTTGTTATGTTACAGCCTTATTCCAAAATGGAATAAATTCATTTTTGTCCTCAAAATTCTACACACAATACCCCATAATGACAACGTGTAAAAAGTTTTTTTGGAGATTTTTGCAAATTTATAAAAAAAAAAAAAAACTAAGAAATCACATGTACATACATGTACATAAGTATTCACAGCCTTTCCTCAATACTTTGTTGTTGCACCTTTGGCAGCAATTACAGCCTCAAGTCTTTTTGAATATGATGCCACAAGCTTGGCACACCTATCTTGGGCAGTTTTGCCCATTCCTCTTGCAGTACCTCTCAAGCTCCATCAGGTTGGAAGGGAAGCGTCAGTGCACAGACGTTTTCAGATCTCTCCAGAGATGTTCAATCAGATTCAAGTCTGGGCTCTGGCTGGGCCACTCAATGACATTGAACCACAGAAAAAAAGGGATATTCCCTCAAGCACACTGCAGCAATATCAACAAAAATACTTGAATCCTACATGATAATAGAAATTCAGAGGTATTAGTAGCATATACCTCAAGGCTCCTCTATACGTCAAGGCTCATCTATACCGGCGTCCCTAACATTAATGTTAGGGACGCCGGTATAGAGGAGCCTTGACGTTGGCCCAGCGCTTAATCATATATTTGCAAATGTATGCTACTAATACCTCTGAATTTCTATTATCATGTAGGATTCATGTATTTTTTTTGATATTGCTGCAGTGTGCTGGAGGGAATATCCTTTTTCCCTGTGGTTCAGTGTAAACCCCGCCCTTTACAAGAACCTGTGCTATATCATTAAGCTGATGTGAGCGACCACCATGCTTTTTATTTGCAGTTTTGAGAGACATGAAGGGAGCCAGCATTGGGAGGTTGTGCTGGTCCGTATAGTGCCATTTGAAGGTTTCTAGGGTACATCCTAGGTGAGTCAGCTCTCGGCTTATACATGTGCTGTTATTATGCAGTACATTAATTTGTAATTATATGACCCAGAGTGGGTGCTACTATTAGGTAGCAATAATTATTTTGGGGTGAGCGTTTGGGCGTGGGGCCCCCGGAGTTGCTCTGGCTGGGCCTTTTTCAGGGCATCACCACTTAATTCACATAGATACTTTTTCATCACCTTTCTATTTATTTGTTCATTATTTATGTAATTTAAGTTCTTTCTCATTATATTAACACTTATTGATTATCTTTACACATCTATACTTTACACTTCACTATCACCTTTTTTCCCTTTTTCGTGTGATGCCCTGGGGTTGGTCCTTGGCTGGATTTTTTTGGGGTGCCCTGTGCCTCGGACGTGAACCCCTTTATGTTAGGGACGGCGGTATAGAGGAGCCTTGTCATTGACCCGGCGCTTAATCATATATTTGCAAATGTATGCTACTAATACCTCTGAATTTCTATTATCATGTAGGTTTCAAGTATTTTTGTTGATATTGCTGCAGTGTGCTGGAGGGAATATCCTTTTTCCCTGTGGTTCAGTGTAAACCCCGCCCTTTACAAGAACCTGTGTTATATCATTAAGCTGATGTGAGCGACCACCATACTTTTTATTTCCACTCAAGGACATTCACAGAGTTGTCCTGAAGCCACTCCTTTGATATCTTGGCTGTGTGCTTAGGGTTGTTGTCCTGCTGAAAGATGAACCATCACCCCAGTCTGAGGTCAAGAGCGCTCTGGAGCAGGTTTTCATCCAGGATGCCTCTGTACATTGCTGCATTCATCTTTCCTCTATCCTGACTAGTCTCCCAGTTCCTGCCACTGAAAAACATCCCCACAGCATGATGCTGCCACCACCATGCTTCAATGTAGTATTAATACCCTTTTATCTCTAAATAGAAATAATTGCTTTCCAGACTTATATTGTGGTTCCAAAGCACAAAAATTCTTATTGCAATAAAAAGAAAGTTACATGCTTTGATCTAACACAATTAGCGCAAAAGACAATTAAATACAAAGGTACAGCCGATACATACGCTTGCGCTCTGGATCCAGATTTCCCAGCATCAAATGTGAAGCATCCATCAACAAAAGAAAGAAGATGACTGACTACAGGACAGAGGCCCTGATTCAGAGCCGGACGCTCTGACAGAGCGCTCGCTCTGAATCAGGGTGTCTTTTTTATTTCCCAATGCAGGTGCTCTTGTCAGACTGTCCTTAAGGTTAAGGAAAGCCTGCTCTGTTCCTCAGTGTGTGTGACACAGTCAGGTTTTGACGATGACACCAATTCCTGCAAAGGTAAGGCCAAAATAGAAAAACCCAGGATCCACGTTCTGCAGTATCCACACATGCCCAAGAAGGTATGGATTTGCTGTTGGCTCTGCGGCAGTGTCATGGTCTGTATGGCCTGTATCCTGTCGGTTGTCAAATGTCATAGTCCCTGGGGCTAGACAGAGGACCTTATTCAGAGGTCTCTGACCATCGCGACCATCACCCGAGCGGTCGTTAGAGCTGTGGGTGTTAACCCACAGCCTAATGACCGCAACAAAGGTGGGCGGTCAGGATGCAAGTGGCCGCCCAGTTTCTGAGCGACCGCTTGCATCCTCCGACCGCCTCTGAATGAGGCCCAGAGTCCCAAGTATTTAACCTTAGTCTGGCATGGCTGTAATTTGTCCTTAGCAACCTTGTGTCCTGTCTGTGAGAGATGAAGTAACAACAGTTTAGTATCATTTAAACATGACATAAATGAATCAGAACATAACAATAAATCATCTACATATTGAATTAGAACAGATCCATTGCCTGGTTGAAAAGATTGCAAACAGTCGTGTAAGGCTTGAGAGAAAATACTAGGGCTATCTTTGAAGCCCTGGGGAAATCTTATACATGTGTATTGTACTCCTCTGTATGTAAATGCAAATAGGTACTGACAGTCAGGGTGAAGAGGGACATAGAAGAAATCAGAACAGAGGTCAATGACAGTAAAATGGGTTGCAGATGGTGGAATTTGCATGAGGATGACAGCTGGATTGGGCACTACAGGAAATTGGCTCTCAACAACTTTGTTTACACCCCTAAGGTCCTGTACTAACCTATAGCCCCTTCCACCATCCTTCTTTACTGGAAAAATGGGACTATTGGCTGGGCTAGCTGTACGGACTAAAATCCCCTGTTGTAACAACATCTCCTACCACCTTTTAAATTTACCACTACAGGAGATACATTTGCCATCAATCCAGTGTCCTGTCCATCCTTGGTCCAAAGTGAACTCGGTATTTGAGATAACATCTCTTTTACTTGGGATGGGCTTTGTTCAAAACCTATAGAGTGAAGCATTATCCTTTGTGGAGTGTCTCCCTTACCTCGTGCGCAACCTTCTCTGGGATATCTAGGAATATACCATCAGGGATACAATAAATGACACATCCCATTTTACATAACAAATCCCTTCCGAGTAGGATAGTAGGGGCCCCTGCCACCAGAAGAAAAGAATGCCTAGTTTGCAGTGGCCCGATAATAACCTCTGCAGATTTGGTTGAAGGATAATGCTGCACTTTACCCATTACTCCCATTGCTGGTACTGTTTTGTTGGTCACCTGTAAATTTGATGTAGAATTTAACACGGATCTGGTCGCCCCTCTGTCTACAAGAAAAGAGTGTTTAGTACCAGCTATATCTACTGTAATTGTAGGTTCTTCCCTAGTACTCTCAGTTAACCTGACTGGCTGTAGACTAAAGGTATGACCTGACCCCTAGAGCTGACTATCATTCTCCAGTAAAGCATTCACGGCCACTATGTGAAGTGCTGACTGCTGAGGATTTCCTACATTCTGCTGATACCCTTTTGGTGTGAACTTATGTATTTTCTTATTATTTGTCCCCCAATTTCTCTCTTGACAGTGTCTACTTATGTGTCCTCTCTAGTTACATGTGTAACATCTTGGTTGTCGCTGTATAGGTTGTTGTGCGTGGAGAGTTTGTGGTTGTGTGTGGTATGAGGTTTGTGGCTGGGTATGTTAATATGTGTTTTGTGCCTGTATGTGGTATGAGTTTTGAGGCTGTGTGTACATTCCTTCTAAACCTTGAATGCTAACAGCCATTAGCTTCTCACTTTGCGTTTCCTTCTTCCTGAGGATGTTTTTATCGTGTTCTATAGCTGATTCCCTGAGGGCATCTACAGTAATTCCTCTCCAGTTAGGTTGAGAGGTTTGAACCCTGGTCTTTAGTGTCTTTAAGACCATCCATAAGTACAGTGACAGCTACTTCCCTGTGGTGTGTGTTGTCTTTTATATTTTCTATGCCTGTATATTGGGTGATTGTCAGCAGTGCTCGGGTAAAATAATCTGCTGCAGACTCACTATCCTTTTGCCTGATGGTGAAAATTTTACTCCAGTTCACTACTACTGGAAAATATACGGCCAATTGGGTGACTATGCGTGTGATGTTACCTTGGTTGTTCTCATCGGTTAAAGGACTATCTCAATTCAATACACAATCCGTGATAAACTTTTTCACGTCTGTATTGGATGGAAGACATGCCCGCAATACCACTCGCCAATCTTTTTTAGTTGGCTCATGAGCATTACCTAAATCTTTTACAAATTTTTGTCACTTAGCTAATTCTTTTCTAGGGTCGGGAAATTGTCATTATGGAATGTAGCTCTGCTCTTGTCCATGGACAATGCATTGCTACATCCCTTGTGGGTACTACACCATTTGCATCTGGATTCCTATTGGGAACAGTTATTGTCCAGACAGGATGGACACCTACCACTTTGCTATTTTTAGGGTTACTTATGGGAACTTTTACCTTAGTACCTTGGGGGTTCAATCTGTTACTACTACGCACTGTATTACCTTCATCAATTTCTACTGCTGGTATAACTGATGGGATCCCTTCTGCTGATACAGCTGGTTGGATCACTTCCCTTTCTAGGTTTAGTGCTTTGTCTAACAGATTTACTGCATATGCAATGGCTGACATTTCAACAGGTTCATCCTCTACACCAATATTTTCCTTATGATTACGCAGGATAGGGTACAAATTACTTGTTACATTTTTATACTTTTTGGTATCGGCTGTACCATCACCCTCAGCCGCATAGGGCGGCGGGAGTGCGCATGCGCTAATACCTATACCCTTGGCACCGCTAGCTTGTGGCGCATGTACGCTATTTTGCGGCGCGCACCCAATGCTAACAAGCACCACGTGCATGCTCCCTTGAGGTGCGTGCGTAACGGTGTTTTGCATCGCGTGCACACCCTTTTGCATAGTGCTCACGACGCTATTTAGCGGCGCGAGCACACCATTCAACCACATGTTCCCCTCATGCTGCCATAACTTCAAACAATCATTATACTTTACACGTTTCTTTAGAGATTTCACCACACAAATGCCATCTCTAACATTACTCAACACCTCCACATTAAAACTGCCAATTTTAGGAAAAGGTTTCACACATTTCTCAGTCATCTTAACCCATACATTACAGTATGCAGTTGCATACGCACCATACTTTGTATACATTATATGCCTTGCCGAACCTGTCGGCCCTTCCAAAAGCAGCGCATCGTCAACCATTCCCAGCGTCTGCTTAGCACCCATCTGGAAAAACGCTAAACAGCTTACTAACGAATGTGGACCGGTGAACGATTCCAATAGAGCTATGTTCACGCACTCCTATCCCGTTGTGCACAACCGGCCCGCTAAACGTTATGGACGGCGCGCACAATGAGGAACAAAATAATGTTTTATACAATTATACTGTCTTTTCAGACAACTTTCAGCCCTTGTCCAGTAGCTCACCCTTTTTTGAGTACTCTCCCCTGTTAGAATTTAAGTGTTCCAATAACACTTATCCTTTCCAGTGATTTCCTCCACTACAACCCAAGTCACAATCACGGTCTACCCAACTGTGCAGTCAAGACGCAGTGTCCAGAGAACCTAACTGATCAATGGGCTCTGCGACCAATATGGGCAGCCGAATTTCGAAAACCCTTTGTTTTCTTCAAGGTACAAAATCCCTGTCCTTGCTGCAATACACCTGCTATGTGTATATACTCAGTAGCTTTCTGCCTCGTCAAACACCTACTGAGTCTTTCAGGTCCGACACACAGTACCTCGCCTATAGGTCTGACACACAGTCCCTATCTACATTCCAAGCACACGTCTGTGCAGAAACTAGACTTTTTGTTAATATGGCAGTATGATTTAGAAGTTTTAAACAATGTAATCACGCTATCAATACAACAATACTATCAGAACGATCATTTGAACACGTGGCAGCAATACAGGAAACACGTATACGCTATTGTGCGACTCGCACTCTAGCGCCCATACAGACAAAGAAAGAAACAAACTTTTCTCTCCTGCTCCAGGTCCTAGTCAGCACTCCCTGAAATCACGTAACAATGGATATCGGCTTCACAACCCCCAGATGGTGCAGGTTTCGAACACAGTGCGTTCTTTCCTGCTTATGGCGCCTTCCACCCTTTGTTGTGGAACCGAGATCCGTACACTATTTTGCAATCTCTCAGTAGCATGACCTCCAAACTACGAGCTCCCAACTATTAATACCCCTTTATCTCTAAACAGAAATAATTGCTCTCCAGACTTATATTGTGGTTCCAAAGCACAAAAGTTCTTATTGCAATAAAAATAAAGTTACACGCTTTGATCTAACACAATTAGCGCAAAGACAATTAAATACAAAGGTACAGCCAATACATACGCTATCGCTCTGGATCCAGATTTCCCGGCATCAAACTTGAAACCTCTGTCAATGAAAGAAAGAAGAAGATGACTGACTATAGGACAGAGGGCTCTATATATATTTTTCAGAGAGTAGACAATACAATAGAAATGAGCTGGCATAATTCCATTGGTTCTTGTTCTTGGTTCTTCTGGTGCAATGCAGGTCATAGGTCAGTTTGTACAGTGATAGTTCAGCCTTACAACAGCTCTTTGTGTATCTTTCCCGCCGAAGAACTGATTTAAACTAGTAAATGACACTACATACAGATTTTACATTCTAACCACTAATTTCATATAATTCATAACTTGCAGACGTATGATGCGATCTCCTTGCTGATAGAACCGGAGATCTGCAAATAAACAGTGATTCAGAATGGTACCAAACATGACTTGTCTACCATGTACTAAACCTTAGATATCAAATACATTTATTTCACAACATAATTGATTACGAATAAAACCTCTAATATTAAGATTAATGCTCGGGAACCTTTTTATAAGAGATTGCATGTGTGAGAGTGAGATTATTGTGTAAAGTCACTAGTATGCTCTGTGAGTGTATGTGTTTTATGCTTATCTGTGCTTCGATGTGCAGCGCAACTGTGCATCTTGTATATTTTATATGTAATATTTACTGTGGGTATAGTTTTAGGGTA
Source organism: Taudactylus pleione (assembly GCA_031769625.1). NCBI lineage: Eukaryota > Metazoa > Chordata > Amphibia > Anura > Myobatrachidae > Taudactylus > Taudactylus pleione. The sequence continues at coordinate 10,937,251 of JAUIMM010000025.1, read as the reverse complement.
GGACTTTTAACAATATGTGGGAGCAAAGCAGTCGCACGACGCTAATAATCTAATATAGCATCGTACTCAATGGGTTCGTGCTGATGACACAAGATGGCGTCGTCAGGCACGACACAAGATGGCGTTGCCCGATATTAATTTAATATTTGGTCTCAGCCAATTATCCGGCTTCGACAGTAGGGCTGATATTGGCCTGGTGATGAGCGGTGCCTGGTTTCCTCCAAACATAATGTCTGGCATTCACGCCAAAGAGTTCAATCTTTGTCTCATCAGACCAGATAATTTTGTTTCTCATGGTCTGAGATTCCTTCAGGTGCATTTTGGCAAACTACAGGCGGGCTGCCATGTGCTTTTTACTAAGGAGTGGCTTCCATCCAGCCACTCTACCATACAGGCCTGATTGGTGGATTGCTGCACAGATGGTTGTTCTTCTGAAAGGTTCTCCTCTCTCCACAGAGGAATGCTGTAGCTCTGAAGAGTGACCATCGGGTTCTTGGTCACCTCCCTGACAAGGGCCCTTCTCCCCCGATCGCTCAGTTTAGACGGCTGGCCAACTCTAGGAAGAGTCCTGGTGGTTCTCAACTTCTTCCATTTATGGATGATCGAGGCCAATGTGCTCATTGGGACCTTCAAAGCAGCAGATATTTTTCTGTACCCTTCCCCAGATTTGTGCCTCAAGACAATCCTGTCTCGGAGGTCTACAGACAATTCCTTGGACTTCATGCTTGGTTTGTGCTCTGACATGCACTGTCAAGTGTGGGACCTTATATAGACATGTCTAAACAACTGAATTTACCACAGGTGGACTCCAATTAAGCTGTAGGAACATCTCAAGGATGATCAGTGGAAACAGGATGCACCTGAGCTCAATTTTGAGCTTTATGGCAAAGGCTGTGAATACTTATGTACATGTGATTTCTTAGTTTGTTTGTTTTTTTATTAAATTTGCAAAAATATCAAAACAACTTTTTACACGTTGTCATTATGGGGTATTGTGTGTAGAATTTTGAGGACAAAAATCAGTTTATTCCATTTTGGAATAAGGCTGTAACATAACAAAATGTGGAAAAAGTGAAGCGATGTGAATACTCTCCGGATGCACTGTATACCAATATAAGTTTCTTTCATGTCCACTGCATAGGCCAGAAGCACCGAAGGGACTTTGTACCCATTATAGAGTAACACTGCTTTCAGACTACTCTTTGAGAAATCAAGAAAGAATCGCCACTCACTAGTATCGTCCTGAACACCAAACTCAATCATTAAACCGTTAACATAAGTAAACATACACACTGAATTTTTCTGTTCAGTAAATGTGGCCAAAGAAATGTTTCTTGTTCAAAAACTTGAAATTGTTATACCTTGAGCCAGAAGGTTCCACTGTTGCAGCCTTAAACCCAGAAGTTAGGCTTGTAGTTTTGACAGTTTAAAGTCATGAATCAAATCATTTCATTCTTCCTGTTCTATGATGTGAGGTGATTGGCTTGAGTTTTGGGGTGATTCTCCGCTATAATTTCTGTATCTTCTGGCTCGCTTTCCTCTGATGTCCCCAGGGACGGATCTAGACTTTTCTTTTGGGGAGGTGGTTAAAGAATTAATCCTGACTCCTCCCCTCTTTACTCATTCCTCCTCCCACTTCCAGTCTTGGCTCCTCCCATTTTCAGGCAGTACCCTCACATCATTGCTTTGTATTCATTCCTATCTTCATTCATTAATAATCTTTTAACTTCTTCTATCCCTTTTTATTTCCCTTTCTTTACAATTTGCTTTCTTCTCCCTTGTCTTTATGACCCATTCTAAGCACTATGGGGTAGATGTGTGGAGAAGTGTGCCAGTGGAAAAGTTACCCAAGGCAACCAATCAGCTTTGAGGTTGCATTTATCAAGTACATTCTATAAAATAATAGGTAGGAGCTGATTGGTTGCTATGGGTAACTTCTCCACTGGCACACCTCCACTTTTCTCACTGCTTCATACATCTACCCCTCTGCCCCCTCTCCCCAGCGGCTCCATGAGGCAACTCGCCTTCTTTTCTTCCCCCTTCTTTCTACAATGTAGTGACTATGGGGTCTATTTACTAATCCTTGGATGAAGATAAAGTGAATGGAGATAAAGTACCAGCCAATTAGCTCCTAACTGCAATGTGTTTCAAAAATGAGTTAGGAGCCGATTGGCTGGTACTTTATCTCTGTTCACTTTATCACCATCCAAGATTTAAGAAATAGACCCATATATGACCAGATATGTATTATATGCTCATCACTCCCTCTCCTCACCCACTCAGGGGCGTATCTATAATGGGTGAAGGGTGTGCGGTACACACAGGCCCCTGGGTCCAGGGGAGGCCCACACCGCACATCCTGCACCCATACTTTGTCACAATTACCTCTCCGAGGTCCCATGTCAGGTCTCCCAGCGCTGTTCAAACACCGGAAAATGGCCCCGCATTTTTAACTTTTCGCACTGGGAGCTAAATTGCCTAGAAATGGCCCTGTATTAGTTTTACGAAAATGCCATGGGGGGGATGCCAGAAACTTTTTTGGCAGGGGGGAGCAGAATTTATAGTTATGCCACTGCCTCAACATCCCAATTCACTAATGCTCAGCCTCAAATTTAGCAGCCATGGGTTCACAAAATTTCATACTGCTGGCAATGCCTCATGGGATTTGTAGTTTATCTTTTACTGCTCAGAGTCTGAGCAGTAAAAGATAAACTACAAATCCCATGCCACTCCTCCTCCTTCTCTGGCCAGCTGGGTGCCTTGAGCTAACAGCTGACTGCCTGCATGCTTGTGACTGCCACGGCCAGGTCTCAGCTGCCACCCGCAGCTTACACCATGCCTGGCCACTGCTCTCCCAGAGCTGCACTGCTGCGCTGCCTACAGGTACAGGCTCAGTAGATGGGTTGAGCTGGGGCTGTGTGTTACTTAGGGCAATCACCATTATCATCCCCCCTGGATCTGAAACTGGATGTCCCGTTCACTGGAAACACATGAGGAACAGGAACAGGAACAGGCAGCCCTTCTCCATGAGGCACAGGTTTTAGCTTCAGGATATTTCATAGTGTGCTTGGTTCTACTGGAATGCTCAGCAATACTACTGTAGTTAGACAAAGATAACAGTCAGTACAGTGGTCCTTAGGGTCACGCCATAACATTGGGACAGTGAATGGCATCACACAGTGAATTCCTTTCAACCATTCTATCAGATTAGTTGCGCCAATTATGCAAGTAATATGGGGTGCCCAGATTTTATCCTGGTCACCAAGAGCACAGTTCTAGTACAGTTTATAAGCCTTCTTTATCAAGGTGCTAATAGGCTTTCTATGACTTTTTGGTGTGAACTTACCACATACATAACAAAAGTTATCAGGATGGTTTACATATCCATGAATTTTAGAGGCCGTCATTACTTTGTATACTAAATAACAAACACAAGAAAAGAATACCACTGATTAAAAAGGAAGAAATTAAAATAAAGGTAAAATCGCCACTTGCACTGCCTCCTTATTGTCATCAGTCATGGTGCTGGTACACATTGATGGAGGATAGGTTATGAAGCAGCCCACTGTGAGAACTCCCCTCGGTTACTGATGGTCAGTCAGGAAAAATTTCTGCTTTCTTCCCCCTCTGCATGTCAGCTGGTAGCTGGGATAGGAGCCAGCAAGCACCATGAAATCCAGCACTAAAAGGAGGGTTCTGTCCCAGGACCAGCACATGGAGGAGAATGAGAAAGATGAGGGGGATTCTGATGACATAGAGTATGAGGAGTCTGGGCAGGATGAGTACCCCATAGCACAGGCAGAAGGGAATCACCCCTGTCATTATCGGCGCTGCTATCTAGAAGATAGCGTGCCAATATGCTAGGCAATGTGTGAACGCAAAAGAACAAATCCTATATCTGGAGTGAAGTACTGGTGATGATTTTTATCGAAATGGAGGTGGACGCCTCATAGATTTCTTTATAGAGACTGCGCTATTGATACTATCTTCTGTTGTATAAAGGTTGTATATTGAGGTTTCGGGTGAACCTTAGATAGGATACAGCAGTGGTCTGTGGTCGCGAGTTACTACCATTCCTTTTTTTGTATGCAGAAGGAAAAAATATACCAGGCGCTAAGATGTATGGCTGTCCAAGTCCAACCAATAAAAAACATAAATAATATATGAAGCACTTGTATATATTACTTAAAAGTAAACCTGCCACTCTCTTCAGTGATGGGGTGATGATCCCCTACAAAAAAACACAAGGGTAAAAGCGCTGGATTTAAGAATACATCATCTTTAATTTATAAAAAAAAAATTCTATCAATAAAAACATCATTCAATATATGTGTAAAATAACAGGTTTCTGGAAAGCACGGTGGAAGCAATAATGGGCCTGATTCAGACCCACTCGCGAGCGGCTGTCCGCTCGCAAGTGGGTCGATGTTATGGACTGTTGTATAAAGGTTGTATATTGAGGTTTCGGGTGAACCTTAGATAGGATACAGCAGTGGTCTGTGGTCGCGAGTTACTACCATTCCTTTTTTTGTATGCAGAAGGAAAAAATATACCAGGCGCTAAGATGTATGGCTGTCCAAGTCCAACCAATAAAAAACATAAATAATATATGAAGCACTTGTATATATTACTTAAAAGTAAACCTGCCACTCTCTTCAGTGATGGGGTGATGATCCCCTACAAAAAAACACAAGGGTAAAAGCGCTGGATTTAAGAATACATCATCTTTAATTTATAAAAAAAAAATTCTATCAATAAAAACATCATTCAATATATGTGTAAAATAACAGGTTTCTGGAAAGCACGGTGGAAGCAATAATGGGCCTGATTCAGACCCACTCGCGAGCGGCTGTCCGCTCGCAAGTGGGTCGATGTTATGGACTGTTGTATAAAGGTTGTATATTGAGGTTTCGGGTGAACCTTAGATAGGATACAGCAGTGGTCTGTGGTCGCGAGTTACTACCATTCCTTTTTTTGTATGCAGAAGGAAAAAATATACCAGGCGCTAAGATGTATGGCTGTCCAAGTCCAACCAATAAAAAACATAAATAATATATGAAGCACTTGTATATATTACTTAAAAGTAAACCTGCCACTCTCTTCAGTGATGGGGTGATGATCCCCTACAAAAAAACACAAGGGTAAAAGCGCTGGATTTAAGAATACATCATCTTTAATTTATAAAAAAAAAATTCTATCAATAAAAACATCATTCAATATATGTGTAAAATAACAGGTTTCTGGAAAGCACGGTGGAAGCAATAATGGGCCTGATTCAGACCCACTCGCGAGCGGCTGTCCGCTCGCAAGTGGGTCGATGTTATGGACTGTTGTATAAAGGTTGTATATTGAGGTTTCGGGTGAACCTTAGATAGGATACAGCAGTGGTCTGTGGTCGCGAGTTACTACCATTCCTTTTTTTGTATGCAGAAGGAAAAAATATACCAGGCGCTAAGATGTATGGCTGTCCAAGTCCAACCAATAAAAAACATAAATAATATATGAAGCACTTGTATATATTACTTAAAAGTAAACCTGCCACTCTCTTCAGTGATGGGGTGATGATCCCCTACAAAAAAACACAAGGGTAAAAGCGCTGGATTTAAGAATACATCATCTTTAATTTATAAAAAAAAAATTCTATCAATAAAAACATCATTCAATATATGTGTAAAATAACAGGTTTCTGGAAAGCACGGTGGAAGCAATAATGGGCCTGATTCAGACCCACTCGCGAGCGGCTGTCCGCTCGCAAGTGGGTCGATGTTATGGACTGTTGTATAAAGGTTGTATATTGAGGTTTCGGGTGAACCTTAGATAGGATACAGCAGTGGTCTGTGGTCGCGAGTTACTACCATTCCTTTTTTTGTATGCAGAAGGAAAAAATATACCAGGCGCTAAGATGTATGGCTGTCCAAGTCCAACCAATAAAAAACATAAATAATATATGAAGCACTTGTATATATTACTTAAAAGTAAACCTGCCACTCTCTTCAGTGATGGGGTGATGATCCCCTACAAAAAAACACAAGGGTAAAAGCGCTGGATTTAAGAATACATCATCTTTAATTTATAAAAAAAAAATTCTATCAATAAAAACATCATTCAATATATGTGTAAAATAACAGGTTTCTGGAAAGCACGGTGGAAGCAATAATGGGCCTGATTCAGACCCACTCGCGAGCGGCTGTCCGCTCGCAAGTGGGTCGATGTTATGGACTGTTGTATAAAGGTTGTATATTGAGGTTTCGGGTGAACCTTAGATAGGATACAGCAGTGGTCTGTGGTCGCGAGTTACTACCATTCCTTTTTTTGTATGCAGAAGGAAAAAATATACCAGGCGCTAAGATGTATGGCTGTCCAAGTCCAACCAATAAAAAACATAAATAATATATGAAGCACTTGTATATATTACTTAAAAGTAAACCTGCCACTCTCTTCAGTGATGGGGTGATGATCCCCTACAAAAAAACACAAGGGTAAAAGCGCTGGATTTAAGAATACATCATCTTTAATTTATAAAAAAAAAATTCTATCAATAAAAACATCATTCAATATATGTGTAAAATAACAGGTTTCTGGAAAGCACGGTGGAAGCAATAATGGGCCTGATTCAGACCCACTCGCGAGCGGCTGTCCGCTCGCAAGTGGGTCGATGTTATGGACTGAGCATGCGCACGACGGAGGGAGCTCCGTCGTGCGCATGCGCCAGACGCGACGAGCGAAGGAAAGTCCTTCGCTCGTTGTGTCCGATCAAAGGGGGCGCGCTGTCAATGTTGATTGACAGCACGCCCCCTTTGGTGGGCGTGCCGGGGGCGTGCCTCCCTGACGGGGGCGTTCCCACGGGAACGCCTCCCGTCAGAAGCCGGCCCACTGACATCACTAGTGATGTCAGTGGGAGTGATTTTGGCTCTGATAGAGCCAAAATCACTCCGGAGCTTGCGGTTGAAAACCTCAACCGCAGGCTCCGGCTCGCAATTTCGATGGTCGCGATGGTCTCGACCATCGCGGCCATCACAATGCACGCTCGTATAGCCTGTGGGTGGTGACCCACAGCTAAACGAGCGTCCAGGAGGACGCTCCATGAAAATGGAGCCCGGCCCTCATTCAGAGCGTGCGCTCTGCTCAGAGCGTACGGCTCTGAATGAGGGCCAATATTTGTTAAATCGTCAATCTAGGACTGATTAATTAATGCAAGCAAGCAGTCACATGAAAGGAATCCGTACAAGTGATTAGTTACAATCGGCAGATTTTTAAATGGTTAGCAAAAGCAATGTATTTTCCATCTGTTATTCTCCACTCATAAAGCTGTTAGTATACAAGTCATTCAGTAAGAAGCCACATGAAAGCGCAGACAAAGTCTGTGCAGCAGGTTAAGAGGTTAATATGTCTTTTAAAAGGGAGAATGGGGGGAGAGCTAGCTCTCTGTCCGCAATGAAGCAGACAATTGTTAATATAAACTAGAGATGAGCATGTTCGGTTTTATTCGGTTGTTATCGCCAAGTTCGGATTTCTCTTAGTGGCTATCCAAAACACGTGACAGCCGGATAGCCAATATGATGCCATTTTTGAATCTGAACATATCCAAGTAAAACAGAACCGCACATCTCTAATATAATATAGGGATGTGCACCTACCCCCGTGTTTTGGTTTTGGATCTGGATCTCCCCTGGTTTTGGATCTGAATCTGGTTTTGGATTTATTTCCTTGGTGTTTTGGGTTTTGGTTTTTGATCTGTATTTTTTCCAAAAAATTATATAAACCGCTAAAACTACATAATTTTATTTTTGTTTCTATAGTATTATTACCCTTAATAACAATCATTTTCAGGCATTTCCATGCATTTGTAACCACCTCATAGCTCACAATATTGATTTCACTATTTTTCACCAATATAGGCCAAAGTCTGCAGTGAGCTGGCTGGCTAAAGTAAGCGACAGAGCAGCGGTACAAACGCACAACAGTTTAAAAAAATATAGAACATCTATGAAACATTGCCACACAGCAGTGGCAGACAGGATGGCAGTTTAATAAACTATAATAATGTCAATTGGCAATGCCCCAAATTGTGCAAAATGTAAAGAAAAGAGATGCAAGTTGGAATTGTCCCTCCCACCCACTCTTATGTGGGATATTAATAAGGACATGCACAGTTTAACAAACCAAGCACTTTAGCCACTAGGACTGACACTTTCTTGGCCGAACACCTTGGTTTGTTTGGGCCCCACAAAACATTTTTTGGAAGGACTAACTTCAATTATTAAGGAGGAGGTTGATGATGAGGTTGTTGGTGGTGGAGATTGCATGTGCTGGTCCAAACTGCTGGTAGCTGATACTGGACTGCTTGTTACTACTTTACACATTATTATAATTTTGTTAAACAAATTGCATGAACTTGCTGCAAATGACGTAACAGGGAGGAGGTGCCTAGATGGTTAACGTCGCTTCCTCTGCTAACTTTGGCTTTACAAATGTAACAGATGCCTTCACAACTGTTGTCAGAATTTAAACTAAAATAATTCCACACCCAAGACGTGGCTTTTCTGGCTTTCTTTTTATCATGAGCAAAAACTGCTGCCACTGGTGGCTGATTTACGCAAGCATCCTCATCATCAACATCCTCATTAGCATCAGATAGGACACAAATTTCCCCCTCATCCTCCTTTTGCACTTCCTTCACACTATCATCCCCATTTTCTATTATTTCACCATATAATACTAATACAGCCGTCATGGCGTCAGTGATCCGTTGTGAAACTGGGTGACAGCTGTTATGCATACTTCCTCTATCAAAGGACTGTTTAATAGTCAATTGTTTTTTTTAACTTCCTACTAGTAGTAGACTTCTTGGTCCCTTTCGGGGATGAAGATCCACCCCCAGCAGCAGCAACAGACGTAGCACTCAAGGATCCTTCTGAGGAACCATGGATAGGAGAGGAGTCTGTCATGCTTTTGAAATTGTATGCAGGACTACTTCCAATCATGATTGAGGATGTTGATGATGATGCAGGTGGTGGAGATTGCAGGCGCTTGGATCCAGATAGAAGGGAGCAGCTAGGTGACACTGGACTGATTGTTAGTTTTTTGTGTCCCCAAAGTTTCTGAATTTGAAATACCCTTTTCAATTTGATGAATGCACTGCAAGTGACATAACAGGGAGGAGGTTCCTAGATGGTTACGGTCCTTACCTCTACTCACTGTTACTTGGCAATGGTTACAAATGGCTTGGAAAAGGTTGTCCGGATTTGGGTGGAAATGATTCCACACATGAGATGTGGATTTTTTGGTCCTTTTCCCAGGCATGGCAACAATGGTATTTTTCCCACCATAAGCATTAGTATTACTAGAAAGGTCATGCTCACACATGGCAACAGCGGACACATACTTGGACTCTCCTCGGGGATTTGTGATTTTTCAGAGCATACAGTTGGTTCCGGTATCTTATTCGTCTTAACAATTTGTATTTTTCTGTTCCTCTCCTACAAGCAGAGGGACTTAAATTATCATTAGAACCATCAGTCATCATAAATACAGGCCAATGCCTTATCCTTTCCTTGCCACTTCGTGTAGTGAATGGCATATTGCCATTTTTTTGTTTCTCTAAAGCTGACTTAGCTTTAAAAATGATTTGCTTTAACAGGGTAAAAGTAGATTTTTTTTTTTTAGCTTGAGTTTTTGGCCTGACTTAAGCCCTGGTACATCGGCCTTCATTGATGATGTTGACGGCATTGAATCGTCATCATGACTGCTGCCGGCAGCTACAAGACTGGTACGTGGATCCTGCTCTCTAGTCATGTGACTGTCCTCCATACTCACTATGCGCACAACCACACACCATTTTTTTTGGAACACTGGGGCTGAACCCCTGAAACAGGCAGAGCCCCTTGACAGACAGCAGCACAGCACCCCTGCGCAGCTACGCCGATGACAGGTGTGGCTAACACGCCACACAAAAAAAAAATATATATTTTTTTTAACACTGGGGTGAACCCCTGAAAGAGGCAGCAGCCCCTTAACAGACAGCAGCACAGCACCCCTGCACTGATGACAAGTGTGTCTAACACTATTTTTTTTCACACTGGGGGTGGGTGAAAAGCACCCCTGAAGCACAGAGCACCCCCTGGATAACACAGCACTACAGCCAGTAGGCCAGCCCCTATAGACAGGACAACAGCCATCGAGCCAGCCCCTAGGGACAGGACAAGAGCCAGCCAGTCCCTATGGACAGGACAATAGCCAGCCAGCCCCTCTATAGACAACAGCCATCCAACCCTTATGGACAAGACAACAGCCAGACCTTATATGGAAAACAGTAGCTAGCCCCTATGCACAGCGTCAGCATGCAACAACAGCTCAGGTCCCAGCTCCCTCCCTCTTCACTCTCCACAGCTGGAATGAAAAATGGTGGGACCTTTATAGAATCCAAAACCCGCGAGATCCAGCGACAGCGGGATGATGACGTTTTGCCTCATTTTCAGATCTGAGTCAGGCGGGAAAACCCGAGCCAACTCGGATCTGCTTCGGATCCCCGTAGTTCGAGTGGGTTTGGTTCTCAAGGAACTGAACCCGCTCATCCCTAATATAAAATAAAGACCCTCAGTAGTTCAGTTCTCTTAGTTACCTGATAATGCTCCTGTAGTGGTATAGTTTAACTCGGTCACCTTACAATGCTCCTGCTATCCCTGATCAATGATGGCTAGCCGTAATAACATAGAGACTGTACTGGTGGGCGGGGTTTAGTACCAGTGTTCCGGTCACTGATGAGCTGCCACCGTGGAATTATGTTGATCAGTGTCTCCGCAGATGGAAAGCGGCAGGCCTCTTGTGTTGATGCAGTGGCTCTGAGTCCTAATGGTGAAGGACCAACAGAGCTACACTATGAAGTGGTAGTGGTGTGGCTGCTTGGCACAGCCACCTTACGCATTGCTCGACCTATCGCATGGGACTTTTCATCAGAAGTATGTAGAAGCTTCTTAGTGGGAGCTTCTTCTGCTAAAGTTAATGAGCCACAGCTGGAAATTGTCTAGCAGATGTATCATCGATTTCTGTGCGCATTATTAGTAGAGATGATCGGGTCCGGTTTCCTGAGAACCGGTCCCACCTGAACTTCGAGATCCGGGGAAGGATCTGAGTCGGCTCGAGTTTTCCCGCCTGACTGAAATCCCAAAACGAGGCAAAACGTCATCATCCCGCTGTCAGAGTCTCGTGGGTTTTGGATACTATAAAGGTACCCGGTCATCAGCGCCATTTCACTCCAGCTGAGGAGAGTGCAGTGAACAGACATGCTGTATCTGTCCAGGGGTGCTGTGTCTGTCCAAGGGTGCTGTGTCTGTCCAGGGCAGGGGCCGCTATGTCCATCAGGGGTTGCTGTGTCCATCCAGAGGCAGGGGCTGCTGTGTCCATCCAGGGGTTGCTGTGTTCATACAGGGCAGGGGCTGCTGTGTCTATCCAGTGGTTGCTCTGTCCATCCAGGGGCTGTGGCTGCTGTGTCCATCCACGGGCTGCTGTGTCTATCCAGGACAGAGGCTGCTGTGTCCATCCAGGGGTTGCTGTGTCCATCCAGGGGTGCTCTGTTCATCCAAGGATGCCCAGTGTAAAAAAACAAAACAAAAAAAACCAACTAATAATATATATATATATATATATATATATATATATATATATTTTTGTGTTGTACCCCAGTGTACTATATTATTTCATTCTTTTTACTGTGTCGCTAACGGTCAGACCGCAGTGTAAAATTCATACACGTATTGTGACACTATAATCGTAGTACAGTGTAATATTCATACACGTATTGTGACACTGTAAGTGGATACACAGTGTAATATTCACAATTTTACAATTTAATAGTACAAAATTAGCAATAAAAAAATTCAACTTTTCACTTCTTTCCTCAATCTTCAATAAATGGTTAGTCTACACGCCAACTACAAGACCACAATAAAGTGCTAAATAACATGCGTAATATATTTAACATCACAAACGCCACAGCTGTGATTCACATAAACATATTTTCAAAAGGTGAAATTAGAGGATACGGTTTAAAAAAACTGAATAAAACAGCTAAAACTGCATTCTCTGATAGTGTTCCTACCCATGGCCCCTCTACCTGAATTTGAGCGAATCAGAGGGGCAACTCCATGCAGCCATATTCCAGAGTGCAGCTGCTCCTACTGTAGCCCAGGTCAGAAGATGTGTAGGGGTGTGATATGGAGTAAAATGGAGCTCACACCCACTGAAGTGGACTATAAATCCCCAATCTAACAGGGAGCACATCTGTAATTTATACACAGGATGGGGTGACTATATAGGCTTGGGTGCTGGTATAATGTGGGGTGATGGTATAGGCTGGGATAACGATATAAACTGGGGTTATAGGCTGGGGTGATGATATAAACTGGGGTTACTACCATGTCAGGATATGATTACAATGATTTCTAAATAATTTCTAGGTTATTAATAATATATGGGATACCAAAATATGCGTATAAAAATTTCTATATGCACATAAGGTAGTCGTGCATATAGCCACAAATGTGGACACACATACAGCTAACACATACAGTATGTATATGTCAATAAGTATACACTTGGAAATACAGGCACATACATGCATAAATATTGGGACATTGACATAATTTTCATATTTTGGCCTCTATTCACCACCACAATGGCTTTGAAATGAAACAAACAAGATGTGCTTTAACTGCAGACTTTCAGATTTAATTTGAGGGTAATTACATACAAATCAGGTGAACGATGTAGGAATTACAACGGTTTCTATATGTGCCTCCCACTACTGAGGGGCTTTAGTTTATATTAACAGTTGTCTGCCTCATTACGGATAGAGCGCTAGCTCCCCCCCATTCTCCCTTTTAAAAGATGTATTAACCTCTTAACCTGCTGCACAGACTTTGACTGCACTTTCATGTGAGAACTCGCGCTTGCCCACTAGAGCCAGCCAGGAGGTAAGACAAAGTGCATCAGCACTAGGCTTTCACTGCCCCACTCCGGCAGACGAGATGTTCTTCGCCTCGTTAAAGTTAAAGAGTTATAGCGGCACGATGCATGCCTCTATAATACATCTCCTCGATGTACTATAGACGGAGACTTCTCTGGGGTTGCATCTGAGGAGGGGAGGCAAGACTTTGACAGGCGACAGCACCTCCAAACTTTGACGATGCCACCCTCCTGATGAGATTCATTGCTAGTGCTCCTTCCTGTGTCTGCGCCTGTTCCTCCGGACTGCTTCTCATCGCCAGCCACCTCCCAGACAAGGCAAGCAGTCTTTCCACCTCTATGCATTACTGCGGTCGGTAATCAGATAGTGGCTGGGATTGTGGGAATTCACTGTGACAACTCTCACACCAGCTCTCCATTCTGGGCAGTACTTGGCACACCTCAGCTTCACTGCACTGCCCTCAATGATTCCCTTGGATAACTAAATGTGAAATAGGATACTAGTGCCCCTCATTTTAAGCCAACCTGCACATACCTTACAAGCTTTTGTTTTATAGTATATAGTGTTTTTCATTTGGATCATTCAATTATTCCTTCTAGGCCTTATACTTAGGGACTAGTGGCAGGACTGTAGGGGATGCGGCCCATACAGGGTTTGGCACTGCCAGTGTAAGAGAAGTACGGTGCAGTGCCTGCTGCCGTGCAGGTGTACTTCTGTTTCTACCTTGCGTCACACCCTCTCACCTTCAGGCCGTATGTTGAACAGACGGTCCCGGAATTCCCAAACAGAACACGGACACGATGACCTAGGAGGAAGAAGATGATGTGAGAACCGTCCTTCCTCACGTCGACCGACACGCCCTACCGGACCGAGGGATAGATTCGGGTTTTAAGTGAAGATCATCACTGGCATTTTTTGGCATCAGATCCCGAGTTTTCACCTATAGGTACTCGCGCACCAGGTGGACCCGACCTTGCACCGGGATGCAAGACTTGCTGTACGCCCTGAAAGAAGGTAGACAGAAAGAAACAAATAGTAAGAGACAGTACGTACAGATATTGCTCACTGTGTTCCCTCTTGCTCTTCGTCCGCTCACTCGCCTACAGGTCCCTGTAAGGAGATACTCACTACAGCCGTGCAGGGCCTAAACCTGTGTCACGCTACTACAAATACTTATGATAGCATCGCCCTCAACCTACAGTGTGTGTAGTGCGGCATGTATAACGATAATCACTAAACTTCTGCCCTGCACGGAACAACATTCACAGATGTTAATCACACAAGAGTAAAACACGGTGTTGTCCCTTTAAATGTTTGTTACCTGCCTAACTGGAGCTGGCCAGCTCCTCTTCTTGGTATCTGGGAAAATACATTATGGTGAGACAGCTCTCCACGGGGTATTTGGAGGGTGAGAGTTGCACAACTGCTCACACCTCTATGCACTTACAGTAGGATCAGGCACTTGATCCCAGCACGGCTTTCCACACCAGCTTGCCCTTTTGAAGTTCCTGCACTGCTTTCAAAAGAGCAGAGCTGCAGACCCTTCTGAGACAGTGCATGCACACACAATTAGAAGAGATAAAAGGGCGTGAGGGCAGGAGCCTAGCATAGCACAAGCATATTGCACGAAAACAAGTCGGAAAATAAGAACTATTGTTTCCAATGACCTTTTACCTTGCTATGTTGCACATGTTTGGGAAGCTGCAGCAGAATGTCAAGGGACCTCCATTGACCTACCAATATCCAACTGCCTGCCAAACTCCAGTGGGTATCTGCCCTCTATTGGCATTTCAAAAATCAATGATCAATGGGGTAATTTTTTTAAATGATTATATCTTTTTCAGGTAACATAGAATTTTGTGAACATGAGCTTAGTGTCTTCCTTTTGTCCATCTTCAGTCACAGCCAATTGTCTTTCTGTGATTGCTGCTCTTGCAGGACATGTTAGTCAGCAGCACAAGCATCATACTGTAGCTGTGTGTCTATAAATGTAAGGTGAAACTCAGCCTGCTGACTCTAAGGGGTATATTTACTAAAGTGAGAGTTTTTAGAAGTGGAGATACTGCCCATACCAACCAATCAGATACTAGCTATTAACTTCTAAAATGTGCTAGTTAAATGTAGAATCTGGTTGATTGCTACTATGGGCAACATCTCCACTTATAAAAACTCTCACTTTAGCAGATATACCCTAAAGAAAGAGCATCTGTCTAACGTCATTGCCAGCATTCTCTGTCCTTTCCCTCCCGCACCCCTGTCCTATTGTAGCTTATTGTCACTCTTCATTTTCTTCACTACATTATAGAACATCGGGGCCGATTTAGACCCGGAGTCTAAGCCGCGATCGCTTGCATCCAAAAGGGACTGGGTATGCAAATTCCGCGATCGCATTGTCTAGCGTAAGGACGCCCTCTATGTCTTAGCGAGCGACGGCAGAGTAAGCGCGCCGATGTAAAAACGCCCACTTTTCTGTCTTGGCGCATATCATCTCCAGGAAGTGTATGATTAATCAGTAACATCGAGAGCCATCGGAGCTGTACGCAGCACTTGAGGTAGACCCTACCCAGCTGCAAGCACTGCGATCACAGCAGGCTGAAATACAACCAAGTGACATTTACAATGACGCTTCCATGCTAATCATGGACGCCCATTAAACTCCATTTTGACGCCCAGACACACCTGCGTTCACACCACCACTCCCCCATTCACAGGCACCTTCCCCTGTTACCACCCACAAACGGCACTATCTGTCACACAAAGTAGCATCCAGTCTGTGTACTACGAGCACACGATTCCCGAATGCAGTGACTGGTTTGCACATGCATATTTTGCCGCATACGCATGTGCAGATGGGCGACAATCGCCCATAGCGAGCAAATGCGGCTTAGCGTCCGGGTCTGAATCGGCCCTTTTGTCTTATCTGGAAATTCATAAGCTCCAAACTTCCCACATAGTAGACCCTATACTTCTAGTTTAAAACTTAGTAATAACCACCTATTCCTTATGTGACACCCCTAAGGTGATTGAAGATTTTTAGTATTGGATTTCACACCATTCCAGTGGTTCTTGCTGCTTCTACCTTCCCACGTCACAGCAGAGAGGTAGGTGGTCCCCAATCCCAACACAACAATTGACAGTAAATAAAATAATGCTCACTTTATTTAGCTGGAACTCTGACAGTTCTGGATCTTCCCATGCATATAACTAGCAATAATGCATTACACTCTAAAATGTATTTATCCAACACTTAGTATAAAATTATGGCCTGCTACTGATTCTGGACTGCTTTGGAGATTACCAGCATCAAAATCCCTTACAAAACCAAGTTTAGAACATACAATTCAGAGTTTAAGTAACATTCCAATTCAGTATTATTCACTACCTTTAATCTTCCTTATTGGTAATACCCTTAATGGTGATTGCACTAACTCATGCTCCACCCTTACCAAATTGGTAGCAGTAGGTTAAAATCTACAAGCTATTACAATACTAGCAAACAGTCCTAAGTGTATCTATAATACAGTAGCATGAACAATACAGATCACTGTGGATTTGTGTGTACTTGGGATGAGCAGGTTCGGATTTCCGAAATCCGAACCCTCCTGAGCCCCCCCCGATCCGAGCCGGGAACCGAGTCAAGCTTGAGTTTTCCCGCCTGGCTCGGAACTGAAAATCGAGGCAAAACGTCATCATCCCGCTGTCGTATTCTTGCGGGTTTGGATTCTATAAAAGGTCCCGCGATCGCTGCCATTTTTCATTCCGGCTGTGGAGTGCAGAGGGAGCTGGGAGCTTTTGGCTAGTGTTGTGTGATACATTACATACTGGGCTGGCTGGCTACTGTGAAGAGGCTGGCTGCCTACTGTTGTGCATACATAGGAACTGGCTGTCTACTGTTGTCCATATAGGGGCTGGCTGATGTCCTTTCCATAGGGGCTGGCAGAGGGAGGGAGCTGGGAGCTGTTGGCTACTGTACTGTTGTGATAATAAATAAAAGTAATAATCTTAGTAGTACACTACTTATTTATATACATTACAAAACTGGGCTGGCTGGCTACTGTGAAGAGGGAGGGAGCTGTTGCTGGCTGGCTACTGTTGTCCATATACATAAGGGCTGGCTGGCTATCGTTGTCCATATAGGGGCTGGCTGTTGTCCTGTCCATAGGGGCTGGCTGTATTGCTGTGTTCAGGGGGTGCTCGTCCTTCAGGGGTGCTCTCTTCACCTACCACCACCAAAAAATATGTTAAAAAAAATATATTTTTTATTTTCTGTGTGCGTGTCGTGTTAGCCAGCCACACCTGTCATCAGTGTACATAGGTGTGGAGGGGTGCTGTGCTCTTATCAAGAGGCTGCTGCCCAAAAATACAAATAATTTTTACAGGGGCTGTCCTGTGTGGTGCAGGAGCACACAGCCCAAAAATATAAAATACAAATAATTTTTACAGGTGCTGTCCTGTGTGTTGTGGTGTAGGCTGCTGCCCTTCTTCAATTTTTAGAGGTGCTGTCCTGTGTGCTGTGGTGTAGGCCGCTGCCCTTCTTCAATTTTTACAGGTGCTGTCCTGTGTGGTGCAGGGCTACGCTGACCAAAAAAGCCCAAGGTGGGTGTTATAGCCAGACACTTTGAAGGCTGTAACTTTGAACTGCTTTATAGAAAACATGTGAATTAAACCTTTCCACACTGCAAAACATGATGGAGAACTCCCTTGAAGTTCAGCACCTAGAGCATCTTTTTTCATGTTCTCTGAGGCCTCTCCTGACTGTGAAGAAAGATTATCCACACTGTAGTCTTCCATTGTGACTTTTAATGGTGATTTCAATGTTGTCCACTGGCTGAGATCCATCTCATCTGAGGGTTGGGTTTTCCCCATGCAAATGAGACAATTCACATCCAGAAGGTGACTCTTATGTTTATCCATGGTGTCAGTCTCTCTTTTGGCAGAATTTGCACAATCTTGGGGGCACCATGATGAATCAGACAGATCCTCCAGGGTAAACATCTGATCTGGTGTTGTATCTATTTCAATTAAACCTTTGTGTTTGAGTTTAGTCATCTGCCGCTTGTGGTAGAGCTCTTTTTCTGCTTTCTCAATGAACTCCAGACACAACATAAAACTTAAATCTTAAACTGAAATGTTGCATTTAATACTCTGTTCCACTTGTTCACATATCTAAGTAATATGGTTAAGTGGACAGTGGGAACAACGGCAATTTGAAGGTCACTAACAAACTCTGGGCCTGATTCAGAGTGCTTGTAAGTGGCCGCTCGTTCGCTCCGAGCAATGTTTGCCCAACTGCGCATGCGTACGGATCGTTATACGCCTGCGCGAACCAGTCAGTGTTGTCGAAATTCATGTGCTCGCAAAATAGCGAATGCCTGAAAATTTGAGTGACAGAAAGAGGCGTATGTGGGTGGTAACAGGGGAAGGTGCTTGAAAACGGGGAGTGGAGATCCGAACGCAGGCGTGCTTAAAGGTCAAAACGGGCATTTTATGGGTGTGCATAATTAAAGCAGCAGCGTCATTGACCACGTCACTGGGTTATTTTATAGCCAGAACTGCTCGCAAGATTGTGGTAGCAAAAACCAACCACAAGAATAGCGAGCAGTTCATACGCTGGTCGATGTACTCGACTAATCTAATAAATAGCGGACATGACGTAGCATGCGAGCGGCCAGGGGGCGTATTTTTCCAAAAAACGACCTCAAGTTTTGTTCGCTCGTTCAGACCTAGAGGCGTGAACAGACCGCAAAGAGCGAACGGTTCATTTGAATAGCCACCCCTATTTTCTGGACGAGCGAGCGCTAATTGCGTTCGGCTCTGAATCAGGCCCTCCGTTTTTTTTTTATGTACCTGTACAGGTTGGGAAATTCCTTTTGCAAAGGATTATTTAAGGCAATTGTTTATTTATTTTTGGAAATCACGCTTCCTGTTCCTGGTCCCATTCTGGGATGAAAAAAATCCACTCCCAGCAAGCAGGCATGACGCTCAAGAAAGAATTCCCAAGAAAGACACAACGTAAGACTTAAACCTTAAATCTGAACTGTTGCATTTAATGCTCTGTTCCGCTTGTTCACATATCTAATATGGTTAAGTGGACAGTGGGAACAACGGCAGTTTGAAGGCCACTAACTAACTCTGTTGTTTTTAATGTCCCTGTACAGGTTGGGAAATGCCTTTACAGAAGGTTTGCAAAGGAGTATTCAAGTCAATTGTTTTTGGAGGCACTCTTCCTGGTCTCCTACTGTGATGAAAATCCACTCCTAGCCGCAGAAGCAGGCGCAGGATTCTCAAGAAAGACACAACGTAAGGCCTTAAATCAGGGGTAGTCAGCCTCGGTCCTCAAGAGCTCACGTTTTCCAGACGACCTAGCTGGTGCACAGGTGTATTCATTACACAGCACCACATTTGAAAAGATCCACAGGTGGAGTTAATTATTTATTACAGTTGTGATTCTGTGAGGAGACCTGGAAAACATGCACTGTTGGTAGCTCTCGAGGACCGGGGTTGGCTACCCATGCCTTAAATCATAGATCTTACGCTTGTCTACATATTTGTGCTGGTTAAGTGGCCCTTTGTGGCCATTAACTATGTTTTTTTTTATGTCCCTGTACAGGTTGGGTTTGTAAAGGATTAGAAGGTTTGTAAAGGATTATATAAATCAATTGTTTATTTGTTTTTGGAAAGCACTCTTCCTGGTCTCCTTTTGGGATGAGAGAATCAGCTCCCAGCAGCAGCAGCAGCCATGCTCAAGGATTCTTTTGTGGCAAGACTGCTGCCCGAAAAATAAAGAATTTTTTTTTTGTGTGTTTGTGTTAGCCACACCTGTTACAGTCATTGGCACACCTGTTATGACATCTTGCTTATGTAGAGCCAGTTTGTGCAGTGACAGATTAATTGCCAGCTTGTTTTGTGGGGGTCAAAACGAACCAATCATTTCAGCCACAGTTGTGTGGCAGACCCTGGCACTGAAATGATTGGTTTGTTAAAGTGTGCATGTCCTGTTTATACAACATAAGGGTGCGTGGGAGGGCCCAAGGACAATTTCATCTTGCACCTCTTTTTTTTCTTTGCATTATATACTCTTTGGGGCCTAGTTTTCAAACTGCCATCCTGTCTGCCACTGCAGTGCCACTCCTAGATGGGCCATGTGTTTGTGCCGCCCAGTTGTGTCGCTTTGCATAGTCATCCAGCTACCTCAGTACAACCTTTTGGCCTAAAAACAATATTTTGAGGTGTGAGATGTTTAGAATAGACTGGAAATGAGTGGAAATTAATGTTTTTGAGGTTAATAATAGCGTAGGAACCAAAAAAAAACAAATTCTGTGATTTTAGCTGTTTTTATGCTTTTTTCCAAAAAATTACAGATGCAACACACAAAACCCAGAAGGGTGGTTTTGGCAAAACCAATCCAGATCCAAACCACGAAGAAAGATCCAAATCCAAAACACAAAAAGTGGCCGGTGCACACCCCTAGTGCATACACATGGGATGATTTTTTGGAAAACATCGTTATCGTTCAGTCGTCAAAAAAATCGTCCAGTTTCAGCCCCAAAACGATGAACAATAACTACAAATGCGCGCTCCCATTTGTAGTTGGTAGTTGCCGTTCATCGCCCGAACCTCCTGTCCAATCTGACAATATTATCAGGTTGAACATGTACGGGGATGAGGGAGGGAGCCCGGCACTGAACGAAATCATTCTTGATTTCGTTCAGTGTTTGTGCTCAGTGTCGTTAACAACACTGAGCAAACCCCTGCCGGGGACACAGAGGACGATTTAGTTTGGGGAGAAAATCGTCCCGCGTTTATGCACCTTAAGTCAGTCTGTACTTTGTTGCTAGTACCAGAACAGCTACTGCACCTGAGTTTTATATCTCATGTAAAAGCCTATCTCCTTGGAGCAATTTCCTGAAGAGCAATACTTGGTGGTTAGCACTCTCTTAGTTATATATATGCATGTATATGTATTTTCTTATAATTAATTCTGTTTTATATCCTGGTATATTAACCTGTAATTTCGATGCTTAGTCATAAATTGTGCCTGCTAGAGTCATGTGGTGGAATAAGATTTTGGTATTTGGATGTGACTCCCTCCAGTCACTTCCAGTGCTGCCTCAGGGGCTGTCTGCTGATTCTGTAGCACAATGAAGGGAGGCCAGCCTAAAGTCTCTGTATCAGCCCCTGTGGGCTGTCCTCCATCTGCCTCCTCACAGCATCACTCTACAAGTCCATTACCTCAGCTCAGCTACAACCAACTGTCCTTCCCCTCTGTCACTGACCTTACCACCTGACACTGGTCATGTGACAAGCTCCTGACCTCTTCAGCAGCTGCAGAGACTGCTGAGAGTTGTGGTCTGCACAATGTCAGACGTAATAACTCGCATAGCGGGGTATTATACTTAATAAGTTGCAGATGCACATGCTCACTTTAATACTATACTGGCATCACTTGCCTATGATTTAGGGTGAGCGGGTTCGGATTTCTGAAATCCGAACCCCCCCCCGAGCCCCCCTGATCCGATGCCGATCCGAGTCAGGCTCGACTTTTCCCGCCTGACTTGGATCTGAAATCGAGGCAAAACGTCATCATCCCGCCTTCCGGGTCTCGCGGGTTTTGGATCCTATATAAGGTACCCGCGTCGGCGCCATTTTCTCACTCGGCTGTGGACAGTGAAGAGGGAGGGTGGGAGTTAGGGCTGGCTGGGCTGTGTAGTGTAGTGTAGTGTAGTGCAGAGTAGTGTTGTGCTGTGCTGCGCTGTGCTGCTGTTGTCCATAGGGGCTGTGTCCACTACTTCAAAGTCCATAGGGGCTGGCTGTGTTGTGCTGTGCTGCTGTTGTCCATAGGGGCTGTGTCCACTACTTCAAAGTCCATAGTAGGGGTGAGCGGGTTCGGATTTCTGAAATCCGAACCCCCCCGAGCCCCCCCGATCCGAGTCCGATCCGAGTCAGGCTCGACTTTTCCCGCCTGACTCGGATCTGACATCGAGGCAAAACGTCATCATCCCGCCTTCCGAGTCTCGCGGGTTTTGGATCCTATATAAGGTACCCGCGTCGGCGCCATTTTCTCACTCGGCTGTGGACAGTGAAGAGGGAGGGTGGGAGTTAGTGCTGTGTAGTGTAGTGTAGTGTAGTGCTGCTGTTGTCCACTACTTCAAAGTCCATAGGGGCTGGCTGTGTTGTGCTGTGCTGCTGTTGTTAATAGGGGCTGTGTCCACTACTTCAAAGTCCATAGGGGCTGGCTGGACTGTGTTGTGCAGTCAGTTCTCCATAGGGGCTGTGTCCACTCCAAAGTCCTGTGCAGTGTCCCAGTCCTAAAGGGGTGCTGTAGTGTTGTCCAGGGGGTGCTCTGTCCATCAGGGGTGCTCCCCCCAAGTGCTAAAAAAATAATATATTTTCTGTGTTTGTGAATTGTGTGCGCAGTAGCCGCACGTGCATCAACAAAGTAGTGCCAAGCGTGCGCCTGTGTCATAAGTAAAGGGCCGGCTGGCTTGACCGTTAAGGGTGCTGTAACCCCCGAAAGTACACTCCAGTCCAAACCAAAAAAAAAATTATTTTCTGTGTTTGTGAATTGTGTGCGCAGTAGCCGCACGTGCATCAACAAAGTAGTGCCAAGCGTGCGCCTGTGTCATAAGTAAAGGGCCGGCTGGCTTGACCGTTAAGGGTGCTGTAACCCCCGAAAGTACACTCCAGTCCAAACCAAAAAAAAAATTATTTTCTGTGTTTGTGAATTGTGTGCGCAGTAGCCGCACGTGCATCAACAAAGTAGTGCCAAGCGTGCGCCTGTGTCATAAGTAAAGGGCCGGCTGGCTTGACCGTTAAGGGTGCTGTAACCCCCGAAAGTACACTCCAGTCCAAACCTAAAAAAAAATTATTTTCTGTGTTTGTGAATTGTGTGCGCAGTAGCCGCACGTGCATCAACAAAGTAGTGCCAAGCGTGCGCCTGTGTCATAAGTAAAGGGCCGGCTGGCTTGACCGTTAAAGGGTGCTGTAACCCCCGAAAGTACACTCCAGTCCAAACCAAAAAAAAATTATTTTCTGTGTTTGTGAATTGTGTGCGCAGTAGCCGCACGTGCATCAACAAAGTAGTGCCAAGCGTGCGCCTGTGTCATAAGTAAAGGGCCGGCTGGCTTGACCGTTAAGGGTGCTGTAACCCCCGAAAGTACACTCCAGTCCAAACCTAAAAAAAAATTATTTTCTGTGTTTGTGAATTGTGTGCGCAGTAGCCGCACGTGCATCAACAAAGTAGTGCCAAGAGTGCCCCTGTGTCATAAGTAAAGGGCCGGCTGGCTTGACCGTTAAAGGGTGCTGTAACCCCCGAAAGTACACTCCAGTCCAAACCAAAAAAAAATTATTTTCTGTGTTTGTGAATTGTGTGCGCAGTAGCCGCACGTGCATCAACAAAGTAGTGCCAAGCGTGCGCCTGTGTCATAAGTAAAGGGCCGGCTGGCTTGACCGTTAAAGGGTGCTGTAACCCCTGAAAGTACACTCCAGTCCAAACCAAAAAAAAATTATTTTCTGTGTTTGTGAATTGTGTGCGCAGTAGCCGCACGTGCATCAACAAAGTAGTGTCAAGCGTTCGCCTGTGTCATAAGTAAAGGGCCGGCTGGCTTGACCGTTAAGGGTGCTGTAACCCCCGAAAGTACACTCCAGTCCAAACCAAAAAAAAAATTATTTTCTGTGTTTGTGAATTGTGTGCGCAGTAGCCGCACGTGCATCAACAAAGTAGTGCCAAGCGTGCGCCTGTGTCATAAGTAAAGGGCCGGCTGGCTTGACCGTTAAGGGTGCTGTAACCCCCGAAAGTACACTCCAGTCCAAACCAAAAAAAAATTATTTTCTGTGTTTGTGAATTGTGTGCGCAGTAGCCGCACGTGCATCAACAAAGTAGTGCCAAGCGTGCGCCTGTGTCATAAGTAAAGGGCCGGCTGGCTTGACCGTTAAAGGGTGCTGTAACCCCCAAAGTACACTCCAGTCCAAACCAAAAAAAAATTATTTTCTGTGTTTGTGAATTGTGTGCGCAGTAGCCGCACGTGCATCAACAAAGTAGTGCCAAGAGTGCGCCTGTGTCATAAGTAAAGGGCCGGCTGGCTTGACCGTTAAAGGGTGCTGTAACCCACAAAGTACACTCCAGTCCGAACCAAAAAAAAATTTATTTTCTGTGTTTAGCCGCACGTATATATCAAATCGATATAACATAAATGGAGGACCAAACTTTCTCCGATAAAAATAAAATAGAGAAAGATCAAGAACCACTTCCTCCTAGTGCTGAAGCTGCTGCCACTAGTCATGACATAGACGATAACATGCCATCAACGTCGTCTGCCAAGGCCGATGCCCAATGTCATAGTAGAGGGCACATAGAATCCCAAATGGCAAAGTTCAGGAAAATGACCTTGAAAAAGACATTTAAATCAGCTGAAGAGAAACGTAAACTTGCCAATATGCCATTTACGACACGGAGTGGCAAGGAACGGCTAAGGTCGATCCCTAGTATGTTCATGACTAGTGGTTCAGCTTCACATGACGATGGAAGCACTCCTCCCACTAAAAAAATCAAAAGAGTTAAGCTGGCAAAAGCACAGCGAAGAACTGTGCTTTCTAAGAAGATATCACAAATCCCCAAAGAGAGTCCAAGTGTGGTGGTGGTTGCGATGCCTGACCTTCCCAGCACTGGACGGGAAGAGGTGGCTCTTTCCACCATTTGCACGCCCCCTGCAAGTGCTGAAAGGAGCACCCACAGTCCACTTGCTGATATGCAAATTGAAGATGTCACTGTTGAAGTACAACAGGATGAGGATACTGGTGTAGCTGGCGCTGAGGAGGAAGTTGGCGAGGAGGATTCTGATGGTGATGTGGTTTGTTTAAATCAGGCTCCGGGGGAGACAGTTGTTGTCCGTGGGATGAAAAAGCCCATCACGGTCATGCCTGGGCAGAAGACCAAACATTCCACCTCTTTGGTCTGGCAATATTTCTATCCAAATCCGGACAACAACTGTCTTGCCATATGTACCATATGTAAAGGTGAAATAAGTAGGGGTAGGGACGTCAACCACCTAGGAACATCCTCCCTTATACGGCACCTGCAGCGCGTTCATAAAAAGTTACTGTCAAGTTCAGAAACTTTGGCTCAGACCGTAAGCAGTCCAGGGACACCTAAATCCCGTTGTCCTGTTGTATCCAAGCGCCTGCAAACCACACCGTCAACTCCCTCCTCGTCAATTTCCTCCTTAGTCAGGATCGGAAGTAGTCCTGCAGGCCATATCACTGGCATGACTGACTCTCCTATCCGGGATTCCTCCGGAGGATCCTGCATTGCTACGCCTACTGCTGCCGCTGCTGCTGTTGCTGCTGCTGCTGGGAGTCGTTCATCATCCCAGAGAGGAAGTAGGAACACCACTACTTTTACTAAACAATTGACCCTCCAACAGTCCTTAGCGAGGAGGATGAAGTACGACAGCAGTCATCCTGAAGCAAAACGTATAACTGAGGCCTTGACTGCTATGTTGGTGTTAGACGTGCGTCCGGTATCCGCCATTAGTGCAGTGGGATTTAGACAATTGATGGAGGTAGTGTGTCCCCGGTTCCAAATCCCGTCTAGATTCCACTTCACTAGGCAGGCGATACCGAGACTGTACAGAAACGTCAGAAAAAGTGTCCTCAGTGTCCTGAAAAATGCCGTTGTACACAATGTCCACTTAACCACGGACATGTGGACAAGTGGAACAGGGCAGACTAAGGACTATATGACTGTGACAGCCCACTGGGTAGATGTATCACCTTACGCAGCAACAGCAGCAGCGTCACCAGTAGCAGCATCTCAGAAACGCCAGCTCGTTACAAGGCAGGCTACGCTGTGTATCACCGGTTTCAGTAAGAGGCACACCGCCGACAACCTCTTAGAGAAACTGAGGGAAATCATCGCCCAGTGGCTTACCCCACTTAGACTCTCCTGGGGATTTGTGATATCTGACAACGCCACCAATATTGTGCGGGCATTACATCTGGGCAAATTCCAGCACGTCCCATGTTTTGCTCACACAATAAACTTGGTGGTGCAGAATTTTCTGAAAAGCGACAGGGGCGTGCAGGAGACGCTTTGGGTGGCCCGAAAAATTTCTGGCCACTTTCGCCATTCAGCGACTGCGTGCCGAAGACTGGAGCGCCAGCAAACACTCTTGAACCTGCCCCGCCATCACCTGAAGCAAGAGGTTGTGACGCGGTGGAACTCAACCCTCTATATGCTTCAGAGGATGGAGGAGCAGCAAAAGGCCATACAAGCCTATACATCCACCTATGACATAGGCAAAGGAGGGGGTATGCACCTGACTCAAGCGCAGTGGAGAATGATTTCCGTGTTGTGCAAGGTTCTTCAGCCCTTCGAACTTGCCACACGTGAAGTCAGTTCAGACACTGCCAGCTTGAGTCAGGTCATTCCCCTCATCAGGCTTTTGCAGAAGCAGCTGGAGAAAGTGAAGGAGGAGCTAAGACGGAGCGATTCCGCTCGGCATGTGGGACTTGTGGATGAAGCCCTTCATTCGCTTTGCCAGGATTCCAGGGTGGTCAATCTGTTGAAATCAGACCACTACATTTTGGCCACCGTGCTCGATCCTAGGTTTAAAGCCTATGTGGTGTCTCTCTTTCCGGCCGACACAAGCCTGCAGAGGTGCAAAGACCTGCTGGTGAACACACTGTCAGCTGAAGCGGAACGTGACACGTCAACGGCTCCTTCTTCATTTTCTCCCGCAACTGGGGCTGCCAGGAAAAAACTTAGGTATCCTAAGCAACCCGCTGGCGGTGATGCAGGGCAGGCAGGACCAAGTTTGGACATCTGGTCCGGACTGAAGGACCTGGCAACAATTTCTGACATGTCTACTGTCACTGCATATGATACTGTCACCATTGACAGAATGGTGGAGGATTACATCGGTGACAGCATCCAAGTAGGCATGTCAGACAGTCCATACCTGTACTGGCAGGAAAAAGAGGCAATTTGGAGGCCCCTGTACAAACTGGCTCTATTTTACCTGAGTTGCCCCCCCTCCAGTGTGTACTCCGAAAGAGTGTTTAGTGCAGCCGGGAACCTTGTCAGCGAAAGGCGTAGGAGGTTGCTTCCACAGAATGTGGAGAAGATGATGTTCATCAAAATGAATTATCAGCTCTTCCAGGGAGACCAGCCTCCAGAAGGTACAGAGGGACCTGTGGTGGTGGATTCAAGTGGGGACGAGTTAATACTTTGTGAGGATGAGGATGTACACACTGAAGAGGGTGAGGAATCGGTGGATGAGGAGGATGAGGATGACATCTTGCCTCCGTAGAGCCAGTTTGTGCAGGGACACATTAATTGCCAGCTTGTTTTGTGGGGGCCCAAACGAACCAATCATTTCAGCCACAGTTGTGTGGCAGACCCTGGCGCTGAAATGATTGATTTGTTAAAGTGTGCATGTCCTGTTTATACAACATAAGGGTGGGTGGGAGGGCCCAAGGACAATTCCATCTTGCACCTCTTTTTTTCTTTGCATTATGTACAGTTTGGGGCCTAGTTTTTCTAACTGCCATCCTGCCTGCCACTGCAGTGTCACTCCTAGATGGGTCACGTGTTTGTGCCGCCCACTCGTGTCGCTTAGCATAGTCATCCAGCTACCTCGGTGCAACCTTTTGGACATAAAAACACTATTGTGAGGTGTGAGGTGTTCAGAATAGACTGGAAATGAGTGGAAATTAAGGTTATTGAGGTTAATAATAGCATAGGAGCAGAAAAACCTACAAATTCTGTGATTTTAGCTGTTTTTATGCTTTTTTTCAAAAAAATACAGATCCAAAACACAAAACCCAGAACCCAAAACACGGAAGGGTGGTTTTGGCAAAACCAATCCAGATCCAAAACACGAAGAAAGATCCAGATCCAAAACCAAAACACAAAACACGAAAAGTGGCCGGTGCACACCCCTAGTCCATAGGGGCTGGCTGGACTGTGTTGTGCAGTCAGTTGTCCATAGGGGCTGTGTCCACTCCAAAGTCCTGTGCAGTGTCCCAGTCCTAAAGGGGTGCTGTAGTGTTGTCCAGGGGGTGCTCTGTCTGTCAGGGGTGCTCCCCCCAAGTGCTAAAAAAAAAATATTTTTTCTGTGTTTGTGAATTGTGTGCGCAGTAGCCGCACGTGCATCAACAAAGTAGTGCCAAGCGTGCGCCTGTGTCATAAGTAAAGGGCCGGCTGGCTTGACCGTTAAAGGGTACTGTAACCCCCAAAGTACACTCCAGTCCAAACCAAATAAAAAAATATTTTCTGTGTTTGTGAATTGTGTGCGCAGTAGCCGCACGTGCATCAACAAAGTAGTGCCAAGCGTGCGCCTGTGTCATAAGTAAAGGGCCGGCTGGCTTGACCGTTAAAGGGTGCTGTAACCCCCAAAGTACACTCCAGTCCAAACCAAATAAAAAAATATTTTCTGTGTTTGTGAATTGTGTGCGCAGTAGCCGCACGTGCATCAACAAAGTAGTGCCAAGCGTGCGCCTGTGTCATAAGTAAAGGGCCGGCTGGCTTGACCATTAAAGGGTGCTGTAACCCCCAAAGTACACTCCAAACCAAATAAAAAAATATTTTCTGTGTTTGTGAATTGTGTGCGCAATAGCCGCACGTGCATCAACAAAGTAGTGCCAAGCGTGCGCCTGTGTCATAAGTAAAGGGCCGGCTGGCTTGACCGTTAAAGGGTGCTGTAACCCCCAAAGTACACTCCAAACCAAATAAAACATTTTTTTCTGTGTTTGTGAAGTGTGTGCGCAGTAGCCACACGTGCATCAACAAAGGAGCAGCGCCAAGCGTGCGCCTGTGTCCCATAAGTAAAGAGCCGGCTGGCTCATTTCTTAAAGGGTGGTGTAACCCACAAAGTGCACTACTCTCCAGCAAAAATAAAAAAATATTTTCTGTGTTTGTGTGCGCCTTAGCCGCACGTGTATATCAAATCGATATAACATAAATGGAGGACCAAACTTTCTCCCATAAAAATAAAATAGAGAAAGATCAAGAACCACTTCCTCCTAGTGCTGAAGCTGCTGCCACTAGTCATGACATAGACGATAACATGCCATCAACGTCGTCTGCCAAGGCCGATGCCCAATGTCATAGTAGAGGGCACATACAATCCCAAATGGCAAAGTTCAGGAAAATGACCTTGAAAAAAACATTTAAATCATCTGAAGAGAAACGTAAACTTGCCAATATGCCATTTACGACACGGAGTGGCAAGGAATGGCTAAGGTCTTTCCCTATGTTCATGACTAGTGGTTCAGCTTCCCATGACGATGGAAGCCCTCCTCCCACTAAAAAAATCAAAAGAGTTAAGCTGGCAAAAGCACAGCGAAGAACTGTGCGTTCTAAGAAGATATCACAAATCCCCATGGAGAGTCCAAGTGTGGTGGTGGTTGCGATGCCTGACCTTCCCAGCACTGGACGGGAAGAGGTGGCTCTTTCCACCATTTGCACGCCCCCTGCAAGTGCTGAAAGGAGCACCCACAGTCCACTTGCTGATATGCAAATTGAAGATGTCACTGTTGAAGTACAACAGAATGAGGATACTGGTGTAGCTGGCGCTGTGGTTTGTTTAAATCAGGCTCCGGGGGAGACAGTTGTTGTCCGTGGGATGAAAAAGCCCATCACGGTCATGCCTGGGCAGAAGACCAAACATTCCACCTCTTTGGTCTGGCAATATTTCTATCCAAATCCGGACAACAACTGTCTTGCCATATGTACCTTATGTAAAGGTGAAATAAGTAGGGGTAGGGACGTTAACCACCTAGGAACATCCTCCCTTATACGGCACCTGCAGCGCGTTCATAAAAAGTTACTGTAAAGTTCAGAAACTTTGGCTAAGACCGTAAGCAGTCCAGGGACACCTAAATCCCGTTGTCCTGTTGTATCCAAGCGCCTGCAAACCACACCGTCAACTCCCTCCTCGTCAATTTCCTCCTTAGTCAGGATCGGAAGTAGTCCTGCAGGCCATGTCACTGGCATGACTAACTCTCCTATCCGGGATTCCTCTGGAGGATCCTGCATTGCTACGCCTCCTGCTGCCACTGCTGCTGTTGCTGCTGCTGGGAGTCGTTCATCATCCCAGAGAGGAAGTAGGAACACCACTACTTTTACTAAACAATTGACCCTCCAACAGTCCTTAGCGAGGAGGATGAAGTACGACAGCAGTCATCCTGAAGCAAAACGTATAACTGAGGCCTTGACTGCTATGTTGGTGTTAGACGTGCATCCGGTATCCGCCATTAGTGCAGTGGGATTTAGACAATTGATGGAGGTAGTGTGTCCCCGGTTCCAAATCCCGTCTAGATTCCACTTCACTAGGCAGGCGATACCGAGACTGTACAGAAATGTAAGAAAAAGTATCCTCAGTGTCCTGAAAAATGCCGTTGTACCCAATGTCCACTTAACCACGGACATGTGGACAAGTGGAACAGGGCAGACTAAGGACTATATGACTGTGACAGCTCACTGGGTAGATGTATCACCTTACGCAGCAACAGCAGCAGCGTCACCAGTAGCAGCATCTCAGAAAGGCCAGCTCGTTCCAAGGCAGGCTACGCTGTGTATCACCAGTTTCAGTAAGAGGCACACCGCCGACAACCTCTTAGAGAAACTGAGGGAAATCATCGCCCAGTGGCTTACCCCACTTAGACTCTCCTGGGGATTTGTGATATCTGACAACGCCACCAATATTGTGCGGGCATTACATCTGGGCAAATTCCAGCACGTCCCATGTTTTGCTCACACAATAAACTTGGTGGTGCAGAATTTTCTGAAAAGCGACAGGTGCATGCAGGAGACGCTTTGGGTGGGCCGAAAAATTTCTGGCCACTTTCGCCATTCAGCGACTGCGTGCCGAAGACTGGAGCGCCAGCAAACACTCTTGAACCTGCCCCGCCATCACCTGAAGCAAGAGGTTGTGACGCGGTGGAACTCAACCCTCTATATGCTTCAGAGGATGGAGGAGCAGCAAAAGGCCATACAAACCTATACATCCACCTATGACATAGGCAAAGGAGGGGGTATGCACCTGACTCAAGCGCAGTGGAGAATGATTTCCGTGTTGTGCAAGGTTCTCCAGCCCTTCGAACTTGCCACACGTGAAGTCAGTTCAGACACTGCCAGCTTGAGTCAGGTCATTCCCCTCATCAGGCTTTTGCAGAAGCAGCTGGAGAAAGTGAAGGAGGAGCTAAGACGGAGCGATTCCGCTCGGCATGTGGGACTTGTGGATGAAGCCCTTCATTCGCTTTGCCAGGATTCCAGGGTGGTCAATCTGTTGAAATCAGACCACTACATTTTGGCCACCGTGCTCGATCCTAGGTTTAAAGCATATGTGGTGTCTCTCTTTCCGGCCGACACAAGCCTGCAGAGGTGCAAAGACCTGCTGGTGAACACACTGTCAGCTGAAGCGGAACGTGACACGTCAACAGCTCCTTCTTCATTTTCTCCCGCAACTGGGGCTGCCAGGAAAAAACTTAGGTATCCTAAGCAACCCGCTGGCGGTGATGCAGGGCAGGCAGGACCAAGTTTGGACATCTGGTCCGGACTGAAGGACCTGGCAACAATTTCTGACATGTCTACTGTCACTACATATGATACTGTCACCATTGACAGAATGGTGGAGGATTACATCGGTGACAGCATCCAAGTAGGCATGTCAGACAGTCCATACCTGTACTGGCAGGAAAAAGAGGCAATTTGGAGGCCCCTGTACAAACTGGCTCTATTTTACCTGAGTTGCCCCCCCTCCAGTGTGTACTCCGAAAGAGTGTTTAGTGCAGCCGGGAACCTTGTCAGCGTAAGGCGTAGGAGGTTGCTTCCACAAAATGTGGAGAAGATGATGTTCATCAAAATGAATTATCAACTCTTCCAGGGAGACCAGCCTCCAGAACGTACAGAGGGACCTGTGGTGGTGGATTCCAGTGGGGACGAGTTAATACTCTGTAAGGGTGAGGATGTACACAACACTGAAGAGGGCGAGGAATCGGTGGATGAGGAGGATGAGGACGACATCTTGCCTCCGTAGAGCAAGTTTGTGCAGGGACAGATTAATTGCCAGCTTGTTTTGTGGGGGCCCAAACGAACCAATAATTTCAGCCACAGTCGTGTGGCAGACCCTGGCACTGAAATGATTGCTTTGTTAAAGTGTGCATGTCCTGTTTATACAACATAATCCCAAGGACAATTCCATCTTGCACCTCTTTTTTTTCTTTGCATTATGTACAGTTTGGGGCCTAGTTTTTCAAACTGCCATCCTGTCTGCCACTGCAGTGTCACTCCTAGATGGGTCAAGTGTCTGTGCCGCCCACTCGTGTCGCTTAGCATAGTCATCATAAAAACACTATTGTGAGGTGTGAGGTGTTCAGAATAGACTGGAAATTAGTGGAAATTAAGGTTATTGAGGTTAATAATAGCATAGGAGCAGAAAAACCAACACATTCTGTGATTTTAGCTGTTTTTATGCTTTTTTTAAAAAAAATACAGATCCAAAACACAAAACCCAGAACCCAAAACATGGAAGGGTGGTTTTGGCAAAACCAATCCAGATCCAAAACACGAAGAAAGATCCAGATCCAAAACCAAAACACGAAAAGGGTCCGGTGCACACCCCTACTATGATTATTATGTTATTTTACTGTATAATATATGTAGGGAGATTGAAAAACACTATTGCTAGCCAGTTTTCTTTTCTTATTATATTTAGGGGGGAATTCAATTAGCAACTGATTGGTGACTTTGACCGATGGACTTAACAAGGTAACTGTAATAAGTGCCAAACCAGGCTAGTTTAGTATTCCTTTTATGATTTTATCCACAGTTATGGTGCCAGTCCTCGCTCCTTTCTCTGCATCTGAGTCCCGTGCTGTTTCCACTTTACAAGCAATTCCCCCATTACGTACAGTTGTGTCCCGTTTAGGGAGAATCACACGCAGTAATAAAACATTGCTCAAATGGACTCGACATTGGCAGTGCAGGCGACGCAGGATCAGGCCCATACAGCCCTCTTTATCTGATTTATTGTAGAAATGCTGTTCAAGCCATTTTTTTTATTTGTAGCATATTAGGATCTATGGGTCTGATTCATTACGGATCACAATTGTGACTGCGTACGGACATCCATGGTGCGTACTGCACATGCGTATGTATCGTAGTGTGTGAGTTAGCATTGCGATTGCTCTGCGTTCACCCACGCAGATACAAAGACATCACAGACAGAGGAAAGGGAGGTCAGTATTTGGTGGTGGTGACGGGGGAGTGGTCAGAGAAACGCAGGCGTGACAGTCTGTTTGAACGCTGTTGCATAAATTAGCCACTGCCAGGTCATACACAGCTTGAGTGCTCACTGCGTGCGATGAGGTTATCAATTTCTGAGTAAGGTCAGACCTGCTGTAATTGTGCGTGAAGGGCCGATGTTACTCGATGTTCCCGTTGTATACGCAGAACTGCAAGGTATTACGGATATGCAAAATCAGTAGTGGGCGTCTCTATGCTGGCTTTGGGCAACTCTATACTAGCTTTGCGATTGCAGTCATTAGTATATTTTCGCAGCAGGCCTGCGTGTGTAATCGCAACTGTGATCGCAATAGCGATCCGTAATGAATCAGGCCCTAAGTACTAAGCCTTGGAGAGAGATAAAGTGGAGGGAGATAAAGTGCCAACCAATCAGCACCTAAATGTCATGTTACAGGCTGTGTTTGAAAAATGACAGTTAGGAGCTGATTGGTTGGTATTTTATCTCCATCCAATTTATCTCTCTCCAAAGCTTAGTACTTAGGGCAGGGGCGAAGAGAGGGGGAGGGGGGGCGGGTACAAATTACCCGGGCCCGGGCTTGCTGGAGGGGCCCCGCGGGGGCCCGGGTCCGGCATCGCTCCCCCCTTCTCTTACATCACAGCAGCCCAGCACACCCTGCTGTGTGCTGGGTTACACTGCAAGACTGCTTGTGGCTGCTAAGAAGCAACCACAGCCTGTGGGGGGAGCTATCAAGCTGATTGCGTCCCCCACTGGTAAATGCTTTTCTAACCTAAGGTGGCGTGGCCACACCTTCCGCGATTAGGCCATGCCCCCTTTTCTTACCAGGGCCCGGTGCAGCTCTTGACGGGCCTGACTTAGGGGGTTATTCAATTAGGTGCGAAAGGTCAATTTCTGTGAAAAAGTTTTGCCGATGATGTCATTTCGCCAGACGAAAACTTTTCCTCATATTCAATTCCAAAGACTTTTCGCTTGTGCGGAAAGTCAATGCATTGAAATAGGTGAAAAAGATTTGCCTATGAAAGCTGGCGATAAAAAGTGCAGAATTGGGGTTTTGGGGTACAAATTTGCGGAAACCACCATGCACCCTTGGGATAGGCCCCCAAAGGTAAACTGTGTCAAAAAAAAAGTTAAAAACTTAACTTAAGAACACCCCAAAAAAGTACTTTCAATTTGGGGGGGCGATAAAAAAACTAAATTGGGGGACAAACTTAAAAACTAGCGAAATAGCCACCAGGGGGGTCCCCAAGTATGCCTCAGGTGTTCTTAAGATTGCAGGTGTTTGCAGCAGGTTAATATTTTAAGTTTTTTAAAACTTCACTTTAGCAACTTCAAAATATGCTAGCACCCATTTTCATGTACCCAAATTTGCTGCGACTACTTATTTTCAGCCAAAAAAACTGCTGAATGCTACACTTCTGCAAAGATGCTAATTAGCAGCTATTTAGATCATTTAAGTACCCCAAATACATTCAGCAGGGCTATTCGGGGGTATTTATCTCCAATGTCAGTGCATCTTTTGGGGGGTGTCAGGCTGATTTCCACAAATCTGACAGGACTTTTTGCTGGTTTCGAATTCGCCGGGTTCCGTTTTCGCAGATTTTTAATTGACTATGGGAATAAGCGGGGACGAGCGTGATACTTTTCCGCATGGAAAACTAGCGATGTCGGCAAAAAGTCTGGCATGCGAAAAGTACGGGACTTTTCGTGGCTATTTGAATATGCCCCATAGACTCCTAGCAGTCTTACACAGGGGAGTTGAGAGCCGGGCCGGGCCCGGGGTAAAGGGGTGTGGCCTGACCGCGGGAGGTGTGACCATGCCCCCTTAGGATAAAAATATTTAATTTTTGCAGCACCACGTAACGGTACTTCGCACTGGGGAGGGGGGCGCTTCTAAATCCCTTAGCCCAACGCAAAGCCAGGGGGGGCGCGAACAGTGTGATTTCTCCCCCCACAGGCATAGGAGACTGCTGTGGCTGCTACTCAGCAGCAGTGAGCAGTCTCCTACTGCAGCCCAGCACACAGCAGCATGTACTGGGCTTCTGTGAGGTAAGAGGGAGGGGGGCGGTGCCGTACTTGGGCCCCCACCGGGCTCCTCCGACCCCCGTACTTAGTACCCTCTCCCCAGCCTCTCGGTCCCCCTGGTCTTATGAGATAAAATAGCACTAAATTGGCATTTGAGGCTGATGAGCTGATCAAGTAGATCTTCAGAGGATGATAGCACATACATGATTTGAACGTGAAGAGAAGTTAAGGTGGGTACACACTGGAAAGATATAGCTGCAGATGATGGTCGTTCATACACACTGAACGATCATCATGATGTGTTGTCTCTGCCCCCATTTCGGCCACGATAAAAGGGGGAATTGGTCCCTCAGGGGGGATTTCTAGGTACTCAGAACCCCCCCCCTGCATGCTCTAGTGGTGGGGTCCCCTCTGTGTGTGGGGGCCCCAGGACGACCGCCACAGTCGCTCCACCCTTAATCCGGCCCTGAACGACAGACATATCGCGGATACACACTGGCCGACGGGCACCAAATATATTGGCTGATCAATTGATCGGCCAATATATCTGCCTGTGTGTACCCAGCATTAGCTTCTGTGTAGCAGTCATTTTTAGTGCAGAGGATTTAATAATTATTCTGTGTCTGATGTTAGCTTTGTGCAACTCCCAGATCAAACCAGCAGCCACCTCGTCCAAGGTATTTAACTGAAAGAATTCTTTAATGGCTCTCCAATCTCTTTTAGTCCTATTTATCACAATCCGCATCTCAGATGCGGATGTGATGTGATAAATTCACCAGGATTCACAATGCTTGAATACATCACAAGGATGTATCAATATTCCATGTAGGAACAGGGCTTGCAAGAAAGCTCGGTCCCTCTTGACACTTCTCGGGGTATTTTTGGGAAATATGCTAACTCCCCTGCAACACCCCCCGTCCCTCTCTCCCCCACAGGGGCGTCTTTAGAGTCACGGGGACCCTCCTCTCACACCGGCGACCGGCAGCCGACTGACGTGGCTGGCCGCCACCGCAGAATCAGTAGACTCTGAGCATTAGAGTGTGCCCAGAGTCTACTGTGCATGCACAGATCGCTGGGGCAATGGCGCGGACTCCATTTTCCCGCCGATTTC
This sequence comes from Taudactylus pleione, assembly GCA_031769625.1. Classification (NCBI taxonomy): domain Eukaryota; kingdom Metazoa; phylum Chordata; class Amphibia; order Anura; family Myobatrachidae; genus Taudactylus; species Taudactylus pleione. The sequence goes on along the minus strand of JAUIMM010000025.1, from coordinate 10,900,887 downwards.
CCCACAGCGCATGCAGAAAATGATGGAAAAATGGCCATGGCAGAAATTTTCCGGCATTTTGAGCAGCGCTGAGAGACCTGACGCGATAATATGGGTGCAGGGTGTGCGGTGCACATGGGTCCCCATCGGACCCGCACACCCTGCACCCATTATAGATAAGCCCCTGCACCACCACTAAGCTGACACTTACCTGCACGGTGAGCGGTGACCTGGTGAGCGTCTTTGTGCCATCAGTCAGCTGATCTTCGGGAACCTGCATTGTAACCCCAGCATCCGACTGAGATGCTGGTTTACAGCATACATCAGATACCAGGATCATAGAGCTGGATCCAGGTGATCAGCTGACCGGAGGCACAGAGGAGCTCACCGGATGACCGATAACCAGTCCCCTGGGTGCAGGTAAGTGTTTTTTTCTTTGTAGATATATATATATATTTTAAAGTGATCAGCCAGTGGTCTAGTTAGATAGCTGATCACAGGTACTGGCTCCTGGCTCTGCTCTGCATCTGTTGCAAAGACGACTCAAGCCGGCCTCAATTACATTATGGGGCTGATTCTGAACTGGAAATGTCTGTGTTAGCATGATTCTGCGGAAGCCTGATTTACTACCTTATGCTAATGTAGAAACAGACATAGAATCAGACAAAGATATACAAAAATGCTTAAATCCACATCTGCGCATTCGCTATATGCTAAAACACGCTATTTGCATCTGTCCGACTCAGCCAATGTGTGCACAAAACTCAATACAAATATTGCCAAGTTATATGCATCTATGCCCCTATTAATACACACGGTTTCATAGCGGTCATTATTATCAGTGCACACTGGCACCATCCCTATACTTGGTGTAAAAGATCCATCTGAAACCGATCTCTATATATGTACAGCTCTGCATTGCCCACAGCTCTGTCTCACTAAACAGCCTTGGTGTAAATGCCCCATTACCATCCATTTATGCTCCTTCACACGCAAGTAACATTGAATCGTCGGTAGATCCGTGTCCTTGGATCCAGAGAATGCACAGTGCTACAAAATGCAAAATACGTCTGCAAAACGGACCTGCCTGTAACTCTGCATCCACCCCACTTTAAACAACCGATTTTAACATCTGAATATCAGCCTTTATACAGACAACGACTAGGATGCCCCATAATAATTCATATTTTTTTAATATATATAATATTCTTCAACATATTTGCTAAATCTCTTTAAAAATAATATAAGTTGTGTATATTTTTCTCAGATGTTCACATTTTATTTATTGTTACATCATCCACAGACTGCACTTAACCTCAAAGCTATGTATATAGGGAACATAAAACAGCGTGGATAAATACGGACACGGGAGCCAAAAACTGTCCACATTTTCAGGACATGGAAATTACTTGTAAAATGTAAAAATGATTAGCAAGCCTAAATGTGTCAAATATTTTTCTTTCAAAGGTATAATTACTGGATCGGACTCAACAAGAAAGAAAGCCTTGATCTGCTTTCACATCCTATTTCGGAATGGTCATGTTATATAACAAATAGTTTTTATTTATTCATAAGGTTAGCAGGCATGTTCCCAGCAGAGTAAGTATATGAATAAAATTGCTATGCGCACTAATATTTGTTTTAATGGCATATTTTCCATGTCACCTCTAAATGGAATTGAGTAAACATAGGATACTATTAAGGAGCTCATATTAAGCAAATATGGTCATTCTATTAGTGAGTGTGGAAAATAATGTATTTATTTTGTGGACTGGAGATTTCTTGACACATGACTGATAATTAATAGAGCTAGTGTTTACAGTTACACTTCTACTAGTGTTCATTATCTTACATGTTTCCTTAATGTATAACAAATGTTACTAACTTACGCAAACACTGGAAAAGCATTATCAAATATTACCACAGTCATTTGTATTTTAGTGTATACAGTATATATATATCATCACTTCTGTGCTACATGAGAGCGTTTGTGTATATGCTGCACTAAAATACAAATGACTGTGGTAATATTTGATAATGCTTTTCCAGTGTTTGCGTAAGTTAGTAACATTTGTTATACATTAAGGAAACATGTAAGATAATGAACACTAGTAGAAGTGTAACTATAAACTAGCTCTATATATATATCATTTGTTATTTATATAGCACACACAGGACCATTTTACTAAGTATTTTTACATTAAAAGTTATATTTTAATTTCAAATACTCATACAGCTATAAGAGTGCTCCATAATAGAGTCTTGTTGGTCATTTATTTGATCTCCTGTCTGGTACTGTTGTCGTTTACTCTGAGCAGCATCACCACTAACTCCATCACAACTTAATTGGTTGATACTGAGGAACACTTGTAGACATAGCCCCTCTAGATCCATTTTCTTTCTAAACTTTGATTCTGTAATTTTATGTAGTAGCTTGACCAGTGCGGTGGTATTTTTCCCCACCTTTTTCCCTTTTTTTCTAATATATGACCTTATCTGAGCAATTTCTCAGCTCTTTGACCTACCAGCATGGTTCTACACTACAACATCTATTCATTAATTTGTGACTTATAACAGATACCTTACCAAACATGAATTTTTATTTTCTGAAACTGATCAGTGTTATCATGGCGAGTTTTAGCCTTAAAAATGAACTCACGACCAAACAGAGGACACAAGAAGATATCAATGATATCTTTCCATCAGAAATTACAGACGACATTTCAAATACCAACTGGGAGGAGGATTTTTAAAAGCTCTAATTTTTTCTACAAAAACAACTCAGAATTAACTGGGAACTCACAACTCTTGAAAATTATCAGAAACAAAAAATAGCTCCTAGAGGCTTGAGACCAAAAATCTTCCCAAGTTTCATTCTCACTACGGAGAATCTTCAAAAAGAGTGGAAAACTTGTCTGCTCAAATGCTCACAGGACCTCATGACTATCCTGATCAAGCACAACCTCCTAATGTTGGATGAATGTGACAAAGAAATAGAGGCATTGGGCATAAAACTGGCACAATGGGAGCAAGACAACCATTTCCAAAAATGCTTTGATAAAAATAAAAAGGATCTGGAGAGTTTTGAGAAACCGATAATAGAACGCAAATGGGAAAAATTCATGCTAGACAAGAGAGATTTCACTACAGGTAGGGTTTTTAAATGGAATTGTATTAATAAGAATCAGCCTAAACAACAAAACTATGAGGACCAGTATTCCTTCTCAGAAGCAGACAGAAGATTATCAAGAAATTAAGATCCAAAGAGTCTACCTCACTTATATAGAAATCTATTTTACAGGATATCAGAGACAATAGAGGGAGATACCGTACCGGAGAAGGATGAGGAAGGGGAAGCAAAAAAGGAAGAGACCGGACAACCTGGGACTCTCCCCTACCTCAGAGACAGTCCTCAAGGACCAACAAATGACTATAGATCATAGCAAGCAAGAAGATGATTTGGAGATAATCAATTTATCAGACCAGATTTTGACATCAGCCCAAATGTCTCTTCTGAAAAAGGGTCTGAGTTTTTCACCTACAACCAACTTTGACAGATTTTCCTGGGAAAAGGATCTATACCTTTTTGGTAAAAAATGATTACTAAAAAGTTATTTTCCACCCAAACAAGGATGTGCAGGGGATGCTAGTTTGACATGCTGAATGGGGGGTGACATGTGTGATGAGCTGAATGGTGGTCATTGTTGACAAGTTGGTGGGCCTAGGGCAGATGCTGCGGGCTAGGCCCACCAACTTGTCAACAATGACCACCATTCAGCTTATCACACACGTCACCCCCCCTTTAGCATGCCAAATTAGCATCCCCTGCACAGAACCTTGTCACATATATCCTCCCTGGCCCTGCAGCTTGTCATACATGCCTCCTCCCCTGCACAGCAGTTTGTCACACTTGAGATGCCAGTGCCTGTCCCCACCATACAGGACAGTTGCAGCCTCTCTCCTCCAGCACTGTCAGAGTGTCACTGCATTGGGCACTTCTCTCCTTCTCGCTCTCTGAGCAAATGCTGTAGATGTCTCCAGACTGCACTGTGCTCAGTGTTACTTGCCAGCAAGAGCAGAAGTAGGCAGACAGTGTCCTTCTTATGTGTCTAAAGGTAGGTAATTACCATGTATTTAGGCGCTCCTCAACATAAATGCTGTGACGGAGTCGACCGTATAGATGACATAGGTCAGTGTAGACATAAAATAAAATTTATTAATGAATACAAGGTGATGCATGGAATATAAATGCATACAGTCAAGACGTGCTGTAGATTCAAAAGGGATGAGAATTCACAGAATCAGTTGATAAATACTGGGTGAGGCAGAAAAATGGTATCTGCCATGGACATTAGACATATGCAATAGGTGAATTATATATATTGTGGATGAATCAAGGCATGAAACATAAGACAAATGACAGGTCTGGTGAGTTCTGATTGCAGCAGGAAATGTGACTCCTGTTTTTAAAATAAGCACTATCGTGCAATGTACAAATAAATGGTAATAATTGTACACTTGGTAGTAGGCAAAAAAGTACAGGATATCATACCTGGTGGGTGATGGGGAGCCAGCGGGTGTTGAATTGCAGGGTGCCCGGGTTGCCCTGCAAGGCTCCTTACGCTTTACCCAAACGGAAATCAGATCCTGTGGAAAAAGTCCAGAGTCCTTGGAAGTGATTACAGGTGTAGCTTGCCGACGCGTTTCGAGATACTGGGTCTCTTCTTCAAGGCTGGTAATTACCTACCTTTAGACACATAATTCAGACTTTGGTTTTCACTAGGGAAAACCCATTACCATTCACGGCCCGCTTACCCTCAACAGGAGCGCCCGGTTTCACCAATACACCACAAAGACAGTGTCCTTCTACTTCTGTTAAAATCATTCAGTTGGGGGAAATGTTGACACTTGTAGTCCATCTGTAAAACAAAATATTATTCAAAAGACAAGACACACACATCGAATGTCTGACCAATCAACGTGGTCCATTGTATTTCTACGAGAGTGTCTGCGAGTGACCTTTCTGTTGTGCTGTGCTTTCTGAAGGAAGCAGTCTCATACATTGACCAAAGAGTACCTGTTCCAAAGATTTGTGAGTAAAATAGGTATAGGTATAGTTGTGTGTGTTTATTAATGCCTGGGCATGCTGTCTCTTATGGTTCTCAAACTGCCATCATGCTCTAGCAGTCTTGCTGTGATCAGTAGTCTACCTATAAAGAACAATATTATTCATAATATTAATACATAATTACCTCAGTAGCCAACACACTACGGGTATGGGGAATAGCCCTGGACTTTCCCCTCAGGGCTGATTGTCCTTAGAGAGGACAGCTGCATATGTGTGGCGTGTGTGTGTATATACAGTATGTGTAGTGTGTGTGTGTATGTGTGTGTGTATATAGAGTATGTGTGGTGTGTGTAGCCAATTAACATGATAGAGAAATGATTAACAGCCCATGGGGTCAATCGAATTAGCCACGATGATCTCGCCGACATGAGTCATCGCGGCAATGGTGGCACTTTACGGCAGCCTGGAGCCGTTTAATTTTGCCCATAGGGCTGCAAGCAAAATTCTGCGAATTCGGGCTCAGAGTGGGCCACGAAGGGTGCAAGGTGACGGTCCGTTGCAGCCGTTTTAACGCGAGTTGCAACGGCAACTCGCACCATTCGCACATAATAGGATTGACCCCTATGTTACTCAGAGGATCTCAAGGAACATTTCAGTGAAAACCCAATCAAAATCGGTTCAGTATTTCTCGAGTTTATCGGGAACATACATACAAACAAACAATTTTATTTTATAGATAGATAGATAGATAGATAGATAGATAGATAGATAGATGGTATGCAGTCGGGAAGCCAGCGGACCTAGGGCCTGATTCAGACCCGGTCGCAAGCGCTGAGCGCTCGCAACAGGGTCGATGGTGGCCCAGAGCGCATGCGCACGACGGAGCCGGCTCCGTCGTGCGCATGCACGAGACCCGGATAGCGACAGGCAATCTGTCGCTCCAGGTCTCGTACCAAAGGAGGCGTGCTGTCGATGTTGAGTGACAGCACGCCCCCTTTGGTGGGCGGGTCGGGGGAGTGGCTGCCCAAACGGAGGCGTTCCCATGTGAACGCCTCCATTTGGGGGCGGCCCCACTGACATCACGAGCGATGTCAGTGGGAGAGTGGGAGTGTGAGAGATTTCGGCTCTGTTAGAGCCGAAATCTCTCGGGGCTTGCGGAAACGAGACCCTACCCAATGGTCACGATGGTCTTGACCATCGCGACCATCTTCCTGGCCGCTAGCTAGAGCTGTGGGTGGTCACCACAGCTATGCGAGCGGCCAGGAGGTCGTTCTAAAAAAAAGACCGGCCCTGATTCAGAGTGAGCGCTCTGTCAGAGCGACCGGCTCTGAATCAGGGCCCTAATCCCGACAGCCGGCTTCCCGACTGCTTTATCCCGGCGAGGGTTAAATGACCAACGTCTACATCTAGACGCCTGTCATTTTACCGACGCCGGGAGACCCGATTGAAGTGATGCCGGGCGCCGCTGCGGAAAGCTGCGGGGGGTTAAGTTTTAGGGCTCCCGGGGCTACACAGTTAGGCACCCCACGGGTGGTTGGGGTTAGGCTAGGGGGAGGGAGGGTTAGGGTTAGGCTCCCCGGGGTGGACTTAGTGTTAGGCAACCCCCGGAGGTCTTAGGTTTAGGCTAGGGGAAGGGAGGGTTAGGTTTAAGCACTTTGAGGGGAGATTAGGGAGGGACTGGGAGGGAAGGTTAGGGTTAGGCGCCCCTAAGGGAGGGTTAGGGTTAGGGGGTAGAATTAGGCTAGTAAGTACTTACCTGGGACGAACGGGATTTTCAGCCTGTTTGGGCAGCCGCTGTCAGGATTTGAACCGCCTGCCAGGGGTCTGGCGGTAAATCATACCGATTCTAGATAGATAGATAGATAGATAGATAGATAGATAGATAGATAGATAGATAGATAGATAGATACTGTAGTTGGATCTTCAAATAAAACACATTTCTAGGATTTCCTCATATGAAATCTTATGGTTTATTCATTGGAAACTAATACATCAAACAACCATTTCTTCTGTTATACAAAAGGCGATCATACGAAATCTGTAATGGTGCCTTGATGAATAAAGTGGGGAGCACCTGCCCTACAATTATCTATTATGCTGAATAATTAATAATACTAAAATGCAGGGTAATGCACTTTACTTGTAAACACACAAACAGGCAATGGCCACCATTCCCTACAATTATTCTGCTGCTTTTAGAGGAATTACAGATAGGAACTTAGGAAATAGGTAAATAGCACATTGGGTGGGGGAGGGAAATCTAGAAAAATGGAAGCAATGCCTATAAGTCATATATTTTCACTTTAGGAATGTTTGGTACCTCTTCTGTTTCATGCTTCAGATGCAAAAGATGCTGTAATTTATTTTTTAGCTATAAATATTATTTCTAGACATTGGTATGGAGGAGCAATCTGAAAACCTACAAATTCTGTATGTAATAAATTTCTCAGAAAATAAAAAATAACAATTTAATTTAATGAAAAAAGATGGAACAACAGTAATATGCTCAGACGTTAAGGAAATACCTCCATTTATAGGTAAGCTGGGTAGTATAATGTTAATGTGAACGCTATTAGAAACACAAGGTTCTGATTTGTACAGTTAATGAATACGTGGGTTCCTGTTTATATAACTAGTGCTCACTGTAGCTAATTTCAAGGAATTATAGTGTTACTGTGCCAAGTAGGATTTAAATAGAGGTCTCTGTACATATGATAGATGCGACTACATGGGTTCATAGTTAATTAAATTGTGTCATCTCTTATTTCATCAATTCCATTTAAGAAGTCCAAGTTGATTATTCTTTACTTGTACTTTAGGTACTTATCATGGGTCAATGCACACATCAGATTTCATTACATCAGAATAGGCACATCCGGGAAGACTAACTTTATCCTGCACATCCCTTTTCAGAAAATTCTAAAACACATAAATGCAGGTCATAGGGGTATATTTAGTAAAGAATTGAAAAGAGTAAATCTCACCTTTTAATTTATTTGCTGTTTTAGGTAACAAAAAAATAACTTTATTTGACCTATTTAAAAGGGTAGGAAAACCCCCCCAGCAGCATCTCAATATTTACTGAGATGGAGCCGGATGGACTGGGCAGCAGTAATAAGTTCCTGACTGAAGAAGAGACTCTCTTAGCATTTGTAGGGAATAGGGATCACATGATGCTATATAGAATTTTGGGTTAAACAGGTATGTACACTTCTGTCCAGGCCCCCAGTGATAAATGTTGTAGCAGGTCAAAGGTATTTTTTTTTATTTAATTACACTTTTATCAATCCAGAATTCAGCATAAATAGATTTGTTTTTACATTCCCAATGTTATAAAATCAGTTCTTAAAGTCTTAAACCAAGGTAACCAGTGGAACAACAAAAATGATGATAAATATTGATTTTCCTATATTTTTGTTACTCTTTTTATTAATAACAGGTGTTATACAAAGATCACATAAGTTGAACAGTTTAAGACAACAACATTGTATAAAGCATAGACAGAAAAAAGGTAGCACAGCATAGACAGCTAAACATAAACAGTCCTAAGGCCAGTCTACTGGGCTGAAGTGTAATGTATCAAGATTTGGTTAAATTGTAACCTGACAGAGGACCCTAGGGACATGATGGGAGAAAGGGTAAGTGGCAGAGCTGCTGGAAGTTTTGATTTTTAGTAAGCAAGGAAGTGGTTAGTGGGAGAGGATGGCAAATGAGAGGGGGGATAGGACAGGAGTGCTGGAGGATAATAATGTAATTTCAGGATGTAGCAGTGTGATTCAGCATATTGGGTGGTATAGCCTAATAAAAGGGAGCTGGCATGTTAAATTACTGGGTTTTGAGTAGGTTAAGAGGTATCTGGGGAGTTCTGCTATTACCAAGCATACTAAATGTTGTAAAAGTGTTTCACTGTATCATGCCACAGGCTTGTTATATATTTCATAGAGGCTGCCTATTATATCCTGGCTATATAGCGCATACAAAGAAGGTTCTGTGGATTTTCCAATCACTAGCAATCCGGATTTTAGCTGTATCACAAATGTGGCGTGCTACTGTGATTTGGACATAAGCTGCCTCCCAGCAAGCAGGTCGCGGCCATTCGGTCAGGTATCCGGCACAAGTGGGAAATGGAAGAACACTATCACAGGGAAAGCACAGGAGAATGATACTGAAAGTTTTGCACTGTACTGGGTACACATACTATTGATCCAGATGCAGGGCTGACAGAGGAGAATGGCACTTGGAGATTGTACTTGGATGATGTATTAAGTACACACGCTGGGCTTTCAGACGCAGAACTGGCACAGGAGAATGGCACTAGGAGTTTGTACTTGGATGAAGAACAATGTTGTATACACACTGTTGTTCCAGACGCAGAACTTGTACAGGATGATGACAATTCGGAGATAGTACTCGGATGACGAACTGAGTACACACACACACCATGGGTAACACTAGGAGAGTATCACTGGAAGAAAGGAGCTTGGAACCTGGAACGCTGCAACAGCAAGTATACACTGGAAGTAACGACGTTGTACAGGCAACTTCCTGTTGTCTGGAGCCCGGCTAAATACCCTAAGGTAGCAGTCTATTGGAGGATAGTGTCAGCTGACAGCAACCAATGCTACCATTGGGTAAAGGACAATCAGGTGATGTAGACTGTCATGGCTGCGCCCATGACGATAACCGCAGGAAGCAAATCACAGAGTGAGCACATGGATGTCCTAGCAGACCCCAGGTACAATCTTTAAAGCGTCACTCGCCACCGCACCTGGCGTCTGATTGCTGGAGAGGTCAGGGGTGTCGGCGCTGAGGTGAATAACGGCCGATCCTAGGCCGCAAATTGTCAGGTAGCCATGGTAGGGAATGGAATCCCTGGTCAGTGATAATGTACTCTCTATATTTACAAACTTTTTTCATTCACAGGGCAGTGTGCTCAGAAAGACTGTGACTAGTAGGGTGGCATGGTAAGAATTTTTAAACAGTGAGATACCAAGGCCCACATCGTGCATCAATTTTACAAGACCTCTTATATCCGGACTTCTTACAATTCCATATAAATGAGATTCGTAGTTTCTGAAAGGAGAATAAGAAGGATTTTGGAGACTCAACTAGGATCGTTTAGAACAGATTCAGCAGTCTGGGTAGTATAGTTATTTGTTATGGTGTTTATTCTCCCAAATCAATGGATGGAAAGGCGACCCCAAGTAGGTATTGTACGTTGCATTTGATGTCCACAAAAAAGGAGGAAAGTTGGTTTGAGAATGGTGGACATGATGTACAATGTGAGGCCAGGAGAATGTCAGCTCCCCAATATGGAGGGTGCAGTGTTGTCAGGTACCTAGGCTTCAGTACTTGCCCCCCCCCCCAAAAAAAAGCCCCATAACAATTTTGTACAACAAAATAAAGTCTTGTTTCCAGAATTTGCAAGGAATGTCCTCACAGATCAAATCCTTCCAACTAAAATTATTATTATTATTATTATTATTATTATTATTACTACACAGGGGAGTCAAACGAAAACACTGGCTTTATTCAGCCCTCCATTAGTAATACTATTTATTGTAGCTGCATGTGGATTAGAAATGAAAACTCTTTTAGGAAATCATTTAAGACAAAATATGCTAAAATGGTCAGTTTCCTCCTCTTACTAAAATGCTCAGTTTCCTCCTCTTACTAAAATGCTCAGTTTCCACCTCTCACTTGATTACAGTCCAATTTGTTTGCATGTTCCAGACATTATTTTATGAAAATGCTGGAACACAATTTCCAGTTCAGAAAGGACATTATACCAAAATAAACAAAAACAGAAATCATCTGCTGAAGAGCAAAGGCTTGCTTAGTCTTCTGCCACCCAACATACTGGTTGTGCTACAAAAAAAGCAACATACTGTAAAATGATTCTAGCATAGTGAACACCCTGTCTGGGAGCTGCATCAAAGTTAAACTGGATTACTGCAGAGTGATTTAGTTACTGTAAATCTGGAAGTTCTTTATTTAAAGGTTTGTCGACCAAAGCACACAATCTGCAGGCAGTAGGTGCAACGTCACCAAGTCAGCATCAGAGTAGACTGACTTCAATGTCAGCTGTGTGGCACTATATCTTACACAAAACTGGGACAACAACTTGAAACTGAGGGCCGGAGTCAGAGGGCCTGATTCAGAGCTGAACGCTGTGACCAGAGCGCTCGCTCTGAATCAGGGCCGTCCCAGCTAAATTTGGAGCGGACTCAACATCGACAGCACGCCCCCTTTGGTGCGAGACCCGGAGCGACAGAGAGCCCATTGCTATCTGGGTCTGGCGCATGCGCATGACGGAGCTCCCTCCGTCGTGCGCATGCGCAGTGGGGCAATATCGACCCGTTTGCGAGCGTCCTTTGCTCGCGAACGGGTCTGAATGACCCCCAGAGTTGGATCCTGTTTCGATGGTCACACAGATTACCAATGTTTTTTTATCTGCATATGTGCAGGAGCCGCACTACGCATGTGCAGATCTGGTCCTGGGACATTAGTCGCAGTGCACAAAAAGCCACTGCATGCTTGACATGCTGCTGAAATTTGGGGGCAGTGACAGGGAGCTTTCCAGAAAATGGGGGCGTGTCGTCTTTGGATGCAGCCATCGGATCTTTTTACACAAGATGCCTCCTGTGGCTTTTGCATATTTTGGCACAACCTCTGCAAACAAAGACGCAGCGGCAGTGGCATTTTGCACCAACCTTTGAATCAGGCTCTGTATTTAGTACTGTACAATAATTGCTAATCATCCCATTTACCATATAAATCTGAGTGTTTCAGCTTATTTAGGAAAATAATTTAATTTACAGTGACATATAAAAGTAGCCACATTTTTACTAAATTTAAGCAATTCTGACCCTAACTCTCTCAAATTAGAGACAGCACTGACTAAGGTAGTAAATGATCTGGTCACTACTATGTCTAAGGGCCACTACTCACTTTTTATTCTTCTAGATCTATCTGCTGCCTTTGACACTGTTGACCACTCTCTTCTCATACAAATACTATAATCTCTATGTCTTCAGAACAGCCCTTTCTTGGTTCTCATTCTACCTAATCTCTTCACTTTATTAATTCTGCCTCCTCTTCGCTATCTCCATCAGTTGGAGTACCACAAGGCTCAGTCTTAGGTCCTCTGCTTTTCTCAATCTATACCACCACTCTTGGCAAACTAATCAGCTCTTTTGGTTTTCAGTATCACCTGTACGCGGACCACGATACTCACTGAATGTCTTTCTGCCATTTTATCTTGGATGGCATCTCGCCACCTCAAATGTAATATATCCAAAACGAATTAATTATATTTCCAACAGCCAATAGTAGTTACTAACCTGATATCTCTATCACTGTTGACAACTCGACAATCAACCCCACCCCACAAGCCCGCTGCCTAGGTGTCATTCTTGACTCTGAACTGTCCTTTGCTTCCCACATTCAATCTGTCTCAAGATCCTGTTACATACATCTAAAATACATTTCCAAAATTAGACCAAATCTTACACAAGACACTGCAAAAACTCTAATCCATGCACTCATTATTTCCCGCATTGACTATTGCAATAGTCTCCTTATTGGTCTTCCGTAAAACAGACTCTTGCCACTACAATCCATTTTGAATGCAGCTGCGAGGCTGATCTTCCTTGCCAAACGTTAAGTTTCTGCTGATCCACTCTGTCAGTCCCTCCATTGGTTACAGGTCTTCTACTATATTCAATGTAAAATACTTTTATTTATACATAAAGTTATTAACCAAACTACACCAACATACATCTCTTCAAAATATCTCCAAACCCAACATCTCTGCTCTGCACAATATCTGCGTCTCTCATGCATTATTTGTTCCCATGCACGGTTACAGGACTTTTTTCGGGCTGCACACACTCTGTGGAATGCCCTACCACACACAATAAGACTTTCCGCTAGTCTCCAAACATTCAAGCGTTCCCTGAAAACTCACCTCTTCAGAAAAGCCTATCAGATTCCAGAACCACCCACATAACCTTCATAGCTTCCTTATCTAATTACATCCCTTCTTACTGTCCACACATGACCTCACATATTTTCTTTTTCTTCACTTTCACATCCTCCTAACCCTAGGCCAACTTTCCTGTGTGACTGGATCATGCAGCTCACCAATAACCTGGCTGGACCAATTTGCAATATGTAACACCTACTGTATCCTTGTGTATCAACACCTGTTTTCTTATAGATTGTAAGCTTGTGAGCAGGGCCTTCTTACTTTTATGTCTGTCTGTTACTACCCAGTTTTGTTCTATTAATGTTGTTTCCAATTGTAAAGCGCAACCGAATATGCTGCGCTATATAAGAAACTGTTAGTAAATAAATAAATACATTTCAACCTTAATATTACTTTATTTTAAATCCTTCTACAAGTTTTACTAAATAAATGAATGTGTATGGATACAGAATTGTTTTTTTTATTGGTACCTACGTTAGGACCTGATTCAGATGTGGACGCAAATGTCTTTGTAGCTGCGATCTCTCACTGATCGCAATCGTGAAAATATGCTAATTACCCTGTGACAGAGTGGGTCTCTCCCACATTCTGAGGAAAGGGTTAACCTCCTGTAGCCAGGGAGGAACCACATTATTACCTTAATTAAAACCAGCCAAGGTATAAAAACCTGGTAAGTTTAGTTAGTCCCTGGAAATGTGAGGGAGAGGTTGCACCTTCAGCAGCTCTCTCTACGCTCGACAATCTGAAACATGACTGCTGTGAATACTCTGCTCGTTTGAACTGCTGTCTCATGTAAGTTGATTTATTGGTCCTGAACTGTGTTTGCACTGGTTATGCCTTTTCAACCCTGGAATAAAAAGCTTACTTGTTTGCAACACCTCAGTCTCCCATTGGTCATCTGAACTTACCTGCTACAGACCCACCCTCCATCCACTGCATAGAGACCCTCATTGACAGCATCTCACATCCACCACTCACGCACAAAGCTGGAAGCAGTGTTTAATTTATGGATGGCCAGAAAGCAGTGTGTAAACTATCCGATACTGTGTTTTTCTAACCACCCCTCGTTACCTTCCCCAAATACTGACTACCTGTCACTCACATTGCGAGTGACTCCTCTGTGTGAGCATAATCTCAATTCAATAACTGCACATGCGCAGTGCATCTTACATGCATGCACAATGGCTAATAATCACTCAATCTGCGTAAATATCAGCATTGTGTCCACATATGAATCATGCCCTTAGTGTGCTGATTACATTTAAATTTCAGAATTTTTAAAATTGCAATGGAGCTGGCAATGGGATCTATGCAATGAGCCTTTGTCTTTATATATGTACAATTACATTGCGTCACTTCTATAGTAAACATTTCAAATTGTACCACAGTTCTCATATCTTGTGTCATCCAGCGAGCAGTTCCCAAGCTACAACCACATTCATGGACAGTAGTTCTTTTCTCCCTTTGGTGAATCAGCCACATTGTTGTCTTAAAAACATGACCGACATACATAGGCACTGGAACACTGGAGGCTCAAGGGGGCGTCTCGCCCCCAAAAAAACATTTGCGAGGCACCAGTATATGTACTGGGTCATAGGGAGCAGGGTTATCACGGGGTTGGGCACAGAAATATTCCCCTTTCCAGCTGCTCTACCTTCTGCCTCCCCACAGCCCTTCTCTGCCCACCTCCTCCCCAGTCCACCCAGCTCCGATCCCTACAGTGGCTAGTAACTGCGGGCTGGCCCCTCCTCTGGGACCAGCCCTGCACCCTTCTTCCCTCCCAATTTATATATTCCTCCCATCTTACCTCTCGGCACCTCTGTAGCCCCCCCCCCTTTAATTGTCAAAATAAAGTACTGCTAATATTATAAGACTGGTATAGAAGAAAAAAATATTCTATACTAGTCTTATAATATTAGCAGTATTTTAATTCTTTGTATTTTGACAATTAAAGACATCTGGGTTTAATAATAATATAATTAACTGTTGGGAGAATTTCATTGGCTGACTGAATACTTAAATAGCCTACCTTGTAGCCCTCCATTGTACCTTCAGATGAAACGGTTACAATATTACAACCGAGAAACGCGTTAAGGATCTGAGGTGTACGCGTTAAGGTGCATGCTGATCTACCATCATTGTAATCTCTCAGCGTTAAGCGCTTTAATCACGGGGACTCTTTCTGGATACTAAGTTACCATTCTTGGCTGCCACTAGCCGCTGCATTCTCCTTCATCCACTGGCCGTGATGTGTTGCTCCCGCAGACCTGGCTCCACTAACATCGGGTAGCTGCTGTCTAAAACATCTAGGGGAGCGTGATTCATTGGGAACCTGTACCACCCCGCTGCCGCTGTTCCGGAATACCACTGGTAATTAACATTCATAAGCGGAGGTGAGGTGCATTCACGGCAATGAGGCAGAACATACTATCAGCAATTGGCTAACAAAGGCATTTAAATATCCTTGTCCCATATTAAATGGATGTATATGCAAACATATCGGATTATTGAGAGACTTTTTGGTGGACTGCTTATTTTTATGTGTTTCCTTAAAGGAAATTGGATATTGGACGGAAACACATAAAAATAAGCAGTCCACTAAAAAGCAGCGCAGACAGTGTAATGGTTAGCATTACTGCCTCACAGCACTGAGGTCATGGGTTCGATTCCCACCATGGCACTACCTGTGTGGAGTGTGTATGTTCTCCCTGTGCTTGCGTGGGTTTCCTCTGGGTTCTCCAGTTTCCTCCCACACTCCAAAAATATACTGGTAGGTTAGTTGGCTCCCAACACAAAGTAACCCTAGTGTGTATGTGTGTGCGCACGTGATAGGAAATATAGATGGTAAGCTCCACTGGGGCAGGGACTGATGTGAACGGACAAATATTCTCTGTAAAGCGCTGTGGAATATGTGTGCGCTATATAAATAACTAGTAATAAATAAATAATAAATCAGTCAGCAGCATTACTTTGTCTAACATAGGTAATATCAAAGATATCATCAGGCATTTCTTAAATTGCCCAAAATGCAAATGGGATGTAGTTATGAGATCGGCGGCTTCAATATCGACAGGGGAATCCCGACAAGGGACTTAAGATAGGCGCCTATCTTAATCCCGATGCCGGAACTCCGAAGGATGCCAACCCGAATGAGGTAAGCCTGGGGCGCCCTTAGCGTTAGCCGCGGGGGGGAGGGTAAGGTTAGGGGAGTGTAGCGGGGTTAGGTTTTAGGGGGGATGGTTAGGGTTAGGCACCACTAGTGGGGAGGGTTAGGCACCACTGGGGGGGTTAGGTTTAGGCATGAAGGGGGGAGGGTTAGGAGGCGGGATGGAGAGGGTTAGGGTTAGACTACAAAAAGGGAGGGAGGGTAAGTCTGCTTACCCGACCCCTATCGGGATACCAACCATCGGGATGCCGCTGTCAGTATAATGACAATAGGCATCCTGACAGCCGGCATTACAACGTAAATAATTTATGGTTTTACTTTAATAAATATACCTCTAAATTAGTAAAAACTAGTTCAATGACTCTTTCCTAAGACTTACAAGAAGGTGTAGGGTTATGTCCTTTCTGGTAATTTCTTAGCCCTAATTTTAAGTGAAGCCATCCAAACAATTTTATTGCACAAAATACGCAATAGACTAAAAAATCTGTGCTTTGACTGTGGTTGCAGCTAAAATGACCAAAGTGATCACCTACACCAATCAAAGAGAACATAACAACCAGGATGTAATATAGTGTAACCTTCAGGCCATGGATCAGTTTACCACCATATGTGTGTATCTTTCCAATAGTCCTTATATTGTCCAAAACGGATGTAGTTATTTTGCTGGCGGACAGGATGGTGGGGACGTCTATATACTGATGAACGAATCCCGCCGCCCAGCAAAATGCTGTTGCCGCAAACCCATTAGGGATCAGGATATTGGCGTCGGAATTCCGACAGCCGGCATTCTGATCGTAAGACGGCGGAGCCAGGTAAGTCACAGCCGGCGGAGGGGTGAGGGTCAGGTTTAGCCACCCCGGGAAGACTTAGGGTTAGGCACCTCTCAGGGAGGGTTAGGGTCAGGCTGCGGGGTAGGGGGGTTAAGGTTAGGCACCATCAGGGGGAGGTTAGGTTTAAGCAACCCCTGGAGAGTTAGGTTTTGGGTGCAGGAAGGGGGGGGTTAGGGTTAGGCACCACCGGGGGGGGTTTGGTTAGGGTTAGGCACCACTAAGGGAGGGTTAGGGAGGGGAGAGGGGTAGGGATAGAATACTTACAGCCACCATTGGGATTCTGACTGTTTGGGCTGCCACTGTCGGTATTACCCATCCCGTTCAAAATTCCAATAGTGGTGAGCCACGGGGAATTGCCTCAAGTGTTACTGCTATGAGGCTTCAGTACTATTATGTTCATGTTGCAGGAACAGGTAGAGCACTTCAGCTAAAGGATACAGCTTGTGTATGCTCCCTGCTGCACTATACAACTGATGCTGTTGTCATCCATTCACTACCCAATGCAGGAGTACTAGCTGCGGCTGAAATATATGCACAGGGCGGCACATCACCACCGCTTCCACTGCTGTAAGTCTGCCAGCTACACGAGACCATACTAACAGTGCAGCTTTTCATTTTCTGCATCCTTCAGTTGCTTTCTGGAGGGATTTGCACAGAGCAATATACATAATTACCAGCATATTGTACCCTCATCACCATTTCTCCAGCCCGTGGCGTTTTCTAATCGGTATACAAGCTGTTTGGACACCCATCATCTGCTAAATTCACCTTTGCTAATTGGAACTCTGGCTTGAGTCATGAAACTGGCTAATCTAGTAGTGTTGTAGACAAATCCTGTGGTAGGTAGATCTTACCCTAGTAAACTGGGCCACACTGTAGCAATATCATGAACAACAGTTATGGATTGGAGGTCGGCGCTACACTTGGTGTAGTACGTAAAACTGACACAGTAGGTGAAGATGAAAAGAGGATATTTTATTCGTAAAATTGGGGGTCACAATGCCCCTATGTATATTACTCAGTGTAAAGTGGTGAAGCGCAGTAAGGGAACTGGGATTCGGGGCAGGGTGTATATGAAATGGTGGGGGGTATGTATCAGCTGAGATACAGAACAGTCAGTGATACTCCCTGGGGTAGTGTACCATGGAGAGATGCCCGGGCTCAGCAGACACTGCACGGCGGCTCAACTCGTTGCCGCGAGGAGTTGAGCCGCCGTGCAGTGTCTGCTGAGCCCGGGAGTTGCGCAATCTCGCGAGAGTGCATACACCCGGAAGTCTCGCTCACCAGCGGCGTGTTTTGACACACGCTGCCTAACACAGCGGAGCCAAGGACCGGAGGACCCCAGACGGGAGAAGAGGATTTCGTTCACCCGGAGGTGAATAGACAAGCACGTCGAGGGTAAGTTTTGTGCACCTGGGGGATACGGGACGCCGCCCCGCCAGACACAGACTTGGACACCCCGCGTTTAAGACTTCTATTGACTCACAGCTGCATCTCTTGCCCTGCGGGAGCCAGGCAGCCCGGAGCATCTATCAGGACAGCCCTGGGAGATGGTGCAGCAGCGGCATTTTGGATCCGCCAGGCACGGCATCGGGTGCGGACAATATGGCAGCGCCCATCGTGAGGAGCAAATCCCCTGCTGGGAAGCGCAAATGGCGCAAAGGGGCCCGGCTTCAGTCTTCCCGGATGCGGGGGAGATGCCGTGCACCTCCGCCGGTGGTCCCAGCCAGAGCCCGCTGGCAGACCGCTCGTCGAGGTCTGGGAGGTGGGGCTTATCCTCCCCTATCTTTGGGGGTATTGTGACCGCGGGCCCCTACAGGGGAGTTTCATGTCTCTAACGGCGGCCGCTGATGGGAGCCGGCGGGATTGCGGGGGGCATCCCGTTCTGCTGCTGCTCCTTCGCGGCCTGGCTCGTGACGACATGGGCGTCCCAGGGGTGAGGGCATCTCGTTTTCGATGATACGCAGGTTAGGTCTGCTGGGTCTCCTGGATCCAGCACAGGTGGAGTGGCTACAGCGGTGGCTCCTCCCAGTATGCCTGACATGGGCTCTATTGCCGGGCTCCTGGTCTTGGTGGTAGGGGCTTTGACTCCCTTTTTGGCTGCTCAGTCATCCGTGGGCCCATCTGGAGGTGTGGCATCCCCGTCGTGTATGGATGGCGATGTCCACTCACAGCTGGCGCCTTTAGTTACACAGTTGGGTACAATGTGTGGTCTGTCCCTGTCTCCTTCTATCCCTCCTGCTGCAAATCGCTCACAACGCTTTGTAGCAAGTACTGGTGCTGCTCCCCTTTCTTGGGCGCCTGCTTCCGGTGTCGGGGCTGGTTCTTCTCTGTCCTCTTTTTCAGATGCCACAATTGTGGATTCGGAAGGGGTGTCTGGGGACAGATTGTCGTCCGTGACAGGTGGCGGTTCTTCCTCAGTGTTCTCAGGTGAGCTGTTTACCCTGTCTAAATTGAGTGTCTCAGATTCCTCCTCCACGGACACTGAAAGTTCCAGTTCTTCCAGGCGCAAGCGCCATAGAAAGTCCCGTAAGTCTAGATCCCCCGGCGCTCTCATAGGAGACATCGCTGCAGACGGCGCTCCTCTAGTGAGGAATCTTCCATTAGCCCTGGAGATGTGGTCCGCTGTGCTAACACGGCGGTCCTTAGGGGTTTGCGTCCGCACATAAAAGAGAGTATTCGCAGGGGGAAATGTGTAGATATTTTCGCGTTCACTACTAAAGCATGTAAGTCGTTGGCAGCATCTAAAAGGAAGGGTGGAGTCGGAGAGGCCGTGCACCGCTCTTATATGGGCTAATTGCAGGGTTTTAATATGTTTACAGCATGTTAGTTGAAGTCCCGTCCGGGTGAGGCAATGAATGTGGTGCGCTATCTGCATTTGATTCATTGCCTTTTCCGTACCTCGAGGGGCCCCATTTGGCGGCGATATGACGCAGAATTTAGTTGCAAACAAAATGGTCGTCGAATAATGGCTTTTGGGTGTCGGGATGTGGAAGTTTGGTTGGAGGTCACCCAGCAGTCTCCTGCTACGGATGATGGCACGGCTGCGTGCCGCGTCCCTGCCACAGTAGCGGGCGCTACCAAGGGCCCCGGCATGGGTCAAGGGCGGGAGCGATGTTATGCTTTCAATAATAGCTCCTGAACATCAGGGGGGGTCAGTGAATGATTAATAGGCCACTCCCCTGTAATATACCCTCTGGCTGATCGGCCCTACTGGGGCAGCAGTTTTGGTTGGCTAACCAGTTTACAGCGGTATAAGGGAGTATTAATTTCCAATGTGCTTGCTAACTGGGCAATTGGCCCTGCATGATTTGTGGTTATATCATTTTGATAGTCACTGACCTCTGATGGCTGCGGTTTCTTTCGGTCGCCACCATATTTCTAAGAACTGATTTATTAATGAACAGGCCGACCGGTTTAAACGCCACTTACTGTCTCCGTGTCATTATTCATCAGAGTTGTTAAGTTATATTTATTATGATATTTATGCACTGCTTAAGGTAATAGTGTCAATTGCCGATAGGGCGTTTATGATCCCAGGAGATGTTTAGACACTTATACGCGATCATAGGTGTTTTGCGTACACTCATGCAATCCAGTACGACACTTTATCTGTATATACAGTATGATGGAATTTCTTTGGAAATTTTTGTATTTTTGTGCATTTACATTTTATCTACATTCTTAGAATAAATAACGATATTTCACTATTTCAAATTATTTTCTTTCTCTCCTTTATGTAATAACAGTATGGAATAATATTTTGGGAATTTGAGGAGACCAGAAAGAACGTATCAATTAATGTGGATGTGGATGAAACTTTACTCCAAATGTATTGCAGAGTCCAGGGATAAACTTTTTCTTTTCTTTCTTTTTTCAGTCTTGATGAACTCTGAGTACTTTCCCTGTGATCAACTAGTATGAGGGAAAACAGGTTAATTTAAACATATAAATGAACATCGTATAAACTACATACAGGGTGCCAAGCAAAGTAGATAGGAGAACACATGGCGATTCCTAAACTGCAAATAAACACACATAGCATAAGTGTAACAAATTTGACAGTGGGGGAAATGAATTAGTATAAAATAGAAATATAAACCATTTAAAGAATGATTGCTGCTTCTCTGTTGAAATCCATAGTTCCTTGTTCGATATGCACTGTGAATAGAGACAAATGTATTGATTTCATATTTCCTCAATTTATTGAATGGCTTTCTTCCTCTTGGGCTGTCTGTGTTGGAAGTGAAAGTTCTTTGTTAACACTTATGGACCCAGGACTTTGACCAGGTTGTTTCTGTTCACACAGAGCAAAAAGCTGGGTTGATGCACGTTCATGGCCAAAAACCTGGGTTTTGCTGTATGTCGGAAAGGGGTATTACCCTCATACTAATCTTCTCCCACTTTGGGTTCAATCCTATTCCATGCGAAGGGTGCGAGTTGCCGTTGCAATGCGTTAAAACGCCAGCAAAGGACCGGCACCTCGCACCCTTCGTGACTGGCTTTGAGCCCGAATTCGCTTCATTTTGCTCAGAGCCCTATGGGGCCTTTTAAGTGAATCTGGGCTGCCGTCAAGCGCGGCCATTGTCGTGATGACTCGCACCCGCGAGAACATCGCATGGCAAAGAATTGACCCCTTTGTTTCCAATAAGCTATTCATTTTTTTAAAGAAGTGTAATCTTTCGTTAAAGAAATCCCAGGCGCTAGTGAAAATTTAAATATATATCTAAATAAATAGATTGTGACTATTATGAAGGTATGATCAAATAACCAATTAATTACTCCCTAAGTGTAAATGTGTACCGTAAGTAAACACAACAGCACGTTCCAATCTGGGATCAATAACATCTGATGAGGAACAGCACTTTTAAAAATCAATCCACCCCATCTGATATGGCAAATAAAATATCAGGACATGCTATACTTAAAAAAAAGAATATAAATATGAATTTAATAATGTAGATAAATGAAAATTAATATACAAAAAATTACCACACTGATCAAATGCACATGGGAATCATACAAATTACAGGAATATACTGTATTATATCATAACTGCAGCAGTAGGTGATAAAATCAATATGCAAAAAGTGCTGAGGTCATTCCTCTGATCAGGAGAGGTTGTGCCTCCTTCTGCAGAGGCTTTATCAAAGAGAATGATAGCTTCTGGTCCCACCAAACCTTAAATAGACACTCCTATTCACAGTGCCGTAACTAGAGGGGGTCGCCCGGGGCTCGTGCCCTGGGCGCCATCAGTCCGGCGGCAGTTTTAGTTAGTGGGGGCACTGCATAGGGGAACCACTACTGGGGGCACTACATAGGGGGGCCACTACTGGGGGCAGTGTATAAGGGGCACTACTAGGGCACTGTATAAGTGGCACTACTGGGGGCACTGTATAAGGGGCACTGCTACTGGGGACACTGCGTAAGGGGCACTACTACAGTGGGCATTGTAAAAGGGGCACTACTACTGAGGGCATTAAGGTGCATATGAAATGAAAAGAAATGCTCCCAGAGTGATGAGAAACAGTGGTGCGTCATGTTGACACGTCCCATTTTTCAGTGGCCATGCCCCTTGTAGCATGTGTCCATGCCCACTTTTTTGCGCACACACTGGGGGGGTCTTTATTAGTTTTTTAACTGGGCTCAAATACCCTATTTACGCCACTGCATAATAATTTCCTTTAATTGATTATCAAACACCTGTTGCTTTAGGTGTGGCATTGCTTTATATAATTGGAGAGTGGGTAGTAAATGACCACTGTAAGGTGGTCATACAGTATATTGAATGTAATTTTAGTAGACTTTCAATATCTTGGCATTTCCTCAATTAAACAAAAACTAAGAATTTGTGCAAAACTTATGGTGCTGTTAATATCTATGTGTTTTAATATTAATACTTATAAAGGGACCGGCATACGCTGGGTCATCTCACTTGCCCCCTCCCCCCTTGCTCTGTCCCTCTCCCTACCTGCTATATACTTGCCCTTCCCAGCGCAGAGAGGTGAGGTCCTCCGGCTATGGTCCTGTTGCGCTGCAGTGGAAGCCACTGCGCATGCATTTAGGAGATAAAACAGTCCATACCAGATTATTATATAGATTTGAAAAATAGTTTTGGTAATAGAGATGCTTTAAAATTTGTAAGTGGTTTAAAATTAAATTAAACTTGTTCAATTGCCTCAAAATGATAGTTATGGTAAAGCTTACCTTTGTTAACTGTCTTTTTTCTTCAGGGTCCATAGGGATCCACAGGGATACCATGGGGTGTAGGTGGTGGATTAGGATCAGTTAAGCTTTCAACTGCCAGGATGCAACGGTCCCTCCCCCCTAAACCCCGCCCCTGAGCCTGAGGCAAATCAGTTTGCTTGGTGTCCGGCAGGAGCTCGGATCACCTTTTATAATAGTGTGCTGCCTTATGCAGCCCAAAGCTTTATTTTTGTGATTTCTAATTTTATTTATCTTTATAATGGACCGTGTCACGGGCAGGGTATTTCAGCATGGCGCTAGGCGGGTGTTACCTGTGAGTTCGTTGTGGCGCGGGCTGTCTGGTGGCAGAGCTGGTGTCTGGCGGGGGGCTTTGGCTGCGCGCGTTGTTGTGCGACCCTGTTGTCACTCTGCGCTGGTGAGGCCTGGCGGCATCTCCGTTCGTTTGGCATGGGCGCCTCCATCTTGCCTTCTGGCCATGTGAGGAGGCTGGCCAATCCTGGTGAGTCACATGTTCCCTCCGGCCAGTAACAGCACGGCATGGGGTATTTAGGAAGGGTCAGTGCCTTCCTTCTTTGCCAGTGCAACGTGTATCTCAGCCTAGCTGAGAGGGAGTTCTCTGTGCTTTCCTGTTCCTGTGAATTCGCTGTCTGCCAGTCTGCCTGTCAGCTTCTAGTTCCCACTGGACTACCCCGCTACCTCCATCACCCTTGCCCATACCTGAGTGCCTGAGCCTGCTGACATCCTGCGCTTCAGTTCACTATCGGCAAACCTGGCTTGATTATTTTCAGTTCACTACCTGCAAACCTGGCTTGATTATTTTCAGTTTCACTACCTGCACACCTGGACTGCTCTAATTGTTTCTACCTGGACATTAACCCTTTTGCTCCCACCACAGAACTCTTGTGCACATTTATATTTTCCTGGACTTTTATTTACTGCCACATTATATGTCTACTCAAGCACTTATTAAAAATCCTAGTTTTATTTTCAAATCTGCTTCTGTGATCGCTCCTGCTACCACCCCTGGTCCACAAGCAACCCAGAACATAACAGTTTGCACTGGCCCCATGGAGCCGGCCACGGATCAGGAGTCAGGAGTGGATTTGTTCAGGTGCATTTCTGGTCGTTTAGAAAATCTGGAAAACATGCAGCATCAGATGGCTAAATTTCTGCAAGAGATGTCCAAGCGACAGGATAGTTTGCAAACTTCCTTTTCTACCCCTGAAGTACCAGCATCTACATCCGCATCAGCGTCTGGGAATACAGGAGGCAGATCATCTCCCCGCTTACGTCTTCCTTTAACAAATAAATTTGACGGCAATCCTAAACTCTGCCGAGGTTTCCTAAATCAGTGTGACATACATTTTACCCTGCAGCCTGACAACTTTCTAACTGCAAGAACTAAAGTGGCTTATATAGTCTCTCTGTTATCCGGCCAGGCCTTGGAATGGGCTTCCCCACTCTGGGAGCGCTCAGATCCGCTGCTGGATAATTACGCAGGCTTTGTGTCATCCTTCAGGAGGATTTTCAATGAACCTGGGCGTACTGTATCAGCATCATCAAACATCATGACACTGAGACAAGGGGTCCGTCCTGTCAGTCAATATGCCGTGCAATTTCAAATTTTAGCATCAGAGCTCAAATGGAATGAGGAAGCCCTCACCTCGACCTTCTGGCATGGGTTGTCAGACCGACTAAAGGATGATCTAGTCACTCGAGAGCTTCCTACTAATCTGAACGACATGATTTCATTGTGTATCAAAGTTGACCTACGCTTCAGGGAACGTCAGGCTGAAAAAAACAGAACTGACCGGCAAAGGTCATTTACCCCCTCCATTTCTACCCGTCCCATTCCTTCCCCTACTGAAGAGGAGCCTATGCAGGTGAATCATACACACCTCTCTAAAGAAGAACGTCAGAGAAGAATGCAAAAGAACCTCTGTCTATACTACGGAAAGTCCGGTCACCTGCTGATCTCCTGCCCGCGTAAACCGGGAAATGCCAAATCCTAACTGACCCTGGAGACATCAAGTTAGGAGTTATGAACCCGTCTCCAAAAATTAAAGATTTCACGATTACCCTAGCCTTGGATCTTAAACCCAAACCTGTCTTTACTACTGCTCTACTCGACTCGGGAGCAGCCGGAAATTTCATAACGTCTAGTTTCATAGATAAATTTCAGATCCCTTGTTTGTCTCTCAACCATGCCATCTCTCTGATCTCTATAGACGGACGCCCTCTAACTAACGGGATAGTCACCAAAGAGACTCAACCAGTATTGGTCCGAATTGGGGCACTTCATTCTGAGTCCTTAAAATTCCTGGTGATATCAGAGGCCTCTCAAGAAATTGTTCTTGGTCTACCTTGGTTACGTCAACATAATCCCAGGATTGATTGGAGTTCTATGCAGATTATGTCATGGGGTATGGACTGTCAGAAATCCTGTCTTCCAAAAAGTCGACCTGTGAGAAAGACAGTTCCATTAGTTTCTTCTGCCATTCCCAAGGAATATCAGATGTTCGCCGACGTTTTCTCTGAACAACAAGCAAATATCTTACCCCCTCATAGGGAATGGGACTGTCCAATTGAATTGATACCTGATAAGATACCACCTCGTGGTCGTACCTATCCGCTGTCCTTGCCTGAGGCTCAAGCCATGACCGAATACATCCGGGACAACCTGGCAAAGGGGTTCATTCGCCCCTCTACTTCACCTGCCGGAGCTGGGTTTTTCTTCGTTGGCAAGAAGGACGGTGGTCTAAGACCATGTATCGATTATCGAGGCCTTAATGACATTACTGTAAAGAATCGATACCCTCTTCCCCTGATTACTGAGTTGTTTGATAGGGTCAAGGGCTCTGTCATTTTTTCGAAATTAGATCTAAGAGGGGCTTACAACCTCATTCGTATCCAAGCTGCGATGAATGGAAGACCACTTTTAATACCAGAGATGGACATTTCGAGTATTTAGTAATGCCTTTTGGATTGTGTAACGCCCCTGCTGTCTTTCAAAGTTTTGTTAATGAGATTTTCCGGGATCTGTTATATGTTTCGGTTGTTGTCTATCTGGATGACATACTGATTTTTTCACCCTCTGTGGCTAAACATCAAGAACATGTTAAAGAAGTTTTGACCCGTTTGAGAGAAAACCACCTTTACTGCAAACTGGAGAAGTGCGTCTTTGGAGTGCCCAGTGTACCTTTTCTCGGCTATGTAATATCTGGCTCCAGTTTAGAAATGGACCCCAAGAAGGTACAGGCAATTCTGGATTGGACCCGACCTCAGACACTGAAGGCCATCCAGAGATTGTTGGGCTTCGCAAATTATTATAGACGCTTCATTAAGGGATTTTCTACACTGCTGGCTCCCATTACAGCCTTGACCCGCAAAGGTGCTAATCCTGCCCAATGGTCACCTGAGGCAGAGTCTGCCTTTCATCTTCTAAAACAGGCCTTGATCTCAGCACCAGTTCTTCGACAACCCGATCTGGACAGGCCTTTTTTGTTGGAAGTAGACGCATCATCTGAAGCTGTGGGAGCAGTCTTGTCTCAACGTTATGAGGACAACCCAGTCCATCCGTGTGGGTTATTTTCTAAAAAATTCTCTCCTGCTGAAAGGAACTATGCCATAGGTGAGCAAGAACTACTAGCTGTAAAGTTGGCGTTGAAGGAATGGAGATATTTGCTAGAAGGCGCCAAGTTTCCATTTACTGTATTTACGGACCATAGAAATCTCCTATTTCTCAAAAACCTCCAATGTGTGAGTCCTCGTTTGGCCCGCTGGGCAATATTCTTTGCCAGGTTTCAGTTCACCCTGACCTTCCGGTCTGGAGCACTTAATCAGAGGGCTGATGCCCTATCGAGATCTCTCCTCTGTGATGATCAATCTGAAAATCAAAGCAATACCCCTGTCTTGGAATCTAGAGTTTTCGCCGCATTACAACTTCAGCCTCCTACGGGAAAATCATTTGTGGCCCCGGAATTAAGGAAGCAGCTTCTCACATGGGCACATTCCTCTCGCTTCGCAGGGCACTCAGGCACTCGGAAGACCTTGGAGTTCCTGAAAAGACACTATTGGTGGCCTTCTATGAAGGCAGATATAATGGAGTTTATCTCTTCCTGCTCCTCTTTTGCCCAGCATAAATCATCACGACAAGCTCCAGCTGGGGAATTGCTTCCATTACCTACTCCATCACGTCCATGGACGCATCTCTCCATGGATTTCGTCACAGACCTGCCAGTCTCTCAAGGTTTCAACACTATCTGGGTTGTAATAGACCGATTTTCTAAGATGGTCCACTATATACCGTTGAAGAAGTTACCTTCTGCCCCTGACCTGGCACAGTTGTTTGTCCAACACATATTTCGTCTACATGGCCTTCCTGCTGAAATTGTCTCTGACCGTGGTGTGCAGTTTACTGCAAAATTCTGGAGGGCTTTGTGTTCTGTTCTTCAAGTGAAGTTAAACTTTTCCACGGCCTACCATCCGCAAAGCAACGGCTCCACCGAGAGAGTTAATCAAGATCTAGAGACTTTCTTAAGAATTTTTATGTCATCTTCCCAGGACAATTGGGCTGCCTTGCTGCCGTGGGCTGAGTTTGCACATAATGCTTCCTACCACTCGTCAACTAACCAAACGCCATTTCAGGTTGTATATGGCCTTCATCCTCGTGTTCCCGAATTCGGAAGCCTGCCTGTTTTCGATGTTCCGGCCGTGGAGGACACGGTGCGGTATTTTGCTGCCATCTGGACTCAAGTACGGTCTGATTTGTTGAAGGCATCCTCTCGCTATAAGACCCAGGCCGATAAGAAGCGTAGAATAGTTCCACGCATGCAAGTAGGAAACCAGGTCAGGTTGTCTACCCGGAACCTTCGTCTAAGAGTTCCGTCTATGAAATTCGCACCCCGCTTCATCGGTCCCTTCACCATAACAGAAGTCATTAATCCAGTGGCCTACCGTTTACAGTTACCCCCATACCTAAAAATTCCCAATTCCTTCCATGCTTCTTTATTAAAGCCCCTAGTCCTGAATAAGTTCCATAATGCTCTACCTGCTTCTCCTCGAGTCCAGACGGAGAGAGGAGTTGAGTTTGAAGTTGCCAAGATCTTGGACTCTCGTCTGCGCAGAGGTCATCTTCAGTATTTGTTGTATTGGAAAGGTTACGGTCCAGAGGAACGTTGCTGGACCGATGCTCGTGATGTCCACGCTCCCACGCTCATCAGGAGATTCCATTCTGCCCATCCGGAGAAGCCTGGTGAGTGTCCTGAGGCCACCCCAAAAGGGGGGGTACTGTCACGGCCAGGGTATTTCAGCATGGCGCTAGGCAGGTGTTACCTGTGAGGTCGTTGTGGCGCGGGCTGTCTGGTGGCGGAGCTGGTGTCTGGCGGGGGGCTTTGGCTGCGCGCGTTGTTGTGCGGCCCTGTTGTCACTCTGCGCTGGTGAGGCCTGGCGGCGTCTCCGTTCCGTTTGGCATGGGCGCCGCCATCTTACCTTCTGGCCATGTGATGAGGCTGGCCAATCCTGGTGAGTCACATGTTCCCTCCGGCCAGTAACAGCACAGCATGGGGTATTTAGGAAGGGTCAGTGCCTTCCTTCTTTGCCAGTGCAACGTGTATCTCAGCCTAGCTGAGAGGGAGTTCTCTGTGCTTTCCTGTTCCTGTGAATTCGCTGTCTGCCAGTCTGCCTGTCAGCTCCTAGTTCCCACTGGACTACCCCGCTACCTCCATCACCCTTGCCCATACCTGAGTGCCTGAGCCTGCTGACATCCTGCGCTTCAGTTCACTATCTGCAAACCTGGCTTGATTATTTTCAGTTCACTACCTGCAAACCTGGCTTGATTATTTTCAGTTTCACTACCTGCACACCTGGACTGCTCTAATTGTTTCTACCTGGACATTAACCCTTTTGCTCCCACCACAGAACTCTTGTGCACATTTATATTTTCCTGGACTTTTATTTACTGCCACATTATATGTCTATTCAAGCACTTATTAAAAATCCTAGTTTTATTTTCAAATCTGCTTCTGTGATCGCTCCTGCTACCATCCCGGGTCCACAAGCAACCCAGAACATAACAGACCGTACACATGGTCAGATCAGTAAACGATCAGATATCGTTGTCTAATCGTCCTACATGTGCTGGATGATCGTTATCGAACATCCATCACATGCACCATTCTCCCAACTACTATAATGACCCTCGATCAACGATTGCGGGTCCCTATAGTAACCAGGCTAACCTGGTCGATATCCACCAGATAGGCCCGCATGCACAGGCAATGGTCGATATCGACCATTTGGTCATTTGAGGGGGCAAAAAAAGGACAATTTAAATGATCAAACGATAAATGATATCGTTATCGTTTAAGTCGTCCTTTAAATCTGACCTTGTATATATGCACCATTACTGAGTGCGTAGCATCAGACTGTCCTTAGGACGTCTGAGCTGCCACTCCATCACCCCTGCGGGCGCCACAACTCCATAGCATTGCTTGGTACTTTCGTCGGGACTCCCAGGGACCTTGCTAGCCGGCCCCTTGGAGGACCCCAGACTGCAACTCGGACGCAGAGGACAGATAAGGCGGGTTACCACTTGCGGTAGCCCCAGGCTGGGCAGTCTTACCTCCGGTCTCAGGGGACAGACCGGAGGTGCTGAGAGTGAACACCGGCCTCGACTGCATGGTCCGCTAGACCACCAGGTACATATGGTGCGGGAATCCAGCGTCTCAGTGGTCAAAACTCAGCCAGGGGAGGTTAGCTTTCCCTATTACAGCGGCCCCTCCCCCAGCTCAAGGCGCCATTCCACCGTGGTCGGAACGCTCTGTGCTGCTCTCCTCCACAGACCCCGCCCCCCCAGAGGTCTTAGGCGGCCATTTTCTGCAGGCTCAGCCACAGCTCTCTCTGGAAAACCCTGGGTCCGGTCCCCTACATACCTCTCCCAGGAGTCAGGTTATGTAGCGCTATAGCCTACCAGACATTGCGTCTGAGTAGCTGAATGTAGCGCCCTTTTGCAGTTAAGTGTTTTTCTGCATAGTACTGTATGTGACTTTTGCTAGCGCTGTCTGTATGATTTTTCTAATCTGTCAGCCTATGCCTTTCCCTTTCCTCTCACTATAACCCTATCATACAGGTGTACTCAGGGTCTACTATATTGCACTTTTACTTATAAATGTGAAGGCTGTCACATACTGTTTGGTTGCACGCTACACAGTACCATATTCTGTGCTGTGTTCTCTTGAAGCTTATTTAAGCATAGGCAGGATCACTATACTGCATACCCATTTGTATTGTGATGTTGTGGGGTAATTAGCTTGGTAGATTAGGGTCAGTGGTGCTGTGATTAGGTGCAGAATTGGAGTCCACACTTTGCGTTCCAGTAAAAATAAATGAAAATGGTGCTTCCAGCATGGAAACCAGTAAACAGAAATAGAAAATAATACACAACCTAGCCCTCTCTTAGGGCACTAGCTCACTTCTTGAATCCTCTCTATAGAAGCAGCTAATCTGCATGAAAGTCTCTCACAGTCTCTGAGATTGGTGGTCCTTCCTGCCACATGCAGGACTGGACACTGGCCTCCTGGCCTGTCATAGCTTCCTTAGCTTGTTGGCTGCCGCCTCTCACAAGGACAGTATCAGAGGTATAGGGATCTCCCTGCCTCCTTGCAGGTATGATCCTGACCACCTGGTCTGCTTCACTCACACTGCAGCCCCACCTGGACTGTCTGACTGTGTCCACCAGCAGCCTCACCTGGGCTCTGGTCCTATGGCAGCCATTACACATCTTCCCACAATGCTTTTGTACTCTGTGTGGGAGGATCTCTCCTGCCACACACAGAATCTGCCGCTCACCAGCACCATCTCTGGTGATACTGCCACATATCCCCCTCCCCAGCTTGAAACCCCTGGGTTCAGCTACATAGGATGAGGCATTCTCATTGCGAAGTCCCTCTTCATTATTCTCAGAACCATCCACCGCATCCAAGATCATCCAGACTCTGGTAATCTCTGGGGGTTGCATCCTCACTTTATGGTACCAATGGTGGTACTTGTTTTCTTTCTGCAGTACTTGAGGCTCATCCTTGGGTACAACATCAGACATAAAGAACTTGAAGTAACTTTTTCCAAAGTGACATACTTCATCTTTACTCTTGCCACCAACATCAAAATCAAGCAAGTTATTTTCCTCAGAATCTTCTGATTCAGAGCAAGAACAGCTTTTTAATTGTTTCTTTTTCATAGAACAAAAGGTTCCTGTTGCTTAAACCTCTAAAAGGCACACCTTGTGGCCAACTTCTGCTTGTCACATCTTTAACCTTCAGCCTTAAAGCCCTGTATTGGCTACTGGCATACTTCACTGATGGCCCATTGAAAGAAGAGGAGCTAACAGTATCCTGAGAGTCAACATCATCATCACAACTTCTGGACCTTGGCTTTATGTAAACTGACCATGTACTGGCACTGTCACCCTCAGCAGGGCCAAAACTAGGGTTTTTGTCACCCGCGGCAAGACAGTAATTTGGCGCGCCCCCCCGGTAATTCCCCCATAGTAATGCCCCCTTCAGCAGTGCACCTATAGTAATGCCCCTGTAGTAGTGGCCATATGGTAATGTCCCCATAGTAATGCCCCTGTAGAGCCCTCTGGTAATGCCACTGTAGGTAATGCCACTGTAGTCCCCCTGTAGAGCCCCCTGGTAATGCCACCTGTAGTGCCCCCTGATGATGCCTCTGTAGAGCCGCCTGGTAATGCCCCTGTAGAGCCCCCTGGTAATGCCCCTGTAGGTAATGCCACTGTAGTGCCCCTTGTTACACACACACAAAAAAAATACTTACCTTAAACCCCGCTCCTGTGACTGCCGCCATTGGGTCCACCCAGCTGCTCCTCGGAACAGTGGGTGAGACGTGCACCTCCAGCCCCCCCCTTAGTTGCGGCCCTGCCCTCAGATTCCAGACTCCCATGTCCACATAAGATACTTGAGTATTTACTCCATTGATCCACAAAATTTATCTCACGGCTTTGATGGCTATCTGCCACTTCATTAAGGTGTAGTTCTCTTGGACTTTCTTGTGTTACCGCTTTTTGAGCCTTGAAAATATGAGGAACAATTTCAACATGTTCCACCAGCACAGGTTGAAGTTCACTCTCCACAGAGGTCTTTATTTTCAAATACTGTCTAGCTGGACTACTTGCTTCAAGCTTGATCATGTGAGACCACTCCACTTCCCCACAGACAAATTCACCAGCATTGCAAGTTCCATCCTGCTAGCATGTAGGCATTGTTTCACAAACATGAGTAGTATTCTTCACAAGACTCTCAGAATTAACTTTATTTAAGGTTCTGCTTTGCACTGCAAAACTGTGTGATTGAGTCACATTCACATATCTCTGAATACACGGCAACAAGTGAGTCCCATCATTTGAAGCCATCTCTATCTTGGTAGACTTTTGTACATCCTGCACCTTTGCTTGACAGGTCATGCAATCACCATGTGTATATGTCAGTTCTTTATTATCAACTTCAGACATAGTTTTGCAATCTGGACCTGTGCCCCTTTTGGAGGACTTCATACCCTCAGCTATCACTGTGAGCTGAAAGTCACTGCAAGGAATCTCATCCACTTTTCCAAGACGGACCTTTAGGGAATTTCCCAACTCCGATACTTCTGTCCCTTCTTGTACACTGGTATCGTTAAGGAGGATACCTCTATTTTCCCATTGCTGCTGAAATACATAATTCTGGAACATCTTACTTAGTTCCTGCAATTCACTGTTTGTCCGCTGCTCATCACACAAGACACGCTGCACTGGTAGCATATCACTCTGCATGCCAGCCTTGTCAAGATCAACTTGTAACAATTGCTGCTTGTGTTTATGTACTTCTGCCACACTGGGTTTAGCGAAGACATTGGACGCCATTTTTGGTCCAGAATCCACCTTCAGAATGTTATTTAACTTCTTTTCCTCTGATTTTCCCACTACCATGTGGAACGTTTTCTGAGACGCAGACAGCTGCTCTTCCAGATGGGCAATTTTTGCCATGGCGCCTTCTGGCTTGCTCTCGGATTGCTCTCGGATTGTATCAGATTGCTCTCCATGACTTAAAATTCAGCAATTCTCAACTTTTATACAATTATTTCAGACTCTGCAATTGCAACTCAATTTCTTTGGTATTACTCTCCACTGGGAATCTTTGCAACTGGTCCTGGCCCTGATTCAGAGCCGGACGCTCTGACAGAGCGCTCGCTCTGAATCAGGGCCGTCCCTCCTACTTTTTGGAGCGGCCTCCTGGCCGCTCACATAGCTGTGGATGACCACCCACAGCTATATCGAGCGGCCAAAATGATGGTCGTGATGGTCAAGACCATCGGGCTTGCGACGAGACCCTTGCAGTAGGGTCTCGCTGCCGCAAGCCCTGGAGTGCTTTTGGCTCTATCAGACATCACTAGTGATGTCAGTGGGGCCGGCCCCAGATGGTAGGCGTTCCCATAAGAACGCCTCCGTCTGGGCAGCCATGCCCCCAGCACGCCCACCAAAGGGGGCGTGCTGTCAATCACCATCGACAGCACGCCCCCTTTGGTGCGAGACCCATAATGATGGCTTGGCCGTCGTTATTCGGGTCTCGCGCATGAGCACAACGGAGCCGCCTCCGTTCGATGTTGTGCGCATGCGCACTTGGGCAACATCGACCCGCTTGCGAGCACTCAGCGCTTGCGAGCGGGTCTGAATCAGGCCCCCTGTGTACTTAGCAGACACTTCTCAAGGTTCTCACTCTGTTCTTGCAACTTTCAAGCCCTGCCATGGGCAAGGTTAAGCTCGCTCTCCAAAGATTCACTTTGCTTTGTGGCTTTATGCAGACTTTCCTCCAGGAATACATTTCTTTCTGTCAGACATTCTGAAACAGCTTTAGCTGCAAGTAAATTGGAGTGGAGAGTTTTGTACTTGCTCCTTACAGCTGACTAAGATGGATCATCTCCATCTCTTTTGCTTCATGGTCTGTCTCCCACTGAGTGCGAGTCTGCAGCATCTGGAGACATTTCTCTTTTACTTCACAAAACTTTTCAGCCAGAGAACTTTTCTCCAATTCACAGTCTTTCAGCTTTACTTGTGTGGACACAATTAAAGAGTCTTTTTCCTTTAACACCAGAGCCTGATCCGCCATTTTCACTTGAGTGTGCTCTGCATCACTCTGATGTCTCTGAACACCATCTTTCAATTCCTCCACTTCCTGCTGAAGTACCACACACTTTTGCTGCAATTCAACAACATCTTGCTCTAATAAGTAATTATTTGCTAGGAGCACATCAATCTCATACTTTGTAACACATTGGAAAAGTTTAGCTTCCTCAAGGTGTTCAGACATAGCTGCCAATTTGAGGTCTGTCTCTTTAAGAACTTCACATTTTTTTATTTCTTCCTGCTCAAATGCCATTTTCAAAGAGGACAATTCACTCCGTAATTTATTTTCAGCTTGTTCATGAACATTTCTCTCATCAGCCAACTGTTCCATTAAGTCATCAATCTTCCCAGCATAATACGCATTACTTTCATTCAAAACTTTACGCATACTGTCAAATTCTTCCAGGCTGATATAGTACTCTCTGGACGGACCTTGCACCATACACTGAACATACCCACTGTCCATTTTATTCTGCTTTTTAAATGTCTCTTTGTCTGGCATAAGACGCTTTACCCCAACACTTTGGAAAGTAGTATCATATAAAGAGTCAAATACCTGTAGACCACTTTCTTTTTGGGCCTTGAGTGAAACAGAATTTGACTTGCTTAATAATTATCGGATGACACCTTCATGGAGAACAATAGTCTTTTCAGCCACAACAAATTGGGTGTCTGTCACTTTAAATGCTTTTTTTTTCTTTTTAGCAGTTTTTAACTTGCAACACTTGGCTTTCAAATTTATACACTTCACAACATAACACAATAACTGATTTGGTTGTCACTTGCACCGACTTTGATTGCAATGAACAACATATAACAAGTCTCTTTCCCTTTATTTGCAAAAGAAAAAGTCCAGGACACAGAATAGTACACCTAGAAATTAACGAGCAGGTCCTAGGCATTCAGCAAAATAAACCACTATTTCTTGCAGGTTTTCAACATTAGAGCTTACACACATTTATCTTCATAGACACAGTATATACTGCATAACTGGACATTTCAATAAATTTGCACACCTTTAAACCATGATTTGCAGGCATGCATACAACTTTTCCATGAAATACTTCAACAGACTTTAACTTTTTCTCTTTAACAGAAAATATACTTGCAACTTTACTTTTGCTAAACACTTCAATACTTCTGTTTCTGCCAAACTTTGCCTCTCCCATAAGCCAACAAGTCTCCAGCAACTTGTGTAACACTTATTTCTATTCCTTTCCAAGGAAAAGTGCACAATTGCAGACAATTTTATTTTTAAACACTTCACAACAGACTTCTCTTCATGCACCATCTTGACGAGCCTTCCATCACTCAGGTGCAGTGAGCCTCCTTTGGAGAGTCCAATTATATAGTGCAATAAGCATCCATACTTCCATTTGTATTTTTGCATAGAACTTTTATGCATAGAATCTTCTGTCTGCATTCTCCACCATATTGTGATGTGGGGTAATTAGCTTGGTAGATTAGGGTCAGTGGTGCTGTGATTAGGTGCAGAATTGGATTCCACACATTGCGTTCCAGTAAAAATAAATGAAAATGGTGCTTTACTTCCAGCATGGAAACCAGTAAACAGAAATAGAAAATAATAAACAACCTAGCCCTCTCTTAGGGCACTAGCTCACTTCTTGAATCCTCTCTGTAGAAGCAGCTAATCTGCATGAAAGTCTCTCAGTCTCTGCGATTGGTGGTCCTTCCTGCCACATACAGGACTGGACACTGGCCTCCTGCCCTGGTATAGCTTCCTTAGTTTGTTGGCTGCCGCCTCTCACAAGGACAATGTCAGAGGTATAGGGATCTCCCTGCCTCCTTGCAGGTATGATCCTGACCACCTGGTCTGCTTCACTCACATTGCAGCCCCACCTGGACTGTCTGACTGTGTCCACCAGCAGCCTCACCTGGGCTCTGGTCCTATGGCAGCCTTTACACATCTTCCCACAATGCTTTTGTACTCTGTGTGGGCAGATCTCTTCTGCCACACACAGAATCTGTTGCATAATAGCATTTACATACCTATTTGTTAAACTAAAATTGAATTGAACTTGTTCAATCGCCGCAAAAATGTTTGCTGTATAATTGTCAACAGACCTGATTCTAATTTGTGGTTCAAATTTTGAAACTTGTGTTTGTAGTTTGCAGTTGTGTTCACATTTGTGTTTAAAAGTTTTGTTTTTTAATCATTATTTAATATTTTTAATAAAAAGTTTTAAATATGATTTTATAAATCCAGCATTGATCGCTAGTTCAAAATTCACTCGCAATAAAAAGCATCACAACATGTTTGAGCTGGTTTGCACATACACAAACTCACTTGAGTATGTGCAAAACACCTTGACCATATGCTGGATAAACAGGCTTGTACATGGTCAAACCAACTCCAACATAAGGGCCGGATTCAATTACAGGTGAAAAGTGCTGTTTGGAGAAAAGTTTATGCGGATTCTGACTTTCCGCCTGTTTTCAAAGTATCACCATATTCAATTCCAGGACGATTTCGCCTAAAATGGGTGCTGTAAGGAGGGGCCAAGTGTTTTTGGGATTGCAGGTGCATATTTGAGGGTGGTTTTTCAAGTGTTTTAAAAGTTCACTTTACAGACATTAAAATATGCTACCACCCATTTTCAAGTACCCCAAATTTGACAGGACTACTTATTTTCACCAAAAATTACTGCTGAATGCCATTCTTCACCACTTTTGCAAAGACTCTAATAAGAAGCAATTTAAACTACTTTCCCCCAAACACTTCTATTAGGACTACTAGTACACATCTACATTGATTCCCTATGTTTTTGGGGGTACAGACTGATTTCCCTAATTCTGACAGTACTTTCCGCTTGTTCCGCATTCGCGGCTTTCCATTTTCGCCTGTTTAGGAATTGAATATGGAGAAAAATGGGGACATGCGCGTAAAGTTTCCGCCTCTGAAACAGGCGAAGGAAGTGGAAAGTCAAACAGGCGAAACTTTTCCGACTTTTCGCCTCTAATTGAATACGGGCCATGGTTGAAAATATTTTTGTATTTGATTTAAATTTTGGAAATTGCATCTATTTACATATTTTTAGAAATGAAATGAACTGCAAACCACAAACCTAAAGCGCAAACTGTGAATAATAAATGAGAACTGCAAACAGGAAAAACAAGTTCCATGTGCCATCCAACTCATGAAATTAGATTGAATTTTGAATCAGTTAAAATTTTTCAAACATATATATTTGAAATCACAGTGATACTGTACATTGTCTTAATTCAAAATAATACAACGTTTACAGAAAATTCATATACATCACAGTCTCCAGTTGAACAGAAACATTGCCTCTAAAACCAGCACCAGCCATTATGTATGGGTGGTAGGGGGCAGGTATTATGCATGGGTGGTAGGGGGCAGGCATTATGTATGGGTGGTAGGGGGCAGGCATTATGTATGGGTGGTAGGGGACAGGCATTATGTATGGGTGGTAGGGGGCAGGCATTATGTATGGGTGGTAGGGGGCAGGCATTATGTATGGGTGGTAGGGGGCAGGCATTATGTATGGATGGTAGGGGGCAGGCATTATGTATGGGTGGTAGGGGGCAGGCTTTATGTATGGGTGGTAGGGGCAGGAATTATGTATGGGTGGTAGGGGGCAGGTATTATGTATGGGTGGTAGGGGGCAGGCATTATGTATGGATGGTAGAGGGCAGGCATTATGTGTGGGTGGTAGGGGGCAGGTATTATGTATGGGTGGTTGGAGCAGGCATTATGTATGGGTGGTAGGGGGCAGGCATTATGTATGGGTGGTAGGTTGCAGGCATTATGTATGGGTGGTAGGGTGCAGGCATTATGTATGGGTGGTAGGGGGCAGGCATAATGCCAAACTCTTCTCTCTCATTGTTCTCATTTTCAGGGTAATCGCATTGTATGGTGTGTAAACTTGTTGTGTGGTAGCCATGTGGATGACTGTGGAGGTTGGACACCACTATTGCACCCACCAGAGAAAAGAGTGATTGGAGAACTTACTCACATGTCTTATTGGCTTTATACTGTTAACAAAAATATATATATAGCTTGTACCAGTTTTAAAGTGATCAGAAGAGACAGCATGCCTAACCTTTGTTGCTGTTTTGCTAATATTGTTCTGTCTAAATGGATTATACGCAATTTTGATTTAGTAATATGATATGTTTAATGACAAAGGGTGAAAGATTTATCTATAATAATTTTCAAGATAAACCTCATCAGAAATAATACTAACAATATTTTTTGAGTCCTGGGAAAGTTATATTACTCCTCTCCCAGTAGAATTCAGGGATGGATCAGACATTTTTCTTTGAAATATGGAATGGAAACCAGATTCTTGCTGTGTGATCCTCCCATAATATTGAATAGTTAGTTTTTCGATAGTTTTCCATTCCCTCTTTTTGGATCTCTGACTCCTCCTGTCTCCAACAAGGGTAATATTGGGATATAGGCCTAGAACTGATGCTGTACTCGCTATGAATTTGCTATCATGACAATTGTATTGGGTGAACTAGATGCACTAATGACTACATATCTCCTCCTGTTTTTTTTTTATTCTGTAAATTGGACATTATGATTGATGTTCTGTGATTCGATGTGATGCTTTAATAAAATAAAAAAAAAGATTAGGATGTGCAGCCCAGACACCCTTTTTACCCTGATATTTTCACAAAGTCTAAAAAACAATGTGGTTAAAAAATAAATAGGTTACTTGGCTTTAGATGAGATCAATCCTAGTGTATGTGTGGGTTGTATGGGGGGGGATTTTTACTGTAAACTACATGGGGCATATTCTATATATTCATATTCTTTAATTATCAGCAGCAAACAACCATATTTTATCCTGGAAAATCCCCACATTATTAAGTTGTTGTCATTCATCTACCAGGAAACAGATATTGAATTATTCATTGTGAAATCCATTGTTCTCAGCGTGTATGTGTTAAAGATCGCTCAATAAATGCAAAACAATGATCTACTCAGAAGAAGGTGTTATGGTAATCTTGTGGGAAAAGAAGTCACCTTGTTAAAACCAAATGACTTGTTAAACATTGTAACAATGCGTAACAAACATTATCAGCACTCAGTGTTTACTAACACAAGTAAAGGAGATATGCTCAGCCTGTAGAACAGATGCAGCATCATCAATCTGATAGTGGAAAAAGAACGAAAACTACATACAAATTATACATTTAAAAAAGAAAGTTCGCAAAAAAAAACAACAATATTTTTCTATTAAACTAAACATGTTACAGTAGCATTTTAATTTCATATCACTAAAACACTCCAGCCGGATCCAACCAACAGTATACAGCCTGTACCACTGTTCAGACAGGTGGGCTATGTTGGTAATAATCCGCCCCCTACCCTACACATCACTCATGTTTCAATGCACGGGCTGTGTGACTGAGCTTTGTATCCTCT
Source organism: Taudactylus pleione (assembly GCA_031769625.1). Taxonomy (NCBI): domain Eukaryota; kingdom Metazoa; phylum Chordata; class Amphibia; order Anura; family Myobatrachidae; genus Taudactylus; species Taudactylus pleione. The sequence continues at coordinate 10,861,055 of JAUIMM010000025.1, read as the reverse complement.
CCAGCACACAGAGGAGAACTCCTGATCTCAGGGTCTGCTCACACATCTGCAGTACTGCACATTTGCAGCCTTTGGTAGTCTAGTGTTCAAGTATTAAAATAAATTTTTTAGCCATTTTAAACCATTTTTGTATAACAATGATAATGACGACTGCCTTATATTTCTGGCTGTATCTACACGGTGGATTTTAGGTTGCATATATATCATAAGATATGTGCAACTAAAAATACAACTGTTCTGGTGTTAAGCTGATGGGAATAGCCTCAACTGAATTAATAGAGTGAGGAGAAGTTTGATGTAGCATCTGAAGTAGCTATGGCGCCCATTTATTAAGGATCGCATTTTGCAATGCGATCAGGGCATGCAGTAACGCCCATGATCGCATTGCAAAATGCGATCATACCGGCCGAATGTATGACCCGGCACATGCAGGGAGATGGGCTCCGAAAAGAGCCCGTCCCTGCGATGTGACCGGAGCGCATTCCGGGCTGCTGCGCATGCGCAGTCCCGCGGACTGCACATGAGCGGCGCCCATTGCCGGCGGAGGGATCTGGAAGATCCCTCCACTAACTGAAATGCGGTTAAGTGCCCATAGGACACAGCGGGTAACGCTATCTTCAGATAGCGTTAGCTGCTGGGGCCAATATCGGGAATGCTTATTGATACATTTGGCAGCATTGCATCCCCCATAGAAACCTATGGGGGAGACGGCTGCCGGCGGCAATGGAGGGATCGCAGCAGGTATCGGAGATACCTGCTGCGATCCCTCCTTCATACATCCGGGGGATACTTAGTATTTGGGGTAAACCCCCGAAAACAGGTGTTTTCGGGGAATTTACCTCAAATGCACTTTGATAAATGGGCCCTTATATGAGATAAGACAACAGTAGCAAATAGGTTCTGTAATCCAATTAGAAGTTGTCGACCTAATTTAAGACAGGAAAGATCAGAGAAAAATACAACTTCGAATTGGGTTTCCTGTTGCACCAGATACCACATATGCCTGTATGTATCAATGTCATTAACCCCACATACAGTCAGGTGCATAAATATTGGGACATTGACAGAATTTTCATATTTTGGCCTCTATTCACCACCACAATGGCTTTGAAATTAAACAAACAAGATCTGCTTTAACTGCAGACTTTCAGATTTAATTTGAGGGTAATTACATCCAAATCAGGTGAACGGTGTAGGAATTACAACGGTTTCTATATGTGCCTACCACTTTTTAAGGGGCCAAAAGTAATTGGACTAGCAACTCAAAAGCTATTTCATGGACAGGTGTGGGCTATTCCCTCGTTATTTCATTATCAATTAAGCAGGTAAAAGGTCTGGAGTTGATTCTAGGTGTGACATTTGCATTTGGAATCAGTTGCTGTAGAGATCCAAAGAGCTGTCACTATCAGTGAAGCAAGCCATCATTAAGCTGAAAAATCAAAACAAACCCATCAGAGAGATAGCAAAAACATTAGGTGTGGCCAAATCAACTGTTTGGAACATTCTTAAAAAGAAAGAATGCATCGGAGAGCTTAGCAACACCAAAAGACCCGGAAGACCACGGAAAACAACTGTGGTGGATGACAGAAGAATTATTTCCCTGGTGAAGAAAAACCCCTTCACAACAGTTGGCCAAATCAAGAACACTCTCCAGGAGGTAGGTGTATATGTGTCAAAGTCAACAATCAAGAGAATACTTCACAAGAGTGAATATAGAGGGTTCACCACAAGATGTAAACCATTGGTGAGCCACAAAAACAGGAAGACCAGATTAGAATTTGCCAAACAACAGCTAAAAAAGCCATTACAGCTCTAGAACAACATCCTATGGACAGATGAGACAAAGATCAACTTGTACCAGAGTGATGGGAAGAGAAGAGTATGGAGAAGGAAAGGAATTGCTCATGATCCAAAACATACCACCTCATCAGTGAAGCATGGTGGTGGTAGTGTCATGGCGTTGGCATATATGGCTGCCAATGGAACTGGTTCCCTTGTATATATTGATGATGTGACTGCTGACAAAAGCAGCAGAATGAATTCTGAAGTGTTTCGGGCAATATTATATGCTCATATTCAGTCAAATGCTTCAGAACTCATTGGATGGCACTTCACAGTGCAGATGGACAATGACCCGAAGCATACTGCAAAAGCAACCAAAGAGTTTTTTAAGGCTAAAAAGTGGAATGTTATGCAATGGCCAAGTCAATCCCCTGACCTGAATCCGATTGAGCATGCAATTCACTTGATGAAGACAAAACTGAAGGGAAAATGCCCCAAGAACAAGCAGGAACTGAAGACATTTGCAGTAGAGGCCTGGCAGAGCATCACCAGGGATGAAACCCAGCCTCTGGTGATGTCTATGTGTTCCAGACTTCAGGCTGTAATTGCCTGCAAAGGATTTGCAACAAAGTATTAAAAAGTGAAAGTTAGATTTAGGATTGTTTAGTTTGTCCCATTACTTTTGGCCCCTTAAAAAGTGGGAGGCACATTTAGAAACCGTTGTAATTTCTACACCGTTCACCTGATTTGGATGTAATTACCCTCAAATTAAAACTGAAGGTCTGCAGTTAAAGCACATCTTGTTTGTTTAATTTCAAAGCCATGGTGGTGGTGAATAGAGGAAAAAATATGAAAATTCTGTCAATGTCCCAATATTTATGCACCTGACTGTAAGTCACTATCTCTCATTCGGAAACGTGGGGGTGCTACCATGGACAATGTGTAATACCACAGACTAACAGAAAGAAGAAAGAAATGTCCATTGCAGTGCACTAATCAAAAATGAAGCATAAAATATAACTTTTAATGGTTTAATACATAATATATAAAGACTAAAAAGCAAAATATTTAAAAAAGGGAATAGTGTGTGTAATATGAATGAGTGTATTAATAAAAAGGCGTACGCTCCTATTCCACTATATGTCCTGATGTTAGTATCAATTGACTGGTTAACATATATAAACTGGGATAGGTAAAGACCTTATAACCTTATCACTGCGATCCACATGTGGGAATAATGTATTATCCATATCGTATGTAAATTAAAGTTTACATGATATAAGGGACCTTATCCCCTTGTAAATGTACAATATAATAGGGTACCTATATCCAGATGGAAGCTTGATGGTTTCCCACTATTATAAGAGGAGTAATTTCTTCCTCTAATATCATAACCAACGCTACCTAAATTGAGGATTGTCATTTCACTGTTCCAAAAGGTGATAATGGAGAATAACTGTCCTATTAGTGTTTTTTAATAGATTCTCACCCAATTCTTATACAGTGTTCATGAGTACTGCACTTTTTAGAGTGTTTTTCCACATGTATATACAAATGTGAGGTTCTTTATTTCTGATTTTGAGTCTTTGTTGTCTCAGCACATTTATAGTGTGATTCCTCACTTTATTCATCACTCTTATAGTGACAAACTTTTGTGCTTGTATCCTAAATATTCAACCACATTCAGTGTCTTATATCTCCTAACATAGATGTATGTCTCCCACAAAATTTTATAACTTTATTCCATATGTTTTATATCATACATTCTCCCATCAGTCTATATGGAAGTGTTGCTGGGAATTAATTTATGCAGATAGTGAGTATCTGTCATTCTCACTGTCCTGCTGTATCCACAAATCTCTCTGTGCTTAAGTGCATGTCTGGGGGGTCCCTCCGTGATATAGCACTGCACCAAGTTAATGTGTCAGCAGTAATCAGAGCACTTCATTACATTGGTGCATTTATCACCTTTTGTTTTGTGCCTCTGATTCAACAAATTTCACCGCAATAACCTCTTGCTATTTATATTGTAATACACATATCTCTCTTTGCTAACAACAGTCTCATGCAGGTTTCGCTGCAGCATATACATATAAGTCTTGGTTAAATACACATTCCTAATCTTGCAGCGCTCACTAGCAGAGTGTCTTAATAGGACATAATAGTGTATGGAGCGCCGCTAACAGGGTGACGCCCTCTGAAGGGGTGACCGCACCCCCAGTGTGACGCCACTGCAAAGAATGGCCTAGATGCGTATAAATCTGAATCACTCATAAATTTTAAATTGCATATGCAGCCAGCAACGCTAGTGCAGTTAGCTAAAGCTTTGTAGATGCGGTCACATTCAGACTTATGTACTCAAAATCAAGTCCTTAGTGTTTGCCACACTACAATGAATGAGAGACTTTTAGTGGCGCACATTTGTCTGCTCTGCTGTAGCAAGTGGGGTATCATGGTGTTTGCCGCAGTTTAGTAAAACAGAGACTTTAAGTACAGCACCTGCATTTGTTATTGTGATTCAGTAAAAATGTTGTTAGTGTATGCAGCACCATAGTCAAGCTTAAGAGACTAAAGAAGAGCAATTGAGGAGAAATTACAATGTGAGAGAGAACTGTATCAGCCTGCCGTCTATGGGTGGACTTAGGACCTGATTCAGAGCCACTCGCTAGATGCGATCGCTCGCTCCCAGCGTATGCAAATCCAGCTCACGCCCAGCAAGGCATTAGCACACCCACTATGTATTGGCGAGCAATCACTTTGTGTATGCAGACGCCCACCAGCCATTCATAAGACGCCCACTTGCGCACGTCATCTCCAGGAAGAGCATGAAAACATTGGTACATCGAGCACCATCGGATGTGCTCGCAGCGCTTGAGTTTGACTATACCTGGCTGCAAGCACTGCGATCACTTCAGTGTGAAATACAACCAGGTGACGTGTACAATGACTCTGCCTGTTAATCATGCACGCCTATGAAACGGCATTGAAACACACAGGCACGCCTGCGTTCATACCTCCACTCCCCCGTTACTAGTGGCCTGCCCCTGTTACCACCCACAAACAGCCTCTCCTGTCACTCATTCAACTGGGCTATCTATGCTGAGCGAGCGAGTGCTTCCCGATCTGTCGCAGTGGTTCGCACACACTCATTGTGATGCATACGCATGCGCAGAATGTAAATATCGGCCAGCTGCGAGCGATCGCATCCTAGCGAGCAGGTCTGAATCAGGTCCGTAGTCAGTAAGACACAATGATAGCAGCTGCAGTAACAGAACCATACCATTATCTCATGCCTCATATACCAAATAAAGAGAGTGAGAGATTTATTGATTGCAGCAACATATGAAAAGTTGTTTGGACACAGGCACTATATCAGGGTGATAATTCAGAGTGGCCTGTTCATTCTACAGTCAACCTAAACCTAAAGTTAATGCATCAGCTACCTTATAAATGTACTAAGCCAGAGAGACCTATTGCCTACAGTATACTAATAGAGACAGCCAGATTAGGTATTTAGGCTCACCACCAAATAGTTAAGGATAAAAGAAGATGTTGTAAAACTAAGGAACAACCTGTGGGCATATTATTTTATTTTATTTATTAACAGTTTCTTATATAGCGCAGCATATTCCTTTGTGCTTTACAATTGGAAACATAAATAGAACAAAAACTGAGTAATAACTGATAGATATATAGGTAGGAAGGCCCTGCTCGCAAGCTTACAATCTATAGGGAAATAGGCATTGATACACAAGGATAGGTGCTATATATTGCATTTTGGTCTAGCCAGAATGCAGAGTTTCTTGGTGGGCTGCATGATCCAGTCACACAGGAATGTCGGCCAAATATCAGGAGGATGTGAAAGAAAGACAATGGCCCTGATTCAGAGCCGTTCGCTATTTGCGATCGTTCGTTCAAAAACAAGGGGTGGCTATTCAAATGATCCGTACGCACATTGCGGTCTGCTCACACCTCTAAGTCTGAACGAGCGAGCAAAACATACGCTCGTTTATTTGATAAAACGCCCCCTGGCCGCTCGCACCATACGTCATGTCCGCTATTTATTAGATTAATCGAGTACATCGAACAGCGTATGAACTGCTCGCTATTCTTGGGGTTGGTTTTTTCAACCGCTATATTGCGAGCAGTTCTGGCTAAAAGACACCCAACTGACGTGGTCGATGACGCTGCTGTTTTAATTATGCACACCCATAAAACGCCCGTTTTGACCTTTAAGCACGCCTGCGTTCTGATCTCCACTCCCTGTTTTCAAACACCTTCCCATGTTACCACCCACAAACGCCTCATTCTGTCACTCATATTAGCAGGCACTCGCTATATAGCGTACAAACGATTTTCAGCTGCACTGACTGGTTCGCGCATGCAGTACGCTCGGATCGAGCGTACTGCCGCTAACGAGCGGCTCTGAATCAGGGCCAATGTGTGAGGTTATGTGTGGACTGTGAAAGGGAATGTAATTAGATATGGAAGCTATGAAGGTTATTTTCAGTGTAGGTTTCAGACCTGGTACAACACATCTACAAAAGTGCACCAACATTGGCAAGTTTATGAGACTATTGTGAACTTGATTTTATTTAAAGTATAAGTTAAGAACTTATATGGGTGTGTGTGTGTGTGAAGTGAATATGAAAGAGAGGAAAGTAGGGTGACTGGTACTAAGGTTTTGGTAAAAGTAAAAGTTTTATAGGGGAATTGGTTATAATGGATATTAGTGTTAAGATTCAGCAGTGAGGTTAGAGAATAATTTAGGGAGGGAAAGTGTTGGGAAAGTATTACAAAGTGGGGATTGGAGACGTAATTTGAAACAGTGAAAATTCAGAATCTGTTCTTTAGTTATAAAAGTAAAGGTTTACAGTTTGCATTATTGTAGGTGAAATGTTCTATGTGGTGTTTAAATAAATTATATTTACAAAAGTATCCATTACTAACTGTTATGAATCGTGCTATGTGGCTAATGCTAGCCACCAGTGAAAGACTGGGGCTCTAGATCAGCCCTGGCATTTCCCTCTCTGCATGCACAACGTAAAAGGGGTGTGGTTAAATCTCACGGGGGGGTGCCGTAAGTCACAGGTGCATGACCTCACAGCACGCCGCCATCTCTCAGTATTCTTGCTGAGCAGAGTGCCGGGAGGCATTCAGACCGGATCGGCCCTTCTGGCATTTGCCACTCTGCAGAACCTCAGATGCTGGCATTGCCACTCAGCAGAAGGTGTGCGATGATTCACCAATAGCAGATGATTCACCAATTGCAGCCACCTTTCCTTCAACTACAAGTGTTCACTTGTACTTAGCTGTCCCCTATACTTAGATGCCAGTAGTGCAGAGATCCTAACCAATCCGTGAGATAGGGGAGGTGCGACTCAGTAACATAATTGAGCATCACACAGACTGGACAGGACAAACACAATGACAGGCCTGATCACAGGGCAAAAAAGGGCAGCAAGGTCAGGATTTAGACAATGGATGCAAGGTCAAGATTCAGGCAATGGGTCTTGGCAAGCTGATATCCAGAAATGGTAATCAGTAAACGAGGAAAGGCAGGCAGCAGTCAAACGGGGGTCCAAGAAATGTAGCAGAGGTCATACAGTACACAGCAAAGAAGAATCAAATTTCTCCCTGGGACCACAGCACACCTAACTGGCAGAAAACCCTAACACTAGCAGGAAATGCACTGAGTGTACTTATATAGGTTTTACCAAGTCAGCTACTGGTATAGAGTCATGCGAGCATCCACATGAAACAGTGCTTGATTGATCAGCTGTGAGGCAGAAGCTCTGAGAGCCATCAAATCAGGGCAGGTACTGCCTAAGTAATTGCTAAGAACTGCTGAGCTGTAGAAAACAGGGTGAAAAACAGTAGCCTAGCAACCTTAGGGCCTCAGTTATCAATGAGTTTTATCAAACTCGTTGCGTGTGATAAATAGTGCTCCAGCCAATCAGCTCCCAACTGTCATTTTTCAAACAGCAATGTAACGAGTTTTATCACTCATTGACAAGAAACATTGTAAAAAGGCAGATCAGAACAGAAGAAAACATCACTAACCCAGTTGATGGTCTTGTATTTTAGAAAGGGATTGTTAGTTGTTTAATTCCATTTTCATTTTCCCCTCATTATTCTTTATTTTCCAATTTATTACATTTACACAAAAAGAGGATTTTATTTTCATAATCTGTGTACACGTAGTTTATTGTGAAAGGGAAGGGAACTGTCCGCCAAACCTAAACATTAGGCCATATAGTTTTCCTGAGCTGACTCCTTGTGGACTTCCCTCTACAATCAATAAAAAAAGACTTGAGTGGAGGCACCATGAAAATGAGAAACAACTTTTACTATTACTGTGCAATGTCATCATCTACACCGAAAACATGACCAGGTGGTACATTTGTGTAAAGGGACGTTAGTACATTCACAATTTAGGGTACTTTGGGGACTCCCTCTAGACAACTCCCATCAATGGTGGTTTGACATGAAACCTACGAGCACCGAGACTTTCCTAGATTTAGCAGAAAAAAAACAGGTTAAATTTCATCCCTCTCACACAGCCGAGCACCTGTGCGTATCACAGGACACACTTTCTCAGGGTAGAGTGGATGATCATCCCTGACAATCTTGGCCTCAAATCCTTAGTGCCACCAATAGGTGTTTGCACACCGAAGTGTAGGGCCCACTGGTGCACAGCAGGAAGAGAGATAGGATGCAAACAGACAACATGGAATGCACTCACTGCTACTATTCTGGCCACTACGAACAGCGATAGCGATCTTGGCCTACAACAGAAGAAAGAACACACCTCCCACACAACTGGCATGTCTTCCTGGCCCTAACAGAGTGCCCAACCAACTATATTTACACATGGCCTCTAACTCAAAAAGACCTAGTGTACTTACCATACAAACTAACTACAGGTCTGGTGCACTAACTGGCTTTTCCCTTACAACTATTAAACTTACTAAAATATGATAACTTAATACAGTAATAACTTTAAGAAATACACAAAGAAATCGCAGTAATGCAAGAGACAGTTCTTCCTGATAACCTATACCTGCTTACTGCTTAGAACCTTGGCTCGCTAGTAGAATATACTTTTTGGGGGTTCATTCTTATCTTGCTGGCCTCTAGTCCCTAAGGCTGGGTATAGTATACATGGGGGTTAGACAGCCCTGCACACAAGGACAGGTGTAGGAGCCGGACAATTCCTCTAGATTCTACTCAAAGGAAGGGGTCTTGTGGTGCTGACAAACCTGATACTTAAACTACTAAGGATGATGAGGGCACGTAGTGCCGGGAATGCTGAACCCTAATGGAGGGCCTTTTTAAGTTAAGTTGGGGCCAGGCAGCCTTCCACACCCTATCAAGAAATCTCACAGCCAGAGGCCTACTGTCTAGATTAAGGAGCACAAACAGCTGGGAGGAAAGCCTGAATATTTGGGTCCTAATGCCCAGTTCCACTAGGGGCACTGTTCAGTTTTCTGGGCCTACTTCTAGATGTAGCCTGGGCGTTAGGCCAAGGATATTTACAGTCATTCCCCTCACCAATGTGAGGGGAATGACTGTAAATAGCCTGGGCCTAATGCACAGGCACAATTAGAGGGGTCACAGAGGGGCAGAATGTGACCTGGGTCTGATGCCCAAGGCTGTGGGGCTCATGCCTTTAGCCTTCCTATGTAAAGGGATGCCAGGAAGTGACCTGGGTCTAATACCCAGAGTCACTTTAGTTTAATGGGGCTCATGCCTTTGGCCCAATTTATTATAATGGGGATGAGGCCTTTGGCCTGCTTATTTGCTGCACAAGCCTGTGGGCTGACTATACCCGCAGGCCTAATGCACAACACCTGGTGGTCTAGGGGGAACTTATAGGTAGATAATGGTGGCCCAAGGCCGCCTGCCAGACTTGATGTGAGAGGCTGCAGTGGGAAACTTCTTTGAGCTCTTTTGCATTCCACTACTGTAGTCGTCCCCGGTCCTCAGATGTGGCTCCGCCCACTATGGTCTTTCCTCAATGCACTCATGTTGCTCCTGGCATCTTCTGGCATCTTCCTGCATTGCTAGAGCTCTTTTTGCTTGCAGCCATTCCTCACTGCTTGTACAACAAAATTAGTGAATTTCCTAGGTGCACAAAATGACTGCTGCCTATGGAAAGAAACCTTAAGGTGATTTCCCACACCTCAAATCAAACATGAACGCACATAGAAACGGCATACTGTCTTGTAGTATTGTAGATAAAAATATCAAGCTCATTAAAATTGTGGTGCTATGTATCCGCTGTCCATTCTCCAATCACAGATCCTCCAACACTTGAGGTCAATCCTCACATAGGGCATATCACTTTTCAGACCTTGTGCTCAACAATGAGAATCAGCAACTCAATGAGGGAATGTGTATACCCAAAATGGAAAAGGTGAGTAATATATAATGTAATACTTTTACATAAAACAAGATATACACAAAAGCCGATAAACTTTACATAAAAACATGCAATCTTCAATTAGACACTCTAAGTGGGTGTGTCACTAAAGTAGTAGAGGAACAAATACCAGCTGTCTGAAAAGAACTCATATAAAGAAGCAAATCTGAATCACAAATTATTTTTTTGGAGTCAACCATCACCTCATCATTTACAATAATACAGACGGACATCTGGATATTAAAATAAATGTCCAAGGCTTATAACATATCCCTTTCAAGGTGAGTATATTACAATTATGTATATAACCTTGGGTTGGGTATATTGTTCTTTACTATGGAGGCTTGTCGTATTTATTTAAAACACATTCTGGAGCGAATCAATGTCTACACCAACAAGACCAACGTTGCATTCTGCAACTACCGTTGGACCACAGTGAAAATTGTGTCCAACATCTTTGACTCACTTTTGAAGGGTGAGTGTACATCTATCTCCCACAAGAAAAAAGATTCTTTACGTTTTTACACTATAGTTTTCTTTATTCTTCCACATATCTTTGAGGAAAAAAAAACAGAAAGGGGTAACTACAAATAGATTAAAGGAAGTGCCGGAACCTCTTTGAACTCCTGAAAAGAACTGGCAATGGTCTGCTCTTCTAAGCGCAGTGAGTCAATACACCAAAGAGGTCCCTGGTTATCTCCTGGCTCCGCCTTAGACCACCGCCGGACAGTCCATGACCACTGCTATGCTGGAACCCCACAGTCTGTCAACACATTTCGGCCCATTCTGAAGTCTTTTTCAAGGCTAAATGATGAATGTCTGTAGGTCCTAAATAGTTTGCTTAAAAGAACTGACGGTTCTTGAGCAAAAAAGATGCTCAGTGCAGCGGAGTCGCCCGGGACTTGTCGCTGAGAGGGACTATTTAGCGTAACTTGAGCCACATCTGTATCGCTAAACTGCATCCGGGGAGGTAATAACAATTTGGATACTGAGTAGAAAGATAGAATTTTAGTAATCCAGGTGTTAAGAATCTCATATCCTACAGAAGTCGAATAAGCAACAGGTAAATATTAATATATTAATAAGCAGTGGTGATCTTTGCGATATTTGCTTGACAGGTTACTCATTTCATCAGAGGTATGTGGGTTGCATTTGTACATTTGGTAACCCCTCTGTTTAAAGGATAAATCACCTATTAATCATCATCAGTTATACATGAACCAATTAGTCAAACATATTGGTAAGACCAAAAGCAAGTGTATACCTGGCATAAATGATATTAACAGACATATATTTAAATTAATGTAATATATTAGAGATCAAATTTCTAATTTATCAAGACATATTTCTAACAATAATAAATAAATTAAACCTACATAATATTTCTACAGAATATATATAACTAATCATATGAAAAGTATGACACAATACCTCTGTCTCTCAGTGACAAACATGATATGAACAATCAGGTCTATAAATAGATATTTTGCTGTGTAATGAAGTGCAGGGGTTCTGTTTGTGTACATACACAAGACTTCTCACATTACTATAATATATAACCTGATTATATCAGAACACGTTCTTTTCACTCTCTCAACTACTCCGTACTCAGTTACACTGTTAACTAATGGAGATTTGTAATGCTGCCACCTGGTTAATATCTTTAGAGGTGCATTAACCTATTGTGTACTGTATGTCTTGCTCTGTGTCTGTGTGGTGACACACTAATTAGTGTGCCTGACACTTTGCTAGGAACTGCCAAAAAGCTGTAGGTCACACAAGCTCACAGAATCACATAAAAATTGTCTCTCCTCAGTTGCAACATACTACTGAGTTCCAAACGGCCTCCAGGAGCAACACAGACTGTTGTCAGGAGATTTATGTATTGGGTGTCCATTTCAGAGCAGTCATACACTAGCCTTAGATCACCATGCATCATGCCAAATGCTGGTTGGAGTGGTATACATTGGTGTAAGCACACCACCATTGGACCCTAGATGAGTGGAAAGGTGTTTTCTGGAATGAAGAATCACACTTCACCATCAGGCAATCTGATAGCTGAATCTGGGTTTTATAGGCTTTAAGGAGAATGCATGCTACCCAAATGTATACTGCCAATTGTAAACTTTGTAGGCTGTTTTTCATTGTAGGTAAATCTTTCAAGTGAAGGTAAATCTTAATGCTACAGCATACAATGACATACTAAACGGATTGAGTGCTTCCATTATTGTTCATGAAGGTCCTTTCCTGTTTCAGCTTGACAGTGCACAAAGCAATGACCATAAAAAATGGTGTGTCAAGATTAGTGTGGAAGAAATAACTGAACTATACAGAACCCTTACCTCAGCTGCTCTCATCACCTTTAGGATTCATTTAAATGTCAATCGCAAGAAAGGACTAACTGCCCAAAATCTCATCTTATTTCTGAATGGTAGTATACTTGTAGGATTAACAGCAGCAGTAGAACCTGTAACAATGGAACAATGGAAAGGGATAAGGACAATTTGTACTGTATATACAGTACCTGGAACAATTCTGGATTCTCGCTGAATCTCACTTTGTGTTTCTCTGTGCTGGACCTGGACCCGTTATATTCTCCTGGGTTGGAGCCAGACTCATGGTACCTCTGAACTTCTCTGGGAATGATAGTTCCATTTTTTATGCTGGCAGCTATCTCTAGTAGCTCTCTGTCAGCTCTTCGGCTCTATTAAATTTGCATTTTTTTCTATGAGATATGCAGCTCTTTCTAAGAGAAATGTGTCTCTTTTCACCTCCTACATTCATCCGACCCTGTGGGTGATCTCTGTGTCTTTGTTCTTAATCTGCAGTGCAACTGCACTCTCGCAATAATCTGTTCTACCTCTGGCTGGTACAGTAAAGATGGCTTAGTTACTCTTTGTCATTCACAGGCTCTTCCACTTATGGCAACAGTCCCAACAATGGCCAAGCCTACTTCCTCCATGACTTCACTCCCGGGATGCTTTGTCAACTCTCTCTCTTAGTACCAAGCTCTCTATAAAGGATTCACAAGGACGAAATAGATAAAATTTAGTCAGTTCGTTTTGATGCTGCTCATTATGGAGACATAGAATCTAATGTGACAGTCAAAATCCCGATGTCAGAATGCCTGCAGTGGAATCCCAAGGGTGAAAATGCCTGGCAAATTTTGGTAAGTATTTTCACGCTAACCCTAATTCTAACCCTATCCCACCACTCCTGCAGCCTAAGCCTAAACATCTCCGTCCCCCTGCAGCCTAAGCCTACACTTACCCGCCCACATCCTAACGTTACCCCACCCTCCCGCAGTCTAACCCTAACCACCCCTCCTATTGCCCAACTTTAACCCTCATACTTACCATTATAAGTTGTCACCATTCTGACCCATTGGGATCCCGCCACTTGTATTGTGAGCATGGGGATTCTGACTGTTGGAATACAGACTACATCCCGACACAGGTGTTCCCCAGGGACACTTGCAAAGAGGTATGGAATTCACTGCTAACACCACACAGGTTGAGGCCCCCTGTGTGCAAAACATGACTAGCAGGAACAGATGACAATTAGGTCATGTATATTACTGTGAGAATGAACAGATGATAATGAGGACATGGATATCACTGGCAGATTAAACAGATGATAATAAGGGTGGCAGCGGATCAGAGAAGCCGACAAGAGGCGTCTATTTACAAAAGACACCTCCTGTGGTAATAGCACATTAGCACTCAGCCGCTGCGTACAAAGACGCAGTGGGTGTGGGATTAGCATATATCTCTTCTTGAGGCCCAATAGGCTAATGTTTTGAGGAGAGAACTACAACGATATAGCCTGCTTTTTATATTGCTACATTTGAGGGATACTTAATTCTACCCTTAAACATGCTAAAACATCAGTTTCCGCATACTTTAAGGGCAGAATTGTTTAATAAATATGCCCATAGACAATTATTCCTTGTTGAACATCAGATTAACAGATCCAGCAAAGAGCTTTGAGGTTTGGGGGCCTATTCATCATACCTTAAAATTCGATGGAGGTAATTAGGTTTGGAACTAGCAATGAGTTCTACCTAATTACAGGAGGAATTCATCATTCCTCCTCTCCATAACTATCTAATCCTAAAAGTTGTCATTTTTGCGATGACAGCTTTTCAGTAAATAGATACTTTTCCCTATCTAGTCTACCTTACCGCAGCTGGAATCCGTGCTGCGCATGCGCTGTTACATTCGTAAACCCAGCGCATACGCAGCACTACTTACAGCTGCGGTAATTTTGGAAAATGTCCTTAAAATCTTTATTTTAGTGTTGATGAATAGGCCCCTTGTTCAGAAAAAAAATGTCAGGTCACAAACACAAAGCACAGAAAAAAAGGAAATTTGTGGAGTCATAAAAGCCCTAGATATACTTTCAGTTCTGCATTCATGTGGAACCTCTCTTTCTAGCACCTATAGGCCCTCATTCAGAGCCGTACGCTCTGAGCAGAGCGCACGCTCTGAATGAGGGCCGGGCTCCATTTTCATGGAGCGTCCTCCTGGACGCTCGTATAGCTGTGGGTCACCACCCACAGGCTATACGAGCGTGCATTTGGATGGCCGCGATGGTCGTGACCATCGCGACCATCGAAATTGCGAGCCGGAGCCTGCGGTTGAGGTTTTCAACCGCAAGCTCCGGAGTGATTTTGGCTCTATCAGAGCCAAAATCACTCCCACTGACATCACTAGTGATGTCAGTGGGCCGGCTTCTGACGGGAGGCGTTCCCGTGGGAACGCCCCCGTCAGGGAGGCACGCCCCCGGCACGCCCACCAAAGGGGGCGTGCTGTCAATCAACATTGACAGCACGCCCCCTTTGATCGGACACAACGAGCGAAGGAAAGTCCTTCGCTCGTCGTGTCTGGCGCATGCGCACGACGGAGCTCCCTCCGTCGTGCGCATGCTCAGTGCAGACCATCGACCCACTTGCGAGCGGACAGCCGCTCGCGAGTGGGTCTGAATCAGGCCCATAGTATTTATATTAAAGACTGTTCTGCATTTTACTCTATCCTTTAATATGCTAATTATATAACTCTCGTCCAGTATTGTTCCCTTTTTAGAAACTCATTTTACAGGCTAACCTTTCACTATAATTAATAACGTACATGAAAGTCTTTATACAGCTGATAAGAAAGAATTGAATGCTTTTTTTAAATAGTCTGAAAACATAAAAAGAAAGATAAAACGTTTTACAGCATCCATTATCTGCAAGGTAACTGGAAACGGCTGATAAAGCCTAATGTGCCAGATTAGAGAAATATACTGCCTAGGCTATTTAACCATTGTGGTGGCATTTGAAATCAATAGGTTCCATTAATAAATAATGTTCCTAAGCAAGTAAGTAGTTCTTGCATTTATTTGTATTGCACACTAAGGTTTTTTTTAGCAATGACCTTGAGTTTATTTGTGCATATGTTTTAAGATTCCCCTTTTGTCTAGTTTGAATTGGCAATTTGGGGTTAGACATTTTTGTGGTTCAATGAGAATTATTTTTGGTCAAGAGGTTTATTTAATTGTTCATCCAAAAAAAAATAAATTGCTGTTCCCACAAAACGTAAATGATATTCAGCAATGTTCTCCTCCAATGTCAGTGCTGCAGCCAAAGGTAAGTAACACGATACTGAGCCACTTCAGTGTTATCATTGTTGTCCTACAATCTCAAGAAACTTGAGAAATGTTCTTAAAGGAAAATCACCAAATTATAATACATGACTGTGAATGTATAAGTAACAGCCAGCTACTAACAGCAATGTAAATACTTGATGATAATACTTGATGTAATTAGTGAAGGGTTAGTTGCATTTGTCTTGAAATGGTTGACAGAGAATATGTGGTTCCTCATCCACTCTGCATAGCTTATGGCAATCATTCCCAAATGTGACCATTACAGTCCACATTTTCAGGATATCCATGCTTGAGCCAGGGTGACTTAATTAGTACCTCAGTCAATTTTATTTAACCATCTGGACTCGAGCATGGATAGCCTCAAAACCTGGACTGTAATGGCGGAGTGTGGGATCCTCTGGCTTATAGGGTTTAAGATTTTTTTCCCTGTTTAGAAAAGGTGGTAATACCTATGTGTGGCTCTTAGCATGTACATGTATCTTTTAAGTGATTGGAGCTACAGTATTATGGTGCGACAATTTAAACATTTTATGTGGGACATGTGTGATGAGCGATACTTTGCTGCCACATAGAAAACTATCTAGAGCACAGTTTCCCAAACTCCGCCATTACTGTCCATGTGGTTAAATCAAATTGACCGAGGTACTTATTAATTCATCTGTGCTCAAGCATGGAAACCCTTTGGGAAACTCTAGAGATTACTCATCCATCTAGAGTCCCAGTTCAGTTTGAGATTCCAGTTCCACTGTTATAAAAAAATATACAGTAGATATAATTTATAACCCAATTAAAAAAAAAAGTGACTGAAAAGAAATTATTTTATCAATAACTTTTTCAGTCTTTTATATCTGTTAAAAGCATCCCAAAATGACATTAATAAAATGTAATAATGATTAAAGTGGGAATAAGCATCTCTTATAGTTTAAACAGCTTATATTCACTATAGTTTGTGTAAGGCGTGGCGTAAAAGAGAGAAGCGGCATTCAGCACCGTCTCTCTGTTGTCTCTGGGAGTCGGTGGGCATTAGCACCCGCTCTGTCCTCCTTATTGCATGGACGCGGTCAACAAGCACCAGGCCATGCTACAGCCACAAGGGCTGCCAAAGTATGCTGTATCACCACCATTTAAGGCCCCAAACACCCCTCTGAGCCACAGAAGGTATAGAGCAAGTAGATGAACTACAATGCCCAGCATACCATGTATGCCCCAGACTGTGTCAATGCATTATCACTACTGTGTTATCACCAATACCGTTGTTAGTTAGTTGTATAGGTGTTCGCAACTGACCTTCATCAGGAGGATAGAGTGTGGCACTGTGGGGAGGAGAGGTGCAGCTGGGTCCAGAGTCCCTGTTTAGGGTGATAGCTTATACAGATGACATCACAGTGGTTCTGTTAACAGTGGCAGAGGCACATCAGGTGGAATAACTTATCTGGGAAGCTTCATACTCCAGGATAAGCCAGGATAAGTGTGAAGTTTTCTGGATGAGGAAGGAAGGTGGAAATTTTCAGAGAGCCTCCCCAAGGCCGGTCCACAGATAAAAATCTTAGGCATCTGATTCGATCATGGCGATTATTAATTAATTGGGAGAGAAAGCTGAAGGATGCATCACGGAAGGTAATGTGTTGGAGGAAATTTACATTTTCTCTCAGGGAAAGGGTGAACTTGTGCAAAATCTACCTGATACCAGTGTTTCTATATGTTAGCTATGTTTTTTTTTTTTGCCTCAATATATGTAGTCCAGGATAAATTATCTGTTTTTCCTACTATTGTGGGCAAATAGAATAAATATAATCAAGAGAACTATCACCTACAGATTGAGGGAAAAGGAGGGATTGAGTATGCTCAACCCTGCGTTTTTTTTGTAACAACTTATTTAAAACTTAACCTTGGGAGTCTGTTTTTGATTTACGTGATCCTGTGCTTGAGAGTGATAAGGCATTGGGGACTGGAGGTGGGTGAAGTGAGAAACTCATCCAGAAGAGAGTTGGGGATGAGAATGTTACAGGTCTGCTTTCATGTCCTGCTATCACTGAAGGACTGCCCAGGGCGATGTTTGCTCAGCCGACCTGATACTGATTTTATCTCTGAAGATCCCACTGAAGTTTAGGGACATTGCCTGGTTCTCTTTCCATGGAAGGCTTTATGTGAGGGGGAACCTCATGTGTAGAAGTGTTGATGATCGTTGTTGTCCATGGTAGGAATGTCAAGGGGAAGAGGAGACCATGGACCACTTCTTCAGTGAGTGTCCCTTTAACATAAAGTTTTATAAAGCAGTTTTGAGAGCTTTACATATCTGGTGCATTTCAGGGCTGAGTTACCCTGAATGGGCTTATGAAGTAGTCAAGGGATATAGGAAGTTTGATTTAAACCCCTTTTATTTTAGTTAGCTTAGCAGTTAGATTTTGCACGTGGAATGCACAATGTCAGGTTTCCCTTAGGGTTAAAGTCCACCCCTGTGAAGGGGTGGCGGGGGAAATTATGCACGAGATTAAATGGATGATGAATGTTAATAAGGGAAGGATGGATGCTGTCAGTTGGTCCTGGTTGTGGAGCCATCTGAAGCCCCCTTTAGGAGGTGGTGGAAGGCTCATCCCTTATTGATCTTATAGCTTTCTTTTATCACAGATGTTGGAAATTTTGGCAAAGTTGATGGGTTCCATACAACTAAAATGCTTTACTTATCTTTCCATCACTTAGGGTTTAAGGTGTTAGTTAACAGTGTGTGGGATAGGTGGGGGTAGTAGTGGGGGTCAAGCTAGGGGTAGGGGAGGAGGAACAGGGCAGGTTGGGGTTCATAAGGCGATGTGTGTTACTAAATTTGCAATATTTTTATGTGATTTTATGTATTTATGATGTATTGTTGCAAGTTTTTTAAATAAAACAAAGCCACTGCTGTTAATCCCGCATTACTTTTACTGTGTTCCTGTATTAACCCTATACCTGCTGTTCACCAAATAAACCTAGTACCCTGGTAAAGTACTATGTGTGGCCTAACAGCTACTCATCCCACTAGGCCAAATATTTCAACAGTTTATGGGCCCAGGGACAGGGGCTGGCTGGCAACTTTTAGCCTGGGGGGCAAATGCATGCAGGCGGCCCTGGCAGAGGAGTAGCGTGTAGCCAGGGTGCCCGAAGAATGTGCGTGCTATGGCGCCGCCCCCCCTCAAGTGTTTCAGGGAGGAGGCGGGTCCATATGGGATTAATGTAAGGTAAAAATAAAGATTAGGGGCAGCCCCCTGTCGTAGTGCCCCCGTGTGCCACAGGAGAGAACACCCTTATGCAGGCCTCCAGTAGTGCCCCCAGTAGTGATCCCCCCCTTTCAGTGCCCCTTGTGCCCCCAGTAGTAAGCCCCTTATATAGTGCCCCCAGCAGTGGTCCCCCCTGTGCAGTGCCCCTTGTGCCCCAGGAGTAAGCCCCTTATATAGTGCCCCCAATAGTGGTACCCCCTATGCAGTGCCCCTTATATAGTGCCCCCAGTAGCAGTCCACCCCCCATGCAGTGCCCCCAATAGTTGTAACCCTTATGCAATGCCCCTTAAATAGTGGCCCCAGTTGTAGTCTCCCCCATATGCAGTACCCCCAGTATTGCCCTTTATATAGAGCCCCCAGCAGTGGTCCCTCAATGCAGTGCCCCCAGTGGTAGTCCCCTCCCCTATGTAGTGCCCCTAATAGGAGTCCCCTCCCCAATATGCAATGCCCCTAGTAGTAGTCCCCTCCCCTTGTAGTGCCCCTAGTAGTAGTCCCCCCTTGTAGTGCCCCCAGTAGTAGTAGTACCCACTTGTAGTTCCCCCAGTAGTAGCCCCCCCCTTGTAGTGCCCACCGTAGTAGTCCCCCCCTTGTAGTGCCCCCAGTAGTAGTAGTCCCCCCCTTGTAGTGCCCCCAGTAGTAGTAGTCCCCCCCTTGTAGTGCCCCCAGTAGTAGTCCCCCCCTTGTAGTGCCCCCAGTAGTAGTAGTTCCCCCCTTTGTAGTGCCCCCAGTAGTAGTAGTCCCCCCCTTTGTAGTGCCCCAGTAGTAGTAGCCCCCCCTTGTAGTGCCCCCAGTAGTAGCCCCCCCTTGTAGTGCCCCCAGTAGTAGTAGTCCCCCCTTGTAGTTCCCCCAGTAGTAGATCTCCCCCCCTTATAGTGCCCCCAGTAGTAGTAGTCCCTCCCCCTTGTAGTGCCCCCAGTAGTAATCCACCCCCCTGGTAGTGCCCCCAGTAGTAATCCCCCCCTGGTAGTGCCCCCATAGTAATCCCCCACCCTGGTAGTGCCCCCAGTAGTCCCCCCCAGTAGAGAGAGACTTAATAAAAAAATAAAAAAACACTTACCTGAAACTCCCGCTCCTGGTCCCGACGCTTCTACCGGCTCCTCCGGCCGCTTTGCATTTTTGGAGAGACGTAGTCATGATGACATCTCTCCCATTACCCACTGCGGGAGCCGGAAGATGGCTCCCACAGTGGGAGCAGCAGCAGCCGATGAGAGTCTGACAGACTCTCAGCGGCTGCTGATTACAGCAAACACACAGCTGCCGGCTCTGGCGGCTGTGTGTTTGGCAGTGTGTAGTGCTGACCGAACTCCGTCCGGTCAGCGCTACACACGCGGTGCAGTCTGTGTCACAGTGACACAGACGGCCCGCGGCCCGCATGACGCTGCGGCCCGGGGGGCACATGGCACCCTGCCCCCCAGCCCAGCCCGCCACTGCCCAGGGACCACAGGCTCCAAAGGATCAGAACACAGAATGCACACTGCAGCAGCAGTCAACATGACCATAAAGCCGAGAGGTTCAGAGAAGCTTGTTATAGAGATGCAGCCCAAGCATGAAAAGATGTGGAAGAACACAAGTAATCCAGGTGTCAATCCAAATTCTGATTAAGTAGATAGAGCCATTGGAACCAAAGGCTTACCTGTGGAGCAATATGTGTATTCCATAATTCACGGGAAAGTGTCAGCACATGACATGTGGATAGCCCTGCAAACAGCGTAAAAAGATAAAGGTCTCATGAGTAGAATAAATCTGGGCCTGATTACGATCCGGATGCAAATACAGATTGACCGATCTTTAGCCATTGCGCAAGCGTGTAAACTGCACTGTGCCCATGCAGAGATTGAATTGCGATTACGCTCACACAGAGGATTCACTTGCAAAGTGAGTGACATTGAGTGACAGGTAGTCAGCATTTGGAGGAGGTAATGGGGTTGTTAGAATAACACAGGCATGTCGGGACCATTTAAACACTGTTTTCTAGGCATCCTTAAATTAGCCACTGCATTCTGGAGACTTGCTATGTCTGCGATAGCTTAGACTTACTCTGAAGGCTAATGGCTGCATGACCTGCGTACAATGTTTCCGATGTTTCTGGTTTTGTACGTGAGTGGCAGGTGTCAGATTCTTTCAATGGGTGGCGGGTGAGTAACTTTTTCTCAATTGCGATTAGTGAGAGATTGCAGCTGCAATGGCATTTGCGTCTGGATCGGAATCAGGCCCATTGTACAGTACAAAATTGAGTGCATGCAGAGACATGAACGAGTATATTGACAAGATGCTGTTTCAGCAATTGATGCCTGCAGGAGTCCAAGCAGAGGAAGCCCCAATAGCGATGCTACAGAATCTAATGCCTGAACTTTATTTCCTAGTAGTAGCTTTATAATCCTGTATGACTAAGCTAACAACAGAGGGGGTAATTCAGATCCGCGCGCGAGCGCAGGACGCTCGCAAGCGGGTCGATGGTGCCCTACTGCGCATATGCACGACTGAGGGAGCTCCGTCGTGCGCATGCGCGAGATCCGGCTAGCGACGGGATAGCCGTCGCTCTAGGTCTCGCACCAAAGGGGGCGTGCTGTCGATGTTGATTGACAGCACGCCCCCTTTGGTGGGCGTGCCCGGGGCGTGGCTGCCAGACGGAGGCGTTCCCATGGGATGATTAGCAATTATTGTACAGTACTAAATACAGAGCCTGATTCAGAGGTTGGTGCAAAATGCCACTGCCGCTGCGTCTTTGTTTGCAGAGGTTGTGCCAAAATATGCAAAAGCCACAGGAGGCATCTTGTGTAAAAAGATCCGATGGCTGCATCCAAAGACGACACGCCCCCATTTTCTGGAAAGCTCCCTGTCACTGCCCCCAAATTTCAGCAGCATGTCAAGCATGCAGTGGCTTTTTGTGCACTGCGACTGATGTCCCAGGACCAGATCTGCACATGCGTAGTGCGGCTCCTGCACATATGCAGATAAAAAAACATTGGTAATCTGTGTGACCATCGAAACAGGATCCAACTCTGGGGGTCATTCAGACCCGTTCGCGAGCAAAGGACGCTCGCAAACGGGTCGATGTTGCCCCACTGTGCATGCGCACGACGGAGGGAGCTCCGTCGTGCGCATGCGCCAGACCCAGATAGCAACGGGCTCTCCTTCGCTCCGGGTCTCGCACCAAAGGGGGCGTGCTGTCGATGTTGATTGACAGCACGCCCCCTTTGGTGTGCGTGCCGGGGGCGTGACTGCCAGACGGAGGCGTTCCCATGGGAACGCCTACCATCTGAAGCCGGCCCCACTGACATCAGTAGTGATGTCAGTGGGAGTGATTTTGGCTCTGATAGAGCCAAAATCACTCCAGGGCTTGCGGCAGCGAGACCCTACCGCAGGGTCTCCGTCGCAAGCCCGATGGTCGCGATGGTCATGACCATCGCGACCATCATCATGGATGCTCGCTATAGCTGCAAGACTGCAAGCCGGTGGCGCTGCGGGAATATATGCAAGCACGCCCATATTTTTGAAGCAGCAAACATGTTAAAACCTAAACCAGCTTGGTTTAGCCTTTAACATTCTTGCTGCTTTAAAAATATATGATTTAGCCCCTGAAACACATCTATTTAGATCGATTCAGATTGATTTCAAATCAATTAAAATTGACCTATAGTAGACAAAGTTCCTGATTCAGAATTAGGAATAGAGTAAGATAGAGCAAGTAACTGTACCATGTTGCAATGCAAGAGGTAGAAATAAATACCTGTTTCTGCATGTGGGTATACTGGCTGCTTTTGCCCACAAATGCTGGAGAGCTTTGTTCTTACACTGCAATTTAGATGTCAGTTTGGACACACCCCTCCCAAATCTAAATCTCCCCGCACATTTTAATTCTGCCCCACCAGCAGTGTAGCATGGTTTTCCCAAAGTGTACAGTTACTTGCTCTTTCTTACTCTATTCCCAACTCTGAACCATGCCCAAGGTCCTTACAGCCACAAAAGTCGGGACAACCATGGTGCAGTTAGAAATAAAAGGTGAAACCATAGTCACAAACACCCAAGATGTGTTTGCACCAGATTTGGGGACAAACCTCATTGCCATAGGTGTCCCTGACAAGTGATGATACAGAGTTACGTTTGCAAAGGGCAAGTGTGTTATGCAAAATAAAAGAGGGACTATGATGACGACAGCAGCCTGTTGCCTGCAACTATACGCCGCAGACACAGAACAGTGTTGTGCAATGATGGCCTCTGAAAGCGAGTGACATAGACTATGGGACAGTAAGAATAAAAAGTTTGTTTCATTGGATATGCCTAGAGCTGAAAGTGTTTCTAAATTAGAGACTGTCAGTGTGGATGCCCATTTGCAGAACAGGAGTTCTGTCAGAGCAAATGGAAGAAAGCCCCCCCAGGAGATATCGTGAGTAATTTGCAGGTATAGTTTTCTGTGAACCGCAAGATGCTCAAGGAAAAGACCGCCAACACGCTATGTGCAGAACCGGTCTGCGATCCCGCATGGAGACTGGCAGCAGACTGTCAGTGATTGTGAGCAGGGAGGGGATGGCGATGCCCTCCGTTTCCCGAAACGGAGGCATGTCACCGCCGTTGGGGGGGAACGAAGAAGCCAGGATCTCCGTCGGCTAACAGAGATTTCCTGGCTTCTTCCTTTCATCTGCGGTGGCTGGCTGCGTGACCCCATGAATGTTCCGCAAAATCTCCGATGATGCATTGGACAACACAGCTCAGATACATAATGCAGCAAGAGACATGATGCCTCCTGTTGCATTACTGTCACGTTCGGGCTATGGTGGTCCCCTGTAGAGGGATTAGAAGACGTGGACCCAGGTTGAGAAAGGAATCTAAGGCAAGGAGCCTGGATATATGCCTTCCTCATCCACAAGTACCGGATGTTGGCTAGACCTGACCAAAGGCGTGGAGTCTAACTTACTGGGAGGTGATCACCAGTGACCCCTCCAAGTGGGATTTGGGCTTAAGCTGCACCCAGCATAGGCAAATGCAGGAGGGGTTTCCATCTGCCTGGAAACCCCCTTCCCCAGCACACACCATGACCACAATAGAAATAGTAATATAATACAATGATACTAGTGCTGCATGTTCTTCCTAGTATCACAAATTAAATGATTAGCACCACCTGTGGAATTTTTAAAATGTGTCAGCTAGTAATAAATATACCTGTGCACCAACTAGGACATGTGGAAAACATGCACTGTTAGGGGTGTACTGCTATAGACCATCAATAGGGTTAATTATTAATACTGTATAATAATACACTATCCAATACATAAGGAGACCAATATGTACATAAAATATATATGTAGAGGCAGTGCTAGGTTTTTCTGCCGCTCCCCCAGACTCCCGGACTTGCTCCAATGCTCTGGAATGGTGCCCACATCTGAAGAAAAACATTCTGCTCAGACAGGATGGACCTACTGCCGCATCTAATGGCTTACTGTGATCGCTGGTCCTATATATGCTGGCATTATGCAACACAATATACTTTGTATGTAACATATTCAAGCATTTGGAAACCCCCCTCTAGAAATCCTGCATTTGCCACTGCCCAGCAAGCAGGTCGCGGCCCTTTTGGTCAGGTATCCGTCACAAGTGGGAAATGAAAGAACACTATCACAGGGAAAGCACAGGAGAATGATACTGGAAGTTTTGCAATTGGGTGAT
Source organism: Taudactylus pleione (assembly GCA_031769625.1). NCBI lineage: Eukaryota > Metazoa > Chordata > Amphibia > Anura > Myobatrachidae > Taudactylus > Taudactylus pleione. The sequence goes on along the minus strand of JAUIMM010000025.1, from coordinate 10,836,284 downwards.
GTACTGGGTACACACCCTGTTGTTCCAGACACAGGGCTGACACAGGAGAATGGCACTAGGAGATTGTACTTGGATGATGTATTAAGTACAAACACTGTGGCTTCAGACACTCAACTGGCACAGGAGAATGGCACGCGGAGTTTGTACTTGGATGACGTACTTAGTGTACACGCTGTGGCTTCAGACGCAGAACTGGCACAGGAGAATGGCTCTAGGAGTTTGTACTTGGATGACGTACTAAGTACACACGCTGTGGCTTCAGACGCAGAACTGGCACAGGAGATTGTACTTGGATGACGGACTAAGGGTCTCATTCAGACCCGCTCGCGAGCGCAGGACGCTCGCAAGCGGGTCGATGGTACCCAAATGCGCATACGCACGACGGAGGGAGCTCCGTCGTGCGCATGCGCGAGACCCGGATAGCCAAGCTGTCGCTCCGGGTCTTGCACCAAAGGGGGCGTGCTGTCGATGGTGAGTGACAGCACGCCCCCTTTGGTGGGCGTGCCAGGGGCGTGGCTGCCAGACGGAGACGTTCCCATGGGAACGCCTACCGTCTGGGGCCGGCCCCACTGACATCACTAGTGATGTCAGTGGGAGTGATTTTGGCTCTGATAGAGCCAAAATCACTCCAGGGCTTGCGGCAGTGAGACCCTACCGCAGGGTCTCATTGCAAGCCATCATCATGGACGCTCGCATAAGCTGTGGGTGGTAACCCACAGCTATGCGAGCGTCCAAAAGGCCGCTCCAAATTTAAATAGGACGGCCCTGATTCAGAGCGAGCGCTCTGGTCAGATCGTCCGGCTCTGAATCAGGGCCTAAGTACTCACACTGTAGTTCCAGAAGCAGAACTGGTACAGGATGATGACACTTTGGAGATAGTATTCGGATGACGTACTGAGTACACACACACACCGTCGGTAACACTAGGAGGGTATCACTGGAAGAAAGGAGCTTGGAACCTGGAACGCTGCAACAGCAAGTATACACTGGAAGTAACAACGTTGTACAGGCAACTTCCTGTTATCTGGAGCCCGGCTAAATACCCTAAGGTAGCAGTCCATTGAAGGATAGTGTCAGCGTACAGCAACCAATGCTACCGTTGGGTAAAGGGCAATCAGGTGATGTAGACTGTCATGGCTGCGCCCATGATGGTAACCGCAGGAACCAAATCACGGAGCGAGCTCATGGATGTCCTAGCAGACCCCAGGTATAATCCTCAACGCGTCACTCGCCGCTGCACCTGGTGTCTGACTGCTCGAGAGGTCAGGGGAAGCCGGTGCTGAGGTGAGTAACGGCCGCTCCTAGGCCGCAACCTGACAATTGCCATATTTGCACAGACAGAATTGCAAAGCTTTGCAATTCCGTCTGAAGCTGAATTAGGTCCATAAGTACATTAGTAAATTCATTTCATATAAGTAGCGAGAAAAGTATTGCTGACATGTCAACTAGTCAGGAACCTAGTGTTTTAGTGTCAGGAGACAAGGGGGGAGGTGTTGAGAGAGCAGCAATGGCACTCTGCACTGTCTACTCTGCACTGTTGTTTCTGAGAGCCGGTGGGCACTAGGATCGTCCTGCAGAATGCGCTACTGCGCATGTGCGGCCTTGCTGTGTGCTTATCCTCCGGCATCCTTGGTGAATGGAAGAAGTCCACAAGCACTGAACCCTACTACAGCCACAAGGGCTGCCAATATATGCTGTATCACCACTGCTTATGTGCCCAAGCACCCCGCTGACCCACAGATGGTATTGACCCTGTAGGTGCATTCTGCAGCAGGCACACTACAATGTCCAGCATACTCTGTAAGCTCCAGACTGACACTGCGCCACTACTGTGTTACTGCTGATACCTCAGAGTGTTACTACTATTTCGAGTGTCACAGTGCTGCACGGACATGCAGCACTTAGCTCCCATAGAGACGAGACTATGGGCCTCATTCAGAGATGGACGTTAATGCGATCACAGCTGAGAATTCATATGCAACGCAGGTGAGAAATTATGCTAATGGTTCCAAAGATCACCCGAGCACAAGGATGCCCACTGCTGCCTTCCCACATGCGCATGACGTTGCCTACCTGCGTAAATAACAGTAACACCGACGCACATTGAGTGGCCATCTTGTCCTTGCGGAAGGTCTGGTCAGCCGCAGACTCTGCCATTCTCCTGACTCGAAGAGGGTTCTCATGCTGCGCAGTAGATTGCAAGGGCTAATTTATGCACGCCCATGTAAAGGCGTTTAAACGATCAGACAAGCCTGCTTTTTTCTAACCACCCCCCCACTGCCACCCCAAACGCTGACTACCTGTCACTCACTTTGCAAGTGGATCTACTGTGCATCTGTAATCGCAATGCGATCGCTGCGTGCAGTGCAACTTATATGTATGCGCACTGGCAAACAATCGCTCAATCTGCATCTGTAATCTTCATTATGCTAAACCACCATCAATACTGCTAATATCACCACCACTGTATGTCTCCTATACCGCTCTGTATGTACCGCTGTTACTGCTATTACCGCTGTTCCCTAATAAACCTGCAAGCCTGGTTAAGGATCACTGTGTGGTCTAAACTTAATTTCACAATTCTGCTGGTGCCTACTGTAAACCACCTAGGTTCCATACCAATAGGACATTTCAACAGTAAGGACATTTCTGCCTGTATTTATCCTATATTTATATAGCACTGAGTGCTGACATATTCTGTAGTACTATACAGTCAAATAAATCCAACACACACATAGGCAAACACAGGGGGGGTTCCGGTTGCCTGGAAGCCCCCCTCCCCAAACCACACCATGATCACAATAGAAACAGTTATATAATAGAATTTTACTAATTCTGCATGTTATTCTCAATATCACAAATTAAATAATTAGCACCATCTGTGGATCTTTTAACGTGTCAGCCAGTAATAAATACACCTGTGCACCAACTAGGAGATCTGGAAAACATGCACTGTTAGGGGTGCACTGCTATAGACCATCTAAAGGCTTAGGGCCTGATTCAGACCCACTCGCGAGCGGCTGTCCGCTCGCAAGTGGGTCGATGTTATGGACTGAGCATGCGCACGACGGAGGGAGCTCCGTCGTGCGCATGCGCCAGACGCGACGAGCGAAGGAAAGTCCTTCGCTCGTTGTGTCTGATCAAAGGGGGCGTGCTGTCGATGTTGATTGACAGCACGCCCCCTTTGGTAGGCGTGCCTCCCTGACGGGGGCGTTCCCACGGGAACGCCTCCCGTCAGAAGCCGGCCCACTGACATCACTAGTGATGTCAGTGGGAGTGATTTTGGCTCTGATAGAGCCAAAATCACTCCGGAGCTTGCGGTTGAAAACCTCAACCGCAGGCTCCGGCTCGCAATTTCGATGGTCGCGATGGTCACAACCATTGCGGCCATCAAAATGCACGCTCGTATAGCCTGTGGGTGGTGACCCACAGCTATACGAGCGTCCAGGAGGACGCTCCATTTTCATGGAGGCCGGCCCTCATTCAGAGCGTGCGCTCTGCTCAGACCGTACGGCTCTGAATGAGGGCCTTAATTATTAATGCTGTATAATAATACGCATAAGGAGACCAATATGTACATATATGTCCAGGGCAGTGCTAGGTTCTTATGCTGCTCCCCCAGACACCGGACTTTCTCCCATGCCCTGGAATGGTGCCCACATCTGAAATAAAAACATTCAGCTCAGGCAAGACGGCCATACTGCTGCATTTAATGGCTTACTGTGATCTCTGGTCCTGTATATGCTGGAATTATGCAACACAATATACTAATACACTTTGTATGACGCAAAGCTGGATAAGTGCTGATTATGCCCTCTGCATGGACTGGCCACACTCACTCTAAAATCAAGCATTTGGAAAACCCCCTCAAGAAATTCTGCGTTTGCAACTGACACTATAGGACCCATTTAATCAGAATCAACTCACCAGCTAATCTTTAGGAGGAAACTAGAGCATCAAGAGATAACTGCACTAACATGGATAACACTCCTGCCTCAGTCCATATACATTGTGTGTCTTTAACAGCTGGTGCTACAGTATGATCGTCTTTCTTATACCTAATCATCATTAACTAAAGGAAAAAAATATCATCTTCCAAGTAGTAAATAACTGAAGGAAATGTATTATACAGATGTCCTTTGTTCCTATCATATTACTAACACTATATAAAGCATACTGTGGTTTGGGAGCCAAATAACGTGTTTATCGAGTAAATCACTAGACAAAGCACACCTGAAATTCTAATAAAACGACAATTGCCACATTTTAGGGTTAGCGCTGCAGCTTGCACAACATGGTTCTTTTTTCGGGTGCATTTATGGCTGCATTCCGGTGCAAAATGATTCAAAAAGCTGCACCAGCTTCTTCGTGTGATAGTGCAATGTCGTATATGAAAGGTCGTCAGCAAGAGAAATCCTGTATCATCTATTCCCAGTAAGTCTGCCTCTCACTCTACACTACAGAAGGCAGGAGCACTGCTGGAATATTCCATAGATTAGACATTTTCTAATATAGTCTGTTCTAAGAACATATAAGGTAGCATCTCTCTATATCATAGATAAGGACCCGCTCACTAGATGCGTTCACTCGCAGCCTGCGTATGGAAATCCAACGCACGCCCAGCAAGGCAGGCGATCGCACAGCACGGCATTAGCACGCCCACTATGTCTTGGCGCTGCGATCACTTAGTGTATGCAGACGCCCACCAGCCATTCATAAGATGCCCACCTGCGCACGTCATCTCCTGGAAGTGCATGAAAACATTGGGACATCGAGCACCATCGGATGCGATTGCAGCGCTTGAGGTTGACTATACCCTGCCGCAAGCACTGCGATCACTTCAGTATGAAATTCCACCGAGTGACGTCTACTATGACGCTGCCTTTTAATTATGCACGCCTCTGAAACGGCGCTGCAACACTCAGGCACGCCTGCGTTCGCACCTCCACTCCCTAGTTTCTAGTGGTCTGCCCCTGTCACCACCCACAAACAGCCTCTCCTGTCACACATTCTGCTGGGCTGTCTATGCTCAATGAGCGAACGCATTCTGATCTTTCGCAGTGGTGTGCGTACGCGCATTGTGATGCATATGCATGCACAGATCGCAATGATCGGTCAGCTACGAGCGTTCGCATCCTAGCAAGCGGGTCAATCAGCACCTTAATCCAATGCAAAAATATGGGAAAAAGGTTTCACCTTTTGAATTGACACCGGTGAGGCGATTTATTTTTATTACAAATAGATTATGAAAGCACAAGCACATTACTGTATGTAATTTGTATAAAGTTTCCAGAAGAGGCAGTTTAAGAGGTCTGACCAATGTACAGACCTCCCCCCCAACCAACACACACACCCTTCCCTACATACCTTGCGATGGTGCCTGCATCTTTATGGTGATGTATTTGGAAAGATGGCGAATGGCCAGGAGATGGCAAAGGCGGTGTCTATGCTTTCTCTGTGCTGATGTCATCTTTTCAAATACATTGGCAGAAAGTTGATGAAGCCAACACAAGGTAATGGGGTAGCGGGCGCTGCATGGCATAGTGTGTCTATTCAGGTGGAGGGTGTGCATTGTGGGGCCTCCTTGGTCCCATGGCACTCCTTGATTAGTTCCTGCAGTGAGTTTGTTATCACCATTATTGTGGCCTATTCACAATAAAAAGAATGACCTCAGAGTTAACGTAGAGCATTGCCAGCTATCATCTGATAACATGGGAAAAACTACCTAATACGTGTTTTCCATTGTGTTATTATCTTGGTCCTCTTTATTGTTAGTACTTGTTAATGTTGTTACTTGATTATATTTTATATTTCTTATCTTATTAAATGAAAGTAAATAATCTTTGTAAAAGCCAGTTCCAAAAAAATAATTGTAGACAAACTATTGAATACTAAACATTCTTAACTAAATCACAAATTTGCATCCCTAAAAAGCCTTAATTTTTTAATATTGATCAAATGTAGTACAATTAATTTTATTCTTATCTTGAATTTGATTCTCGCTATATATTTTGTTCTTTTGATTTTATAAGTTATTATTGAGAAATACTAAATATTCAAAAATAACATTATAGCCAAGGACAGTTAACATATATATATATATGATGAGGGTTGCAGGACACTAAACTCGACCTATCCAGAAATGGGCATAGTAATCTTAAACATGCCGGGCCTGGCACATGTTGAGGTAGATGTACGCTCCTTACTGCTGAGCTTTTTAGAGTTTGGCCTTATTAGCTAATGCCATCTCAAGACTCTTTATTTATCTCGGGAAAAAAATGGTAAATGTGCGGCCCTAATCTATTTATTTACATTGCAGAAATTTATGTCTAGTCAGCTCATTCTTTTCTGTCTACAGGCAACATTGGCATATAGCTTTTGAAGCTCTCAGATATTCATGCTGATATTATTCCACTTTCCTACATATGGGCAAATATCAAGGTTGATTGCAGGGGCAGTTTAAGAGAGGAGGGGATCCATGTGCAGTCTCTGTCCACGTCATGTTCCCAGTGGTTTCACTACTGCGCATGCACTGGTAACTGGGAACTTAGCGCCTGCACCATGTTCCCAGTGATTTCTACAGTGAGAGTAAAGTGTAATGTATGGGTGCAGAGTGTGCAGTGTGGGCATGCCTGGATCCAGATGCTTGCATGCACAGCATACTCTGCATATATTTAGGGGCGCCAAGTGCTGCCATGGGCCTGGGTACTTAGGAGGGCCATGGTCAAATTCTTGGGAGGCATGGCCACACCGGGGGATATTTGTGCCCCTCAGCAGTGCTGCAATGGGGGACAACTTTCCACTTAGCAGCTGGCCTAAGCCCAGGCCGGGATCCCGCATTGACCCCTCCAACAAGCCCGGGTCTGAGTAATTAGTTCCCGCTCCCCCCCTCTTCGCGTCCCTGCATTTATTATAAATAAGCATATGGTTGACTATAATTTTTATGGTCTCAAGGTTCATATATTACTTCATGGTCCAGTAAAATTGATCCACAGCTATAGTATGTTATGTCAGACGCAAACTATAAAATACAGAATACCTCATTATATTTAAGTAATTGTAGTCACAACAGTTCATTTTGTTATGATTGATTTTTTTTTCATTCTTTGTAGGTCATCCTGTCAATTTCTAAAATATGTATATGAAGAATATACATGAAGAAACCGGAGCCAAACAGGGACATCCTATCACTTCACCAAACCATTATAAAACATGTCTCAGAACCTAGCATAAAAGGAAAAAGATTATTGCATTGAAAAAAATTAATAGAAATTGATAGAAACAGTTTGACTACTACATTATAGTTAATATGAGCCACCTGCACTGTGGGTTTTGATTGGGAAGTTTTTGAAGAACAGCAATATCAACAGTGCGAAGTGTGCCAGTGGTAGTAATGTCCCGTTATGTGTAAGTCAGCAGTAGTAATTCTCAGTAATATACCCAGATGATACTACAGTACAGTATTTGTAAGAGTTTAGAATTATATAAATAACATCAGTTTAAATGTTGATGCCCTGCACATTTTTTAAATGATCATGAAAGATTATTTTAAGAGTGGGCAACCTTACACATTGATGATAAAGTTAGGGGAAAGCTATTACTAAATGATGGGAACAATTATTTGAATTTTAAATGTTCAGCTTAACAAAAAAAAACTTCATTAATTTACATAAATCCGCTAATGCATTCACAACTTTATATTAGAGACCGACTTTACTAATTGTAAAATTAAAAACATGATATAAGTTTTAACATTTCAAAAATGCATCACTTATTTTTACTTCTGATAATGATAAAATAAGTCTTATGTTGTATAACCAACCTTTTAATAGAGTTTTGATTTTATCTGTACTTCAAAAAAATACTGGTTCAAAATATTCTGTTTGAAGGAAACCTCTGTTTAATTAGAATTAATTAAATGGAGGATGGTTATCCACTGGTATTAAGAAAACACCAGTGATACCATATGGCAAACAACATGGGAATTGAGGGATCAATAGAGGTAATGAATAGAATAGTGAATATGCATATCATAAATGACAAACTATGATTCTTGTTTATTTTACTAGATACTTGTGCATGATGAATCTGAAACTCAACCTCAATTGTAGAGCTTATATATGAAATCTTATTTATACACCCCTATTCACTTCACATTTAGGTTGTTCCCAATAGCTAATGTACCCTGGGAACATACTTAGCGACTCGCCAATGCGACGCCCGATGGTGTGGATGAACGATATATCCGGTGGCCGGTACACACTGCATGATCCAGTGAATGACCGCCTGATATATCGTTCACCAGCACCATTGACCTTGCCAACATCGTCAGCTGGGTCGCTCCATTAGCCGCGCATGCAGGCCAGTGGAACGACACAGATAAACGACCCACGGGAGGGTAGTGGTAGTGGGTATACACTAGATGATGTACCCGATATGTCGACCAGACCCGCAGGATCGGATGACATATAGTCTAGTGTGTACCCAGATAAAATACATTGTTGTTGGTTCCTGCATTAGATGTTCTCTGAACAGTGCTAAGTTTATTTGAGCTGTACTTTTTTTAAAAAACTCTGAATAATGTTCAATAGTTGGAACTTCCATTTCCACTTTAACCGCAAGCACAAGCTGAAATGGTTATGGGGTGATAAGAGCCCATATAACCCATCCCCATACCTGTTTATGCAAGGGTTAAAAAAAATCTAGTAAATTAATTATATTTATTCGCAAGTGGGTAATAGCCTAACGGTGGTTAAACACTAAATACAGCACAAGAAATAATAACATATTTCTGACCTTACCTAGTTTATTCATGTAAATACCAGATGCCTCTTATGTCATTCCTGGCACTATCGACAGGTTAAAAACGTCCCCAAGTTGAAAAATACATGAGCGATATTGAACAAACAGCCGTCAGTATTACAAGCTTTCACATTCCAAAATGTTTAATACAGCACAGTTCTGTAATGTCCACTAGGGGATTATTCAAGAAAACAAGATTAGCTACAGATTTACAAATGAACAATTTCTTAGTTTATTATTGTATGGATAATTTTTGACAGCTGTCCGTAATTACCATGGGTAGTACAAGGTTTTTAAAATTTGTCCCAAAACATTTTTCTCTCTGCAGATGTTCAGAAGATATGGGCAGTTATTAGGTTAATATTAACACTGAGTATATCTCATAGAAATCTGATAGCCCAAACTAGTGGCCAGAGGGCTGGGACCTATTCTCTGAACAATTGGATATAAACATTGAAAACACCTCACCCATTTTATATATGCACAATTGCAATACAAAATGATAACTGATGATATAGAATCAAGGAATAGTTTAAAAAAATACTATAAAATTAAATATTACACCACTATCTAGCACACAAAATAACAATGTTAATAAATTAATTGGGTCATTAAATAAGACATTCTAAAATACTATGGGCCAAATGTAATAGGGTGAGAGTTTAGAAAAGTGAGAGTTTCTGACACTTTTTAAACTTTGCTAATGTAATAGAGTCCAAAAACAAAGTAACAGAGTGAACTTGCATGTTTTTTTAGATTTAAAAAACACTCATGATTTAAAATCTCATTCAGATGTTTTCCCATTTTAAAGATAAAACTCAACCAATGTGAGAGTTTACTGCTAAACTCTCACATTTTCTAAACTCTCACATTTGGCCCTATATATTTAAAAAAAATAAAGCAAGCAATAATCAAAATATAACAGCCAATTAATGTTTGTGAAAAGTTTCAGAAAAGAAAAGCTGTTAGATGCTCTCTAAAGCAGACTAATGAATGAAAAAATAATATATTTATAGTAAGATGGGCCTTTCAGCCAGAGCAATACTAAGGTGTATATTTACAAAAGTGAGTTTTTAGAAGTGGAGATGTTGCCCATAGCAACCAATCAGATTCTACTTAACATTTAACTAGCACCTTCTAGAAGATAATAGCTATAATCTGATTGGTTGCTATGGGCAACATCTCCACTTCTAAAAACTCTCACTTTAGTAAATATACCCCAAGTCTCTTAACATACAGTAACTGAGCTTTAATTAACAACAATCAAGAAATTAAAAAGAATAAACTCATAGCCCCTGACTCAGCCCTTCTCAGGATCACTTCTTAAACATTCTGTAATATATGTGCAATGAATCCACTTGGTGTCCTCTCTCTGAACAATACTGTCTCCTGGTGACTCCTCTCATACCTCCTACCTGACACTTCAGGGTCCTCCTCTGCTTAAGGGCCTTTTAATGTCCAGGGAAACTTGTGTGTAGCGCACTTCCCTCCTCCAATCATCTTCCTAGTGTTACTCAAAAAGATGGTGCAATCGAGAGAGCAAAGCCTTTGGCAAAGTACCAATGTCTTTGTTTTTAACGCATGGTACCATCTTTCTGAAGATATCACTGGGAAGATGGCACTGTCTGCACTTTATGGAGAGGGGAGACCCGCTTGCCGGATCATTTGCAACAGGGAGGTAACCTGCTCTGGGTGCAGTGCAAGGCCTCATTGGTCCCAGGAGTCCATGTAATTTGCATACTCTGCACCCATTATAAATAAGACTCTGAGCTGCTGGCTTGCCACATACAGCTGCCTATTTGTGTCTCGGGCAAGTGTGTAACCTTTTGAATCTTGGGCTGGATCACTAGCTTGTTACTATCCCACTTTCCCAGCTCAAGTTCCTCTCTTATGATTATATCAGAGACTCTCATCATCTTCAAAACAATCTTGTCTTATCTCCCATCTGGAGGTCTCATCTTCCATGGTCCTGTGCAGGGGCATATTTATAATGGGTGCAGGGCACATGGGCGGGGCCCATGGGGGGCTCGCACTGCACACCCTGCACCCATATTGTACTTACCTCTCCAGAGTCCCACGTCGGCGTAGGTGTCTGTGCTGTAAAAAACGGCTGGAAAATGGCCGCCATGGCCATTTTCCCATCGTTTGCGCATGCGCAGTACAGGGAAAATGGCCACCGCGGTGATTTTCCCGGTGACCTGCGCATGCACTATAGACTCTCGGCACATTCTAGTGTCCAGAGTCTATTAGTGCGGCGCTGGCAGCGCACCACTCAGTGCGCTGCCGGCCACCTGACGGAGAGGAGGGGGCCCGTGACGTAAACTGCACACGGGCCCCCTCCTATCTAGAAATGCTCCTGGTCCTGTGCCTCTCTTTTGTTTAGACCTTGTGAACTTTACATGTCTGTAATTTATCAAATTAGCCTAATGGTTGGCAAATTAGCCTAATGGTTGACGTAAACTGCACACGGGCCCCCTCCTATCTAAAAATGCCCCTGGTCCTGTGCCTCTCTTTTGTTTAGACCTTGTGAACTTTACATGTCTGTAATTTATCAAATTAGCCAAATGGTTGGCATTATACTGTAACATTCTTCTTTCAATTAAAACTGGTGGATATCTCTTCCCATCTTGGCTGTTATCATATGAGGTCCTGCAAACTCTGCCAGTTGTGCAGGAATGGTGCAAGGTTTCTCTGTGCTAGGCAAAACTTCAGCCTGTCACCTGTTGCTCCTCCAATACCCACTTCCCAGCCTCTCACACACTTGACTTTTGAAAAAGAAAAATAATAACTCTTAAGGTGCGTACACACTAGACGATGTGCTCATGATGCGATATCATAAGCTATGTCACTTGAACTCTCCCTGGCACTCCAGGACACTAAATAGTGCTAAAAAGTGTCCTATCTGAATTAAGATCTATCATGCACAAAATCTATCTATTGCACAAAGCGTGTATGAGATGGGCAAATCTTGCCTGCAGTAGGCAAGATCTGAAGATGCAATGTACGACCAGCAGGTGCGCATATCGGCATCGGGATCGTGAGTGGACACTCACTATTTGGGCATGTTTTACACGATTTGTCATTCTGATACGTCGAAATCGGGCGAATCGTGTAAAATATTGTCTAGTCTGTACGCACCTTTACACATTCCTGAATGCCTTGCAAAGACCTTCTAACCAACATGAGGTTAGGCTGGGGAGTGTCAACCCTCCTCACTTTAGTGACAGCATTCTCTGGACAAAGGGCAATACAACCTAATTAGCATCTACACAAGCCAGTGAGCCAGTAGCAGGGCCGCAGAGAGCGGGTACTGTTTACCCGGGCCCGGGCTTCCTGAGGGGCCCGGCGGGGGTCCAGGTCTGGCACCGCCCCCCACCCTCCCTTCTCTCTCCCACACAGCAGCCCAGCACAGAGCATGTGCTGAGCTGCCGTGGGAGACTGATTTTGGCTGCTGAGCTGCAGCCACAACAGTCTCCTGTGCCTGTGGGGGGGGAGCGATCACACTGATTGCGCCCCCACCCCTGGCTTTGCGCCGGGCTGAGGGGCTCACAGCGCCCCCCTCCCCGGCACGCAGCGGCGCTGCAAAGGTGTTTATTTAAATTTTTTTGTTCAAGGGGGCGTGACCACACCTCCAGCGATTAGGCCACGCCCCCTCTGTATCTGGGCCCGGCAGAGCTCTCTATGGCCCTGGCCAGCAGAAGGGGGCTGTGTGACAGCCCAGGTAAGTTAAAATACTCTGTTGAATTCTGAAACTTTGTACAATTCTTGGAAGCCAATCTGAAATTGGGAATTGCTCCATCTTCTTCTAAATCCAGTGGCCGAAACTTGCTGAAGACACAGCTGTTTTGAAAAGTACTTTTTAGTAAATTTACCCCTGTGTCTCTTTGGTATTTGCTGCACTTATATAATAGCAAAACATGGTCTGCCCCAAATCCCCACTGACATACAGTATCGGATGAAATTATTTGCTGTGTGTGGAGATTCCATAACTGCAATGTCTGGATTTGTTCTCTCTGTAGCAGTTATCTCTCATCCACAGGCATTTGTAATGCAAATCATTTCTAGTTTATTTCATTCCAGCTTCCTCATTTAGATTTCCACTACACCGAACAGCTGCCTGTAAATATGTGGAACAGTTTTGTATATGCTTGTTTATTACTAATGCTATTCCTATAATAGGCTCAGTCTTGTGCTGTATGTATCATATACCAGGGACGCGCAATCACTGTAGGCAGTGGAGGCAGAGCCTCCCCTGTCATACTCCCTCCCCTATCATACTCAGTGTCATGCTCCAGAGTTTTTATATAAAAACTGTGTTTTTATAAATGTGTGACTCCCCAGCCATTGACCTAACTGCACGTCACTGTCATATACACTATCACACCCAACGGCATCCTACCCCACAGTTTTCTTTGACCCTCATCTGAGTCTGTTTCATTATACATAGCTGCAGTGACTCATTTTGGAGACTCTCTCCAACTGGCAATTCTATGCAGAACCATCTGCCAATGCGGAATCCTTTGTCAAACAAACAATCTCCTTTGACAGTTCCTTAGGAACAATAAACTCACACTGTTTCTTTGGAGCCAATATCTTGTTCTGTAGAATAGCTTTCACTTCAATGATAAGCTTGTTAGGCTCACTCTCCAGATCCTGGTTGACTTTTCTAAATTCTTAAGTTTGTGCTTGGGGTTTTAGCTGCTAGATTTAAACCAGCAATAATTTAAAATTAGGTTGGTTTTGTTAAATTGACGGAATTGTGCCAGTTCCTTCAACTCGCAGTCTATTACATATGGGCCAATTTCTGTATTGTATCAATTTGAATATTAAATGTTTTGCACTTTTAAATAGAGTACTCCTATACACTAAATAATCTCTAAGCTAAATGTTCTCCTCACAGAAACTTACAGTAAAACAATGTACCATAATATCGCCAAAACATACTGTATGGTAAAGGAATTTCACTTTACATCTTGTTTCTTCAGAATTGTAGCCTATCAGTAAACAATTCATATGTAGGGTAGAACAATCATAGGTTTGTTTCTGAAGCTGATGAATTCCAGACAACGGATAAAGATATGCTTTAAGAATCTACACATATTGTGTGTAACTGAAACAAAATATGTTCCCTTCCTTTAAACTAGGAAGATCTGCAGCTGGTTATAATGAAACATACACCATTTCATATTACTCTACACACTATAATAATAACTATGTTTAATGTGAACCCCTTATCTGCACACAGAAGATGCCTCTATTTTGGGCTGAATTAATATAAACAAGACGAGACACAGCCAAGCAGCTGACATGAAGTAACTGTATATAGGCTTTTAAATATACGAAAATCAGGATACCTGTAAAAAATGATGTCATATACAGTTTCTCTTGAATCTGATTATAGAGTCTTGGAATAGGACAAGACGACAGTCACAATAGAAATCAGCAAGAAAATTACACCATATCGGCCTGGTGACGATTTTTCCTTTGGCTCCTGAAATTAAAAGTTGCTTCAGTGAGATGACCTACTCCACAATTGTCTAAACACAGGATTACTCCAGGCCGATCTCATAAGGTGGATGAATCCCCAATCTCCCCTGCTCCATCCCTCTCTCCACTCTGTCTGGCCTTGCCCCCTCTGTTCTGACACACATTTCCCCCTGCTGCTCCGTCCCGCCTGCCCCCACAGATTAATCTAGGTGGTATTTGCCTAGACTTTGTAGTATTCTAGTTACATATTATATTAAGATCACAAAGAATACAGTGTGGTGGAGGCACAAGGCATAGGGAGGAGGAGAAGGTGCAGTGGGATGTGCATGGATGGGGATGACATAGGGCATCGATCCCTAAGATTAGGAGAACAAGTCTTGTTTATATTGAGCCTGGAATTAGGGTGTTGTGGAAAGTGTGACATAGATAACAAATTGTGTTGAACTCCTTTTTCGTGTTGCTCTGTAGGCTTGTGATATATTCCATATTTTATAAGAATTTAAACAAAAATGGTTAGTAACTTCTAGAGTGATGGTTGTGGGGGTTACTTTTCTTCCAGTTGCTTGTTATCTAAAGTTTAGCTGTACAGCACATGTGGATAATTAGTTTGTCCGGATGTTCATAAATGTGGGGTATTGGTGTGCAAAGTAGGAAATTGGGGGTCAGTCCTGTGACATTGGTGAACAGCAAGGCGATATCAAGCCAGAAAGATGGCAGGACCACATATATGAAGGAAGTTACCCTGTTGCCCACAATGATAATGGTTCCAGAAACGGTTTAAAGACTGAGAATGTCTTTATATATATGTCACGCATGCGCCTGTAGGTCACGTATGCCAGGGCCGCAACTAGGGGGGGGCTAGAGGTGCACGTGCACCGGGTACCGGATTGCAGAGGGTGAAAAAAGCTGTCTCGAGGTGGCTTGGGGGCTGCAGATTCAGAAATCGGCCATCCAAAAATGGTCGCCGCCAAAGAGGAAACAAATGCTAGGTACTTACTGGCCCTCTAGGGTTTGTCCACTCCTTGGTGGTGGCCATTTTTGGATGTCCGTTTTCAGCAGATTCCATGTGGACTAGCAGTCCGCATGGACTCTGCTGAAAATAGCCATCCAAAAATGGCCACCGCCTAGGAAGAGACAGATGCTAGAGGTCCTACTGGACCTCTAGTGTCTGTTAGGCCAATGCAATGCCCCCTGGCAATGAGCATGAAACCCTCCTGGCAACGAGCATAAACCCCATGGCAATGAGCATAAACCCCATGGCAACGAGCATGTAACCCCTGGCAACGAGCATGTAACCCCTGGCAATGAGCATGAAACCCCATGGCAACAAGCATGAAACCCCCTGGCAACAAGCATGAAACCCCATGGCAACGAGCATGTAACCCCATTGCAACGAGCATGTAACCCCTGACAACGAGCATGTAATTGTAAAGTAATTAGAAGCCTTACTGTGGGGTATAAAATGGTGTCGGGCAAATATGTAAGTGGCACTTTGGTAATAGGCATTACAGTGTGTGGCATAATTTGTAATGGGCTTTATGGTGTGTGGAATAATGTAAGTCACTATATCAGGGACATCTGAGTAGCGCACTGCCTTATGGAGGAGCAAGGACAAACTCCAGGTACAGGAAGGGAGGGGGCGCAAAATTGCTGCCTTGCACCGGGTGACAGATATCCTAGTTTCGTCCCTGCGTATGCGCACTACTAGCACCACTGCTCTTTTGGAGCAGTGAAGCTGTTCGCCGGACAGCTGATTTTCGGATCAGCTATCACCGTGGCGGACCAATGCTGAATTGCTCCGGATTTCGCGGCAAGTTAAAATGTTATCAGGGTCCGATAATTAACATCATGAATAGACCCCATATTGTTTCTGACTTGCATTTCCCCATACTTCTCTTTAAGGCCCTAAATTAATATTTTTGTTCCCACCTATATTGTTCCATTGTCTATCCTTTATGAACTCAGAATTCTAAGACACCACTTTGCCACTACTTCATATCCTTAATGTATCTTTTAAAACCCTGTTTCCAGTCCTGTTACATTTAACATTACTATTTCCTTCCATATTTAATTAAACCTTTGTTTCCCTTGGTCCTCATGTCATCCTCATTCTCTTTGAGGACCTGGGAACACTTCATTGAGTACGGTATTTGGAATCAGTGGCGCCTTGTATATTGTTTCGAGTTTTATACCAGATCATTCTGGTCTTCTGTATGCCACATTGCTTCCATATCCATTTCACCAGTTGGGATCTCATTTCCACTAACAATAAGGCAGTAACACAATACATTAAAAGGGGTAGGTCAATTATTTTGTTCATTTATTCAACACAAAATCATTTGGTGAAAAGCAACTTTCTAATTTCAGTTACTGCATAATGTGGCTGAGTCTGGAAGAATAGTAGAAGATATACGGTGTAAGGACGTAAGGGAATGTGCTTTGCATAGCAGTCAGCTTTTGTTTCTCATTTGTGAAGGTTTTCATCTTTGTGTTTAACCCCAGTGTGACCCTAAGCACAATGGAAAAGTTATGTTATTACCATTATTGGATTTCTGATGCCGTCATTGTGGTAAATTCCATTCAAAAGCAGGAGATTATCAGTGTACATATCACCTATACATAAGAGGCAGCCACTTTGTAAGCAGATATTCTTAAGAATGCCACCTATTAACTTATCAGACACCAATAACATCCCTGATGTATGAGATACCCATAAATTTCTCGTTCCAGAGAATGGATTGGCTAAATATTGTCAGTTCAAGCAGTGGCGGGCTGGGCCGGGGGGCAGAGTGCCATGTGCCCCCCGGGCCGCAGCGCCAGTCTGTGTCTCTGTGACACAGGCTGCACCGCGCGTGTAGCGCCGTTGCGCCCACTGCAGGAGCCGCTCCATCTTCCGGCTCCTGCAGTAGGTAATGGGAGAGATGTCATGACGTCTCTCCTATAATACAGAGCGGCCTGGCCCGGGAGGACGAACGGAGGATGGCGGCGGCGGGAGCGAGGATTCAAGTAAATGTTTTTTTTTTATTTTTTTATTATATGTGGCATTCCAAGGGGGAGAGCACTACTAGGGGTCACTAAAAGGGGTAGAGCACTACTGGGGGCACTATAAGGGGGAAAGCACTACTAGGGGCACTACAAGGGGAGAGCATTACTGGGGGCACTACAAGGGGGCGAGCACTACAAGGGGGATTACTACTGGGGGCACTACAAGGGGGGGACTACTACTGGGGTCAATACAAGGGGGGATTACTACTGGGGGCAGGGCTACTACTGGGGGCACTACAAGGGGGGACTACTACTGGGCAGGGGCGTATCTTCCTATTGGCCAGGATGGCACTTGCCAGGGGCACCAGCTGGTTGGGGGCGCCACTCGGCAGTACCACCCATGGCCAGTTCTGTTTGCAGGACCGTAACTAGGGGTGGGCACCATCGCCGCCCCACGGTCGGAACCCACCGTTCTCACCCCCCGCTGCTGCAAACTATATTGCTGGCCCCCTGTTGCAATGTTATGCTAGCGGTGTGCCCGGTTCTCACCACTTATCTCCCGGCTCCTTTGTAGCAAGGGGACAGCCATCCAGCAATGCAGCAAGCAGCACAGCCCCTCGGGATATGTAGTTGCTGAGGCTGTCATGCTTCATAGTGCAGTGCTCCCATCAGACTACAATTCCCAGAATGCAGTGCACCACAAGCTCCTGGGCACCCAGAGTGAGGGAAGTAGTGGTGCCGGTGACAGTCCCTCCCCCCCAGCAGTCTGTCTTGCAAAGAGTGCATTGCCCCGCCATAGCTAGTGTGTTGCCCAGGGATGGGACATTCTCGAGCAGATACATCTAATTTTCATTGGATCCCTCCACTCCCGATTATCTCAGCTCCCTGCTGCTGCCTTCATCCTGGTAAGGGGCTAACCTGTATATACATACAGGGGCGCCGAGAGGGGGGGGGAGCGGGTACAGATTACCCAGGCCCGGGCTTCCTGAGGGGCCCGGCGCCGCTCCCCCTCCCTCACAGCAGCCCAGCACACAGCATGTGCTGAGCCACAGTTGGAGAGTGCTCGTGGCTGCTGAGGGGGATCAGAGCGCCCCCCCCCCCCCCTTCGCGGCGCTGCAAATCTTTTTTTTTTTCTTGTTCTCGCCAAGGGGGCGTGGCCACGCCTCCCACGATTAGGCCACGCCCCCTATTACCGGTGCCCGCCACGGCTCTTGGCGGGCCTGTATATATACAGTATATGGTGTGTGCAATAAATATGTAGTATGTATATACAAATATGGGGGACAGGCTGTATATGGCAGTGCAAGGGAGATGAAGGTTGTATATGGGGGATACAGGGGGACAGTAATTCTTGTAGATGGGGGTGTGGATGGAGGAGTGATATCAGTGTCTCCTGTGCTAGGTTGTATTTGGGGGTACGGAGAGAGATGCAGGCTATAGAGAGTGGTACATGGGGAATGCAGGCTATAGAGGGTGGTACAGGGGAGATGCAGGCTGTATAGAGGGATTAGTGCGAGGGAGAGCCTGGGGAAGCACAGCATCTCCGTGAGCATTTTCTGGTGCGCATCTATGGAATGTGACTAATGTCCCTTTTTAAAAAAAAAATGGGTAGGGGAAAGTGCTGATACTCTTTCTGGCACAGGGCACCAAAATGTCTAGTTATGGCTCTTTGTTAAAAGTCTGTGCTGCTGCTGATCTCTGAGTCAGAGACATCAGCGCCGGATCACGAGGGAGGGGATGGGGGGAGATAATCGCTGCCTGTACAGCCACCACGTTGTCTGTTTACTAACTGCCAACAGGGAGGGGCGCCAGTCCATTACTTTGACAGGGGCGCTTGGAGCCCTAGATACACCCCTGCTACTGGGGGCACTACAAGGGGGAGACCACTACTGGGGGCACTACAAGGGGGAGACCCCTACTGGGGACACTACAAGGGGCAACACTACTGGGGGGCACTACAAGGGGGGATTACTACGGGGGGCACTACAAAGGGAGGGACAAGGGGGGGACTACAAGGGGGGCACTACAAGGGGGGCTACTACTGGGGGCACTACAAGGGGCGGGACTACTACTGGGGGCACTACAAGGGGCGGGACTACTACTGGGGGCACTACAAGGTGGAGACCACTACTGGGAGCACTACAAGGGGGGACTACTACTGGTGACACTGCATAGGGGGTACCACTACTGGGGGCACTATATAAGGGGCTTACTACTGGGGGCACAAGGGGCACTGCACAGGGGGAACCACTACTGGGGGCACTATATAACAGGCTTACTACTGGGGGCACTGTATAATGGGCACTGCATAGGAGGATCACTACTGGGGGTACTACTGGAGGCCTGCATAAGGGGTCCTCTCCTGCGGCAGGGGGGGCACTGTATAAGGGGCACCACTAAAGGGGGCTTGCCCCTAATCTTTATTTTTACTTTACATTAATTCCGTATGGACCCGCCTCCTCCATGGAACACTTGAGGGGGGGCGCCATAGCACGCACGTGATCCGGGCACCCTGGCTACACGCTACTCCTCTGCCAGGGCCGCCTGCATGCATTTGTCCCCTAGGCTAAAAGTTGCCAGCCCCTGGGTACAAGTGACTGAGGTGTGAGAGCGTTGCCGCACAGCCCCTACATCCAGTTACTAAGATGCCTGGAACGGCACCCTGCATCGCTGCTGCAGTTCCACAGGGAGCGTTCCAAGCATGCACTCTGCAGCCTCTACAGCTGCCCGAAGCCTCCTCAGTGCTGTACTTCCTGGTGCTAGTCTCTTTAGTGCTGTAATTCCTGGTGCAAGAAGCTCTGCAGCAGCAAGCAGTCTCCCTTTGCAGCCCAGCACACAGCAGCATGTGCTGGGCTGCTGAACTGACAGGGAAGAGGGAGGGGGGGCGGCGTCGGACCTGGGCCCCCACCTGGCCCCTAGCAAGCTCGGGCCCAGGTAATTAGCGCCCCCTCTCGGCGCCCCTGGCGGGGTACACACTTTAACGACGATTGGTCAGCAGACAGATCTGCCGTCAGAGCAGCCGATTTGTAGGCTATACACACCAATCAGCCTCTCGATGTGTCTGGGCATTTAAATTTCCCCACCCAGTTGAGATGTCAGTGTTGACAGTACCTGCAGCAACTGTCCGGTCTGTCAGCAGGTCGCCTGTACACACAACCAGAAAAGGCATGGCTGTGCTGCAGGGCCGACCTGATATGTCTGTGTACACTTAAAACAGGAAAAAAGAAAAAGAAGACTCTTGTTTGGAGGCACTACTTGTGTAATCTAGACGTTGATCAAACTTAACATTCAGAATTCTTAAAATAAGATTGGACAAACATTAAACACATGTTGCCTAAAAGGGGGAATCTTATCAGGATCCTCCTAGGTGCAATTCAATGCCCTGCTGCGATAATACAATATTTCAGGTAGCAGATTGTTATAAATAACAATAACCCGGCAATGATTCAATATTGCCACAATTGCACACACCCAATATCTTGTGCTCATGCCAGAGCCAGTTCATACAATGGTATATATGTTATTAAACAGAATCAATTATTTAACATAGTAAGCAAATTGTGACATAGGAAGGATAATTATCATAGTGTCACATGCTTGGTTCACAGTTGCACACAAAAAATATATCACATTCTTGCGACAAATTCAGCTTGTCAATAATTCTTATGTTGAAAAACAATAGTATTAACAATCACTCAGTTACAATTATCTGGGATATCATAAATACATCTTTCTCCTCTGTAAGACATGTATATCAATGTTCATCAGACCAAACATGCCTACTCTCCCGATTTGGCCGGGAGCCTCCCAAAAATCGGGGGCTGGTCAAGACCATCGCGACCATCAACCTGCACGCTCGTATAGGCTGTGGGTGGTGACCCACAGCTATACGAGCGTCCAGGAGGACGCTCCATAATTATGGAGGTGGACCCTGATTCAGAGCGAGCGCTCTGTTCAGAGCGTCTGGCTCTGAATCAGGGCCAATATATGCCTATGAACCTGTCCAATTGGTGCCGGGAATGGGGCTGCTATGGGGCCTTGGTTGCCTCTGAGTGTTGCTGCAGGGCATCTGCTGTCACTGGCCCAGCTGTCTCTGCCTCCATCTCTCCTCACTAACAGGTCTATTTACTAAAATGGCGCTTTTTGCTGAGACAAAGCCCCTCCTGCTTCGCCTGTTACCGCTGCGAATCAGGAGGCGGCTACCGCAATAGTTACTATTGTAGCTCCTGCTGAAGAGGGTGATCATAAAGTCACCCTCTCTCTGCGGTGAGAGCTAAGGCACACAGCGCATTCAGAAGGGTTACCGTCCGCGCATGTGCGAAGAGAGATAAGAAGCCCGATCAGCTGGGAGCCGCCTGCACTGCACGGAGGAGTCACACAGTGACCCCCTGACCAGCTTCAACAGAGGTTTTTTTTTTAAACAGCAGAATAACTTTATTTATAATGAACAAAATAAACAACAGCTTAGAACCAACCTTGGCTCTGCAGTCTGCTCTGCAGAGAGGGCAGATAACAGCAGCTCTCAGAGGCAAAGCCGTCACTGGAGGTAATAGCTAGCAGTGACTCATACCACATTTTAGTAACAGCTGTGGGACATATCGCCATCATAGCAGCCTATGGCAGTGCGATATGCATGTCAGAACTTAGCGCAGGCAGAGAAAAAGAAGTGAAAATCGTTTAGTACATGTTGAGAAACGATATGTACAAGGATTTTCACTGTCTTTTTTGTTTATTATCTTTCTCTCCTTTTAGTAAATAGACCCCTAAATGATTTATTAGTGAATCAGTCTTCTTATATACTATGTTATAGCATAAACATTTAGGATTAGGGAGACTCTACATATACATATTTTTTTTTTATAAATATGGTTTTTCATTTATAATGCCTACTATATGCTAATCACCAATCATTTAATCCTGTATGTCAGCTAAGTAGGCAGATAGTGCAAATTTTAGATAATTTACAATCAAATGGATATACTGCTAAATAATTTACATGGGGGGCCCCTTTGGAAATTTTGCTATGGGGCCCCCATAGGTGTTGCTATGTCCCTGATCCCAGTGATCATCATACATTACAGAGAGCATCTCAGTCACTGCCACAAGTTTAGATACCAGCTTGGTTACCACCATAAAGTACAGATATCATTCCAGGGTCTGGCCCTCATTGCATTGAGCATCCTAGTGACATTACAGCACAAACAGCATCCTAGTTACCACCATACAGCAGTGGCTGATTCCCAATGATCACCATACAGCACTGATAGAATCCCAGTGACTGCCATAATGTACAGAAAGCATTCCATCGAATGTCATACAGTACATTGAGCATCAAGGTGATGCCATACAGTACATCATAATGTACATAGCACCCCAGACTTGAAGCTTGATCACTTCTGGATGACAAGCTCAAGGAACAGCACTCTGGCCATAGCCCGTGTCCAGCAGACTATGGGCCTAATTCAGTAGCGATCACAACTGCGGTTACGCACGCAATCGGCCGATTGTTGCGTACTGCGTATGCATTGCAGTACACGTGTGCGCGAACACCCCACTGCAATTGGGACAGCGTTTGCAGTGACTACGCAGACCCATTGCAGAGTGATTGATTGGAAGTACTCTTTGGGGGTGGTGACATGGGGTTGGTAGGAGAAATGCAGGTGTGCCAATGCGTTTGAACGCTGTTACAGGGGTGTGCATTACTTAGCCACTGCGATGCCATATGCAGCTTGGGCTTTTACTGTATATGACGAGGTTAGCAATTCCTGAGTGTGCAAATGTGCGTGAGGCTGCGATTGTACTCGGCCTCCGGCGTGCGCATGCACGAGATTTGTACTGCGACGGCAGCTCCATCGCAACAGGTCTCGCTTCAAGATGGGGCGGCTGTCGATGTTGATTGACAGCTCGCCCCGTTTTGTAGGCGTGAGGGGGGAGTGGCTGCACAAACGCAGGCTTTCCCTTAGGAACACCTGGCATTTGTGGGTGGCCCTACTGACATCACTCGTGATGTCAGTAGTGGACTTCCTGCTCTATTTGAGCAGGAAGTCCACTCGGGCTTGAGAGAGCTGAGACCCTACCACAGGGTCTCATCGCAAGCCCGATGGTCGCGATTATCGCGACCATCGCCAGGCCGCTTGTAAAAGCTGTGGGTGGTCACCAACAGCTTAGCGAGCGGCCTGGAGGCCGAAAAGAAATAAAAATTCCGCCCTGATTCAGAGCGAGCGCTCGCAAACAGCCTCTGAATCAGGCCCTTGGACCCTTGTTGCCCAATTCCTGTTACATGTTGGACAAAACAAATTACATACATCTACCAGTGAAGCCTATGACCAATCTACTCTGCTGTTTAGGTGTGCATAGTTATTCTAGTCTACATCAGTATTTTAAGTAATTTTTTCCTATATATTAGTAAAGTTAGCCAGTATTTTGATTTAAGCTATTATATAGAGATGGGTTTTTCCATAACTTGCCACTAGTTAAAGTTAGTATTCTGCAGACTAGAGTACGAGAATGCCAAATGAAGTATCCCTGAGTTAGTTTAATCACAATTGTAGTTTGATTGCTGGCACTAAATAGTATGGATCTTCATATGTGCACTGTATGTTTGGATGATTATGTAATATTTCCCTCACCCCATTATGAGAGAGGAGGAGTCAAATAAATGTTAAGGAGGGGAGGTCTTGTTGTTGGCTGGGACCCACTCTGCTAATCCCCAGAGGCAGGGCCGTAGAGAGACTGGCCGGGCTCAGGTAAAGGAGGGGCGTGGCCTAATCACAGGAGGCGTGGCCATGTCCCCTTGAAAAAAAAAAATATTGCGCCAGGGAAGGGGGCATTGTAAGCCCCCCAGCCCGGCGCTAAGCAGGGGGGGGCGCGATTAGTGTGATCGCTCCCCCCCCCACGGCCATAGGAGACTGCTCCGGCTCCTGCAGCAGCCGCGAGCAGTCTCACACAGCAGCCCAGCACTAGCTGTGTGCTGAGCTGCTGTGAGGGGGGAGGGGGGCGGCGGGTAATCTGTACCCCCCCCCTTCTCGGCGCCCATGCCCAGAGGTGAATCCTCTAGCTGGTTGGTAACCAGATAGACAGAACTTTCCTCTCTGTGAGGGAGTTTCCCAACTGCTGGACTTGGGGCTTTTGTTCTCCTCCTGTCAGCAGGGCTAGATTAATAATGTGGTGGATGGAGCAACAGCTGCTGACCTCCATGCAAAAAATGCATCAAATAGTCGGCCATAAATCTTAACTATTAAAATGGTACAGCTATTTCTATTTTTTTTTTTCACAAAATTCTGCAACTTTTCTATTTTTATGTATTCAGACAATGGTGCTGAGAGTGTAGGGGGTGGCCACACCCACATAGCACTGGTCACAGATTTTCCCCTTCTCAATAAAGGCCATTGAACATTTACAGCCCCAGGCCCATGTAGCCCTTAATGCAGCCATGCCTGTCAGCCATGGTTAGGAAAAGCAAGGCTGTTTTGGCAGTTTATTCTTCAAAGGGGGCTGGGCGAGTGGTGGAACTTCAGCCGAGGTGAGAGGTTCCCCGGAAAAGTAGGCAAATATCGCAGCCGCCGACACTCCCCTGAAGGGGCAGATTTGGAATTTATGAAAAAAATCCTGAAAGTGGCCCCAAGTACGCGCCTTCGACGCGCACCTGAAAAAGTAGGTGTGGCCTTGCACTAGGGGTGTGGCCTCATGTGCAATGCTACGTCCGCAAGCTACTCCCCTCGTTTTCATCATGCTGGGGGCCTGCCCACCGCTCCGGAAGCTGATGGATATGCCCCCAGCTCCTCTTTCCAGTGAATAAACACAGCGAGAATGTGAATAAGTATTTTCTTACCTATATGATTTCTCTGCAATAAGGAACCTCTGAAGAAATTGATCCTGCCTGGACAGGCTGTGTCTTGGCAGTTAATGCAGGAGATCACATGGTCCAGAAGCCGCCTGTTAGCGCAGGAAAATGCCAATGTCATCAACATGCAACAGAGGTTCCCGCCAGTACCACCCCCCTGTATCTCAACACCACCATCCTCCTGTGACTCTCCATACCACACACCTGGGTCTCCCAAAAAACATCCCACTATCCTGCTCAAGCTCCTCTTTGCCCCCAATGCCATCTCCTTTTTGCCCAGCACCATCTTCTCTGTGCCTCCAGTGTCAACCCTCTCCCCACATCACAACATCCTCCCACAGCATAGCAAAACCCTCTCCCATCACAGCACTCCTCACAGCCCCCTTCAGCACAGCCCTTCACACCACAGTCCCCTCATCACAGTCCCCCTCATAGCACAGGCCTCCACAGATCAGCCCCCTCATCACAGCCCTTCACACCACAGCCCTCCTCAACACAGTCGCCCACATGACAGCCCCCTTCATAGCACTGCTCCTCACAACTCAGCCCGTCATAACACAGCCTTCCTCACCAAAGCCCCCCTCATCACAGTTGCCCTCATAGTACAGTCCTCCACAGCTCAGCGCCCTCATCACAGCCCTTCACACCAGTCCTCCTCAGCACAGCACCTCACAGCAAAATCGCCTGCATAGCACAGACCCCCTCACAGCACAGTCCTCCTAATATGACAGCCCCCTCAGAGCACAACCCCTCACAGCATAGTCCCAAGCAGGCCCTTAGCACAATATAACCCCGCTCCACAGACAGATCATCTCTCCCTAGTTCGGCAGAACCCCCCTCCCACCACAGACAGATCATATCTATTCTCCAAGTACAGAATACCCCCCCTCCCCCTCAGGTCATCATTAATCATTCCTCCCCAGGGCCCCCACCAAGACATCCCTCTCTCCAGAATCCATCTCCCAGCTCCATTGCCCTCATCTCATCATGAATTTGACATTTAATTTTAAATAATTTTAAATAAACACCCAGCCCTGACTGCTGATGGCTAGCCTACGACTGCTACCACAAGGCACTGACAGACTGCTGCAGCCAGCCAATTGTCTCCTCTCCCTTCTGGTCCCTCCCCAGGTTAAGTTAACTTAAGAGCATTCCGGCTATGACATTAAACTTAAACTTGACACTTCACAGTCTGGGGAGAGGAGAGATAGGAGAGGAGACAATCGGGTTTACAGACTGCCCTGAGTGGCACCCGGCCCCGCAGCCACGCCAACCACCGCTGTCAGTCACCCGCGGACCCGCACCACATCCTCACCCCTCGATGATGCCGACGGCATGCTGGGTGGGTGTGGCATTAATAGGCTGGCATCTCTTCTCGCGAGAGAGGCTCAGCCGCGGCCAGGCACTAACAGGCAGCCGAGCTGCCTGTGTAAAACACAGATTGTACCGGGGCCGGGTAACGCGAGTTGGGGGACGGGGCCTCAATTGAAAAGTGGTCCCACAACCAATCGGCCCACCGGGATTCTTCCCACAGAAAGTAATGGCCAATCCTCCCCTGCAACCCTCCTGCATCACCCCGCCCCCCCCCCCATCCTGCAGCAGGGCTGACTAGTGATGCGTCATCACAGCCCCGCCCCCCTGCTTTGCAATGCCATGTCCTCAGGAGTGAGTGTAGAGGGGCCTAACCCCAGTGTAGTTATCCCCTCAGCAGTGATCGTTCAGGGTGCTAACCACACAGTGTAGATACCCCCTATCAGATAGTGTCCAGTGTGCTAGACCAGCAGTTAGTGCCTAAGGGGTTGGCCCCAGTGTAGGTACACCCTCAGCAGTGAGTACCCATGGAGCTGCCTCCAGCTGCACTAACAACAAGAGTCGCAACTTGTGCACACGTGTTTGCAGACACTATAGGAGTTGGATTACCAGGAGTAGAAGGTACCCAGCTCCAGAGGTGCCTCAAAGTTTGACCAAGTTCTGTAAGGGCAGAGATGGGAACACATACACCGCCAGCTCATACCCTACCATACTTCCGGTCTATCTGCCTATATACCCTGGTGTACTTCCAGGGGACTGTAATACAATGCAATGAAAGATGCTGCAACTGCTACAGACAACCAAGTGGATAAACACCCTGCAGCACCCCAGATAGCAGGATCCCAGGTGCATGTACACCCCGGAATTCTACAGAGACACTCACCCAACAGCAGGAAATGCTTGGTGTCCACTGCTGGCTAACTCATGCCCTGTGATGAATGAGAAGATGGTCTCCTGGGGTCCACAGGCGGGAGAGGGGAAGCGATGGGTGACCTCTGCTCAGGGGCGGTCTGGGCCGGGGGGCAGGGTGCCATGTGCCCCCTGGGCCGCAGCGCCATGTACTGTCCCGGGCCGCCTCCTCTGCAGTAATGGCCAAAGCTGTCCGCCAATCACCAATCAGAATGAGCTGAAAGAGCAGTGAGCAGCACAGAGGCCGCACAAGTTCAGGAACACCCAGTGTCTAGTGACAGCGGCTGACGGCTGTGGACTTGCGGCTAAGAGGACAGATGAGCCGGCAGGCAGGTGAGGAGTGGCACTGGCCAGCGAAGGGTAAATGACTGAGGAGCCGGCAGCCATGTAAGTAGCTGGGATGAGTACAGGGTTAGAGAGGAGTCAGCAGTTGTGGAGCAATGGGAGGGGGGGGAGGCTGTCACTGGGGAGAAATGTTGGAGAGGATACAGCCTCCCCGTATAAAGCTGCTGCAGTACCCGGATTTAGAAGAGATAGGGGCCTATTCATCAACACTAAAATAACGTTTTTAAGGACATTTTCCTTAAATAACGTTATTTTGGTATTCATGAACAGACTTAACACAGGAGATATCACAGATATCTCCTTGCTAAGTTCCCCTGCGTTAATTTCCACACTCCCCATACATTAGTATGGGGATGTGGAAATTATGGTATTCATCAAATTCCGAAAATTATCAATTTTCGGAATTTGATGCAGTTACTATTCGCCACTGTGAGGTGGCAAATAGCAGAATCCACTTACCTGTATCGGCATGTGCAGGTCCCCCGACGAGTCCCTCCGGCGCTCTGCTCCGTCCTCAGGCTCCGGAGGCTGGTCTGTCATGTGTGCTCCCCAGCAGAGCACAAGAAAGTTTAGAAAAAGAAAAAAAAAATTGTTTTTTTTCTAATCTGTCATGTGGTCTGCTGGGAAACCACATGACAGACCAGCAGGACGGAGCCGGAGGCTGCTGCGCGGACATGTAAGTCGGGGTGGGGGAAGGTGAGCGGAGGGGGGAGGGGGGTGGGTCGGGGGGGGTACAAAACTTACCGCATCTGTAGGCAGTGTTGCGCATGCGCTGGTTTTACAGATGTAACAGCGCATGCGCAGCACTGTTTCCAGACGCGATAAGGTAGTGTAGAGAGGGAAAAGTATCTATTTCCCGAAAAGCTGTCATCGCAAAAATGACAGCTTTTCGGAATAGATACTTATGGAGAGGTGGAATGATGAATTCCACCTATAATTAGCTAGAACTCCATGAGAGTTCTAAAGCTAATTATCTCCATTGAATTTTTACGTTTAATGAATAGGCCCCACAGTCAGCACTAATTACATAGTCTTAGATCTCTCCCTGTCTGCAAGAGTCGACCTCATGCTGAGACTAAGGGACAGTCTACAAACTACTTGCCACTTTAGAAGTGTATTCAAACACTGTTGAATCCATTTATATAGTGGACAGTAGTTTGCAGACTATCCCAGCATCGAGTAGCCTTCACAGACAGTGAGAATGCAGCAGTCATTTGGCAGCCAATAGGTTAAACCTGCAAGCTCCTACCAAGCAGAGACCAGCGCCGTGGATGCAGTACTTGTCTGGGACTCTGCAGCTAAGACACAAGAACAGCCCCCTCGGATACCAGTGCTGAGTATATGCAGTCACATTGCCTTGTCTTGTAACCCTGTTCCTTGCAATGCAGAGTGTTGGAAAAGGAACATGCCTATTATATGTGAATTGATCAGACTGGCAGATGTAGTGTTAATTCCCCTGGTTTATATTTAAGGGTCCTTGGGGAGAGGTGTGCTCCTGTGTCACTTACATCTAGGGGAGTGAGTACAGATCTACATTTATCCCTATATGTATAAGATTTATAGGAGTTGTGTCAGATTATTTTTATATCTTAACAGTGATTTGTGTGTGATTATTCCTAACGGCCCTTAGGGCCTGTAAAGTTTTTGCCTTTATGCTGTGAGATTGTCATTTTGTCCCCATGTGTTTACTGTCCCCCCCTTGTCCCCGTGTGTACTGTCCTCAAATCCTGTCCCCCTGTATATACCGTCCTCCCTCCCTGTCTCCCTGTCTATACTGTCCTCCCTCACTGTCCCACTGTGTATACTGTCCTCCCTGTCTCCCTGTGTATATACTGTTCTCCTTCCCTGTCCCCATATGTATACTGACCTCCCTCCCTATTCCCATGTGTGCACCGTCCTCCTCCCTATTCCCATGTGTGCACCGTCCTCCTCCCTATTCCCATGTGTGCACCAGGTTCCTCCCTCACTGTCCCCATGTGTACACTGTCATCCCTCACTGTCCCCATGTGTGTATCCCACCAACCCTGTGTGCCTCACCACCCCTGTGTACCCCTCCACCTTTGTGTGCCTCACAGGAAGCAGGGAGTGAAAAGTGCAGGGTAAAAGAGGGATAGAGTATGATTGGTGCAGGGGATAAGTCATACTTGCCAACTCTCCCTCATTGTCAGGGAGACTCCCTGAAATAGTAGCAATCTCCTTGTCACTCTGAGTCCAGCTATCTCCTTGATTGCATCTTATCCCCACTATGAAGCGGTTATCTTAAGAAAAAACAGAGATTTATACATTCATAGGGCTCATTAGTATAATTTCCCTGTTAGTTATAAGGCACAATGATCCCTATGCATTTCCTGAAAAGAATCAGTGCGTTTTCATCAACAAATAGAACTTACTAACTGCTTTGGGGCTCGTTTAAATTTAGGTGTAAGTAAATTTTATGGCACGCCTCTCAGATGTAGCAGTACACGCCCACTTTACCTCCACGCTCATAGATGCTGCTTTCACAATCTCCTTGAAATGCTTTTTCAAAAGTAGGCAAGTACGGGATAAGTAAGGGAAGGAGGAAGAGGAGCAGGGGTGAAATTAAACATTAGGGAAATGCTGAAAGGTCCCAGTTTTGAATGGCCACGTCCCTTGTGACAAGTGGCCAAACCCTTTTTATTCTTTGCATGTGTGCCTACTGCGTGTACGTAGACTACCGCCATATCCCTCTTCGACCACTGATTCTATCTATCTATCTATCTATCTATCTATCTATCTATCTATCTATCTATCTATCTATCTATCTATCTAAGCTCCATTGTAGAAAGGTGCGCTGCAGGGAGCAGAACAGTCTCAGAGTATTACAGTTGTTTACTAGTGATTGAGTTAATAACAGAAGGGCAGCAGCACAAATAACATTACGCACCAGGTAATAGCGTTTGGTTGTTATCCAGCCCTACATGAGTCCATGACAGCAGCACTGAGCATTAGAGGCCATTCCCACGCTCACAGAGCAGCACTGAGTGACACCAGATGGGTCAGACACTAAGGGGCCCATTTATCATTCATCGCTTTTGCAACGCGATCAGGGCATGCCAGTAACGCCCATGATCGCATTGCAAAAAGCGATCCTATTGGCCGGATGTATCATCCGGGACATGAAGGGACACGGGCTCCGATCGGAGCCTGTCCCTGTGATGTCTCCGGATTGCTGCCGGCCAGTGCAGGGGGTGGTGCGCATGTGCAGTTCCGTGGACTGCACATGCACATCCGCCATAGCCGGGGAGGGTTCCGGCGGATCCCTCGACGGCTAATAGTGCGCGGTGTAGCCCATAGTCTACAGCGGCTAAAACCATCTTCAGATGTTAGCTGCGGTGACCAATATCTGGATTGCATCACATTCCGGATATTGGTAAATTTGGCAGCATCGCATCGCCTATAGAAACCTATGAGGGATGCGGCTGCCAGCGGTAATGGAGGGATCACAGCAGGTATTGGAGATACCTGCTACGGTTCCTCCTTAATACATACGGGGATACATAGTATTTGAGGTAAACCGTTTTTGGGGATTATACCTCAAATACACTTTAATAAATGGGCCCCATGGTAACAGCACGAAGTATGAGCGGTTTAAGGTTTACATAAATATATGTTTTTATGTGAAGTCCATAATATTCTTATTTGTATTTAGACATTCAGAGTGACTTTACTAGCTGCATGTATTGATCATAATTTTTATGATTTGTCTTGGTTTGCGTCTGGTGCCAGCGCTCACCTTTGTATGTTTGTAAGAGGACAGTTCCCCCCTCCCGGTGATGTTGAGTTGGACAGCATTCAGGAGCTTGTACTCTTGCTTTGCATATGCCTATGTGGCGCGCCTGCTCCCTATCTGTAAGTTTAGTTTGCTACTAATCTTCAGTGTGCATCAGCCTACACTTGTTGCTGAGCTCTCGCAAGCGGGTCGATGTTGCCCAAGTGCGCATGCGCACGACGGAGGCGGCTCCGTCGTACGCATGCGCGAGACTCGAATAATGACGGCCAAGCCGTCGTTATGGGTCTCGCACCAAAGGGGGCATGCCGGGGGCGTGGCTGCCCAGAAGGAGGCGTTCCCATGGGAACGCCTACCGTCTGGGGCCGGGCCCACTGACATCACTAGTGATGTCAGTGGGAGTGCTTTTGGCTCTGATAGAGCCAAAAGCACTCCAGGGCTTGCGGCAGCGAGACCTTACCCCAAGGGTCTCGTCGCAAGCCCGATGGTCGCGATGGTCTTGACCATTGCGACAATCATTTTGGCCGCTCGCTATAGCTGTGGGTGGTCACCCACAGCTATGCGAGCGGCCAGGAGGCCGCTCCAAAAAGTAGGAGGGACGGCCCTGATTCAGAGCGTCCGGCTCTGAATCAGGGCCTTGGTTTGGAGTATTAGCAGAGGGCCCATACTCACATTGGACAAACCATGCATATAGGTGTTTGTCACGTTATGTTTTCTGTTGTCATGTGCTGGTAGAAAAGCCAGGGCCACTGTCTTGTACTTGCCCCCCAGGCTAAAAGTTGCCAGCCAGCCCCTGCCTCTGCTGCAGCGACCTGGAGGAGTAGCAGCAGCCACCAATCCCAGCATCCACAGAAAAGATCCACAGGCAGACAGACAGGCAGTCAGTGTGTTGTTATGACCCTGGCTCTGAGACGCTGCTTGTGCCGCTCACCTCACATTTACTTTCCAGCACCTGACACTGCCAGCAGGGAACCAGGATCAGGAAGGGGTGGGCTGATCTGTGAAGCATAGCCATAGGTCGCTGGTCCCTGAGGAGGGCGATCTCCATGAAGAAATCATGTCAGCTTCAGCCATTAATACGCCAGGGCCGACTCACTTTGGGTGAACAACAGAATTTTTTGTTTTTTCAGTGGCCCCAAATCAGTGTTTGTGAGTACATATGTGTATGTGTTATTGTATATACAGTAAGTGTTAGTCTGTTAATAATGTGTATGTGTTAGTGTGTATGTATGTGTTAATGTGTATACAAGTTTAAGTGTTAGTGTATGTATACTGTATATGTGTATGGGTTAGTGTGTATATATGTGTATGTATGTGTTATTGTATATACAGTAAGTGTTAGTGTGTTAATAATGTGCACTGTATGTGTTAGTGTGTATGTATGCGTTAATGTGTATATTTGTGTTATTGTGAGTATACTGTATATGTATATGGGTTAGTGTGTATATATGTGTATGTATGTGTTAATGTGTATACATATGTATGTGTTAGTATGTGTATACTGTGTATATGTGTTAGTCTTCAGGTTAATATCGCTACCCTGAAGCAGGTCTGTTTTCTCTCAAGTTTTCAGGCAGTAATAATGCGCGAGTTAAACACTCTATTACATTGCCTGACTTGTATGCTCAAAATGGCAAAACATCTTGATGCGTGTTTTGCCATTGCGAGTTGCGGGGGTGTGAGAAACATGCAAGTGTGCATGTTCTCACACCCTATTACATCATACTTGCCGACAATCAGCTCCAGCCTTCCGGGAGGGAGCTGATTGTCGGCTAATAGCGGGGGGCGGGGGCGGCCATTTTGGGGCCATTTTGGGCCACACTGGGGGCGGAGCCGCACAATCGCGTCATCGTGACTCCGTCCCCTCTTCACAATGCCGTGATTTTCGGCATTGTGAAGCAGGGGGCGGGGCCACGATGACGCGATTCTGCGCGAATTGCGTCACCGGGCCCCCCGCTGCGGAGATTTCTGTTTTTTTCGGGGGGAGGTGGGGAGGGAGTGAGACTTCCGGGAGGCTTGCCTGCCTTTCCGGGGGGCCGGGAGCGGCAAGTCTGTATTACATATGGTGAGTTCTGAAAATGTGCGAGAATAGCTATATATGTATAATGTATAGCTACATTTTCCAAACTCGGACCCTATTACATCTCGCCATATATCATTGTCTGTTTGTCTTGTATTACTTCTGTACATTATTATTCAGCTAATTTTACTCTACTAATACTTTTTTTTATCTTGTTATTATACATCTATCATCTAGCAGTCACATTACCCTGCACATTTCCATCAGATCAGAGAGCCCGGTGCTGCTTTTTAAAATACAGGGGACCCCTAGGCCTTTTTCCCCCCTGTATTTTAAGAACCAGGACAGGCTCTACAGAGCCCGGGGCTGGTTTTTAAAATACAGGGGACTGCTACACATTTTTTCCCCTGTATTTTAAGAACCAGGACAAGCTCAACAGAACCCAGGCTGGTTATGCTTGTGGGGGGGGGGGTTATGTATTTTTTCTTTTATTTGTTTTACGGTTTACTTTTTTTTAGGGATGTGCAGGCTCGGATAGGTTCGAGTTTGCACGCCGAGTTCGGATCTTTCCCTCCAAAAAAACGGAACTCAGAAAGAGGCAAAACGTAATCT
The DNA here is from genome assembly GCA_031769625.1 of Taudactylus pleione. Lineage (NCBI taxonomy): Eukaryota > Metazoa > Chordata > Amphibia > Anura > Myobatrachidae > Taudactylus > Taudactylus pleione. Next base: position 10,802,222 of record JAUIMM010000025.1, on the reverse strand, counting down.
TGCATGGACAAACATCATCATTCCTGGCCAAAGTTTGTCCATGCAAGATGACGTTTTGCCTCTTTCTGAGTTCCGTTGTTTTGGAGGGAAAGATCCGAACTCGGCGTGCAAACTCGAACCTATCCGAGCCTGCACATCCCTACTTTTTTTTACACACATAAGCCTTTACGGATCTCACTGATCTGTGAAGGCTTCTGCATAACTCAGACCTTTTAATGCTAGTCACATTAAAAGGTTCGAGTTTACATAGGGCAAAACTCACCCAGACTTGCATAATGTAATAGCCTCGAACTCACAAGATCACAGGCTATTACATTTGTGAGATAAACTCGGACCTTTACATGTGCGAGAAAGTCCAAGTTTGTCTCACACAAAAAACTCACACCCTATTACATCTCGCCCATAATATAGGATACAGACATAAGCAGGTTCTCTACGGACAAGACGAACAATAGTAAAGCTATGAACACAAAATGAGCACAAAATATCAATAAGGTATTAATAATCAATTCAATAAAATGTATTGGTTGTTGAAAATACAATAACATATTAACACATAGAACATAAAACACCTGATTAAATAAAAGTATTAACATTGCAAGGTAAGTACCCAAATGGATAGGGCACCCTCTATTGGTGATAGGCAGAATTATATGCACCACCAGAATGGGCTCTATAACATTCCTTAATGGTCATTAACTATATGTCAATTACAAAATCCACTTTTCAGCGCTTAAAATTTCCAAGAAATGTCTGAATTGCAATTCACTCTAACAGGGGTATTCAATATGGGAGCGAAAACATAATTTTTGCGTTAATATCGGAGGTATGACGTCATTATCGCAGGTTTTACTTTTACACCGTATTCAATTTCAAAGACTTATCGCATTTTTGAAAAGTCTTTGATAAAAAACGGGGATAACTTTTCACCATTGAATAGGTGTCGAAAAAAAGTGCAGAATTGGGGTTTAGGGGTGCAGGTTTAAAAAAAATAGCCTGCACCCCTGGGAATGACATTTAAAAAAGAACTGTGTCAAAAAAAGTTTTAAAAAAAAATAGGGACACCCCAAAAAATGAATTTAAAAATTGGGGTGAAAAAAAAAAATGGGAAAAAATTGTTTAAGAATAGGGAAATAGGTTCAGGGCTATTCTGCAAGTATGCGGCAGGTGTTTTGAAGAATAGAATTATAGCGGCAGGTGCACAAATGCAGAATTTTTTAAAACTTACTTTAGGGACATAAAAATATGCTAGTACCCATTTTCATGTACCCCAAATTTGATGGGACCACTTAAAAAAACGAAAAAAATCACCTAAGTGCTCTTCTGTATCACTTCTTCAATGTCGGGGAAAAAACACCTGCTGCGGCTATTTAAATCCCCGATTTTCAATTAAAGGCTAAAACGGGGGTACCCATAGTGATCCCCCATGTTTTTACAACTTTAGGGGGTCTTACAATTTTTTTAATGAAAAATCCGTAACTTTACGCAAATCCATCTTCGGAGTTTCCCGTTTTCGTTAATTTTATATTGAATACGGGGATAAGCGGGAGCGCGCCCGATACTTTAACGCAGGTAAAAACTCCGATATGAAACGTTAACTTCGACAGTGAAGTTAACGTTTCATATTGAATACCCCTCTTAATACCAAAAGGAGTGATATATGTATAATCCTCAGGAACAGAGAGCTGGAGTGATGATTGAGTGGTATTCATCCCACCCTGTTTCTTCGTCGCGGCCTGTGCTCTGGTGTGTAGCACCTCAGCGTCCTTATGCTGTACTCTCTGCACCTGGTGTCTCTGCACTCTCTGCACCGCCTGTGCTCTGGTGTGTAGCACCTCAGCGTCCTTATGCTGTACTCTCTGCACCTGGTGTCTCTGCACTCTCTGCACCGCCTGTGCTCTGGTGTGTAGCACCTCAGCGTCCTTATGCTGTACTCTCTGCACCTGGTGTCTCTGCACTCTCTGCACCGCCTGTGCTCTGGTGTGTAGCACCTCAGCGTCCTTATGCTGTACTCTCTGCACCTGGTGTCTCTGCACTCTCTGCACCGCCTGTGCTCTGGTGTGTAGCACCTCAGCATCCTTATGCTGTACTCTCTGCACCTGGTGTCTCTGCACTCTCTGCACCGCCTGTGCTCTGGTGTGTAGCACCTCAGCGTCCTTATGCTGTACTCTCTGCACCTGGTGTCTCTGCACTCTCTGCACCGCCTGTGCTCTGGTGTGTAGCACCTCAGCATCCTTATGCTGTACTCTCTGCACCTGGTGTCTCTGCACTCTCTGCACCGCCTGTGCTCTGGTGTGTAGCACCTCAGCGTCCTTATGCTGTACTCTCTGCACCTGGTGTCTCTGCACTCTCTGCACCGCCTGTGCTCTGGTGTGTAGCACCTCAGCGTCCTTATGCTGTACTCTCTGCACCTGGTGTCTCTGCACTCTCTGCACCGCCTGTGCTCTGGTGTGTAGCACCTCAGCGTCCTTATGCTGTACTCTCTGCACCTGGTGTCTCTGCACTCTCCCGACTGCTTAGATGTCCGTGGAGCAAATAGAGGCAGGTTCCGGTCTGCCAATGTAAATGCAGGGGTTCTCTGCTTTCTCCTCAGTGAGCACACAGTATCACAGTAGTTTTTATATATGCTATTTTCAAAAGGATTACAGGTCCCTGCACATTATCTAAGCTGGTTAGGCTTCATTCTTTGCATCACAAATACATATATTTTTTTATCCATTTACTCAGAGCGGGAATTCTCTCATTCTTTATACTTTTCTTCCTCTTACTATCTTTGTTTTAATTATCTTCCTTCTTTCTAATATTAACATGTTTTAGCGCCATAAGCATGGCTATAGTTTAGACTTTAGCTTCTTCTACCTCTTATCCTTTTAACCGGGAAGGGACCCAGGTTGCTTAAACGGCTGCTGAACATTTAACTGCTTACCCCGAAAGGTCTTGCGCAGATAGTCTCATTTGTATTAGCATATTTTCGCAGCAGATCTGCGTGCATAATCGCAGCGGCGATCGCAATAGCGATCCGTAGTGAATCAGGCCCTAACTTAGCTCCTCCTTTACAATATATTGGCTTTAAAAGATGGTTACATTTCTGAATCAGAGAAAGGAAAATGTATCTGCTACCAAATAAAGGTTTGGAATTCTGCTGTCTAATCCTCACAGAGATCCCATTGTGAAAAAGGACACACGAAGCCAGCAGGAATAAAATGCTGTCTCATTTGTGTGCCAGACTCTACCGAGCCCAATCTGTCACAGTAGCTGAGTTTAAAGGATTTCAGTGCGGTACACAAAATCACTGTCAGATTTCTAATGCTCACATACAGGGAGTAACATCACATCCTACGCATGAGATAAACCTGTCATGTTGTTGTAAACTGATTTTATGTTCAATACTTTTTCTAGGATTGGTTTTTAAAATACACACATTAGATGGATGGATGGCTAGATAGATAGATAGATAGATAGATAGATAGATAGATAGATAGATAGATAGTGTAAAAATTAAGATTTTTATATATGTATGACAATAAAACAAATTAAAGATGCCCCGTAGTGTCCTTAATCCAAATTATATATAGGTAAACATAAAGCAGCAGTTTGGATCACACTGAAAAATGTCCGTCTGCACAGGGCCTGATTCAGCAGTGAACCCAATGGTGATTACAAACGCAGATCGAGCGATTGTTTGCCATTGCGCATAAGCCGCACTGCCTGTGCATAGTGATTGCATTGTGATTACAGACACAGAGGAATCCATCGCACATTGCTATTAGTGTTTGGGGGTGGTGTCTGTACATTTGAATGCCGTTTCAAGGGCGTGCATAAATTAGCCACTGCGATTGCATACACTGTACGCGAGGAAACTTGCAATGTTTGCAACTGGTCAGACTTGTTGTAAATACGGCACGTCTGCTGATGTATGCCGATGGTATCGATGTTCATGCAGAAGAGAGACATTGGATGGATATGAGAAGGCAGCAGTGGGAGTATTTATGTCAGCTGTGCCTTGGCAGGCATTAGCATATTTTAGCAACTGTGATCCATAGGCAATTGCAGTTGCGATTGCACTTGCGTCCACTGCTGAATCAGGCACTCAGAATGCTGCAGCTATCACTAGCACACACACCTCCCTCCTCGTAGCCTAACCCTACCAGGGACGTGTCTAACCCTAATCTCTTCCCCCCCGGGGTGCCTAACTCTAACCCTCCCATCCCCGGGGAAACTAGTATACTTACCCGAGTCTGGACGTTCGGGATTTCGCCGGTATCCTGATATCCTTCGGTATATCGGCGTCAGAATTATGCCGGCAATATAACTACATCCCCCTCCCAGTCACCACCCAGGTATGCCATCACTTTACTGCTCAATACCGTCTGGGCTGATTGCAATACCACCTTTGTGCGTGCGCTCTGTGTAACGCATGCATCGTTAATAATTAATTAAAAGTTTGCATGAAGTTTTAAACATATTTATCTCCAGTCCTGACATACTGAAAATAGAGGAAAGTTGAATTTACTGCTAGCACAATTGCCTCCCTTTGATATATAAAACCAGTTACTAAGTTAACATAGTACTAATCTTAACTGCATATACCAGATCTTTCAAAAAATCTTTTTACTGATCCTACAAAATTGTTATGTGTTGTTTGCTCGTTGGTATCTCCACGGCAACTAAATGGTTCTACGAGGAGCTGGTCGTTGAAGCCAGGAGACGTGTAATGGAACTAATTTCTCCACATGAGTCAACGCCTAGCTGAAAAGGAAGCATAAAGAGAATGATTTGTAATCTGCTGTACATTAGAATAAATGTAAAGGACATGCAGTTGTTTACTTAAAGCAGTTACAACTGTGAAACCTCCTGGGATGTACAATCCCACCTATGTTAGCTATCGCAAAAGATCATTCCAGTGAAGTTTTAAGCCGTAAAACTTTGTGATTAACCCTTTCATTGCCAGCTCTTGTTTAGCTAATGCTGGAAGCAGAGACACAACTTGTCGTATGGTTTTAGTTTGTTCATATACTGACTGTCAAATGTTCGTTCGCAGTGATCTTCAGTAAAAAGCAACACACACTACTAGCACTAGAGGTTTATCCAGAACTTTGGTGATCCCATAACAGAGATTGTCGGTGGCTCAATGTTTCTAGGCTAGGAACACACCAGCTCTCCCTTCCTCTACCTTAGTCTTCCCTCACTTACAATACCTTAACAGCCATCTGCCTCCTCTCCCTCCTCTGCATTATGCTTCACGTGTGAAGGGGTTAAAGTGGGCCAAAGTGGGGAGGAACTGTGGGCCTGATTTAGCTTTGGGAATAGAGTGAGAAACAGCACGTAACTGATCATCTTGGTGAAACCATGCTGCACTGCATGCGGGGCAGATGTAAAATGTGCAGAGAGATTTAGATTTGGGAGGGGTATGTCCAAACTGACATCTAAATTGCAGTGTATAAATAAAGCTGTGCAGCATTTGTGGGCTACATGCAAAAGCAGCCAGTGAGTCGGGCAGTGGTTGCCGCCCCCTCCTCCGGTTCCGGCGGCATCTTGGATTTTTCTTGCAGCATGGCATACATGATATCATGACGTCGAGCCTCTGCTGTGAACAGCAGCAAGGGCCACCACCAGGAACATAGGGGTGAGCTGGAGAGACCCAGGGGACTGAGCTGGAAAGACCCAAGGGGATGAGCTGAAGAGATGCAGGAGCATAGCCCTGGAGAGATGCAGGGGGATGGTGATTTAGAAATGCAGAAGGGATGGTCTTGGAGAGACACAGGGGGGATGGTTTTGGAGGAATGTAGGGGATTGGCACTGAAGAGATGCAGGGGGATGGCGCTGGGGAGATGCAGGAAGGATGGCACTGGAGAGATGTAGGGGGATGGCACTTTATAGAAACATGGGGTATGCAGAGGGTGAGCTGGAGAGATGTAGGGGGCTGAGCTGGAGAGATGCAGGAACTTGGTCCTAGAGAGATGCAGAAAGGATGGTGTTGGAGGAATGTAGGGGGATAGTGCTGGAGCGACACAAGAGGATGGCACAGGAGAGGCAGGAGGATGCCGCTGGAAAGATGCAGGAGGATGGTGCTGGCAAGGCACAGCAGATGGTAGTGGATAGAAGCATGGGGATGGTCCTGGAATGATGCAGGGGGCTTTGCTGGAGAGACGCAGGGGGCTGAGCTGGGGAGACAGGAGCATGGTCATGGGGAGATGCATGGTCCTGAAGAGAGTGGCAGAAGGGATAGTGTTGGAGAATTGCAGGGAAGATGGCACTGTAGAGATGCAAGGGGGATGGCTTTATAGAGACATAGGGGATGAAGCTGGAGAGACACAGAGGGATGATGCTGGAGAAATGTATGAGCATGGCATCTCTCCAGGATGTTTGATCAAGGATGTTCACATTTTGCCCTGCCCCAAAACCTCTACTACTGTGTACAGTATATTCTGGTAGAACCTCTGTTAAATATTATTCCTACGCAAAGAAAAGGCTTCTATACCATTTGATCTCCTACATTCATACTGAATACTGACTCAACAATTTCTGCCTAGTGAGACTCAATTTCTTTAGAAGAACCTTGTTGCAGAAAAACTACCATATAGGTACGAACAGACTCTCAAGCACAGCCTGCACAGGGGATACATAAGGGTTGCTAAATATTTTTAAATATGAGCACTTTAGTGAAAAAAAAACTTGTTTGAGGGGACCCCATAAAATAGGGGTACCAGAAACATAACTAACAGTGACACTGATGACACAGAGCAATTTTTTCTTGTTAAGTGACCTAACATTGTAGTTTTAGCTTGTACCAGGAGTGTTAAAAAAGCATCTAAAATGTATTTCACACTATCATAGTCCTTAAAGCCATATTGAGGTTTGAGCTTGCTCTTGCGCATCCCTAACTGTCTTTTCAATGTGTGTTTCAGTACCAATATAAATATACATCCAGACATTACAGGCGACCACTTAGGGCCTGGCGGGTCCCAGGTGGGGCTATCTAATGGAGGCTTGTATTATAAATTACCGCTCCGACCGACTGTCAGCACATTGGACAACAGCCGGATGCCGCTCTCTGGTGGCTCACTCTTCTCTCTTCTCCTCTGCACTGTTTGCTGCGTGTGACGTCTTACGCACAGAAGAGAGGAGCTGAGCCGAGAAGAAGAAGCTAGAAGGCATGGTGCATGTCCAGAGAGGGTGCATTGCAAAAATAGAAGGTATGTCCACTGTCCAGTATAAGACAGAGTCCTTTGCCATCGCCACCCCCCCCCTCTAGGCTGCCCCCCCATGACCCCACTTCACAACCGCCCCCCGTGAGGGGGTGTCACGGGTTGGTCAGCCACGAGGGGGTGTTACCGGGGGGCGCAGCTCTGAAATAAAGGTTTTATTTGGTTTTTGTTTTTCAAAGACCCCTTTACCTGGCCCCGTCGTCACTCTTGGTGCCCCTGGGGGGCACCAATGCTCTTTATGTACACAGGGATCTGCTTTGGTGTGCATAGATGTGTCCTCTGTGTTCAGCACCCCCTGCCCTAAAAAAATCCTACAGTGACCACTATCTAATTCTCTACAATTGCTAAACTAGGGTTTGGTTAATTGGGAAAAATATTTAAAAGTATAAGGAGGTAAGATGACAAATATTGTAAAGGAAATAAATCAGAAACTAATATATAGTATATATAATTCGAGTAAGGGGGCCCCGAATCAGTGTCTTGCTTAGGCCCCATGAGGTCTAAATGCGCCTCTGGTGGCAAGGCACTATCTTAGAGTAGCTTCGCCTAAAATGAGGGTGGGGTTGGTGGGATGGGATGAATTCTACCACCTCTCTAAGCCCTTCACGTGTTGTTCAGTGACGTTGGGGACACTACCTCTCCCTTTCCCTCTGAGCAGAATTTTAATTTAGAGCCCTAACATGCTGATTTATGAACATAGCATTCCATGGGAGCATGTGCATGGCCACATTTTTAATCTGCGGTCATGTGATCGCATTTGTAAAATGAAGAGCATATAAGCCTGCAGTATGCACGTGTCAGGTTCCAAAACTTTGTCTGAGTCTGCTTTGCTCTTTGGACCCTGGCTCCCTGGAACGCATGTGATTTGTGAATGGTATCCATTCATTTTAGTCTCCAGAACCTCTGTGCCTTATGCCTGCTATCCTTCATTACAGTTTTGAGTACACTTTTACCCTCTTCCTTACTACAACCAATCATATCACTCTCGGGTACTCCTGTGTCCTGTGCCTCATTGCCAACAATCATACTATTTTTTTGGTACTCCTGTGCCTTGTACCCTGCTACCACCAATCATACCAGGCTATGTTACTCCTGTGCATCACGCCTCACTATTAACAGCCATAACATACCAGTCTCTGGTACTCCAGGGTCAGTGCCTTTTTCCCATCTTCCCATTCCTGCTAATCATGTCTGGTACTGTCTCAGAGGGTCATCACCTGTGTGCAGAGGAGTAGCGTGGAACCATGGCGCCTGGAGAAAGTGCATGTCGTAGCGAGGGGCCCTGTACTGAACTGTGCTAGTGGGGTTTGGCCAGCCTGCAGGGGAATACTGAAGTGAAGAGAAAAACAGCAAACAGTAGCAGTATAACACTGGGGCATGGAGGTACCTTTGGGGAAATAGAAAGCTTCATTGATGCACTATCTGACTTTAAGGGGTAGCTCCTTGCCACTGCTTTATTAATGTATAGCACCTAGGATCTGACTTTTATCTCCTTTGAATCATTGTTATTAGTCAATACAGGAGATTGTATTATATATTCTGATCATTTAACTTAAATTGACAGAATACATGTGCTAGAGTGAGATTCCACAGGGTGCACAACTTATTACTGCAATTACTGCCCAGAGCAGCTATCACTGGAGGGGGAACACCTATGGGAAGCTCCCTACTCAGATATGCTCCTACTTAGCAAATATACATTGCACCTATATTAATGTGAGTACTAGTAACATTTCCTGTCTACCACCACTATTATTATTCCAGATCTCCTAATATTTTTAAAAAATCCGTAACCTACTAAGGATATAGAGCAAACAAACCGAGATAAAACTAACAGGTGGCTGTCATAATATGTAGCGCCCCACGAATTCTGTAACCCTGGATTGCGCCCTCTGTCCATTTTGGCCCCGGAGCTCATGCTCCACTGGAGCCGCCCTCACTACTCCCCTGCCTGTGTGGTGTCAGCAACAAAGTACATACCTCCCTGGAGAAATATCGACCATGTTAAGCTCCGCACCTCTAAAGAGAGCAGCGCCAAATCTGACTGGCCATACCTAATCTCTGAGGAGCTATATGACTGACAGATTTCCCACAGGAGGGGTTACTTACCATTAAGCACATTAAACATTAAACAGTTTATATATACTTTGATTTTGAGCACAATTTGGACCCAGTAGCTTAGGCAAGGATTTGTGCATATAATAGAGTCTTGAAAGTGGGACTTTGGTTCTCGCTTCTCTCAGTGTTCACTTCCAGTCTTGTTCGTCTAATTTAGGAATTTTTTTTAGCTTCTATCTACTATCTGGATATGTTTTATCATTTGTGGGCTGCACATCTTTTATAGATTCAGGAACCAATTCAGAGCAACACGTGGGTCAGTTTTGCATACGGGTCTTGAGATTTTTGATCATAGTGCATCGGTAAACCAGAGTCCTATGTATCTCAGATGCATCTCACTGATGGTGAATGGGTGGCAATAGGCATTTGCATCCAACTCTACATGAGCCCCCGAGTTTGCATTCAGCACCACAATCTGTCCAACTCCTCCCATCAGACCCATAAAGCTGTACACTTGTGTAAAAATAGGTGTATGATGTCACTATACATGTGCTCCGAGGCGCAGCTATACAGCTTTGCACCTAAGTACCTCCAATTATTTAGTGCTTATTTATTCTATTTCCAAAATATTTCCTGCACCTCCAAACCTGGCATTATGGCAACCCCCAAACCTTAGAAACAGCTAATAATATTAAATATCACCTTGATTGTAAAGACAATTACAAAAGCATATACAGTATCTGGCAATTTAGCATATTTGAGACAATGTAACAAGTGCAGCTGGACATTATATTGGTGTATAATATTGGGAAACTAGCCAAAAGTTACAGACCAGAATGAATCTGCATATTATAGCATCTCATCAGGAGGACAGTGACACCATGCCTGTGAGACATCATATTGTAAGGAAGATCACACCCAGGACCGCCATTAGGTGGATACAGGGTACACAGTAGTATGGGGCCCGCACTGAGAGGGTGTCTGCTAGCACTGATCCAGGCTAATAGAATGTAAGCTCTTACGAGCAGGCCCTCTACCCTCTTGTTCTTCTCCTTACTTTACTTTCACCTACTTATTACCCCCCACCATGGCACCTAACACTCGGTTGCTTACGCTCTGTTGCATATCTAGGTGTTATGGTCACTTATGTATCAATGTATATTATCCATGTCCTTGTCCTATTTTGTACTGTAAGTCATTTGTCAAATTATTTGTTTGTGTACTGTGTAAGGCACTGCGGAGCACTTGTGGCGCCATATAAATAAAGGATAATAATAATAATAATTGTTGCCTTTGATTCACAAACAGCTGTGACACAAAAGCAGTTAACGACCGAGGGGTCATCGGCACTGACAGAGCCAGATTTTAAAAAGCACAGGAGCACAAACAAAGGGCCCCCTTTCTCACACAGGCCAGATGGGACAGTCCGGACTCAGGGGTGAAGCCACAAGACTACTGGAGGCAATGGAGAGGCATCTCCTCCATTGCACAGTCATCAATATGTGCTAGGGATGGCCAGCGGTGGTGTAACCATTGATTGTTAACATTGATGGTAAAATAGCAAGTAACCATTGATGGTTACAAACTATTCACTGGATGACCATCGATGGTTTCATCAACCGATGGTCATCCCTGTCTTTTGACTGACAGGCCCGTAGGCCAATCAGAACATGGGGGCGGGGTTTTGCTGGTGCCGGAGGCGGAACCTTGCTCAGTGTCCTGGCACCTGGTAAAAGAAAAATCAAAAAAACATTTGTTTATGCTTTTACATCGATGGAGGGAAACCATCTGTCAAAAACATTTGACATCGGCATAAACCATCAATGATTTTGAATCATCGATGGTCAATGGCCATCCCTAATATGCTCCCAAATTAGGCACAACTGATATACTCTGCTCTGCTCCCAGCAGCTACTTGATGACGTTGCAATGCTGCAGCCACCTGTCATTAAAGATGGGACATCGAAAGAAAGCATCGGCAGCGCTGCATTACAGGTGTAAACCTGTTGTTTAGGTCACTCATCTTGAAAAAGTCGCCAATGTGCATCAAAACGCCTAGAAAGGGTGACTTTTTGAGGTTCCTGTGTATCCAGACCTATGGTCCTGTGTGATATCCTATGTTTGAACACCCGGGTTTCATTCTATTTGGACGTCATATGTGACTTATATACCTCTGGTATGGACACATGTTTCCTCTTTTATGAAAGATTCTGGTTGTAATAAATTGATACCATTTGATCTACACCATTAGTTTATTTCCTTCCATATGTTTCCTACTTGGATATTGTGGGACCTGGAGTGATAAAGAAACCTTTATATGCTGCTGACAGCCTCACTTATGTAAGCATACTACCAGTGAGCATATACTGTACATGTTATCTTTACTATACACAAAGGGTGTATGAATTATTCTTTTCCGAAGTGCACTCGGCTATTTTCTACTGGAAAGAAGAGTTTTTTGGGGACACTTCACACTGAATATTCCATCTTAGACACCTGGGTGTTTCCCGAGAATGTGTCTCTGAAAATTGATAGTTTGTATTTTTTTTTTTATGATACTGAACTTTCTCGAGGATTGCCTGCACCACATAGGAAGGTTTGGCGAGAACAAGGAGTTTGCATTGTTCTATCTAGGAATTTTTGGAACTTTTATCTAGCACATGTTTTTATGTCAGACCTGTTTGTTTAAATACAGTATATTGTTGGTATTAAAAAAGTGGAAGGAGACTGGCGGACGAAGGAAGTAGAAACTTTTTTGGCAAAAGCAGAAATTAATTTTCTTTTGCTATGGCTCCACTTCTCAAAACCAGCACTTTAGTAAATACACCCCATATAGTGTCTCTCTGTTGTCTAACACAAAATAGGACAACTAAATCCAAATATAATACATATGCTTTCTGATACTATGAACTTTCCCAAATACTGCTGAAAGATAAGCTGAACTCTGGTTTCTATAAATATATATATATATATATATATATAATGAATTTTTTTTCTGAATGTTTAAACTATTCTTTCTCCAAAATTTTTTTTATTCCCTATATATGTTTTATGTGGAAGCTTGATGTTTTGTTATTTTTACTCTTAATAAATTGCATGTATTAGTTTATGAACTCATATGTCAGTCATAGTTTTTATATACCAAGAAATTCTATACATGGTTTTATTCTGAAATAATCTGCACTAAGTTACTTTCAATATAGTTTTTAATGATGCCATATTAGCAAGGGAGCACGCTTGCACTTCATTAACATTTGCACAGGTTGCACACTTTCACTTTATAAATTATCGATGTTACATAAGTAAGCATTTCTGCACTTTATTACATAACATTGTTTATGTCGCACACTTTCTACTTACAAATTATTCAGAACATTGCACTAATATGTGCTTGTTGTCAACTATAATGTTTGATATATTATTATTATTATTATTATTGTATCCTGAGGAAAGAACCTTCATTAGAGTTCTCAAACGTTGATTGATTACCACGAGTGTTTGTGTCTTTTGTGAAGTCGCCGGGAGTGCCGCCCATTGCTGTATATTTTTTCCTTCCCAACACTGGGATAGGTAATTTAGGAAGGCACTAGGCACACATTATATTTTTAGCCCTTCGGAGTGCCGGCCGTAATTGCTGTGTGTATGTGTATATATATATATATATATATATATATATATATATATATATATATATGGGATGCAATCGGGAAGCCGGCTGACATTTTACCGACAGCCGGCTTCCCGACTGTCGTATCCCGGCGGGGGTGAAATGCCCGGCGTCTAGATGTAGACGCCGCTCATTTCCCCGGGGCCGGGAGACCTGTGCCCGGCATCCTGATCGAAGGGATGCCGGGCGCCGTGAGCGGAAAACCACGCGGGGGGGAGGGTTAGGTTTAGGGCTCCCGGGGGGGACTTCGGGTTAGGCACTCCTCTGGGAGGTTAGGGTTAGGCTAGGGGGAGGGAGGGTTAGGCACCCCCGGGGGGAGGTTAGGGTTAGGCACCCCCCGGGGGACTTAGGGTTAGGCAGCGGGGAAGGGGGGGGTTAGGTTTAGGCACTTATAGGGGGGATTAGGGTTAGGCACTTGGGGGGGAGGTTAGGGTTAGGCACCCCTAAGGGAGGGTTAGGGGGGTAGGTTAGGTTAGTTAATACTTAGGGACAATCTGGATTTCCGGCGCTGCCGGGATCTGTTCCAGTGTCGGGCTGCCGCTGCCGGGAAACATAACCAATCCATATATATATATATATATATATATATATATATATACATACAGTCAGGTGCATAAATATTGGGACATTGACAGAATTTTCATATTTTGGCCTCTATTCTCCACCACAATGGCTTTGAAATGAAACAAACAAGATGTGCTTTAACTGCAGACTTTCAGATTTAATTTGAGGGTAATTACATCCAAATCAGGTGAACGGTGTAGGAATTACAACGATTTCTATATGTGCCTCCCACTTTTTAAGGGGCCAAAAGTAATGGGACTATCAACTCAAAAGCTATTTCATGGACAGGTGTGGGCTATTCCCTCGTTATTTCATTATCAATTAAGCAGGTAAAAGGTCTGGAGTTTATTCTAGGTGTGACATTTGCATTTGGAATCAGTTGCTGTCGACTCTCAATATAAGATCCAAAGAGCTGTCACTATCAGTGAAGCAAGCCATCATTAGGCTGAAAAATCAAAACAAACCCATCAGAGAGATAGCAAAAACATTAGGTGTGGCCAAATCAACTGTTTGGAACATTCTTAAGAAAGAAAGCATGCACCGGAGAGCTCAGCAAAACCAAAAGACCCGGAAGACCACGGAAAACAACTGTGGTGGATGACAGAAGAATTATTTCCCTGGTGATGAAAACCCCTTCACAACAGTTGGCCAAATCAAAAACACTCTCCAGGAGGTAGGTGTATATGTGTCAAAGTCAACAATCAAGAGAAGACTTCACAAGAGTGAATATAGAGGGTTCACCACAAGATGTAAACCATTGGTGAGCCACAAAAACAGGAAGACCAGATTAGAGTTTGCCAAACAACATCTAAAAAAGCCATTACAGTTCTGGAACAAAATCCTATGGACAGATGAGACAAAGATCAACTTGTACCAGAGTGATGGGAAGAAAAGAGTATGGAGAAGGAAAGGAACTGCTCATGATTCAAAACATACCACCTCATCAGTGAAGCATGGTGATGGTAGTGTCATGGCGTGGGCATGTATGGCTGCCAATGGGACTGCTTCCCTTGTATTTATTGATGATGTGACTGCTGACAAAAGCAGCAGAATGAATTCTGAAGTGTTTTGGCCAATATTATATGCTCATATTCAGTCAAATGCTTCAGAACTCATTGGACGGCGCTTCACAGTGCAGATGGACAATGACCCGAAGCATACTGCAAAAGCAACCAAAGAGTTTTTTAAGGCTAAAAAGTGGAATCTTATGCAATGGCCAAGTCAATCCCCTGTCCTGAATCCGATTGAGTATGCATTTCACTTGATGAAGACAAAACTGAAGGGAAAATGCCCCAAGAACAAGCAGGAACTGAAGACATTTGCAGTAGAGGCCTGGCAGAGCATCACCAGGGATGAAACCCAGCGTCTGGTGATGTCTATGCGTTCCAGACTTCAGACTGTAATTGCCTGCAAAGGATTTGCAACAAACTATTAAAAAGTGAAAGTTAGATTTAGGATTGTTTAGCTTGTCCCATTACTTTTGGCCCTTAAAAAGTGGGAGGCATATATAGAAACCGTTGTAATTCCTACACTGTTCACCTGATTTGGATGTAATTACCCTCAAATTAAATCTGAAAGTCTGCAGTTAAAGCACATCTTGTTTGTTTCATTTCAAAGCCATTGTGGTGGTGAATAGAGGCCAAAATATGAAAATTCTGTCAATGTCCCAATATTTATGCACCTGACTGTATATAGATAGATAGATAGATAGATAGATAGATAGATAGATAGATGTGGAAAGAGCCACAGTCTCAGTAGTCCAAATAGCCAACCATCGCTGGGGTGCAACAAACCAGAGATATTCCAACTTCCAATGGGATCCCAATAATGTGTATATATATATATATATATATATATGTAAAGGGTTTACTTTTTACCCCAATATAGAATATATTTTCTCCTTTTCTTTATGTATCTTTATTCTGGGTAGCGCGGCTGGTGTTATGGTTACCATTACTGACTCTCAGCACTAAGGTTTGGGTTTCAATTCTCACTACGGCCCTAACTGTGTGTAGTTTGTATATTCTCCCTGTGCTTGCATGGGTTTCCGGTTTCCTCCCACAATACAAAAATATACTTGTAGATCAATTGGCTCCTGACAAAAATTAAGTGTGTATAGTAGGGAATATAGATTGTAAGCTCCACTCCACTCCACTGGGCTATATAAATTAACTGTTAACAAATAAATAATAGGGAGCTCCTCCCAACAATTTACTTTAGAGACAATCTCTAATAATTTTTCAAATGGGAGCAGTGACATATCGGATTATTATCTTCAGACTCTTGTGTGGCTTAGTAAATAGACCCCGATACTTTATATTTACTAAGCCTTGGATGGAGATAAAGTCGGCGGAGATAAGGTGCCAACCAACCAGCTCCTAACTGTCATTGTTCAAACACAGCCTGTGACATGACAGTTAGGAGCTGGTTGGTTGGGACTTTATCTCCGGTCACTTTATCTCCATCCAAGGCTTAGTAAATAAACCCCATAGTTACTGTGAAATTGAAGCCTAATTTGAAAATATACTGTAATTGAATGAGGTTTGTGTATCCTTTAGTCATGTCTTGAAAAGTTTATCTCCCCCCTCCCATCAAGAGTGACCTATTAATTTTAGGCCTCTATCTTTATTATGTTATTCCAAAAATGTTTGGAAGCCCTATGTGTAACAAGCCCCTTTTCAGTGTTAACATTGTGTTCTCTGTTTTCTCAGAGTCCCCAACGTCTTTTTAAAGTATTGGAGAACACATATGAACAATTTTGGATATAAATCACAAAACTACAGTTGCAAGTAATAATGTTTCGTGTTTTATATTTGTTTTCTCTCAGTTCTGGGCCTAAAGCCAGCAGTTTGTTTCTCACTAGGCAGATGAGGCATGTGCCTAGGGGCGCCACTGGCTGGGTCAGCATAGCAGACACCCTACATCAGAGCTTTCCCAAGTGCCCCAATTCAACTAATGCGGCTATTTGGACACAGAAGTTGTGGCTACAACGAGGACCACATCCCCATGATGCATTATTACCAGTTATTTATATAGCGCACACATATTCTGCAGCGCTTTACAGAAATATTTAACCATTCACATCAGTCCCTAACTCAGAAGCTTTCAGTCTATACTCCCTACCACATTTACACACATACATATTAACATTACATATTAAGGAGTCAACTAACCTACCAGTATGTTTTTGGATTGTGAGAGGAAACCCACGCAAGCACGGGGAGAATATACAAACTCCACACAGTTAAGGCTGTGGTGGGAAAATAACCCAGGGTCTCAGTGCCATGACGCAGTAATGCTAACCATTACACCAACTGTGCTGACTCCATGCATTGGGAGAGTCTCAGGAGCAGGCACATACGCAGTCCACAGTCTAAAGGAGGACGTTCTTAGCCCTCAAAACCAGAAAAAGAACTGGTAGCCGGAGAGGGTGAAGTTTCCCACCAGAAGCTCAAGTGGATGGGGGTGGGGAGTGGGAGCAGCTAATAATATTGTGCCTAGGTGTGTCCAGACCCCTACATCTGCTTCTGCAAAAAGATTTTGTTTTAGAGCCACAGTTACATTATTTGCCACTTACAGTACAATTTTTTGAAAATAATCACTGGCCTTTCTGGAAGCATACAAATATAATATCCCTAAACTGGCACTTTATGGTAGGTTTAATTAGCCACTGATTACGACATCTTGAAAGCAGCTGGCATCATGGCCTTCATTATATCATTGTCAGGTAATATTTCTAAATCTAAAAACACGAGCCTACTTGTAATAGTTCTTAGGTTGCTATTGCTGTAAAAAAATATTTACAAATTCTTTTGAAATCATAAACTCATCTTTCCAATTCAAAAGCAATCATCAATAGTTATAATCCATTGTACCAGATTTGGAACCAAAATATCCTTTTCAACAATCATAAACCCATAACAAGGTTAGCATGGCAGGGTATGAACCTCGTTCTCATGGCTGTTTCCTGTAATTATTATTGAAATATAATATAATAATTTAATTAAATCCATGTGAGTACCATCTTAGCTCTCACCTACTTATAAAGAAACCCTGGATGCCTCACATAATTCTGTCTAATTGAGGGGAAAAGGGTCAATATGTCTGCAATGTCCTAAGGTAAGTAAATATATATTTGTCTTAAACTGGGTACATATTATAAGATCTAGCGTCCAATATATTGCTCTGACGCAAATCGGAACGTTATATCGTACTCATCGTATAGTGTGTATGTCCAATCTGTCATTCACTGCCGTCGTTCATCGCATCGCCTCCTCTGCTGTACTGCACGGCACATGGGGCAATGTGATGACCGATGTGTACAAGAGAAAAAATTCATTGGATACAAACCCACGACATGATATATAGCCTACCTCGTCCTCCTGCCTCCTCCATCGCTCCCACTCTCACTTCCTGCCCTCAGCTCCCCTTACACTGGCTCAATCCCTGTGTCTCACCCCCCCTTTAGATTGTAAGCTCCTAAGAGCAGGTTTCTCCTGCCTCCTGTTCTCACTACCTGCTGCTCTTGCACCCCAGGTACACACCACACCTCCTTGGGCTCATTGCCCCCAGGCACCTCTGCCTTGCTCCTTTGCCACCTTTGATGGCTCTAAGCATGTTAGTTGTGCCCACACTATTGGGTACAGGTGTTACTTCTCTTGTATCCTTGCTTCCATAGCTGTGTTGTGAGTGTAATGCTATCAGTATTTGCTGTTACTGTTATGTACTGTTTTGAACTGTTTACCGTTTACTGTTTTATTTTTTACCCTCTGTATGGTGCCATGGACCACATATGGCGATCTATAAGTAAAGTTTAATAACAATAACAAAAATTGTTTATGGTACTTGGATACTTGTAATTGAAAATGAATGGGTCACAGCAGAAAGTTTATGATGTCAGCCATTCTCAACTTTACTTTTTAATAGTAAATACTGGGTAATATTTCAGCACAAGATAGTGGTGTTGTAATTGTCACTAAGGGCTCTATTTACTACAATCCGCATATTGAATGCGGATTGTAGTGTGATATTACCGAGTGAATTCGCATTGCGAATTCAGGTAATATCACAGGGATTTACTATAAATCCCTTGCAGGGACAGAGCTTGCGATAAAGCTCTGTCCCTGCGGATCCCATCCGCACTCTAGTCGCGGTATTTTCGGAAAAAATACCGCGACTAAGAGCCCGCGCATGCGCCGACCGAGCACCGCTACTACCCCCCCACCGATGCTAAGCCCCGCCCCCCGGCGCTGATACTGGTACCGGCTCCCGCCTCTGCTCTCCCCGTTAGAGCAGAGTGGGAGCCCGGTAACCCGGGGGAGACCCTGGATAACGCCACCTCCAGGTGGCGTTATTATCACAGAGCTTCCCCCGGTATTTTTTTACAATTTATTTTTAGTAACTTGCACACAGATCACATTTCCCATTACAATTATGGGAAATGCGATCTGCTTTACTAAAAATAAGTGATACTAGGGGTTGGAGTAGAATTTTACTAATTCTACTCCAATTGCCCTGTAATAACTACAGGTGAAACTAAAATAATGTGAAAAGGGTGTGAAAACACCCTTTTTCACTTTATTTTAGTAAAAATAATGTTAATAAATAGAGCCCTATGTAGCTGCCTGCAGTGATGGATCTAGAGGGGGCAATAAGGCAGGATATTTAGCAAAGCATGGCCACCTCCTACACTCTGATAGGTGACCAATGCCACCTACTGTAGTAATCCATGTGCTCCCGCAGCCACCGGCTGCATGATTAATCAGATCTCAATTTATTTTAGATAAAGAATAGCGATATGGTAACGTGAGATTTATGATATTGAACACATTGACTGCTGAAGTTTTTCTCACTCTTGGTCCATTTTTATCACATTTGTACATGTGTCGGCATCAATATCACTAATTTATTCACTAATTTATTCCGCAGTACCCACACAAACTATACCTTGTTGTTTTCAGAATTCTTTGAATTTTAATAATTTTGTAGAAGAAACTCCTAGAAATGACCTTTGTTGTTGTTTCATCTCGATCCATCAAGTTAAAGCTGAGCAATAACAAAAATAAAATTTATTGACATCATCAATGCATGAGATAAGTGTGGCACCATGCACGCGGTTAGTAAGGGGTGGGGGCAGAGGTGCTTTGGGCCCACGTTCACTTGAACAGGATAGGCTACATAGCAGTCTATGCACAGGGCACACAGTGACATTGGTGTGAGTGGTGGGTGAATAGGATAGGCTACATAGCAGTCTATGCACAGGGCACACAGTGACATTGGTGTGAGTGGTGGGTGAATAGGATAGTCTACATAACAGTCTGTGCACAGGGCACACAGTGACATTGGTGTGAGTGGTAGGTGAATAGGATAGGCTACATAACAGTCTGTGCACAGGGCACACAGTGACATTGGTGTGAGTGGTGGGTGAATAGGATAGGCTACATAACAGTCTGTGCACAGGGCACACAGTAACATTGGTGTGAGTGGTGGGTGAATAGGATAGGCTACATAGCAGTCTGTGCACAGGGAACACAGTGACATTGGTGTGAGTGGTGGGTGAATAGGATAGGCTACATAGCAGTCTGTGCACAGGGCACACAGTAACATTGGTGTGAGTGGTGGGTGAATAGGATAGGCTACATAGCAGTCTGTGCACAGGGCAAATAGTGACATTGGAGTGAGTGGTGGATGAAGGCACTGCTGTCACCAGTCTCTACAGCGCTGCTGGTCACATGGGCCACTTCCATGACGGGGCCCCGATGCAAAACAATACAGCTATAACACCTCAAATAAAAAAATATTGGCAGATGTGATTTCATCGTTGGCAAAGCCGTGGGCAACAGCTAGTACATATATTATATATAGGATGCAAGTCTTATGCCTATAGTCACCAGGGAGCAGTAGTACAATAATGTAAGTGTTACATAAATGGTAATGAAGGGGTTTAGAACCAGAATTATAATATGCTTCCCAACATCACATTTGCAGAGACAATAATTATAGATGAATAATATTCTTCCATTTGTACCATGTGACCACAGTTGGCGTAATAAATATGCCTATTGGCCATGAAATGCATAATGATGAACACAGGTAAATGTATTTGGCCCACATATGATGTTTTCATAAATAAAATAAATGCAGAATTCACCATAGCAACAGATATTAGCATTCAGGCTAATGTTATGAAAATGCTGTATTTATAAAACTACTTTTATTCAGGATGAGAATAAAACTACATCACTGTGAGTCTGTGGAGTTCCTCCTGGAGGTGCTTCAATATGTAGTAATGATTCCATGTCTCACCAGGGTTCTCCTCACTGAATCCTCATGAGAATTTGCTAAGGGGTGACCTAAAGAAAAGTCAAAGAGAATGGTACGAAGCAAAACCCAGTCCATAAATATATAAAAAAAAATATTAATAAGCAATTGTCATACTTTGGGTTCCTTTGGCTGCACAGTGGGTACTTTGTGTAGGAGAAACTGGAGAACTAAAAGCTTATATTACATAGAGCTGAGGAAAAACAATAAATCATAAAATAGTACAAACCACCAAAAATACAATCTATTGGCATTTTTAGAGGAACAGCAGGGGACCACTTGTGTAAACAAAGCTGCTAAGAGAATTAAAGCAATAAGTCCAGCTCCGATCCTGGCTGGATTGTAGATTTAGAGCTGAGCCAAGGGGTACAGAACATGATACATTCATATTGGCTGACTAAGGAATGGATGTTCTCATATTTTTGGGGTGGACTGATATTTGTCGAGCAGGGAGCACTGCTGCTGGGAGCTACTCCAAAAGTCCAGATGTGGTTGGTCAGGCCCTATTCCTGCACAGGGCTAGGGAGTCCCTATCCACAGGTCAGAGAATAAATATGCTGTAGAAGGCTGTGCTGTACTGTATGGTAATAGCATGTATGCTGATAGTCTGGACACCTCTCTGCATTATGTCATTTGCACTAATGCTGTATTACATTGTAAGCATTCCAGATGGCTCCAGGACATATTTTTAAGTTACCAAAGACGGCCTGTAATTACTACCTAGAATTATACATTATATTTTATGCTGCACGACATTCTGGAGTTGTCTGAACTGATCAAGATGTTCATATATTAGTTTGCAATAAACATTGTGCACAAAAGCTCTCTGATTATGTACAAAGGTTGCAGGGTGGAGAAGAGAACTGCCCTGGCACATTCCTTACTCTGAGTGCAATTGTCAAACTTGTCACCAGATGGAGAAAAAACCCAGATGCATCTGAAATACAGAAAAGACCCGTTACAGTAACCTGCCAGATGGTCTTTATGTCAGTTACAGTTACTGCAATACTTTCATCATTTCATTAGTGGCCTCACACCCAATAGAGCATATTCAAGACCATTAAAGCCCCTAATGATGATCTAGAGTCGGCCTTGAAAATAGATACCTAACACAGTGTATGTAAAGTCATGACAATATCAATTATATTTGTATACTAGCTGTTCCCTTCTCTCTATTCCATTCTGTGTCCCCCTTTCTCTGTGTCTGCCCCTCTCTGTCCCGTCTGCCCATTCAGTCTCTTTCCCGTCTGCCCCTCAGTGTCTTTCTCTCCTGCCCCTCAAGTCTCTTTCTCTGCTGCCCCTCAGTCTCTTTCTTTCCTGCCCCTTAGTTCATTGGAGTTTCTAGAATGGGTGCAGGGTGTACGGTGCACATACGCTGTAGAGAAGTCACCAGGAACATGGAGACCTGAGCATGCGTGGTAGTCTCTGGCACAATGCCAGAATCTACTGCACCGCAGAGGAGGGGGCCCACAGTTATACCCTTAAGGCCCCCATACACGGTGAGATTCAAAGTTGCTAAGATCAGTTGTACGATTTCCCTTGAAATTCTCCCCTTGAAATTCTTCATAAGATGTGGTCAAATGATGTACGATTGATCATTAAGATAAGATGCATAGAAGTGTATCACATCGTACACGATCAGTTGAGATCTCTCTGCAAAACCATCTGATCTGCGATCCAACTAGACAACGGCGGTGACACGCATCGGGGTCGCAGAAGACTCAAAATACAACTATTTGCAAACGTTTGGTCTGTCCAACCTGTCGAAACTGCTAAATCGTGTTAAAAATCATCCCGTGTATGGCCAGCATTACAGTATATTAAGGCTGAATCAAATAACAGCATTCCACCATATTAATCTTGAGAGGGGTATCAAAATGTATGGAATGTATGTGTATGCCAGGTTTGCTACTAATCATCATCATAATTGTGCACTTGCATCTACCCTATACTAGGTACAAAAGAATGTCTGCAAACAGGCATATTTCTCTTATGTCTCCACCTATGAACAGCCTGCAGCACCATAAACACCCCATCACTCTTTGCTTATGTGAAAATGCTCCATTACAACCCAGTCATGCCCCTACAGTTGTAAGGGTAGGATGCAATCGCCAGTACATGAATGCACTCTGTTCTTGAACATGCGCAACGTGAAAACACGCAAAATATTCTCTGCAAAGCAGGCATACATTCATCTGTTTTTTGTCTAATACCCCTTTTACACCGGAGCTGAAACCCGGGTTATTGAAGGGTTAACCCGGGCAGCTCCCTGGTGTAAAAGGGGAGAAGGTTGGCCACAGGGACAACGTATGATGTAGATCACAGGTTCTCAAACTCGGTCCTCAGGACCCCAAACAGTGCATGTTTTCCAGGTCTCTCACTGAATCACAAGTGAGATAATTAGCTCCACCTGTGGTTCTTTTAAAATGTGTCAGTGAGTAATGAATACACCTGTGCACCTGCTGGGTGAACTGCAAAAAGTGAACTGTGTGGGGTCCTAATGACCGAGTTTGAGAACCCCTGATGTAGATAATGAAGTTGCTTGTGCAACTCAGGGCATATCCTGCAATTGGTACATCCTGTGCATTTGTAGCACCCTGGTTTTTTGGTGAGGAAATGTACTCCACTGTCTAATGCAGGAGAAGAGACATCATTGTGTACAAGCCAGTTTTTGAGGTTTTTACCTCTCTTGTACACCATCATGACATTGGTATTTTTTAGTGCCAAAAGACTGGAATTAATGTTGACTATCAGCCATAGTTTTTTGGTTTTGGAATTGATGAAATTGCTGGCTGTATTGAAATGATTGATGAATAGCATAGGATGCTTCTTTATATCTACTTGTCCTGTACTACTGTTCCTTGCAGGTGCTTTCACTTTAGCCTTCTGTAGTTCTTTCCAACTATTTCCTTTGTTGTGAAATGTAATCATCACCTTGTTAATGTCTACTTCTGCTATGGCCGCGTCATTAATGAATCTTTTGATGCGGAGGAATTGGGAGTATGGTAGGCTCTTTGTTAGAGACACTGGGTGGTGACTGTGTGCATGAAGGAGCGTATTACAGTCCATAGGTTTGCTGTAAATGGTGGTGTTGAATGAAGACCCTGTCCAATTAATATTAACGTCCAATAAATAAACTGTTTCATGGCTATATTCAAATGTGTATCTGATATGTTCATGTAACATATTGATCTTACTCATGTTCCCAATTAAATCTGCCTCTGATCCAGACCATAGAACTAAAATATCATTGATGTATAGAGGTGAAAAATAAAAGATGTTGATTGAAATCAGATTTCTCTACAATGAGTGTTGGCGAAAGAGGGTGCCACGTGGGAAACCATTGCACATCGCTTTCTCTGTAAAAAATACCAACTGTCAACAAAAAATAATTCCTTGTTAAAGTTTTCTCCAGTAGCAGGATATATAACTGGATATCCAGCCCTTTGTGCTCCTCTTGGGAATGAAGGAATTGTTGCATATATTCAAGAGCCTGTGCATGAGGTATACTTGTGTACAATGATACCACATCAATAGTACACAACAGTAATGGTGGTAATTGCTGTAGCCCATGTCATTTGTCCAATAATGAAATTGTGTCCTTAAGGAATGTTGGTTCTTTCATGATTAACAGTTGTATGTAATGGTCTAGGTATTTGGTGATGGAGCTGTAAAGTGTTCCCCTCGCTGATATTATGGGACGACCAGGCAGTGATTGTAGAGACTAATGGATTTTTATGTAATGTATATATAAGAGGGACAACTGGTTTATCTTTCATCAATTGTTTACCTATGTCTAATATATAATTTTGTTAGATATAGCTTAACCCACAGGTTCTCAAACTCGGTCCTCAGGACCCCAAACAGGTCATGTTTTCTAGGTCTCCTCACAGAATCACAAGTGAAATAATTAGGTTCACCTGTGGGTCTTTAAAAATGTGTCCATGAGTACACCTGTGCACCTGCTATGTGCCATGGAAACGTGACCTGTGTGGGGTCCTGAGGAACGAGTTTGAGAACCTTTGGCTTAACCTAAAATGTTGTCTAATTCTCGTTTGTAAATTGCGGTGGGGTCATTATTTAATGTAGTGTAGATTGCTGTGTCACTCAGCTGTCTATAATTTTCATCTTTGTAATCAGTGGTATCTTGAAGTACAACTGCGCCTCCCTTATCTGCTGTGCGAATGATTATGGACTTATCTTTGCTCAATTTTTGCAGAGTTATCAATTCATCTTTGGAAAGGTTATGATGGGTCTGTTTTTTAATCTTATATTCAGACATTACTTCATGATCCAACAGCCTGGTGAAGTTTTTGATGGATGCATTGTGCGATTGGGGCTGAAAAGTTGATCTTTTCAGAACAGGACCCTTAGGGGGTAACACGGTGTCACCTACCGTATGGGGGTAGAATTCTTTGAGTTTTAAACTGCAAAAGTCTTGCTTCCAATTGAACTATCAAGGGTGCAAGTGGACACAAATTAGACTTTTATTTAACACTTTTCATTCAGAATCTGACTGCCGGCGCTCGGTATCCTGGCAGTCAGAATCCCGATTCCAGCATCCTGACAGGGTTATGATACCGACACATATCAGTAACTATCCTAGCCCTACTCCTAAACCTATCCCTCCCTCCCCGCTGCCTAACCCTAACCTCCCCCCTAGTGCCTAACCCTAACCTCCCCCTAGTGCCTAACCCTAACCTTCCCCCTAGTGCCTAACCCCTAACCCTAACCCTCCCCCTATCCCAAATACTTACAGATGGTCGGGATGCTGGCACTGGGATTCTGACTGGTGTCGGAATTCTGGCGTTGGCATTCTGAGCGCCAGCATACCGACGGCCGGGATTTAAACTACATCCCACATACAATATATGCTTTTGTGTATATTTATATATTTACGTATGTGTATGTGTACGAGTATATATTATATATATATTATATATATATATATATATATATATATATATACTGATAGAGAAAATCTGATTTTTCCACTGAATTCAGCATCTGTAAATTAGGAAAAAAACACATATTCACATGCCAGATACAGAGAATTTTTGTCGACTAGTGTGGCATTTGACATTCTGGTTATCTTTTACTTTCTGGGTTTCTGAATATGTTGCTCACTTATATTGTGCATACATTCTTTACATTTGTTTGCTGTGATTTGCTCTGTGCTTTTTTTTTTCTTCTTTCATTTCTGTTTTTCTTACCACACTAGTATTATTATTGTAGCCAGCTATGTGGAAGTCCACGTCTATAGTACACTCCTATTTTGGTACCTTTTCACTCATACTTTATTGTACTGTGTTACTTATGGTTACTTTCTGCTCTCCCCCGTATTGTCACCTTCCTCCCTCCCTCCTCTTCTCTGTTTTCAGTTTTGAGCAGCATCCAGACAATGTTCTTACTTACTACTGGTTCAGAGTTATGACGAATGTTAAAATTGGGTATTGGACTGTGGTTGGCAATAACTTCTCTGCCAAAAGATGCAAAATGCTCATGTATTTAATTTGTTTAAGCAAAATGTTGATCTTGATTACCTTCAAGAAATGTAATTTGCCCAAGAGGAAATTACTAATCTCCAAATATTAAATTGATCTTTGGTTGCAGCTGCCCCCTTCAATTCTAAGACTTGTCATTGTCATCACCTTTTACTATACAGAAAGCGACTCGCCAAGGTTGTCCTCTTATTTTTGCTATTTCTCTCAAACACCTTGCAACAGCTCTACAAACATCTCCTGCTTTTCAAGGAATACAAATTGCCAACCTTAATGTGAAAGTGTCCCTCTTTGCGGATGAAGTGTTTCTGTTCCTCTCAGAGCTACATTCCTCCCTTCCTGAAGTGCTGCACATAATAGCATCCTTTGGGGATTTCTCAGGGTATAAGATCAATGTTGACAAATCTGATGTCCTTCCTATTGGCTCCTCTCTGACCTCTCTGATTTCTCTTCCTGAACTTACTGCTTTCAGTACACCAACCACACACATCAAATATCTACCTCTCCCTCCTGTACAAACTTAACTTTACCCCTGTCATTTCCAAGATAACATCCCTACTAGATAACTGGAAGTTCCTCCCCCTCTCCCTGCTAGGTGATGCCGCAGTTTTTAAAAGTATAATCTTCCCTAAGATTTTCTATTTAATATAGATGCACCCTATATCACTCTCGAAATCAGACACCGACATCTTATCCCGGCTTACGTGTAAATTCACAAGGCAACACAGAAAACCTACAATAGCTACGTGTAAACTAAATGCTCTTTGCAAGTCGAGAGGACTAGGCATACCTGATTTTCTGGCCTTTTTTCTTCAGATATATTAGTGACTGGATCCTTGAGTACACTGGCAAAGTACTCTTGACCCCATTTTCGCCTAGTACCTTACTTAAACGAAACCCTCTGACATACCTGCTAACCTTTCGTCTCATTTACTATTTTATGACATATATCTTGCATGGCTTGCGATAAGCTAAAAGCTAGGCTGCCATTTTTATGATGCCCCATTTATACTCATCTGGGGCAATCCCTACTTTCCCCCTTCACTGATGAACTACAACTTTGTGTAATGGCGGGATAAAAGTATTTGACCCTGGAGGCAATCTCCTCTCATTCTCAGACCTCCAGCAACTTTTCCAATTACTCATCATCATTTTTACATGTATGTGCAGGTCAGACACTTTATCTTGCTCCTCCCACTTATGTCACCCTTATCAGCACACTCTGATCCCTTGCTCTCCTTGCTGACTTTCATAACATCTTATGCATATAAAACCAGACTTTTATACCCTGGCCTCATTCAGTCCTCACCCCACCGCTCCTGGGACAGATTGGCAAACAAACATTCCTTCCCTAGAATCCATAGATGATCTCCTGAAGCATCATGACTCCACCATGAGAATTTTGCAATACTTGTACCTCCAGGAACTATCCATAGCAGGGGCAGAACTATGGGAGACAATGGAGGCGCATGCCGTCAGGCTCCAGCTCTGAGGGGGCACCTCCTCCATTGTCCACAACACATTCACCCCACTTAGGGCCGTAACTATGTACCCAGAGTGTACCGTCACAGCCGCCCAATACATGGCACCCCTGCCCGGCACCTGAGAAACCACCATACACTAGTGGAGAGCTCCATGTCAGACCATCAGCTGCTGCCTTCGTCTATCTATAGCCTGTCTGCATGCGAATTGCTACATTACAGTGTCAGCGGCTATGACGGGGGGCACCAAATTATAACCTGCCTCCGGGCGTCTGGGATGAATTTACGCCACTGATCCATAGAGCCTACATTTTCACAGCCTGCCGTAAACACATGGTTCCTGATGAGTCAGGAGCATGTTTAAAATGCCACCATTCCAATTCCACATGTATTCATTGTTTCTGGGAATGTGGTAAGATTAGGCAATATTGGAACAAAGTGCTTTTATTCATTGGCCAGTTATTCTCGCTACATTTGCAACCAGACATATTGGGTTGCTTATGCTCTGATTTTTCTAATTTGGAACCTTGGTCCTTATAAGAAAATAATGATACCTCTCGTCACTATTCTTACTACTATTGCAAACAAATGTATTCTGATCCACTGGACCAAACTCACTGCACCCACACTAGTAGAATTTAAACAAAAAACTCTACAATTGTTGTATTTCGATAGGCGTGCTAATATTCCATGATATTACCAAGAGCGTTGAGAATTTGAAGTGGGGCTATATATTGACAAACTCTGAATCATATTTTTAAAGCATTTGAATCTACTGATTAGTATCTCTATTGGAGACTACTTTAGGATTCCTCACAACAACCCCACTTGATACAACAATCAAGAGGATGAGGAAGAGACCACGTGAAACAAAGGTCAGTATTTTCCCACAAATGGATTTGTTTCATGTGGCCTCTTCCTCATCTTCTCTGTGTGATTGTTGCATCAAAGCATCTACACATTATTGGCTCTTTTTCCTTTTCAAGTTGAAAACCATTGAGGAAAAGAACATCAAAGAAAGAAATCCAAAACTACTACAAGGATTTAATTTTGAACATTAATAAGTATAAGACTGTACCCTAATACATCAACGGGGAGCACTTTTGATTTTTGCCCTATTTTACGATTTTATGCTATTTGTTTTCTTGTATTGGGTATGATTGGAGCTGCTATTGTCTTGTTGCGGCTGGACATCTCCTTTATATGTTATTTGTATGGACTCCATAAGCGTATTTCTTATCTACAGGATAAAAAAATAAAACATGCACCCAAAATATATGTATAATAAGTATAAGCAGATATCACATCAGTGTTCCATTCCTAATCAGCCAAAGTGGGTATTAACAATCACCATCTTCATAAATTATGTGGCCTAAATAACTCTGACCCTTTCTTCGCCTCTCCAGGTCAAACTTGCATGGGCGCATAAGAAAATGGCCTCATCAGCTTCTTCGGCCTCCAATAACAGTTATGTGCAGATGACACTCAAATCTAGACCTCTCTTTCTCCATCCTCTCTCACGTCTATAACTGCCTTTCTGCAATCTTCTCATTGATTTCCCAGCATTTCCAGAAACATAACATGGTGACAACTAAGGAACTGATTCAGAGATGTATGCTAACCCAATGGTTAGTGCACATCTCCGATTGTTAGAGGACTGTGCATAGACAGGATATATACTGCGCATGTGTAGCCCTTCATCTGCGAGTCCACTCACAGTGCCTCCCAGCTGCAGCCTGATTGACAGGCTGCAGCATTTGGGAGGCGGAGCGGCGGTTGTTCCTGGCCAGCTGTTATGAATGCCTGGGGAGATTCACACAGAAGAGGTAGTAGAACCCCAGGACACTGGAGGAGAACTGGCCAATTGTGCCACTTTGATTGTGTGGCAGTCTTGAGAGCTAATGTGCACTTGACTGGTTGCAGCCTTGAGGGCTGATGTATACTTGACTGGATGCAGCCTTGAGGGCTGATGTTTACTTGGCTGGTTGCAGCAAAAGTCAAAATAAATAAAGTCTTAATTGCTGTTGGTGGATGACAGCGACTGCTGTGAAGTTGTTAACAATTATCCGCCCAGCCGCTGCAGTGCGGCTAAGCTGCCCCTCTTGCTGGTAACAGATGATTCACTCTGACACTGAAGTGCGACTGACGTTGTAGCTTAGAAGCAACCGTCCACTCTGACACTGTAATGCGGCTGAGACTACTGTGATGTTGGTAACAGCTACCGTTAAGATGCTGTAGTACAGCTGAACTGCCACTATTGCTAGTAACAGATGATACACTCTGGCACTGGAGTGCGACTGGCACTGCTGGAACACACGTTGGATTGAAGAAACACACAAGGGTGATTTCCACACACAGAGACCAGAAAACACGCTCTAGACGCTATAGCAGGCATCAGAGCAGAGAACCAGCAGAGGAGAAAAAGGAAAAGGATCCAATCAGAGCAAGGTGGAGGTGACGGAGCAATCTGAAGGAAGGACCTATGGAGTAGTAGCCCAGCGTCCTCTTCTCCTAGCAACAAGTGCACGAGAGCCGCCTGATGCACTGAAGTCCAACAGGACGTTATGACGGCTTGTTACAGCACCGTTTCCGGAAACGGGGGTATATCGAGGCCAGGGTCTTCGTCAGTGGATGCAGATTTCCTGGCCAAGCTGCCAGGACCCATTCAGGCCGCGGTAAGATTCAGCTACCACAGCCTGGCCAAAGGGAAGCCATCGTTGCGATGGTGATCCCAGGCTGCAACCTCTGTTGCAGCACTGGGATCACAGATGCAGCAAGGAGGTGTCTGTTTCCTACAGACACCTCCTGCTGCATTTGCATTTTAGATGGATGGAATTGACAAGCCGATTGTGTGCAGCTCTGCAATTCCGTCCATCTCTGAATCAGGCCCTAAGCTCATTGTTTTCACCTTTTCCAGGGTCCCTTCACCCCCCTGTTAATAATATAACCCTCTATTCTATGTCAACTACCTCTGTATCATTCTCATGATGCTTACACCTCTGCAACATCTGCAGGATCCAGCCCCTTCTCATTACTGATGTCACCAAAACTCTCATCCACAGAATCCTCATATCCCATCTTCACTCTTGCCTCTCCTAACTTCAGTCTATCCTAAATACCTTATTTTCCTCTCTCACCATATGGCGTCTGCCTCCCCCTTCTGAATCCTGCTTCATTGGCTCTCTACCGCCTGGTACAAACTCCTCACCCCCAGTGCCCCACATACTATACAGACCTTTTAATCACTCCTCCCCACCTACATCTCAACCTCATCTCTGCCCACATTCCCTCCTGCCATCTCTGCTCCTTCTCTGACTATTGCCTCACCTCAACTATGGTCATTCTAATTCCCGCCGGCAAAATTTCTCCCACAGCACCACTTCTTCTGGAACTCACTCTTACCAATATCAGACATTCTACCAGTTTCCTCAGATTTAAATGTGCACTAAAAAGTAAAAACCCACTTTGTTTATTTATAAAACCTACTAACCCACCTCTTATCTCCTCACTACAGCCATTCTCCTTGCATCCTCATGAGTTCACTCTTTCCACCTTTCAACTCACCACTCCCTGCTCCTACCAGGGCCGTATCTAGGGTGGTGCAACCGGTGCTGCCACACAGAGCGCAGGATACCCTTATGTCGCTTAAAAGTCCTTCCTATATATTTTCTGTACTCACTGGAGTCCCAGTAATGTCTTAAATATGGAATAAGCGGTCTTTGCGGTGTTATTCTCATATAAACATTTTCCAATATAACTTGCTGTACTATAACCCTATAATTAATTACTGTCCCGGTGGCACTAAAGCGCAGTGTTATTATCTTTTATTTATATGACACCAGTGTGTGGCATAATGTTTATAAGGGCACTACTACTTTGTGGCATAATGTGTAAGGGGCATTACTGTGTGGCATAATGTGTATAAGGGCACTACTAATGTGCAATATTATGTATATAAGGGACACTACTACTGTGTGGCATTATGTGTATAAGGGGCATTACTACTGTGTGATGTAACGTGAATAAGGGACAATATTGTGTTGCGTAACGTGCCCCCACATGCTGTCCCTGTTTAAAGTATTGGGGGGGGGTTGCCAATGTTCTTTCTGGCACATGGCACCAAAATGTCTAGTTACGGCTCTGGCTCCTACAAGCTACAATGAGCTGCACTACTCTTGTCTCTGTACTCACCCCTTCCTCTCTAAGATTTTACTATAACGTCTTGTACTTGTGCAATGTTTAGCTGTTGTGTATTGTACTTACATTGTGTTGTGTTTTTATACCTATCCCAATATTATGCTGTATACATGTTGTGGCACCTAACATATAAAAGATTATAATAACAATTAATTTTTTTATGGATAGTTAGGTTTTTGTTTTGTTTTTTTTAAAAATAAGGTTTTATTGAACTTGTGATTTTCTGATATAGTAGTGCTACCTAAAGCTATTTAGTTTCCATAGTAAAATGTAGAAAATTGAGGCATTATGACTTATAAAAAACTGGGAATTGACCAGGCTCCACTGAGTGGCTGATTAACATTATATATACTATTTTCATGTTCTCATGTTCTCCCTGCATTGAACGGATGTGTATGCTGTCAGGAGTCAGGTGATTCTTTCCAGGGCTCTTTTTATAAAGGTTAAACTAAATTTACGGCAAAGTCAATACAGTTTAGGGCAGACCCACTACAGGTCTCTCATTGAGTGCTTACCTATTAGAGTAGAAGTAGGTAGGACTGTATTGAACAAAGGGCCTGTTTCAGAGCTGAGAAGTATTGGACAGGGAAGCCGGGTCATATCTGGATAGCCGGGACAAGGAAGTCTGCGTCCAACGACGCAGACTGTGGGCTCTGCATGCCTACAAAATGGGGGAGGCTAAGGGGGGACTGTGAGCAAACACACAGGACCCATTCTGCAAATGTGTGGTACCCCAACAATCGGAGATATATGCAATACATCGGGTTTGCATACTTCTCTGAATAAGGCCCAAAGTACCTTTAACCATTGCCATATTTTGAAGGGGGACTAATAGTAAAAATATTTTTGGGTAGCTAATTTAATGGGACAAAATTGAAAACTCCATGACAAAATACAAATGCAACAATGACCAATCGAATACATTTTTATAAAGTATAAAATGTGTTTTAGCCATAAATAGCATGTGGATTTACCACTTCACTTTTACAAATCAAACCAAGAGTAGTGTATCATTAATATACTGGCAAAAGCTGCATCTGGAGTTTAATGCATGTATAAATGGAAATCTAATTTTGGCTACTCACATTTTTCCCTACATGAAATAAAAAGAAATGAGCTAGTAATTAATCTTACGCCAAATGGGTCCAGAGAGGACCACAGTATAGCTGCTAATTAATCACTTATAAAATCATTACTCAACAGCACCGGATACTCAGACACTCGCACTATATTTTCATGAACATACAGTATCTGTAGCAGGTTCCAAGCCAAGATGCCTTTTACATACAGCAAGTATAAATGTCCCATCTGTTCCAGTGAACAGATTTTTTCCTACATGCTAAACTCATACCTTCAAAGAATAATCAGGCACCATAAGTTTTCATACTAATTTTTTTGTTTTTGTTTACAAAGCCATTTTTTTTATTAGCATTTATTTATAAGGCGTCACAAATTTCTGCAGCACCACGCATAACAAAACAAAGTAACATATTTACATAATTACAAGTGTAGGTATTTTTCAAATATATACCTAATGGCTGAGTTAGTGAGCCTAGGGGGAGGGATGAAACAAGAGGTAGGGAGGGCCCTGCTTGCATGAGCTTAAGGTCTAATAGTGAAGTCGGAGTCATAGGGATATGGGGGAGATAGAGAGAATAAGGGATGGAGGAGGGAGTACCATCAGGTAGAGATCAGGTAGGCTATGATGAAGAAGTAGGTTTTGAGGGAGCCTTTGAAGCATTGAATGTTGGGGTAGAGTTTTGACAGATTAGGCGAGAGTAAAAGCTAAGTATCAGTGGAGAGGAGAGGCAGCAGTCACCAACTGACCAGAGAGGACAGGAGGAGGTGTGGAGGTTAATGAGGTTGGAGGTGAAAAAGAGGGAGAGGAAAGTGAAAAAGCTTTTTAGGTGAGGGCGAGGAGTTTAAATTGAACCTTGTAGGGGATATGGAGCCAGTGGAGGGATTGGCAGAGAGGGAAGGAAGAGACTGAGTGGTGTGAAAGAAAGATCAGTCTAGCAGCATTATTAAGGAAATTAGGGGTCTATTTATTAAGCCTAGGGTGGAGATAAAGTCGACGGTGATAAGGTGCCAGCCAACCAGCTCCTAACTGTCATGTGACTGTCATGTGACATGGCAGTTAGGAGCTGATTGGCTGGTACCTTATCTCTGTTAACTTTATCTCCATCCAACGCTTAGTAAATAGACCCCTTAAAGAAGAGAGAGGCAGTTGAGGGGAAGACCAGAAAACAGAAAGTTGCGGTAATTGAGGCTAGAGATTATGAGAGAATGAACAAGTCTTTTGGTAGTGTTGAGCGAGAGGAAGGGGCAAATTCTGGTAATGTGATGGAACTGACTGGAATGGGTAAGAGACTGTGGGGCGTGAATGAGAAGGAGGAATCAAGGGTGACTCCAAGTAGTGGAGTTGAGGACTGAGGCGATATTTTTAATTTTACCTTGATATAGAGTTGGATGGGTGGTAATAGAAGTAGCATGGAAGTCAATTAGACCAGATTTGGACATGTTAAGCTTGAAAAAGGGTTGAGGAATCTAGGAAGATGGGTAAATACAGTATTAGTAAGGGGTACTTTATAGCACACATAAATATTACATAGAACATATACACACACTCACTTACTTTGGGAGGTAAGATGATGCAGGAGGTCATTGATGGGGGTAACCTCTGCAGCATAATGTTGAGCTTCTTGTGTCTACTGTATGTGGAGGGGGTGGGACCAAAATTATATGATTCTTATAGAATTGCATCATATTGGCTCTGGGCCCTCCCCACAGACTCGTGAATCACGGTATAATGCCACTAGAGGACAGGGCTCAGCCAAAGAATAAAACATTTGGGGGCCTAGTCATCATTACTAAAAAAATATATGGAGGTAATTTGGTTTAGAACTCGCATGGAGTTCTACCTAATTACCGGAGGAATTCATCATTCCTCCTCTCCATAAGTATCTATTCCGAAAAGCTGTCATTTTTGCGATGAAAGCTTTTAGGAAAATAGATACTTTTCCCTGCCTGCTCCTACCTTACCGCAGCTGGAACCATTGCTGCGCATGCGACACTTCTATTCAGAGAAGCAGCACATGCGCAGACCTGACTACAGCTGCGCTAATTGAATATATATATATATATATATATATATATATATATTAGGGATGTGCAGGCTCGGATAGGTTCGAGTTTGCACGTTGAGTTCGGATTTTTCCCTCCAAAAAAACGGAACTCAGAAAGAGGCTAAACGTCATCTTACATGGACGAACATCATCATTCCTTAACAAAAGTCCAGGAATGATGATGTTCGTCCATGTAAGATGACGTTTAGCCTCTTTCTGAGTTCCGTTTTTTTGGAGGGAAAAATCCGAACTCAACGTGCAAACTCGAACCTATCCGAGCCTGCACATCCCTAATATATATATATACATATATTGCCTTTTAAGATAACATGTATGTTCTATCTGCCACTGCACTGCATACTGCTGCATGCTGCTGACGGGAAGCATCTACCCTCTGTCTGCTCCCGGGTGGCACTTGTAAGTGCTTCTTCAATTATTAAGCTTACTAACAAGTGTCACCGGGGAAGAGAGGGAAGACGCTTCCCGTCTGCAGTAACATGCACCGGTGGGGAGAACACACAAGTGCCGCCTGAGATAGCCAGAGGCTGGAGCCAGAAAGACACGGAGGGACGAGGTGGAGGGAGCCAAAAGAGAGACCCGGAGTAGGAGCCAGAGGGACCAGGAGGACGGAGCCGGCAGAGGGACCAGGAGGACGGAGTCGGCAGAAGGATCTGGAGGAGGGAGCCGGAGGAGACCTGGTTACGCTCAAAGCAGGTAAGTATTTTGTCCCTGTCCCTTTCCTACACAAGCTGCCGTGCAGACAGCAGCTTGTGAACACTGTCAGGAGCTGTAAGCCGTCTGAAGATGGCATACAGTAACAACATCAAATTTCAAAAATACATATTTTTCGGAATTTGATGAATGGCATAATTTCTACATGCTCATGCTAAAGTATGGGGAGTGTGGAAATTAACACAGACGAACTTAACCAGGAGATATCAGTGACATCCCTTGCGTTAAGTGTGGTAATGAATAAAGAAAAAAGTAAATTAAGGAAAAAATACCTGAAGAAACTATATTTAAGTGTTGATGAAAAGGCCCCTTGGTCTGTTTTTTCTGTCATTGGGTAAAGGGCTGGGTACTCAGAAACCCCTCATGCATACACCACTGGAGGAGATAGCGGATAGTTTGAAATGTATGAGCCAATGGAAGATGAGGACAGGTAGTTTTGTATGTAAACAACATACAAATGGTACTGAAGACCAAAGGAGCTGATAAGGACTGAGGGCCTGATTCAGCAGTGGACGCAGATCTGATTGCAGATTCCCGATTAAAAGGCAATCTGCCCATGCACAGGCCCGTTTTGTGCATGTGCAGAACGGGTCCTGCGTGATCACATGCAGGCGCCTGTATCCCTCTGCCTGATTTACAAGCAGAGGTGTTTATGGGGCAGTGTGGTGGCCGGGACGGCCTGTGTTAACGGAAATGGGGACATGTCACCCCTGTTTTCCAGGAGTGGCAAAGTCAGGGACTACGTAAACTGAAGCTTAGTCAGCGGGCCGGTGCCGTTTAACATTGCAACGGCTGTGGCTGTAGGGCACTGCGAGTGTGATCGCAGGATTAATTCTGCACATGTGTAGAATGAGACCTGCGCATGCGCAGTTCACCACTTTCAGGTTAGTATGTAAACTATCAGGTCCCCAGCACCCACTGATGAAGTCTATGTGACGGAACATGTTTGTGGCGTGGCCTGGTGATGTAATGACACTGTGACGTGACTCACTGATCAGGAAGTGAGACCTGCTGCTGGGGACTGGAGTGGCAGGCTTTTCAGACAGACGCCACAACTGCTGTTAGACACCTCCATTTTGCTGCTGATGCAATCCTGTGGACACTGCATCCACACCTGGCAGTCATAGTTGATGCTGACATATTTTAACCTAGATGTAAGTTTTTATGTGTGCTGCTTATTAAATCTAAATACTTTTTACTCACTATGGTGCGCACCCTGCTTCCTTTGAGTAGAAATTCTCTGAGTGACAGGAGGAACGCTTTCAAGGGAGCTTCAAGTAGTGAATTAGAATTTACTGCTGATAAAGGACTCACTTCCACTAACCTAAAACCTAAAAATGCTGGATTAACATTGTGCATGGTGATATAAATGTTGTTCTTTCTTTATATACAGTATATAGATATATACAAACGCACACATATATATATATATATATATATATATATATAAAATCATATACACATATACATATTTACATATGCACACATACAGTATACAGCATACTGCTGTGTGCTGGGAGAGGCTGGGACAAGGTAACTCACCTCCTATTCCTCTGTGGCTCCTCAGAAAGTCCCCACTTGCTGGGAGCAGTGAGCTTGTAAGGAACAGCTTCTCACTCGGGGTCGTTCATATTTGCTGCCGACCGGACCGCCCCTCTCATTCCCTACAGCCAGCGCAGCCAGTGTTATAGACACTGAGCATGCGCAGTCATTCATGCAGCCCGGCCCTGACATACTGTAGTGAGACAGGCACAGGCTGCAGGTCACTTTGCTGATCCCAGCAACGGCACAGGGGGGCCCCTCCCCAAGTTTAGGCCGCTCGCCTGATGATAATGCTGTTGGCAGGTGTCAGGCAGGCCCCTAGAACATACTGGGTCCTAGACGCCTGCCTACACCACCTTGTGGATAATTTGGGTCTGCCTGTACCTATGACAAATAAATATGAAAGGGATAGTCTGTTTCTGCTGTCAGCCAGGGTTAAATAAAACCTAATGGAGAGAATTACCCTGTTTCAAATGCTGATGAGAGTACAGTAATGGAAAGTGAAAACGGTAGGTACCTGTAAGTGAACTGCAGTCACTTAAGCTGTCGGTATGGTAGCAGGAGAGTCTCTGGGTGCACACAATGGGATCTCCAAAGTGTCTGACATACGTTTCGTCAGTGACTGGCTTGTTCACAGGCACTGACTCTGTCATGTCTTTCAGTAATGTATAAATGGAGGGTGCATCAGAGGAGTGACCACATGTGAAACAGATTTTGTTTTACAACCTCTGCAGTCAGCCTTTCAAAGACATTGAAAAATGTAAAGGCACTCTAATCCTAAGTATTGTGTGTTCTTGTTCTAGTCAGAAACATCTGGCTCCTCTGACTCTTTGCTACTTTTATTTCTTTCACTTTGTGACTTGCTTCCTCCTCCATTGCTTCTACTATGTCTGTTTGACATTGAGGGACATTACATGGAAGTGTAACTTCAAATGATAATTGCTTATTGGTGACCATAGTGAACTGTGTGTGTATATTAGGGGTGAGCGGGTTCGGATTTCTGAAATCCGAACCCCCCCGAGCCCCCCCGATCCGAGTCCGATCCGAGTCAGGCTCGACTTTTCCCGCCTGACTCGGATCTGAAATCGAGGCAAAACGTCATCTTCCCGCCTTCCGAGTCTCGCGGGTTTTGGATCCTATATAAGGTACACACGTCGGCGCCATTTTCTCACTCGGCTGTGGACAGTGAAGAGGGAGGGTGGGAGTTAGGGCTGTGTAGTGTAGTGTAGTGTAGTGCTGCTGTTGTCCACTACTTCAAAGTCCATAGGGGCTGGCTGTGTTGTGCTGTGCTGCTGTTGTTAATAGGGGCTGTGTCCACTACTTCAAAGTCCATAGGGGCTGGCTGGACTGTGTTGTGCAGTCAGTTCTCCATAGGGGCTGTGTCCACTCCAAAGTCCTGTGCAGTGTCCCAGTCCTAAAGGGGTGCTGAAGTGTTGTCCAGGGGGTGCTCTGTCCATCAGGGGTGCTCCCCCCAAGTGCTAAAAAAATAATATATTTTCTGTGTTTGTGAATTGTGTGCGCAGTAGCCGCACGTGCATCAACAAAGTAGTGCCAAGCGTGCGCCTGTGTCATAAGTAAAGGGCCGGCTGGCTTGACCGTTAAGGGTGCTGTAACCCCCGAAAGTACACTCCAGTCCAAACCAAAAAAAAAATTATTTTCTGTGTTTGTGAATTGTGTGCGCAGTAGCCGCACGTGCATCAACAAAGTAGTGCCAAGCGTGCGCCTGTGTCATAAGTAAAGGGCCGGCTGGCTTGACCGTTAAGGGTGCTGTAACCCCCGAAAGTACACTCCAGTCCAAACCAAAAAAAAAATTATTTTCTGTGTTTGTGAATTGTGTGCGCAGTAGCCGCACGTGCATCAACAAAGTAGTGCCAAGCGTGCGCCTGTGTCATAAGTAAAGGGCCGGCTGGCTTGACCGTTAAGGGTGCTGTAACCCCCGAAAGTACACTCCAGTCCAAACCAAAAAAAAAATTATTTTCTGTGTTTGTGAATTGTGTGCGCAGTAGCCGCATATGCATCAACAAAGTAGTGCCAAGCGTGCGCCTGTGTCATAAGTAAAGGGCCGGCTGGCTTGACCATTAAAGGGTGCTGTAACCCCCAAAGTACACTCCAGTCCAAACCAAAAAAAAAATTATTTTCTGTGTTTGTGAATTGTGTGCGCAGTAGCCGCACGTTCATCAACAAAGTAGTGCAAGCGTGCGCCTGTGTCATAAGTAAAGGGCCGGCTGGCTTGACCGTTAAGGGTGCTGTAACCCCCGAAAGTACACTCCAGTCCAAACCAAAAAAAAAATTATTTTCTGTGTTTGTGAATTGTGTGCGCAGTAGCCGCATGTGCATCAACAAAGTAGTGCCAAGCGTGCGCCTGTGTCATAAGTAAAGGGCTGGCTGGCTTGACCGTTAAGGGTGCTGTAACCCCCGAAAGTACACTCCAGTCCAAACCAAAAAAAAAATTATTTTCTGTGTTTGTGAATTGTGTGCGCAGTAGCCGCACGTGCATCAACAAAGTAGTGCCAAGCGTGCGCCTGTGTCATAAGTAAAGGGCCGGCTGGCTTGACCGTTAAGGGTGCTGTAACCCCCGAAAGTACACTCCAGTCCAAACCAAAAAAAAAATTATTTTCTGTGTTTGTGAATTGTGTGCGCAGTAGCCGCACGTGCATCAACAAAGTAGTGCCAAGCGTGCGCCTGTGTCATAAGTAAAGGGCCGGCTGGCTTGACCGTTAAGGGTGCTGTAACCCCCGAGAGTACACTCCAGTCCAAACCAAAAAAAAAATTATTTTCTGTGTTTGTGAATTGTGTGCGCAGTAGCCGCACGTGCATCAACAAAGTAGTGCCAAGCGTGCGCCTGTGTCATAAGTAAAGGGCCGGCTGGCTTGACCGTTAAGGGTTCTGTAACCCCCGAAAGTACACTCCAGTCCAAACCAAAAAAAAAATTATTTTCTGTGTTTGTGAATTGTGTGCGCAGTAGCCGCACGTGCATCAACAAAGTAGTGCCAAGCGTGCGCCTGTGTCATAAGTAAAGGGCCGGCTGGCTTGACAATTAAAGGGTGCTGTAACCCCCAAAGTACACTCCAGTCCAAACCAAAAAAAAAATTATTTTCTGTGTTTGTGAATTGTGTGCGCAGTAGCCGCACGTGCATCAACAAAGTAGTGCCAAGCGTGCGCCTGTGTCATAAGTAAAGGGCCGGCTGGCTTGACCGTTAAGGGTGCTGTAACCCCCGAAAGTACACTCCAGTCCAAACCAAAAAAAAAATTATTTTCTGTGTTTGTGAATTGTGTGCGCAGTAGCCGCACGTGCATCAACAAAGTAGTGCCAAGCGTGCGCCTGTGTCATAAGTAAAGGGCCGGCTGGCTTGACAATTAAAGGGTGCTGTAACCCCCAAA
The DNA here is from genome assembly GCA_031769625.1 of Taudactylus pleione. Classification (NCBI taxonomy): domain Eukaryota; kingdom Metazoa; phylum Chordata; class Amphibia; order Anura; family Myobatrachidae; genus Taudactylus; species Taudactylus pleione. The sequence goes on along the minus strand of JAUIMM010000025.1, from coordinate 10,761,446 downwards.
GTACACTCCAGTCCAAACCAAAAAAAAAATTATTTTCTGTGTTTGTGAATTGTGTGCGCAGTAGCCGCACGTGCATCAACAAAGTAGTGCCAAGCGTGCGCCTGTGTCATAAGTAAAGGGCCGGCTGGCTTGACCGTTAAGGGTGCTGTAACCCCCGAAAGTACACTCCAGTCCAAACCAAAAAAATAATTATTTTCTGTGTTTGTGAATTGTGTGCGCAGTAGCCGCACGTGCATCAACAAAGTAGTGCCAAGCGTGCGCCTGTGTCATAAGTAAAGGGCCGGCTGGCTTGACAATTAAAGGGTGCTGTAACCCCCAAAGTACACTCCAGTCCAAACCAAAAAAAAAATTATTTTCTGTGTTTGTGAATTGTGTGCGCAGTAGCCGCACGTGCATCAACAAAGTAGTGCCAAGCGTGCGCCTGTGTCATAAGTAAAGGGCCGGCTGGCTTGACCGTTAAGGGTGCTGTAACCCCCGAAAGTACACTCCAGTCCAAACCAAAAAAAAAATTATTTTCTGTGTTTGTGAATTGTGTGCGCAGTAGCCGCACGTGCATCAACAAAGTAGTGCCAAGCGTGCGCCTGTGTCATAAGTAAAGGGCCGGCTGGCTTGACCGTTAAGGGTGCTGTAACCCCCGAAAGTACACTCCAGTCCAAACCAAAAAAAAAATAATTTTCTGTGTTTGTGAATTGTGTGCGCAGTAGCCGCACGTGCATCAACAAAGTAGTGCCAAGCGTGCGCCTGTGTCATAAGTAAAGGGCCGGCTGGCTTGACAATTAAAGGGTGCTGTAACCCCCAAAGTACACTCCAGTCCAAACCAAAAAAAAAAATATTTTCTGTGTTTGTGAATTGTGTGCGCAGTAGCCGCACGTGCATCAACAAAGTAGTGCCAAGCGTGCGCCTGTGTCATAAGTAAAGGGCCGGCTGGCTTGACCGTTAAGGGTGCTGTAACCCCCGAAAGTACACTCCAGTCCAAACCAAAAAAAAAATGATTTTCTGTGTTTGTGAATTGTGTGCGCAGTAGCCGCACGTGCATCAACAAAGTAGTGCCAAGCGTGCGCCTGTGTCATAAGTAAAGGGCCGGCTGGCTTGACAATTAAAGGGTGCTGTAACCCCCAAAGTACACTCCAGTCCAAACCAAAAAAAAAATTATTTTCTGTGTTTGTGAATTGTGTGCGCAGTAGCCGCACGTGCATCAACAAAGTAGTGCCAAGAGTGCGCCTGTGTCATAAGGGCCGGCTGGCTTGACCGTTAAAGGGTGCTGTAACCCCCAAAGTACACTCCAGTCCAAACCAAAAAAAAAATTATTTTCTGTGTTTAGCCGCACGTATATATCAAATCGATATAACATAAATGGAGGACCAAACTTTCTCCGATAAAAATAAAATAGAGAAAGATCAAGAACCACTTCCTCCTAGTGCTGAAGCTGCTGCCACTAGTCATGACATAGACGATAACATGCCATCAACGTCGTCTGCCAAGGCCGATGCCCAATGTCATAGTAGAGGGCACATACAATCCCAAATGGCAAAGTTCAGGAAAATGACCTTGAAAAAGACATTTAAATCAGCTGAAGAGAAACGTAAACTTGCCAATATGCCATTTACGACACGGAGTGGCAAGGAACGGCTAAGGTCGATCCCTAGTATGTTCATGACTAGTGGTTCAGCTTCACATGACGATGGAAGCCCTCCTCCCACTAAAAAAATCAAAAGAGTTAAGCTGGCAAAAGCACAGCGAAGAACTGTGCTTTCTAAGGAGATATCACAAATCCCCAAGGAGAGTCCAAGTGTGGTGGTGGTTGCGATGCCTGACCTTCCCAGCACTGGACGGTTAGAGGTGGCTCTTTCCACCATTTGCACGCCCCCTGCAAGTGCTGAAAGGAGCACCCACAGTCCACTTGCTGATATGCAAATTGAAGATGTCACTGTTGAAGTACAACAGGATGAGGATACTGGTGTAGCTGGCGCTGAGGAGGAAGTTGGCGAGGAGGATTCTGATGGTGATGTGGTTTGTTTAAATCAGGCTCCGGGGGAGACAGTTGTTGTCCGTGGGATGAAAAAGCCCATCACGGTCATGCCTGGGCAGAAGACCAAACATTCCACCTCTTTGGTCTGGCAATATTTCTATCCAAATCCGGACAACAACTGTCTTGCCATATGTACCATATGTAAAGGTGAAATAAGTAGGGGTAGGGACGTCAACCACCTAGGAACATCCTCCCTTATACGGCACCTGCAGCGCGTTCATAAAAAGTTACTGTCAAGTTCAGAAACTTTGGCTAAGACCGTAAGCAGTCCAGGGACACCTAAATCCCGTTGTCCTGTTGTATCCAAGCGCCTGCAAACCACACCGTCAACTCCCTCCTCGTCAATTTCCTCCTTAGTCAGGATCGGAAGTAGTCCTGCAGGCCATGTCACTGGCATGACTGACTCTCCTATCCGGGATTCCTCTGGAGGATCCTGCATTGCTACGCCTACTGCTGCCGCTGCTGCTGTTGCTGCTGCTGGGAGTCGTTCATCATCCCAGAGAGGAAGTAGGAACACCACTACTTTTACTAAACAATTGACCCTCCAACAGTCCTTAGCGAGGAGGATGAAGTACGACAGCAGTCATCCTGAAGCAAAACGTATAACTGAGGCCTTGACTGCTATGTTGGTGTTAGACGTGCGTCCGGTATCCGCCATTAGTGCAGTGGGATTTAGACAATTGATGGAGGTAGTGTGTCCCCGGTTCCAAATCCCGTCTAGATTCCACTTCACTAGGCAGGCGATACCGAGACTGTACAGAAACGTCAGAAAAAGTGTCCTCAGTGTCCTGAAAAATGCCGTTGTACACAATGTCCACTTAACCACGGACATGTGGACAAGTGGAACAGGGCAGACTAAGGACTATATGACTGTGACAGCCCACTGGGTAGATGTATCACCTTACGCAGCAACAGCAGCAGCGTCACCAGTAGCAGCATCTCAGAAAGGCCAGCTCGTTCCAAGGCAGGCTACGCTGTGTATCACCGGTTTCAGTAAGAGGCACACCGCCGACAACCTCTTAGAGAAACTGAGGGAAATCATCGCCCAGTGGCTTACCCCACTTAGACTCTCCTGGGGATTTGTGATATCTGACAACGCCACCAATATTGTGCGGGCATTACATCTGGGCAAATTCCAGCACGTCCCATGTTTTGCTCACACAATAAACTTGGTGGTGCAGAATTTTCTGAAAAGCGACAGGGGCGTGCAGGAGACGCTTTGGGTGGCCCGAAAAATTTCTGGCCACTTTCGCCATTCAGCGACTGCGTGCCGAAGACTGGAGCGCCAGCAAACACTCTTGAACCTGCCCCGCCATCACCTGAAGCAAGAGGTTGTGACGCGGTGGAACTCAACCCTCTATATGCTTCAGAGGATGGAGGAGCAGCAAAAGGCCATACAAGCCTATACATCCACCTATGACATAGGCAAAGGAGGGGGTATGCACCTGACTCAAGCGCAGTGGAGAATGATTTCCGTGTTGTGCAAGGTTCTCCAGCCCTTCGAACTTGCCACACGTGAAGTCAGTTCAGACACAGCCAGCTTGAGTCAGGTCATTCCCCTCATCAGGCTTTTGCAGAAGCAGCTGGAGAAAGTGAAGGAGGAGCTAAGACGGAGCGATTCCGCTCGGCATGTGGGACTTGTGGATGAAGCCCTTCATTCGCTTTGCCAGGATTCCAGGGTGGTCAATCTGTTGAAATCAGACCACTACATTTTGGCCACCGTGCTTGATCCTAGGTTTAAAGCCTATGTGGTGTCTCTCTTTCCGGCCGACACAAGCCTGCAGAGGTGCAAAGACCTGCTGGTGAACACACTGTCAGCTGAAGCGGAACGTGACACGTCAACGGCTCCTTCTTCATTTTCTCCCGCAACTGGGGCTGCCAGGAAAAAACTTAGGCATCCTAAGCAACCCGCTGGCGGTGATGCAGGGCAGGCAGGACCAAGTTTGGACATCTGGTCCGGACTGAAGGACCTGGCAACAATTTCTGACATGTCTACTGTCACTGCATATGATACTGTCACCATTGACAGAATGGTGGAGGATTACATCGGTGACAGCATCCAAGTAGGCATGTCAGACAGTCCATACCTGTACTGGCAGGAAAAAGAGGCAATTTGGAGGCCCCTGTACAAGCTGGCTCTATTTTACCTGAGTTGCCCCCCCTCCAGTGTGTACTCCGAAAGAGTGTTTAGTGCAGCCGGGAACCTTGTCAGCGAAAGGCGTAGGAGGTTGCTTCCACAGAATGTGGAGAAGATGATGTTCATCAAAATGAATTATCAGCTCTTCCAGGGAGACCAGCCTCCAGAAGGTACAGAGGGACCTGTGGTGGTGGATTCAAGTGGGGACGAGTTAATACTTTGTGAGGATGAGGATGTACACACTGAAGAGGGTGAGGAATCGGTGGATGAGGAGGATGAGGATGACATCTTGCCTCCGTAGAGCCAGTTTGTGCAGGGACACATTAATTGCCAGCTTGTTTTGTGGGGGCCCAAACGAACCAATCATTTCAGCCACAGTTGTGTGGCAGACCCTGGCGCTGAAATGATTGATTTGTTAAAGTGTGCATGTCCTGTTTATACAACATAAGGGTGGGTGGGAGGGCCCAAGGACAATTCCATCTTGCACTTCTTTTTTTTCTTTGCATTATGTACAGTTTGGGGCCTAGTTTTTCTAACTGCCATCCTGTCTGCCACTGCAGTGTCACTCCTAGATGGGTCACGTGTTTGTGCCGCCCACTCGTGTCGCTTAGCATAGTCATCCAGCTACCTCGGTGCAACCTTTTGGACATGAAAACACTATTGTGAGGTGTGAGGTGTTCAGAATAGACTGGAAATGAGTGGAAATTAAGGTTATTGAGGTTAATAATAGCATAGGAGCAGAGAAACCAACAAATTCTGTGATTTTAGCTGTTTTTATGCTTTTTAAAAAAAAAATACAGATCCAAAACACAAAACCCAGAACCCAAAACACGGAAGGGTGGTTTTGGCAAAACCAATCCAGATCCAAAACACGAAGAAAGATCCAGATCCAAAACCAAAACACAAAACACGAAAAGTGGCCGGTGCACACCCCTAGTGTATATATATATATATATATATATATTACTTAAAGCAAGGTCCAGCTCTCCCATCAACCATAGATATAAACTCTCTATCGGCCGATGGATCCACTCTCCACACATACAACTTATCTAACAGTTGGAGTGAAAATGGCTCAGCTTTTATTGAAAAGGAATTTGACTTAAAAGCTATTTATTTTATTTAAACTACTTAAACCTAAAGGTATGGCGGCAAGGAAAGAATGGCCTAGCTTAAGTAATACTAAATAAAATAACAAACAAATTGAGAACGATAAGGGCCATCTGCCCTTCAGACAAAGATGAGGCCAACTGCCAACATCTCTGTCCTTCGACTCGCAAGGGTGAGCGGGCCATCTGTTCCCACCCTTAGTGGGAAAAAACATTACCAAAACAGCAAGCAGCTGCTGCCAACTGCTGCCATATCCAAAAACAACTTGAAGCGCCAACCCAACCACAGAGAAGGTAAAGGACCCACCAGGACTGATGATCCCCTCGTTATCGCTGATATTCACGCCTATCCTTCTCCATGGCCTGAGTTACACCCCAGGGCTAAAGACCATCACAAAATTAAACCGAGCAAATACCGTTCTGCAACCGGCCACCCAAACAAAAGCTGACAACCAAAACCATTACAGGGCGGGAGGGTGGGCAACATCAAAATGGAAGAGAGAGAAATCCTATCCCCCACCCTTGTGAAAACCTTATAACTCCTCCCCTTTCCTATAAACCCTGCTACTAATGGTTACACCTGAAACCCAAATTCCTTCCCAACAAAAACTTAACCCCTAGGTTGCCCGTGAGTTGAGCCAATGCACAGGCCTGGAGGTTTATGACACTACTGTCACATTACATTGCCTCCGTGTTCTTTACTTGATCCGGTGCCCCCACATAGAGTACTCACAGAACCTCCAACAGTGTGGTAGTAGGACACAGATACATGAAGATATGAATAGTTATCAATGTTTCAATTTATTAATTCCATCCTGAAGACAGTTAATAAACTGAAATGTTGATGACTATTCATATCTTCATTCATTTGTGTCCGAGTGCCACACTGCTGGAGCAGTGGCGTAACTACAGCCCCCACAGACCCCGCGGTGGCTTGGGGGTGCGGGGGCTTGTGGGGCGAGGTGGCTGCAGATTCGAATCTGCAGAAAATGGCCCTCCAAAAATGGCCGCCGCCTAGGAGGAGACAGATGCTAGAGGTCCTACTGGACCTCTAGCATCTGTTACTCACGCAGGCAGGGCGGTAGTGCGGACCACACATAAGTGCCGTCCACACTACACTAGTATAACAAACACACAGCCGCCAGCTGTGTGTTTGTTTTAGCAGCCGATGAGAGTCAGACAGACTCTCATCGGCTGCTTGTCTTGCGCCCACTGCCGGAGCCGGGCTCTTTCGGCTCCCGCAATGGGTGATGATGGGAGAGATGTCATGACGTCTCTCCCATCATGCAGAGCGGGCTTGCCCGGGAGGATGCCGGACGGAGGAGCCGATGCCTGAGCGTTGATCAAGGTAAGTGGATTTTATGTGTCTGTCTGGCTGGCTGGCGCGGGGGTTGTTTACTACTACTGGGGGCATTGCTGGGGAGGGGGGTTGTTTACTATTACTACTGGGGGCATTGCTGGGGGGGGTTGTTTACTACTACTACTACTACTGGGAGCATTGCTGGGCCCCTCCCAGTAGTTTACTACTACTGGGGGCATTGCTGCGGGTGTTGTTCACTACTACTACTACTGGAGGCATTGCTGGGAGGGGGGACTACTACTGGGGGCATTGCTGGGGGGGGTTGTTTACTACTACTGGGGGCATTGCCGGGAGGGAGGACTACTACTGGGGGCATCGCTGGGGTGGACTACTACTGGGGGCATTGCTGGGGGCGACTACTACTGGGGGCATGGCTGGGGTGGAACTTCTACTGGGGACATTGCTGGTGGGGGGATTACTATAGGGGGCATTGCTGGGGAGGACTACTACAGGAGGCACTGGTGGGACCACTATTGGAGGCACTGGTGGGACCACTACTGGGGCACTGCACTGGTGGGACCACTACTACTGGGGGCACTGCTGGGGGTTTAGTACTGGGGGCACTATTTAAGGGGGTCTACTACTGAGGGCATTATATAAGGGAACTGCATAGGGGGATGACTACCTGGGGCACTACATAGGGGGACCACTTCTGGTGGCACTGTATAAGCGACACTACTGTATACTGTAAACTGTCTAAGGGGGGTGGGAGCACATTTTTTACTATTGCACAGGGGGCCAAATTGCATATAAATGGCCCTGTAATTATTTTACCAAAATGCCGAGGGGGGGGGGGAGCAAAATTTATAGTTACGCCACTGTGTTGGAGGTTTTATTATATATATTATATATAAAGTGATTATACCTCCCAACATATTGGTGGCCCGAGTCGGGACAGGGGCATACCAAATCATGAAAGAGGCGTATCTGTTCTACTAGGGGGGCTTGGTCTACACTTCAGGGTGCATTCCAAGCATTAAAAAGTGCTTGGCTGTCCCTTTGTCACTTCCTATATTTCGCATTGACCTTTACACTGCTGCACCCATTTGCTTCTGTTCTGCCGTGAATGAATCATGCCTCCCAACTCCCAGGTAGCTTGGGACAACGCAGTACTGATCATGACAGCAAGACAGAGCCCTCAAACAGGGCTGTCCCAGCAGAAACTGGACAGTTGAGAGGTATAGAATATTAGACATAGTATGCGCATAAATACAGGGGCGTATCTTCCTATTGGCCTGGATGGCCCTTGCCAGGGGCTCCGGCCAAGGGAGGGCTCTATTTCAGCCCAACATCACTAGCACATGATCTCCTGTCTCCTCTGCTCTTAGCAGTGTCCTGCAGTCAGCTGCAGGACACTGCAGCAAAGATCACTGCTCTCCTTCTGTCTCCTCTGCCCTTACCAGTGTTCTCCATTCATTGTTATTATGTATTAGCTTTCTTATATGTCCCTTTATATCAGAAACATTTAAAATTAGGGAGAGTAAAATGTTTTTATTTTTATCCCTAATATATTTCATCCCCCACAATACCCAACACATACCAATCACCACTCACTAACTCCGGGAAGCAATCGGGAAGCCGACTGCCTAAATACCGGCAGCCGGCTTCCCGACTGTCTTATCCCTAGATGTAGACGCCCGCATTTCCCCGACGCCGGGAGACCGGCGCCCAGCATCACGATCGTAGTGATGCCAGGCGCCGCGAGCGGACAACAGCGGGGGGGAGGGTTAGGTTTAGGCCTCCCGGGGGGGACTTAGGGTTAGGCACCCCCCCGTGAGGGTTAGGGTTAGGCTAGGGGGAGGGAGGGTTAGGGTTAGGCACCCCCGGGGGGGACTTAGGGTCAGGCACCCCCCCGGGGGACTTAGGTTTAGGCAGTGGGGAAGGGGGTGGTTAGGGTTAGGCACTTAGAGGGGGGATTAGGGTTAGGCACTTAGGGGGGAAGATAGGGTTAGGCACCCCTAAGGAGGGTTAGGGGGGTTAGGTTAGTGTATACTTACCTCTCCATGATAGGGATTTCCAGCGCTGTCGGGCTTCCGCTGCTTCGCACTCTGCTCCTGTCGGGCTGCCGCTGACGGGAATCGAACCCAATAATTCCAATATGTCAACTGTGCAGGAAAAGAGTGCAAGCACCACATCAATCACAAGGCTCTATTTGCAAGGTAATTTGCATATATGCAAATTATCTTGCCCACAATGCATCTTGTTTGTTATTGATGCCCTCTTTTCCTATGTTGTTGACATATAGAAATTAATAAACAGTGCTTTTCATGTAGTAAGTGTTATAACTGAAAAAAAAAATAATAAAAAAAAATATATATATATATATATATGTATATATATATATATATATATATATACTGTCTCCCTATTTCTACAGGCTTGTAAATTGAACTACCCCCAGTGTAAGTGTAATAAATTTATGTTTTCCTCATTTTGGGGGATTGGCTATGATCTTTTTTGATGGTGGCTAACTCCGTGTTGGGAATAAGACATGATCCATATGGACTGTCTTCATTCTTATGTGGGAAAATGTGAAAAATCGATCATCCCAGTAAATTAAAGGTGGAGTATGGGTATCAGTTGTTAAAAAGTGTAATGCAGTATAGATAGCCCAATTTGAATATATGTAAATTATGTTACCCATAATGCATTTTGTTTGTTTTTGATTCAATGTTTTTAAGCTTTCCCTGTGTTTTTTTACATAAATAAATTTATATATAGTGGTTTGCAATGGAGTAAGTTCTATAAAAGATATATATATATATTACAAAGAGAAATAAAAATTATACTCTCCCTATTTCTTCACGTGTGAATTAAACTACTCCCAGTGTGTGTTTTTTTTTTTTTTTAGTAGAAGCAGTCATTGGAGGGGGGTGCCAGTCCCTTAGTTTGCCAGGGGCGCTCGGACCCCTAGCTACACCTCTGCATAAATATAACATAATACTATGTACAAATTATTATTGATAACTTTTATTTATATGACACCACAAGATGCCTGCAGCGCTGTAAAATGAAGTCTTTCCTTTAGCTTCTCTTATTCACATTTTCTATCCTTTACAACCTTTCTGTGTGTTCCAATGATAACATACCACACCCGCAATGACAGCCCTTATTTACTTTTGTAACCACTTTTGTAATCAGACTATACCCCAAACTACTGTATTACTAGAGGATTAACATACTTAAAAAAATCAACAACAGAGGTATGGGAGATAACAACAACATAACCATCGAGACATTAACTTTTTGTCTACTAATCATCAATGGTTTTGACCATAAGACATCAATGCTTTAGGACAGGGGTGGGGAACCTTTTTTCTGCCGAGGGCCATTTTGATATATATAACATTATTTGCAGGCATGGTGCAGGCCACACCCCCTCTGTGTGATGTCACACGGGGTGGGGCTACAATCACCGGTGATTACAGCAATGTCCGGAGCAACCTGGGGATGCTCCGGGTAGCTGTAAGGGCAGCAGTGTGGCCGTCTGAAGCTTCCTAAGGACGCTTCAGGCGGCACTGCTGCATAAATTCTGGCTGCAGGGTGCCATTCTAGGCACCCTGCTAGCCAGATGAGGCGAGCAGTAAAATGTTCAGAGGGCCAGTCCAAATAATTCCGCGGGCCTTACACGGCCCCCGGGCCTGAGGTTCCCCATCCCTGCTTTAGGATAAAAACATCAACTTCTGAGACCTGGCATGACAAGAAGTCTTTTTATTTGCCTTCAGTTGAACCAGGAACAGGAGCCCTCATCACATGGGAATGTGTGTATACGGAATGGCACTTTAGATTTGAAGTGTTTCACTTGTTTACCACTGTATCTGCAAGTGGCTGTTGTATTTCAGCTTTTATCAGAATATTTCCACAAATTGCTTTTAAGTGGCATTTTTGCAGAGTGCCAAGTCTGACCGTGTGTTCTCTGAGAGCCAAACAAAAACAAACATCAACAGCAAAAAACATTGATGGCAGGGAGAACCATCGTTATCCCAACATAAAAAAACAACAGCAAACTCATAACATTGGTGTTTGAAAGACATTGTGCCTGATTCAGCAGCGGACGCAGATACAATCGTAACTGCCAATCGTTTATGGATCGCAGTTGCTAAAATATGCTAATGTTTGTAAAAGCACAGCTGACATAAAGAGGTCCACTGCTGTCTTCTCATATCTATCCAATGTCACACTACTGCGTAAACATGGTACCATGGACGCACATAAAGCAGTCATGCAGCATGTACCGCAGGTCTGACCAGCCGCAAACACTGCAGCTCTCTCCACATGCAGAGAGGTCTCATGTGGCAAAGGAGATCATAATGGCTAATTTATGTCGATGTTCCATCCTGACTGGGAGATGATGAAGGGATTGTGGGAAAGGAAAGACAAGAGTAGAGTGGAGCTATGTTCCATTTCATACTGCATTACTCATAAAGGCGTGCCACGTGCACCTAACAGTGGTTATTCAATGGGGAAAGCTGCTTGCTCAGATTTAATAGCTAAGTGAATTGCTGTTTTCTCTCCTTCCTCACGCAACTAGTATCATTGATCATGTTGTAAGCTTCCACCCTGACAAGGAAAGAACATACCCACTTATAGTCATCACACAACACACACAAAGCTTGCACGTGACGTTTGCAGGAGTGCAGCATTTAGCATGATGAGGACCAGGGCAGATTGAGTGCTGTACACACTGTCAAAGCTGGATAATTGGCTGAAATCAGTTTAAAATTGAAGCGTGCGCGACGCCATCTTGCGAATGGCAGCTAGACTCCATTTTAGGAACAAGAATCTGCAAGACGCCATTTTGCGACCAGCGTCACTTTAAGTTACAACTCACGAGCTAAGAACAGATGGCAATGTTTTTGATAATCTAAATAGAATAGACAATGCACCAGAAACTGTGAGTGATTTACATACAAATTGGGAATCCCTGTTGGCAATTGTAATATAATCCAGGCATTGATCTACACAATTGGATTTGTCTGAATCCAAACAGGTTTTAGTTTCATACCCAGACAGGATGGTTTAGTTTCACAGCTGGAAGTCACATTTGCATTGCAGTCTGAAACTGTGAGTGAGGAATGATATATGTGTGTATGTATATATATATATATATATATATATATATATATATATATATATATAATAATATGTTAAGTCCATCATAGATGGAATCTCATGCATAAACACCGCACATTACGCACAATTGAGCTGCTAACATGACGCCCAGTAGCGAATGCACAATTATTAGCATCATGCGATTGCATCTTTCACCATTTTACATACACACATTATGCTTAAGACCCCGAATGAAAATACCGTTTAGTAGCTAAATGCGCACGCATCTGTCCCCAGTTAACTAGCGTCTTCATATCAAACCCTGTACACTCACACATTACATATTCACTTACAAGGTTCCATTAGCTTTAAGATATAAGATTTAAGTTTATTCAGTTAATATAAACGCTATGAAATAAAGATATTTGATAACTAAGGTTTTATACATGCTAAACAAGTCGTGTTTGGTTTTGTACTGATGCGTACTCTTTTTACAGTATTCCGGTGTTATCGGTGGGGAGGTCGCATCATGCATTCTCGAGTTATGGATCGCAGAGGCTACAAGCAACAAAATGTATATTTCATGAACAACTGTTAGGATGTTACAGGGGCGGGAAGGGAAAGACACCCAGCTGTTAGAGGCAGGGAGAGTCTATTTGAACAAGCCTGTTAAATGCTTTGTAACAGATGCTTCTCCCCTGGGAACCAATGACATCAGCAGCAAACTTCTCTATTGTCCTGTCTATTCTGGGGGGGTATAAATATGTGTGCTCCAACACTGGGTCTTTAGTCTTCTTGCTGAATGCTGACTGAGGGGTTTCTTGCTGATGCCTAACATCTGGTACCGGTAGCGCTGCGTATGTATACTGTACTTGGGTCTGTATAATTCCTTTTGCGCCTAAATTGTGTCTGGATCAATTGCGTGTAACTGTCTGAACTTTTACTTGAATAACACTTGTGCTTTGGAACCACAGATTCCAGGTCTAAGTCGTTATTTACTGTATGACTGCGTACGCAAATTAGCGTCATCCTTAGAGGTTTATAGGAAGGATTTTAGAAGGTACAGGTAGGGGTATATAGAGGATCAGGGGGTTTCCCTAGTAACTCTGCAGGGGTGTAGGGAGGGATGGCGGCTTGCGGGAGGCTTGCCTGCCTTCCCAGGGGGCCGGGAACGGCACCCGAAAATCGGGAGGCTCCCGGCCAAATCGGGAGGGTAGGCAAGCCTGTGGTAAGATAAATTCCAAATTATTATAATTGCCCGTTAAATACCAAAGAAAGTGTTATATTAAAGTAGACAACTTCACCGGAAGTTCAGGAATGTAAAAACTGATTAGAGAGAGAGGCGCCTGTCTTGGTAAAAAAAAAGTCTCTTTAATATTTTCAGCTAATGGAGAATTTAAAGGTGTGATGATAACCATTTCGGTGATCTCACTGGAAGTTCTACTACAGCACATAATAACCTTACTTGAGCTATGTGTGTAAAGCTGTGTTTCTTTTATTGCCAGCTGTAGGGATTTTATTTTGGTCTTAACTAATGCCATTTTAATGTTTCCCACGTTTTTTTCAGTAAGTTATTTGCAAAGAAATGGCACCTTAAATTCCAAATGGGAATAATTAAGGCACTGAATAAAATACATGATTTTAGTGGCATTAACTTTAAATAGATGTGTAATGGAAAGTTGCAGACAGCATAAATACCATTTAATTTTAAAAAAAAGAGTGAATGGGTTTCATAAATCACTGCACAGCACTGGCCTCCCTAGAGGGATGACTCATACCCATGTATTATAGCACAGCGCGCTGCAGAGGACTCACAAAGGTGTGTGTGTGTGAGTGGCATGGTATTGCTTAGCTGTGTGTGTGTGAGTGGCATGGTATTGCTTAGCTGTGTGTGTGTGAGTGGCATGGTATTGCTTAGCTGTGTGTGTGTGAGTGGCATGGTATTGCTTAGCTGTGTGTGTGTGAGTGGCATGGTATTGCTTAGCTGTGTGTGTGTGAGTGGCATGGTATTGCTTAGCTGTGTGTGTGTGAGTGGCATGGTATTGCTTAGCTGTGTGTGTGTAAGTGGCATGGTATTGCTTAGCTGGAGAGACACTGTATTACTACACCACAAGTACACATTTTGACAGATTATAATGTTTTCTCTAGACACATACAAAATGTACTTTAACATGATTAAGTTGCAATCAGTGAAATGAGAGAATTAAAAGTAGCATGCTTTTCCATAATACAATACGTAAACAATAAACAGTCAATGGTTTTAATATTTGTATCTTTAACAAACATTCAGAATTTTTCTTGTTTTCTGGTTTATGTGGGGAAACTATGTGCTGCCTGTCTACAGAAAAACATTTCTGAATATAAAACGAGCATACAGATACAGATATGTACTCATACACCTATTCATTATGCGCCATGTGGCGCGATTTTCGTGCTGTACGCTTTCTCAATTTTGCTACTTTTTCCTCACTTTTGCATCCTGATTCAGAGATGGACGCAGTGGTGAGAATTACGCAATGTTTGCTACTGCGCACGTGTCTCAAATACTCTTACTGCGCATAAGCAGACCAATGTGAGCAATGCTGTTCGCAATTACGTACAGAATTGCGAACATTTGAGAATGGGTTTGCGATCCATGGGTGTTTCAGGATGAAGACTGAGAGGTGATCTGAATTGATCTTAAAACGGAGCCAGTTCATGGGCGTGTAATGGCCGTGTCACGGTTACCATTTGCAATTCCAATGCTTCAGAGGCCATGTTTAGTTGGATTAGAGGAGAGTAATATAGAGTGGACTAGATCAAATGTTGATGGTGCGACCAATGTTGCTTCGATGTTGGTCTATTTACAATTATTTATTTTATGTATTTATCACCAGTTATTTATATAGCGCACACATATTCCGCAGCGCTTTACAGAGAATATTTGGACACTCGCATCAGTCCCTGTCCCAGTGGAGCTTACAATCTATATTCCCTACTACATATAAATGCACACACACATACACTAGGGTTAATTTTTTAACCGGGAGCCAATTTACCTACCAGTATATTTTTGGAGTGTGGGAGGAAACTGGAGTACCCGGAGGAAACACACGCAAGCGCAGGAAGAATATACAAACTTCACACAGTTAGGGCCCTAGTGGGAATTGAACCCACAACCTCAGTGCTGTGAGGCAGCAATACTAACCATTACACCTGTGCCATCGCAAATGCACAGACCACACAACCTCAAAGTGGGCGTCTCACCACTCATACACTCCATCACACCATCCTCCGCAAAAAGAAAGCTGAGATTAGCATTTATATATTCTTGCAAACGCTATTGCGAGAGCGACTGCGACCACAGCTGCACTACCAACTATCTCTGAATCAGGCCCTAAGTTTGCAGGCCTGATAGTGTAATAAGGGCCTAATTTAAATTTGCTAATAGAGTAAGATAGAGCAAGTAACTGTGAACCTGGACAAACCATGTTGCACTGCAAGGGATACAAATACATACATATTTTGCATGTGGGGTAAATACTGGCTGTTTTTGCATGTAACCCACAAAAGCTGGGCACCTTTATTCTCATACTGCAATTTAGTTTTCAGTTTGGACACACCCCTCCCAAAGCTAATATCTCTGCTCATTTTAAATCTGCCCCCCTGCAGTGCAGCATGGTTTACTAAGATGCACAGTGACTTGCTATATCTTGAGGCCCCCATACATCAGCAATCTGAAAACCACAATTGAACAATTTGTAGATTTATTGTCCGATGTTAGGATTTCCCAATCTACCAATCTGTGCCCATACATTGCAGATCTTTTTCAGTGACTTGCAGATCATTTTCAGCAAACACAGATTGCCAATCTTGAAAGACCCATCATTTTACCAGTAACGGTCTGCAAATCTGCTGATCATGTCCATACACTAGCAATCTACAGCCGCAATCCATCTGTGAAATCCAACATGTTGGACAATCTGATTTAACAATTCCAATCACTTTTTGGTTGCAATCTGCGATCTGTGAAGCCCATACATTGCAGATTTTTATACACAATCGATCGCAAATTGCAGAATTGTCTGGGTTGTTTAATTGTGTCTGGGTGTCATCCTCCACTCCTTCCTCTTCTTTACCGCACACAGTCAGTCCTTCTCCAAATCATGTCACTCTCAACAGGGCTTCTGAGACATCAGACAGACTCTAGTGCTAGAGAGGGGCCATGTCCAATCATGGGGCGTGGTCATACCCTGCTCAGCATATTGTGCATTGTTAAGAATGTGTGTGCAGAAATGGGGACATTGCTCATTAAAGACCTGGGTAAACTGTACCTGTCCCCCCTTCTCTCGGCACCCTTGGCCATTTTTCTCCCATTTTCCTCCCTCTATATTAACAGGACCAGGCCCTTTCTCACCATGGAAGCCACTAAAACTATCATACATGCCCTTATTATCTTGTACTTTGATTACCCTGACCTACTCTTCTCTGGTCTACCTTATTCCCACCACTGCCTACCTCAGTTTACGCTCTTGCTACACCACATCTGTCAGTTGCTCCACTGGATCTTAGTCCTACACAGAATTCTAGGTCAACAGAACCATAACCTACAATATTGCCAACCTCAATCCATACTCGCTTCTTATAATTTTTGTTTCTGTTGTACGCTATCAACTATGTATGACAATATGGTGCCATATAAATAAAAGATAATAATAATACAATGGGAATCAAATTAAAATACAATTTATGCTTGGCATAATCATACAATATATTATACATTTTATATTTTAATAGCCATGACTATGACAATGCACTGTTATTCGCCTTTCAATGTTTTTTTTTTTTTTTAAAGCTCTTGTCAGTCAGAAGGACTATAATTTATTTTTAAACCATGTCATACAGACACTGGCGTAACTAACGTAGGTAAAGGAGGTGCGGCTGCTATAGGGCCCGGGCCGCCTCCGGTGCTCAGCCCAGGCTGGTGGTCGCATCCTCCTTTAGCAGTGTGCTGAAAGAGGATCTGCCCTCCTGGTCGGCTCCACCTCCATCTCTCCTCACTAACTGATACTGGGAGGAGGCGTGGCCGTGATCTGGGGATGTCCCTGCAGGCTCAGCACGGCCACGCCTCCTCCCAGCATCAGTCAGTGAGGAAGGATGGAGCCGACCGGGAAAGGAGATGTGCCTGCCCTGTGCAGCACACGCTGATGGAGGACACCCACAGAGCAGAGGTAAGTTGTGGAGGGAGGGGAATGCAGAGGTGGTGGGAGGGGGCCCTCTAAGGACTAGTTATCCCCCTGCATACAGAGCCATTGTTAGGTGCAGTACATAAGTATAAACCATTGTTCCTAATGAAGGAAGATCTTGCACAATATAAATTATTCCTGTATTTTTTTTTGATCATTTAAAGCTGGCCACACACAAATTCATCAACCAACTTAGCTGATTGAGAAGAAATTGTACCACAATTGCCATGCTTGTAAGGCTCAACTGACTGCCAAAACTAGCTAAAAATGCGGTCACTAGTAACTGCAATTGAAAATGTTGTGAGTGACTACGTTTGGCTGTATATGCCGGTGACTGCAATATATGTTCTCTTGAAAATTGCCCATTTGGCCTCATCACCGAACAACTGGATTTGTCAACTCACCCTAAACAACTTTTATATCCCACCAATCTTTACCAAGGAGATATGCATCACAAGCTAGTGTAAATAGGGGAATGCATAATGGTATGTGGACTTGCGCCTGCACTGTGAAGGCTGGTGACATGACTGAGTTCAACCAATTACAGGTTCCTCCTCAATGATACCACTTTTACATCTATGTGCCGGATCGCACCTGGGATTTTGTCCATGCGCCCATCCCGGGTGTGACCGGCTGAGACCCCTTACAGACAGACACTAACACTAATGTCAATTACGTCATCTGCATCACGTGATGAGCCGGCGCGTCGAGATGATCTCCGGATCTTCCTATGCAGTGAACGGAACTCGGGATTACCCGTTCACACTGCATCAAGAGCAGGGTTCAACACTTTTCATGACCAGAATTTAAATGCCGGGGTGCTCGAACCTGTTTATTTCAACCTGGACCTTTTACAATGCACAGTAACCCGAGTTGCTGCACGTTCACGTGCAATATCCCAGGTTATTGGAACAAGTGGTATAAGTAAGTTATGTAAACTTTCAGGGTTCCTCTTTTCATTGTAATTTGTTCAGTCATAGCCAACCTAGCTGCTTATCCCTGTTTGTCTCCCAGACTCCCAGGTATCTCCTAAGCTTGGAGATCCAGTCTCCTGTGGTTAGTGCCTCAATATTTTCAGTTATCCATTCTCTGATGCTCTGAGTCTCACTACTTTAATTTCTCAAGACTTTAGTCTTCCTACCAGTGCTTTGTGCTTTGTCACTGCTAGTCTTTCTAATCTCTTATACTCCTATGGTCATGCCTCTGCACAATCAACCCATTCCAGCTAATCACATCTGGTACTCACTCAGGAGCTACAACTTACATGTTGTCAGCAGTGAAGGTCATACCTCCTTGTGCGAGTCCTTGGTGAATACCTGCACATGTTAGACTACACTCCTCAGGAGTGTGTAGCATCAAACCAGACTGACTACTCAGGATTGGCTACATCCTCATGGGCTTCTGGCAAATAGTTTTTTATCCCTAAATACTGTACAAAAATAAAAATGTGTCTATACATAGTTTGGCAGCTCTCGACTTACATTTTTGTATTCAAGTTCTTACCAGAGAAGAGCAAATCTGCAATAACATTTTGCACAAACTGAGTCTTGGTCTCGCAGCTGAACTGGTTGTTTTACAGAGGTGCAAAGTTCCAGAGGTACAACCTTCAAGTTCCAGAGGTACAACCTTCAAGTTCCAGAGGTACAACCTTCAAGTTCCAGAGGTACAACCTTCAAGTTCCAGAGGTACAACCTTCAAGTTCCACTTTTGTTTGATCATTCCACAGAATGGCCCTTCTGCACTGCTTTTATAAATTTGCATTTAGCTCAATTTATAGTCTATGAAAAGAGCTGGAATGACGACAGATAATTCTTTTTACCACTTGTTGGCGTTGGGACAGAATTGGGAACAAATTTAACAAGTGGAACAGTATGTGCAAAACATTGAGGCCAATTGTTGAGATGAGATGTTTGAAAAATGTACTCATCTAGGGGGCAATTCAATCGTTTGTTTTTAGGTTCGCTAATTGATGGACCCCCAATGTAGCAATTCAATTGTTTTAGGCACCCATTAATTATCGCGTTTGTTGTGCCCAATTAGACCGGATTTAGCAACGTAAAACGGCTAAACCCCTCTAAGGTCCTGGTTAGGGCGCCCAAGCAGCAGTTTGGGTGGCAAAATCATGGACTTATCGCACATTTTCTGCTGGTGAAAACAATTGAATCACCCCCTTAGAGTCTCTTAACACCTTAACTGATAACAGGCATGATCTAAAGGGCAATAGTCCACTGAACTTACTTTGTGTGGTTTTTTTGTGTGTGTTTGTTTGTTTTGATGTTTTCACCAGCGCTTGTAGTTATTTTGAACAATACAATTCTCTAAATCCACCATAAATGCTGTGGTTTTCTATTAAAGTAAATAGAAATAACAAAATATATGTATTGTTCAAGTACAATATGTTTGTTCTTTAATTTGACCAGTGGATTTATTTACAGAGATACATAAGTAACATCAAAATTAATCAAATATAAAAGAAACTGCTGCAGCCAGAAGATGTTCAATGTTCATTCCAAATTTATGTCATCAAGAAAGTTTGTGGAAGCACTTCCCCTGTGAGACCCATGGCTCAGTCTGAGACTAGACCAGTCCTTCAGGGTCTGCAGAGTTCAATAAGTTAATGTCTCAGGAATTCTTGTTTAGCTGTCCAGGGTGGAGATTTTCTCCTTCTGATCCAAACACATTGCCAGTGACTTGGCAGAGAACTGAAATAGCAATAAATGTGTTTCTGTCTCTCCCTATTAATATTTAAAAACATAACATTTTTATATTACAGATAGTGTTAAATGATGACTGTATGACACCTCTGGTCATTAACAAAAGTAAAATATGTGAGTGAGCACCAATAAAACTTTTTTTTTCATGCCCCTATGTTTCAACTGCTTTTTTTGTTCTCTTAAATATTAGCTCACTAAGGGGCTCATTTATCAACGAGTTTTATCATATGCAACAAGTTTAAAAAAAATTATCCAGCCAATCAGCTCCTGTCTCTGTTTGAAAAATGACAGTTGGGAATTGATTGACTTGAGCATAATTTATTATACGCAATAAGTTTTAAACCTTGTTGCGTATGATGAAACTCGTTGGCAGATGGGCCCCTAAGTTGCAAAATGAGCAATGCAAGCAGATCCAGAAACAGCTAGATTGCCACTTCTGTTGTATGTGACATCCATCCTTGCAACCCTAGCCCCACTGCTTACCTTAGGAGGTGGAAGAGACATCCTCTATTCCTAGGACAGGAAGTCTTGAGCTTGGTTGTGACATTCAAGGCTGGGATGGGACATTTTATAAGTATAAGGGAGCAAGTTATGTGTAGGCTTTATTATGATGGTGAGTAGAGATGATTCGTTATTTGGGGTTAATTATATAGGTTTTCTTTGTTAGGCTGAGGGAGGTGTGAAGGGAATATAAAGGGAACTAATGATGGGGATAAGGGAATGTTTATATGGTGGGGCTTTAATTATGTTGAATCGGGCTGCTATGATAATCCTGAATGAGTTAATGATTTTTTAGGAGGGATTTTTAAGGATGAGCAGATAATATTGTGTGACAGTCTCAAAAGGACTCTGTATTGTATAGTGGACATTAGCATGTTCTTTGTTTCATATGGTGGTCATTAAGATGCTCTTTGTATTATATGGCAGTCAGCACTCTCTGTACTATATGGCGGACATTCACATGCTCTCTGTATTTTATGGCAGTCATAAAAATGCTCTTTATAGTGTATAGCGATCACAAAAATGCTCTTTATTGTGTGGTGGTCACAATAATGGTCTCTGCAGTGCATGGCGGCCCCAAAATGCTCTAAGTATTAAATGACGGACACAAATATGCTCTAAGTATTGTATGCCGTCACAAAAATGCTGGCCTTCACCAATGCGTTTTGACCCCAAGTGTGAGTCTTTTTCAAAGTATCACTTGGGGTCGAATGCATTGTTGCTGGTCCAGTATTACAGATCCAGTTGTACCTACTTGGGTGTCATCCATGTGTAGTCTCCCTCCTGGGCCTGATCCTGATCAACTCCGGTGGCTGCTGAATATTCTGCTTTTGGCTTTCTTTACATCACACTCCATTTGGTAGGCATGCTAGGATCTTTATTTTTTTTTGCATGTACATGTATTTATAGGTATATTTTTTTAGGGAGGCAATCGGGAAGCCGTCTGCCTAAATACCGGCAGCCGGCTTCCCGACTGTCTTATCCCGGCAAGGGTGAAATGCCATGGATGTAGACGCCCGCATTTCCCCGACGCTGGGAGACCGGCGCCCGGCATCACGATCGTAGTGATGCCGGGCGCCGCGAGCGGACAGCCGCAGAGGGGGAGGGTTAGGTTTAGGGCTCCCGGGGGGGACTTAGGGTTAGGCACCCCCCCGGGAGGGTTAGGGTTAGGCTAGGGGGAGGGAGGGTTAGGGTTAGGCACCCCCGGGGGGGACTTAGGGTTAGGCACCCCCCCCGGGGGACTTAGGTTTAGGCAGCAGGGAAGGGGGTGGTTAGGGTTAGGAACTTAGAGGGGGGATTAGGGTTAGGCACTTGGGGGGGAAGTTAGGGTTAGGCACCCCTAAGGAGGGTTAGGGTTAGGGGGTTTAGGTTAGGTTAGTGGATACTTACCTATCCACGATCAGGATTTCCAGCGCTGTCGGGCTTCCGCTGCGTCGCACTCTGCTTCAGTCGGGCTGCCGCTGACGGGAATCGAACCACCGGCCATGCGGCCGACGGTATTTCATACCAATTCCATTTTTTTATATTCATATTTTATTATTAAAAAACTGTATTACACTATATCTGTTTTTCTGTTTTCTCCTAAAACCATTCCTACAGAGGTTTAAGATTCAATACTGGATAATCATACAACTCCATGATCTGCTTCTTAGTGGGCCATATACAGACTTCTATCTCTATATGGACAAATATCCTCTACAAACTTAGGAGAATGATGACAGCATCCCTGTATTGCACCCACCCAGTTGGTCACAGGGAAATTACTAGACTCTTCAGGAAGTCTGGAAGATCACCACTATTTCAGGGAGTCTCCCTGACATGGAGAGTTGGCAAATATGCTGGCGGACTTACTGTGTACAGGTTTTCCTGTTATAATATGACTAGCCCATATTTTGCAATCTTCCATAAACACAAGTATGGGATCTCTTATTTGGAAACCAGTATGCAGAATCTTCCAATAACCAGAAAGAGAAAATGAAATAGCTGCTGGAGTCACACATACACTAGTGCAGCTAAGGTGGGGAAACAATTATGTGATTTGGTGCAAATTGCATAATCCAGTGAAGTGGGCGGGATACAGGAGGCCGGTCTACTGTCTCAGGAGCCCGGGAGAGCTTCCCGAAATTGCTATGATTAGTAGAGCAAGCACTGACTTGGAGCCCCATTGAAAACAATGGTATTAGTGGCAAATAAATGCAATGCCAATGTAGAACTGTTCCAGTATGCCCTGTCAGTCAGATTTGCATGTCCAGAATAGTATTTCATCTTTGTCTGCCTTTTTTTATTAACATATTTCATTTAGCAGAGCATTTTCCCATGCATTTTAATTGACAAGGCATTTCTATTTGCATTTTGCGCACTAAAATGTATGTAACTTGTCTCACTGGATTTCAGGCAGTCTTGACTGTCTGGAGCTAGGCCTCATTCAGAGCAGCTCGCAAAAAGCGAGCGCTCGGTCTGAATGAGGGCGGCCGCTTTTGTTTAGAAAGGCGGCCTCCTGGCCGCTCGCTAAGCTGTGGGTTGCCACCCACAGCTTTAGCAAGTGACCAGGTGATGGTCTCGACCATTGGGGCTTGCGACGAGATTCTTGTGGTAGGGTCTCGTCTACCGCAAGTCCCAGGTAGCTTCCTGCTCTAACAGAGCAGGAAGCACCCTACTGACATCATTGGTGATGTCAGTAGGGCCGCATAGAAACGGCAAGAGTTCCTTCAGGAATGCCTCCATTTGTCCGCCCACCCCCTCACCCCGCCTACAATACGGGGCGAGCTGTCGATCAACATCGACAGCCGCCCCTTTTGTAGCGAGCCCCGGAGCAAGTGAATTTGTCACTCACTCCGGGGCTTGCGCACTGCGAACGCTGCATGTGCGCAGGCCCTCACCATCGACCCACTTGCGAGCGCATATACGAGCTCTCAATTCAGGTATATTTGTATGTGCCATTATCATGTGGCCTTATATTTGACAATTATGACCCAAATTGGATATTGTTATCAGTTTTGGGGATGAGTTTGGGGTGCGGTGCCCCCTGGGGTTGGTGTGGCTGGGCTGCACCCCAGATTCTGACCAAGTGATAGGGACCTCCGGTATCAGAGACGCCGTGACGCGGTCCGGAGGCTTAGCCATATCTTTGCAAATATATGCAACTGAGATCTCTGAATTATCTACCACCATGTAGTTTTTCAAATCTTATTGCTGATTTCATTCAGTGTGCTGGGGGAATACTTTTTGTTGCTTCTTGTATAGACTAACGCCTCCCTTACATGCACCTGAGTGATATCACTGAAGTGATTGAGCAGCTACCAACATGTATTTCCATATGGCATACTTGCCGACATTCCTGGGCATCTTTCCGTGAGCAACAGGAGGGGACCTGTTGCTCTCCTCCTCGGGGGCAGGGCCAGACAATAGACTGCATTAGGCCTGCCCCTTTACAGAAAACCCTGGCGATTCGAGGGGTCCGTGAGGAGGGGGCGGGTCTAAATGACGCAATTTGCACCATTTAGCTCCCCCCTTCCCTATGGACCCGAAAATTCCAGGTAAAATCTCCCCATCCTGCCCGCTTTGCTAGAAAGTGGGTGTGATGCGGGAGATATGCCTACTCTACCGGGGGTCCGGGGGGTTACCCGGAAAATCGGAAGCCTCCCGCATTTCCCAGGAGAGTAGGCATGATGTATGCCATATTGTAAGGGGAAATAGTGATGCTGGTCCATCTGCTACAGACAGCCCATGCTTTTTTCTTATGAACATGCATGGCAGCTGGTGTTTGTGTATTGAAAACCCTTTTGGGCTTACAGTCTCAGAATTGACGGGTGTGGTTTGAAAAGTCGACATTCAGAATGTCAACACCAGAATGTCTGCACTAGTTTGCGTAATTCTGTAGGTGCCTAATGTGACAACCATAATGTGTATGTAGATCTAATAATACTAAGCAAACAGGGATAATAGGTGGTTTTAATGGATCTAGTACATTCTACAACAAATCAATAGAGAGGTCACAATGCTCTCTAATTTGAGGAGTAATGTATGCAAGATATGGTACAGGGAATGGATAGTATATAAGTAGAGAGGAGTAGCATGGAACCGTGGCGCCCGGAGAAAGTGCATGTCATAGTGCCCCCCGCCCCTCCCTGTACTGAACTGTGCTAGCGGGGTATGGCCAGCCTGTGGGAAAAACAGTAAACAGTGGCAGTATAATGCTGGGGCATGGAGGTACCATTGGGGTTACGAAATGCTTCAGTGATGCACTATCTGACATTAAGGGGTAGCTGCTTTGGCACTGCTTTATTTATGTATAGCACCTAGGATCTGACTTTTATCTTTGTCATTAGTCAATAGAGCAGATTGTATTATATATTCTGATCATTTCACTTAAATTGACAGAATACATGTGCTAGAGTGAGATTCCACAGGGTGCACAACTTATTACTGCAATTACTGCCCAGAGCAGCTATCACTGGAGGGGGAACACCTATGGGAAGCTCCCTACTCAGATATGCTCCTACTTAGCAAATATACATTGCACCTACAATGTACTACTAACCATGTCATGTCATGTCTACCACCATTATTATTATTTCAGGTCTCCTAATAATATTTTTAAAAATCCATAACTTATTTAGGATATAGAGCAAACTAACCGAGATAAAACTAATAGGTGGCCATCAAACTATGTAGTGCCCCATGAATTCCGGAACTCTGGATGGCACCCTCTGTCCATTTTGGCGCCCGGAGCGCATGCTCCACTGGAACCACCCTCACTACTCCCCTGTATAAGTATATGGTCAAATGAACATAGAAAAAATGGGGGGGATAAAATAATAAAATAATAAACAGTGTCCTTTAAATATAGGAAAAAATGTAAATAATATATATTGTTCTGGGGGGGGGTTGCCCTCCGGTCCAACAACTTACCCTTCTTCTTGCTGTCGATGTTGATCCTTGTGTGAAATGTTCTTTCAGTACACAGTCTCTCCGCCTCCGTTGGAGTGTGTGCCAAGTTACACACTCTCTATAGGTCCTGTTGATTCACCAGACGCAGCGAGACCACCGGAACCACGATCACAGTTGATCACGTGGTCACCGGCTATCGATCGTTGCGGCTGGCCGCTCTACCCACCGGGTGGTGAGGAGACTAGGTCCGTACGGAGGCAGTTATGGTGTGTTGCGTGTGCACACTTCCTGGATACTCTGGTTGGTCTTTCGCTTCCTGGATTTCAGCGAATCCTTGCGAGATCTTGCAGGATCTCAGGGAACAGTTATTCTTGTCAGTGCTTACTCCGGTAAGTGTTCCTATGTCAGCGTGTGTTCCAGAGATGGATTGAATGTTGTCCAACGCGTTGCAGCCTTCCGGCCTTCCTCAGGGACTGTTCCCTGAGATCCTGCAAGATCTCGTAAGGAGATCTGGGATTATCTCCATAGTGCCAGCAGCTACCATTATCCTATACCAACCAACAAGCGTAGGTTTTGCATCAAGGTCATACAACACCAGAATGTCGTCAGGTTCTGAATATCGACAGTCAGAATGTTAACATGGACTAAAGGACGATAACCAATATGTCAACACTCATAAATGTGAACATGGTTAAAATATCAACATGTTCATAATTAATTTAACCCACCAGAATATCTACATACTGTAGTTGTTTGCATATTTTAGCTTAACCATAACCCTAAACCTAACCATAAAAATAACAGAAAAATGTACTGTTGACATTCTGGTGTTGACATGTTATATGTCAACCTTCTGACCAGTGCCAGATTAAGGCCCAAATGGGCCTGGAGCTGAAATTTATGGAGGGCCTATTGTATGCAGCCGCAGTGGTGTGACCAATGTCACAGGGGTGTGACTGATGATGTGGGGGTGTGACCAGTGTGTTGGGGATGGTCTGTACAGGGGATGTGGCTAGCACCATGTTGGCCATAGCTAGCGCCTACCTTCAACCACCCCAATGACCCTCCCCTCTTCGCATATATATTAGTGTGTACCCCCCCACACACACACAAATTTTGGTAGGCTGATAGTAGTCACCTATCTCACGACCTTTAAGGCACAGGTGTAAGTATTGCTGCTTATACTACACTACCTTACCCACCACCCACTGAAATACCTTTCACCCATCAATCAATACTGTATACAGAAACTTTTACCCACTACCACTCATACAGACCATCTCTCGAACACTGAAATACCTGTCATTCAATAGCACTCACTGACCCCATATTTCACCAACGTTAATTCCTCTCGCCACCACTCCCTGACCCTAATGCTGAAACACTGATATACCCCTCACTCACCATCATGCCCTAACCAAATAATAGATGCACAAATACCCCTCACATTATGCCCTGACCAAATAACAGACACACAAATACCCCACACTCACATCATGGCCTGACCACATACAGATACACAAATACCCCTCACTCACATCATGGCCTGACCACATAACAGACACAAATACCTCTCACTCACATCATGCCCTGACCACATAACAGACACAAATACCTCTCACTCACATCATGCCCTAACCACATAACAGACACACAAATACCTCTCACTCACATCATGCCCTGACCAAATAACAGACACACAAATACCCCTCACTCACATCATGGCCTGACCACATAACAGACACAAATACCTCTCACTCACATCATGCCCTGACCACATAACAGACACAGAAATACCCTCACTCACATCATGGCCTGACCATATAACAGACACACAAATACCCCTCACTTACATCATGCCCTGACCACATAACAGACACACAAATACCCCTCACTCACATCATGCCCCGACCAAATGACAGATACACAAATACCCCTGACTCACATCATGCCCTGACCACATGACAGACACACAAATACCCCACACTCACATCATGCCCTGACCACATAACAGACACACAAATACACCTCACTCACATCATACCCTGACCACATAACAGACACACAAATACCTCTCACTCACATCATGCCCTGACCACATAACAGAAACACAAATACCCTCACTCACCTCATGCCCTGACCACATACAGATACACAAATATCTCTCACTCACATCATGGCCTGACCACATAACAGACACAAATACCTTTCACTCACATCATGGCCTGACCACATAACAGACACAAATACCCTCACTCACATCATGGCCTGACCACATAACAGACACACAAATACCCTCACTCACATCATGGCCTGACCATATAACAGACACACAAATACCCCTCATTCACATCATGCCCTGACCACATAACAGACACACAAATACCCCTCACTCACATCATGCCCTGACCACATAACAGACACACAAATACCCTCACTTACATCATGGTCTGACCACATAACAGACACAAATACCTCTCACTCACATCATGGCCTGACCACATAACAGACACAAATACCCTCACTCACATCATGGCCTGACCACATAACAGACACACAAATACCCTCACTCACATCATGGCCTGACCATATAACAGACACACAAATACCCCTCATTCACATCATGCCCTGACCACATAACAGACACACAAATACCCCTCACTCACATCATGCCCTGACCACATAACAGACACACAAATACCCTCACTTACATCATGGTCTGACCACATAACAGGCACACAAATACCCCTCACTCCCATCGTACCCTGACCACATAACAGACACACAAATACCCCTCACTCACCATCATTACCTGACCACATAACAGGCACACAAATACCCCTCACTCCCATCATGGCCTGACCACATACAGACACACAAATACCCCTCACTCACATCATGGCCTGACCACATAACAGATTCACAAATATCCCTCACTCACATCATGGCCTGACCACATAACAGAAACACAAATACCTCTCACTCACATCATGCCCTGACCACATAACAGACACACAAATACCCCACACTCACATCATGCCCTGACCATATAACAGACACACAAATACCCCACACTCACATCATGGCCTGACCACATAACAGATTCACAAATACCCCTCACTCACATCATGCCCTGACCATATAACAGACACACAAATACCCCACACTCACATCATGCCCATACCACATAACAGACACACAAATACCCCTCACTCACATCATGGCCTGACCACATAACAGACACAAATACCCCTCACTCACATCATGGCCTGACCACATACAGAAACACAAATACCCTCACTCACATCATGGCCTGATCACAAAACAGACACACAAATACCCGTCACTCACATCATGCCCTGACCACATAACAGACACACAAATACCCTCACTCACATCATGGCCTGACCACATACAGATACACAAATACCCTCACTCACATCATGCCCTGACCACATAACAGACACACAAATACCCTCACTCACTTCATGGCCTGACCACATAACAGATGCACAAATACCCCTCACTCACATCATGGCCTGACCACATACAGACACACAAATACCCCTCACACACATCATGGCCTGACCACATAACAGACACACAAATACCTCTCACTCACATCATGGCCTGACCACATAACAGACACACAAATACCTCTCACTCACATCATGGCCTGACCACATAACAGACACACACATACCCTCACTCACATCATGCCCTGACCACATACAGATACACAAATACCTCTCACTCACATCATGGCCTGACCACATAACAGATGCACAAATACCCCTCACTCACATCATGGCCTGACCACATAACAGATGCACAAATACCCCTCACTCACATCATGGCCTGGCCACATAACAGATGCACAAATACCCCTCACTCACATCATGGCCTGACCACATACAGATACACAAATACCTCTCACTCACATCATGCCCTGACCACATAACAGACACACAAATACCCCACACTCACATCATACCCTGACCACATAACAGACACACAAATACCCCACACTCACGTCATGGCCTGACCAAATACAGACACACAAATACCCCATACTCACATTATGCCCTGACCACATAACAGACACACAAATACCCTCACTCACTTCATGGCCTGACCACATAACAGATGCACAAATACCCCTCACTCACATCATGGCCTGACCACATACAGACACACAAATACCCCTCACACACATCATGGCCTGACCACATAACAGACACACAAATACCTCTCACTCACATCATGGCCTGACCACATAACAGACACACAAATACCTCTCACTCACATCATGGCCTGACCACATAACAGACACACACATACCCTCACTCACATCATGCCCTGACCACATACAGATACACAAATACCTCTCACTCACATCATGGCCTGACCACATAACAGATGCACAAATACCCCTCACTCACATCATGGCCTGGCCACATAACAGATGCACAAATACCCCTCACTCACATCATGGCCTGACCACATACAGATACACAAATACCTCTCACTCACATCATGGCCTGGCCACATAACAGATGCACAAATACCCCTCACTCACATCATGCCCTGACCACATAACAGACACAAATACCCCACACTCACATCATACCCTGACCACATAACAGACACACAAATACCCCACACTCACGT
Organism: Taudactylus pleione; assembly: GCA_031769625.1. Lineage (NCBI taxonomy): Eukaryota > Metazoa > Chordata > Amphibia > Anura > Myobatrachidae > Taudactylus > Taudactylus pleione. The sequence goes on along the minus strand of JAUIMM010000025.1, from coordinate 10,731,758 downwards.
CATGGCCTGACCAAATACAGACACACAAATACCCCATGTTCACGTCATGCCCTGACCACATACAGACACACAAATACCCCACACTCACATCATGCCCTGACCACATAACAGACACACAAATACCCCTCACTCACATCATGGCCTGACCACATATCAGATGCACAAATACCCCTCACTCACATCATGGCCTGGCCACATAACAGATGCACAAATACTCCTCACATCATGGCCTGACCACATACAGATACACAAATACCTCTCACATCATGCCCTGACCACATAACAGACACACAAATACCCTCACTCACATCATGGCCTGACCACATAACAGACACACAAATACCCTCACTCACATCATGGCCTGACCACATAACAGACACAAATACCCTCACTCACACAATATGACCTGACCACATAACAGACACACAAATACCCTCACTCACATCATGGCCTGACCACATACAGACACACAAATACCCCTCACTCACATCATGGCCTGACCACATACAGATACACAAATACCTCTCACTCACATCATGCCCTGACCACATAACAGACACACAAATACCCCTCACTCATATCATTCCCTGACCACATAACAGACACACATACCCCTCACTCACGTCATACCCTGACCACATAACAGACACACAAATACCCTCACTCACATCATGCCCTGACCACATAACAGATGCACAAATACCCCTCACTCACATCATGCCCTGACTTCATAACAGACACAAAAATACCCTCACATCATGCCCTGACCACATAACTGACACACAAATACCCCTCACTCACATCATGCCCTGACCACATAACAGATGCACAAATACCCCGCACTCACATCATGGCCTGACCACATAACAGATGCACAAATACCCCTCACTCACATCATGGCCTGACCACATACAGACACACAAATACCCCTCACACACATCATGGCCTGACCACATAACAGACACACAAATACCTCTCACTCACATCATGGCCTGACCACATAACAGACACACACATACCCTCTCTCACATCATGCCCTGACCACATACAGATACACAAATACCTCTCACTCACATCATGGCCTGACCACATAACACATGCACAAATACCCCTCACTCACATCATGTCCTGGCCGCATAACAGATGTACAAATACCCCTAACTCACATCATGCCCTGACCACATACAGACACACAAATACCCTCACTCACATCATGACCTGACCACATAACAGACACACAAATACCCTCACTCACATCATGGCCTGACCACATACAGACACACAAATACCCCTCACTCACATCATGGCCTGACCACATACAGATACACAAATACCTCTCACTCACATCATGCCCTGACCACATAACAGACACACAAATACCCCTCACTCATATCATTCCCTGACCACATAACAGACACACATACCCCTCACTCACGTCATGCCCTGACCACATAACAGACACACAAATACCCTCACTCACATCATGCCCTGACCACATAACAGATGCACAAATACCCCTCACTCACATCATGCCCTGACTTCATAACAGACACAGAAATACCCTCACATCATGCCCTGACCACATAACTGACACACAAATACCCCTCACTCACATCATGCCCTGACCACATAACTGATGCACAAATACCCCTCACTCACATCATGGCCTGACCACATACAGACACACAAATACCCCTCACACATATCATGGCCTGACCACCTAACAGACACACAAATACCTCTCACTCACATCATGGCCTGACCACATAACAGACACACACATACCCTCTCTCACATCATGCCCTGACCACATACAGATACACAAATACCTCTCACTCACATCATGGCCTGGCCGCATAACAGATGCACAAATACCCCTCACTCACATCATGCCCTGACCAAATAACAGACACACAAATACCCCTCACTCACATCATGCCCTGACCACATAACAGACACACAAATACCCCACACTCACATCATACCCTGACCACATAACAGACACACAAATACCCCACACTCACATCATGGCCTGACCACATACAGATACACAAATACCCCACACTCACATCATGGCCTGACCACATACAGATACACAAATACCCCACACTCACATCATGCCCTGACCACATAACAGACACACAAATACCCCTCACTCACAACATGGCCTGACCACATACAGACACACAAATACCGCTCACTCACATCATGGCCTGACCACATAACATACACACAAATACCCCTCACTCACATCATGGCCTGACCACATACAGACACACAAATACCCTCACATCATTCCCTGACCACATAACAGACACACAAATACCGTTTTCAAAATCTGACCTAAAAAGAAAAACACAGATAGAAAATTTTGTAACATTTTTAATATCTTAAATGAAATTGTCCTACCTCTCAGTGGCCCGTTGTTATTTGCTTCTCCTCCCGCTGGATGCATTATGCAGAAGCTTCTCTGTTGCTGTCTTTCTATCACTGGCCTGGGACACAGGGGTAGCCCGTTTTAGAGGGGGTACACAAAATGCAAAGGAAAAAATGGCACAAATACAGTATATACATACTGTATATACAGAGGTAAACAGACGATATATTATGATTGTAATAATAATGTTAGTGTAAAGGCTACCTATTTAAATATATTAGCCTTTATTCTAATATTACTATTGCAGTCATAATATACATTATATTTAGATTATGCTTTCCATCTTACATGTTTTTCTTTGTGTTGTCCTCCATCCTTTGATATGTCTGATTGTACCACTCTAGGTCTGTATGTCCTGTATTGTTTGCCCCCCTCATCTGTATGTTCTGTGTTGTGCTACCCCCCTCATCTGTATGTCCTATGTTGTGCTACCCCCTCATCTGTATGTCCTGTGTTGTGCTATCCCCCTCATCTGTATGTCCTGTGTTGTGCTATCCCCCTCATATGTATGTCCTGTGTTGTGCTATCCCCTCATTTGTATGTCCTGTGTTGTGATACCTCCTCATCTGTATGTTCTGTGTTGTGCTACCCCCTCATTTGTATGTCCTGTGTTGTGCTACCCCCTCATCTGTATGTCCTGTGTTGTGCTATCCCCTCATCTGTATGTTCTGTGTTGTGCTACCCTCTCATCTGCATGTCCTGTGTTGTGCTTCCCCCTCATCTGTATGTCCTGTGTTGTGCTACCCCCTCATCTGTATGTCCTGTGTTGTGCTACCCCCAAATCTGTATGTCCTGTGTTGTGCTACCCCCTCATCTGTATGTCCTGTGTTGTGCTACCCCCTCATCTGTATGTCCTGTGTTGTGCTACCCCCTCATCTGTATGTTCTGTGTTGTGCTATCCCCTCATCTGTATATCCTGTGTTGTGCTATCCCCCTCATCTGTATGTCCTGTGTTGTGCTACCCCCTCATCTGTATGTCCTGTGTTGTGCTACCCCCTCATCTGTATGTCCTGTGTTGTGCTACCCCCTCATCTGTATGTCCTGTGTTGTGCTACCCCCTCATCTGTATGTCCTGTGTTGTGCTATCCCCTCATCTGTATGTTCTGTGTTGTGCTATCCCCTCATCTGTATGTCCTGTGTTGTGCTATCCCCCTCATCTGTATGTCCTGTGTTGTGCTACCCCCTCATCTGTATGTTTTGTGTTGTGCTTCCCCCTCATCTGTATGTTCTGTGTTGTTCTATCCTCCTCATCTGTATGTCCTGTGTTGTGCTACCCCCTCATCTGTATGTCCTGTGTTGTGCTATCCCCCTCATCTGTATGTTCTGTGTTGTGCTATCCCCTCATCTGTATGTCCTGTGTTGTGATACCTCCTCATCTGTATGTTCTGTGTTGTGCTACCCCCTCATTTGTATGTCCTGTGTTGTGCTACCCCCTCATCTGTATGTCCTGTGTTGTGCTACCCTCCCATCTGCATGTCCTGTGTTGTGCTTCCCCCTCATCTGTATGTCCTGTGTTGTGCTATCCCCCTCATCTGTATGTCCTGTGTTGTGCTACCCCCTCGTCTGTATGTCCTGTGTTGTGCTACCCCCTCATCTGTATGTTCTGTGTTGTGCTATCCCCCTCATCTGTATGTTCTGTGTTGTGCTACCCCCTCATCTGTATGTCCTGTGTTGTGCTTCCCCCTCATCTGTATGTCCTATGTTGTGCTACCCCCTCATCTGTATGTCCTGTGTTGTGCTATCCCCCTCATCTGTATGTCCTGTGTTGTGCTACCCCCTCATCTGTATGTTCTGTGTTGTGCTTCCCCTTTCCCTCCTGTGTGTCCATTATTATGTTCTCTCTCCCTCCTCTGTGTCTATTATTATGCCCCATGTCCATTAGTATGTCCCCCTCTCTGTGTCCATTATTATGTCCCCCTCTGTGTCCATTATTATGTCCCCCTCTGTGTCCATTATTATGTCCCCCTCTGTGTCCATTATTATGTCCCCCTCTTTGTTTCCATTATTATGTCCCCCTCTTTTTGTCCATTATTATGTCCCCCTCTTTGTGTCCATTATTATGTCCCCCTCTTTGTGTCCATTATTATGTCCCCCTCTTTGTGTCCATTATTATGTCCCCCTCTTTGTATCCATTATTATGTCCCCCTCTTTGTGTCCATTATTATGTCCCCCTCTTTGTGACCATTATTGTGCCCCCCCACTGTGTCCATTATTATGTCCTTCTCTCTGTGTCCATTATTATGTTCCCCCACTGTGTCCATTGTTATGTTCCCAACCCTGTGTCCATTATTATTCCCCCCTCCCTCTGTGTTCTTTATTATGCTCCCACTCTGTGTCTATTAGAATGTGCCATCCCCCTTCTGTATCTATTATGCCCCCCCTCTGTGTCTGTTATTATGTCCACCCATCTGTGTGCATTATTATGTCCTACCCCCTATTGTCCCTTAGTATTTCCCCCCCTGTGTCCATTATTATGCCCCCTGTGTCCATTATTATGTCTCCCCCTCTGTGTCCATTGTTGTGTCTCCCCTCCCTGTCTCCATTATTATGCCCCCTGTGTCCATTAGTAAATGGCCATCCCCCTGTGTCCATAATTATGTCCCCCCCTGTGTCCATTATTATGCCACTCCATCTGTGTGCATTATTTTGTCCTCCCCCCTCTGTGTCCATTAGTATATGCCATCCCATTCTGTGTACTTTATTATGCCCTCTCTCTGTATCCATTATGGTGTTCTTCCTCTCCACCCCCCCAATCCCCTATAGTTCACTTACCTTCTTCTTTCTTGTCTGTTCTTCTGCCTCGGCTCCTACTCCAGGCGTACATCTTTCACGGCTCTTCTCCCCACTGGAACTGATAGGAAGATCAGGTCAGGTGCTGTTGGTGTCAGGTGCGTCTCCTCCTTAGTCCACAATTATGTCAATGGCTGCAGCCACTATAAAGCCCCGGCGCGGCGGCGGCTGTGTGACATCACGTGGCGTGATGTCACATGGCATAGAGGAGGAGCTAAGGCACACTACGCGGCGCAGGGAGGGCTTGTGAAGCAAAGCCTTCCACTGCGCCGCTCTTTCAGTTTATATATGTAAGGTGGACAGGAGGTTCTCCAGGGTGGGCAGGAGGGGGAGGGGGGTGTGGACAGGAAGTTGCTGTTGGGAGTGCAGTTCAAAAGGGCAGGACTTCGGAAAGCCATTAGATCTGACAGGAAAAAAAGTTGTTCCTGTCTCCAGCAAATTCTCCTTGATAGTGCTGGCCTATTTTCATGGGTGGGCCTGGAGCTGCAGCTCCACCCGCCCCATTGTTAAACCGGCCCTGATTTTGACTGTCAATATTCTGAAGGTCGACATTCTGACCGGATCCAGAATTGACTAAAGAGTGGGTGATTCTAGCTGGGTCAACCAGATTTTGCTATGCCACAATTACCTGTTACGACCCTACAATTTTATTTGGGGTATTTCCATGGTGATTTTGGAAATTGTTCTTTTTTAGATTGCCTTGCACTTTACTTCACAGTGCAAAAATGTATAGTTTTTGTGAGTGTGAGTTATGAAAAAGTAGAGATTGACATGTTGATTTGGGTTTGGATTTGGAAAATTGCAAAAAGCCATGTAAATCATTAAAAAAATAAAAAGGAAATTTGATCAAAATCAGCCCTTGATAGAGCTCACACTAAGGGCCATATCCAATTAGCTGCGGTAAATTACCGCGGCTAATTAGTTTGCCCGGGTGTCGCTCGGGCTATCCAATTAGCCCCGTAGTCGGCCTGACGACGGCACTTATCGGGGGTTTTTATTCGGGACCTGATGTGTCCCGAAAAATAATCCACGATAAGTGCCGTTTTTTCGCCCCAAAAAAGGCGAGAACACATAGGGCCACGAGCTTATCTCTGCTCCTATGTATTAACGGGCGAACTATCCTATTAATTCGTCCAAATTTATAGGATAGGGAGAAAAAAATATTGGGGATTATCGGCGAAAAATTCCCATTTTTCGCCGATCGTGGGGATCAATTAGCACCCAAACAGTGTTCGGAGCTAATTGGATATGGCTGTAAATGTTCTGTAATAATTGTTTTGTTTACGCTATTTGCCTTGGTATTGCACAACTACTCACAGTTATTAAGGTTTAGTATAAACCAGCCTTTGGCAATCCATGAGGACTGTTTTGTAAACTTTTTTTTTAATTAATTGTGCACCTCTATTTGGTGTTATTGCTATTTAGTTTATATTTCATATGTACAGCATAGGATGCTTGGTAAGAATATTGGGAGCATGGCTGAGTGGATTGTGCATGTATCTTGGTGGAGTGCAGACATGCATGTGTCTTGGCGGAGGAGCGTAGACCTGGACAGTTTTGTCTCTCATTTGTTTTATCGAATTGGATATGGATGTGTCTATACTAGGGGTGTGCACCGGCCACTTTTCGTGTTTTGGTTTTGGATCTGGATCTTTCTTCGTGTTTTGGATCTGGATTGGTTTTGCCAAAACCACCCTTCCGTGTTTTGGGTTCTGGGTTTTGTGTTTTGGATCTGTATTTTTTTGAAAAAAAGCATAAAAACAGCTAAAATCACAGAATTTGTGGGTTTTTCTGCTCCTATGCTATTATTAACCTCAATAACCTTAATTTCCACTCATTTCCAGTCTATTCTGAACACCTCACACCTCACAATAGTGTTTTTATGTCCAAAAGGTTGCACCGAGGTAGCTGGATGACTATGCTAAGAGATACGAGTGGGCGGCACAAACACGTGGTCCATCTAGGAGTGGCACTGCAGTGGCAGACAGGATGGCAGTTTGAAAAACTAGGCCCCAAACTATACATAATTCAAAGAAAAAAAAGAGGTGCAAGATGGAATTGTCCTTGGGCCCTCCCACCCACCCTTATGTTGTATAAACAGGACATGCACACTTTAACAAACCAAACATTTCAGCGCCAGGGTCTGCCACATGACTGTGGCTGAAATGATTGGTTCGTTTGGGCCCCCACAAAACAAGCTGGCAATTAATCTGTCCCTGCACAAACTGGCTCTACGGAGGCAAGATGTCGTCCTCATCCTCCTCATCCACCGATTCCTCACCCTCTTCAGTGTTGTGTACATCCTCATCCTCACAGAGTATTAATTCGTCCCCGCTGGAATCCACAACCACAGGTCCCTCTGTACGTTCTGGAGGCTGATCTCCCTGGAAGAGTTGATAATTCATTTTATAAACATCATCTTCTCCACATTTTGTGGAAGCAACCTCCTACGCCTTTCGCTGACAAGGTTCCCGGCTGCACTAAACACTCTTTCGGAGTACACACTGGAGGGGGGGCAACTCAGGTAAAATAGAGCCAGTTTGTACAGGGACCTCCAAATTGCTTCTTTTTCCTGCCAGTACAGGTACGGACTGTCTGACATGCCTACTTGGATGCTGTCACCGATGTAATCCTTTAACAGACAGACGCACGCTTGTCGCTGCTGCTTTGAGGATGCAAGTGCGGCTACAGCCCACACAATTCACAAAGACAGAAAAAAAAAGAACAATATTTTTATTGTTTGTGGAGCGCACTTTGAGGGTTACACCACCCTTTAACAGACAGACGCAGGCTTGTCGCTGCTGCTTTGAGGATGCAAGTGCGGCTACAGCCCACACAATTCACAAAGACAGAAAAAAGAAGAAGAATATTTTTATTGTTTGTGTAGCACACTTTGAGGGTGTCACCACCCTTTAACAGACAGGCGCACGCTTGTCGCTGCTGCTTTGAGGATGCAAGTGCGGCTACAGCCCACACAATTCACAAAGACAGAAAAAAGAAGAATATTTTTATTGTTTGTGTAGCACACTTTGAGGGTGTCACCACCCTTTAACAGACAGACGCACGCTTGTCGCTGCTGCTTTGAGGATGCAAGTGCGGCTACATCGCACACAAGTCACAAACACATTAAAAAAATAGTTTATTATTTTTTGGAGCACTTTGAGAGTTACACCACCCTTTAACAGACAGACGCATGCTTGTCGCTGCTGCTTTGAGGATGCAAGTGCGGCTACAGCCCACACAATTCACAAAGACAGAAAAAAAAAGAAGAATATTTTTATTGTTTGTGTAGCACACTTTGAGGGTGTCACCACCCTTTAACAGACAGACGCACGCTTGTCGCTGCTGCTTTGAGGATGCAAGTGCGGCTACATCGCACACAAGTCACAAACACATTAAAAAAATAGTTTTTTATTTTTTGGAGCACTTTGAGAGTTACACCACCCTTTAACAGACAGACGCATGCTTGTCGCTGCTGCTTTGAGGATGCAAGTGCGGCTACAGCCCACACAATTCACAAAGACAGAAAAAAAAAGAACAATATTTTTATTGTTTGTGTAGCACACTTTGAGGGTGTCACCACCCTTTAACAGACAGACGCACGCTTGTCGCTGCTGCTTTGAGGATGCTAGTGTGGCTACAGCCCACACAATTCACAAAGACAGAAAAAAGAAGAATACTTTTATTGTTTGTATAGCACACTTTGAGGGTGTCACCACCCTTTAACAGACAGACGCACGCTTGTCGCTGCTGCTTTGAGGATGCAAGTGCGGCTACAGCCCACACAATTCACAAAGACAGAAAAAAGAAGAATATTTTTATTGTTTGTGTAGCACACTTTGAGGGTGTCACCACCCTTTAACAGACAGACGCACTCTTGTCGCTGCTGCTTTGAGGATGCAAGTGCGGCTACAGCCCACACAATTCACAAAGACAGAAAAAAGAACAATATATTTATTGTTTGTGTAGCACACTTTGAGGGTGTCACCACCCTTTAACAGACAGACGCACGCTTGTCGCTGCTGCTTTAAGGATGCAGGTGCGGCTACAGCCCACACAATTCACAAAGACAGAAAAAAGAACAATATTTTTATTGTTTGTGTAGCACACTTTGAGGGTGTCACCACCCTTTAACAGACAGACGCACGCTTGTCGCTGCTGCTTTAAGGATGCAGGTGCGGCTACAGCCCACACAATTCACAAAGACAGAAAAAAGAACAATATTTTTATTGTTTGTGTAGCACACTTTGAGGGTGTCACCACCCTTTAACAGACAGACGCACGCTTGTCGCTGCTGCTTTAAGGATGCAGGTGCGGCTACAGCCCACACATTTCACAAAGACAGAAAAAAAAAGAAGAATATTTTTATTGTTTGTGGAGCGCACTTTGAGGGTTACACCACCCTTTAACAGACAGACGCACGCTTGTCGCTGCTGCTTTGAGGATGCAGGTGGAGTCTAGACGGGATTTGGAACCGGGGACACACTACATCCATCAATTTTCTAAATCCCACTGCACTAATGGCGGATACCGGACGCACGTCTAACACCAACATAGCAGTCAAGGCCTCAGTTATATGTTTTGCTTCAGGATGACTGCTGTCGTACTTCATCCTCATCGCTAGGGACTGTTGGAGGGTCAATTGTTTAGTAAAAGTAGTGATGTTCCTACTTCCTCTCTGGGATGATGAACAACTCCCAGCAGCAGCAACAGCACTAGGAGGAAGTGGTTCTTGATCTTTCCCTATTTTATTTTTATCGGAGAAAGTTTGGTCCTCCATTTATGTTATATTGATATATACGTGCGGCTAAAGCGCACACAAACACAGAAACTATTTTTTTATTTTTGCTGGAGAGTAGTGCACTTTGTGGGTTACACCACCCTTTAAGAAATGAGCCAGCCGGCTCTTTACTTATGGGACACAGGTGCACGCTTGGCGCTGCTCCTTTGTTGATGCACGTGCAGCCACAGTGCACACAAGTCACAAACACAGAAAATATATTTTTTTTTTGGTTTGGAGTGTACTTTGGGGGTTACAGCACCCTTTAACGGTCAAGCCAGCCGGCCCTTTACTTATGACACAGGCGCACGCTTGGCACTACTTTGTTGATGCACGTGCGGCTACTGCGCACACAATTCACAAACACAGAAAATATATATTTTTTTGGTTTGGAGTGTACTTTGGGGGTTACAGTACCCTTTAACGGTCAAGCCAGCCGGCCCTTTACTTATGACACAGGCGCACGCTTGGCACTACTTTGTTGATGCACGTGCGGCTACTGCGCACACAATTCACAAACACAGAAAATATATATTTTTTTGGTTTGGACTGGAGTGTACTTTGGGGGTTACAGCACCCTTTAACGGTCAAGCCAGCTGGCCCTTTACTTATGACACAGGAGCACGCTTGGCACTACTTTGTTGATGCACGTGCGGCTACTGCGCACACAATTCACAAACACAGAAAATATATATTTTTTTGTTTGGACTGGAGTGTACTGTGGGGGTTACAGCACCCTTTAACGGTCAAGCCAGCCGGCCCTTTACTTATGACACAGGCGCACGCTTGGCACTACTTTGTTGATGCACGTGCGGCTACTGCGCACACAATTCACAAACACAGAAAATAATTTTTTTTTTGGTTTGGACTGGAGTGTACTCTGGGGGTTACAGCACCCTTTAATGGTCAAGCCAGCCGGCCCTTTACTTATGACACAGGCGCACGCTTGGCACTACTTTGTTGATGCACGTGCGGCTACTGCGCACACAATTCACAAACACAGAAAATATATATTTTTTTGGTTTGGACTGGAGTGTACTTTGGGGGTTACAGCACCCTTTAACGGTCAAGCCAGCCGGCCCTTTACTTATGACACAGGCGCACGCTTGGCACTACTTTGTTGATGCACATGCGGCTACTGCGCACACAATTCACAAACACAGAAAATATATTTTTTTTTGGTTTGGACTGGAGTGTACTTTGGGGGTTACAGCACCCTTTAACGGTCAAGCCAGCCGGCCCTTTACTTATGACACAGGCGCACGCTTGGCACTACTTTGTTGATGCACGTGCGGCTACTGCGCACACAATTCACAAACACACAAAAAATATTATTTTTTTAGCACTTGGGGGGAGCACCCCTGATGGACAGAGCACCCCCTGGACAACACTACAGCACCCCTTTAGGACTGGGACACTGCACAGGACTTTGGAGTGGACACAGCCCCTATGGAGAACTGACTGCACAACACAGTCCAGCCAGCCCCTATGGACTTTGAAGTAGTGGACACAGCCCCTATTAACAACAGCAGCACAGCACAACACAGCCAGCCCCTATGGACTTTGAAGTAGTGGACAACAGCAGCACAGCGCAGCACAGCACAGCACAGCACAACACTACTCTGCACTACACTACACAGCCCAGCCAGCCCTAACTCCCACCCTCCCTCTTCACTGTCCACAGCCGAGTGAGAATATGGCGCCGACGCGGGTACCTTATATAGGATCCAAAACCCGCGAGACCCGGAAGGCGGGATGATGACGTTTTGCCTCGATTTCAGATCCGAGTCAGGCGGGAAAAGTCGAGCCTGCCTCGGATCGGGGGGGCTCGGGGGGGTTCGGATTTCAGAAATCCGAACCCGCTCACCCCTAGTCTATACATGTGATTTCACTTCCTGTCCATAGCAGCTAAATCTCAACTATGCATGAAGTGTAAGTGGAAAACTGTACATGAGTTTAAATTTTAAAACACTGAACAGACAGACAGTCTACTGCAAACATAATATTTGATGTTGCCTGAATATTGTGTGACTCAACAATGAAATATCATATATCTGTTTGCAATTTGTCCAATGGGAAGAAATAGCACATTGGACTCTTTATATAAATGAATACCAGCAGGCATTGCACAGGAGCCACTGTTTTTTACTTGCTATTTCCTTCAAAATAAATGTCTGTGTAAGCATCGCTTGTTGTACTGCTCAATATGCACTGTAAAAGTTGTCAAAGCTTTTCATAGTTATCAGGTTTTACCTAATTTTATTTAAAGAGAAATTAAAGAGAATATTTTAGAGACCTGTTTTAGACATAAAACAAAGGCCCTCATTCAGAGCCGTACGCTCTGAGCAGAGCGCACGCTCTGAGCAGAGCGCACGCTCTGAATGAGGGCCGGCCTCCATGAAAATGGAGCGTCCTTCTGGACGCTCGTATAGCTGTGGGTCACCACCCACCGGCTATACGAGCGTGCATTTTGATGGCCGCGATGGTCGAGACCATCGCGACCATCGAAATTGCGAGCCGGAGCCTGCGGTTGAGGTTTTCAACCGCAAGCTCCGGAGTGATTTTGGCTCTATCAGAGCCAAAATCACTCCCACTGACATCCGCGTGATGTCAGTGGGCCGGCTTCTGACGGGAGGCGTTCCCGTGGGAACGCCCCCGTCAGGGAGGCACGCCCCCGGCACGCCTACCAAAGGGGGCGTGCTGTCAATCAACATCGACAGCACGCCCCCTTTGATCAGACACAACGAGCGAAGGACTTTCCTTCGCTCGTCGCGTCTGGCGCATGCGCACGACAGAGCTCCCTCCGTCGTGCGCATGCTCAGTCCATAACATTGACCCACTTGCGAGCGGACAGCCGCTCGCGAGTGGGTCTGAATCAGGCCCAAAGTGTTTGGTTTTGCAAAATGGGTCGATAGGTCTGTAAAAGAGTTATCTGTGTATTATTGGTTTGTGTGATTATTTCTTAACACTGCACAAAACAATCCGGACAAATACTGTACATAGAAAAACAGGATTTTGGTACTTACCAATAAATCCCTTTCTCTGATTCCATAGGGGACACTGAAGGCTTCAAGACAGTGGGGTGTAGATGGTGCTAAGTGGGAGCTGGCACTTTAATTTTTTTGAAGTGTGACTAGCTCCTCCCCCTCTATGCCTCCTACAAGCCCAGTCTTCAGAAACTGTGCCTTAGAGGAGCTGAGAAAAAGACAAACGAAAGAGGAGGAGGCAAAGCAAGTACACAGAACATATGAAAAGGTTGAAATAACAGTAACACAACCAGAGACATCAAACAGTTCTCTAACAGTCATAACATAACATGACCACAACCCTGGCAGGAAGGAACAGCACAGGGAGGGCGTCCAGTGTCCCCTATGGAATCGGAGAAAGGGATTTATCGGTAAGTGCCAAAATCCTGTTTTCTCCTTCATCCAGTAGGAGACACTGGAGGCTTCAAGACAGTGAAGCCTCCTTTGTCTCCTAGTGGACGTCCCATCCCAGAGCTCCCAACACAGTTGGGAGAGCACTGAGAACCCTGCAAAACAGACCGGCCATACTGCACTGCAGAGGCCGCAAATGTGTCAAATCTATAAAAACAAACAAAGGTATGTGGGCCAGACCAAGTAGCCTCTCGGCAAAGTGACTTCATGGAAACCCCGCGAGCAGCCGCCCACGGGGAACCCACAGAGCGAGTGGAATGCACTGTTATAGAAGGCAGAGGCTCCTTAGATGAGGCCATATACGCCTGTCTGATGGTCAGATGAATCCAGCGGGCCAGCGACTGTTTGGAAGCTGGCCAACCAGGACGAGAAGCATCATACAAAACAAACAGTGTCTGTTTTACTTTGTGTATGGCTGTAGTCCTCTCCACATAAATACGAAGAGACCTGACAACATCCAAGGATCTTGAAGAAGGTGAATCCTGTGGAAGAACCAATATTACAATAGGTTGGTTGATGTGGAAAGCCGAAAACCACTTTTGGAAGAAAGTCCTTTCTTGTACGGAGTTCCGGTCTATCCTCATGTAATACCAAGTATGGATGATGACAGGATAGAGCTCTGACTGAGGCCACCCTCCTGGCTGAGGCCGGTACGAGAAGAACTGTTACCTTCCACAAAAGATATTTTAACTCCACCGACTCCAAAGGTTCGGACAGAGGAGACTGTAAAAAGGAAAGTACGAGATCCAAAACCCATGGAGTCATAGGAGGAACAAAGGGAGGTTGTAATCGAATTACACCTTGTAGAAAAGTCTGTACCTCCAGTATCAAGGCCATCTTCTTCTGAAAGAAAACCATCAGAGCTGAAAGTTTAATTTTCAGAGAACCCAACCGCAGACCGACTGAGAAACTGCTTGCAGAAAAAGCAGAAGTCTGGCTAGGTTGAATACTGTGGAAGGGGCACCTCTACATTCACACCATGACACATAAGTCTTCCAAATACGGTGGTAATGTTTAGATGTAACTTCCTTCAGAGCTCTAAGCATAGTAGGGATTACTCTGGATGGAATCCCTTTACGTCTCAGGATAGCCCTTTCAACAGCCACGCCGTCAAATGTAGCCATTTTAAGTCTGGATAGACTAAAGGACCTTGTAGTAAGAGATCTACTTTCAGAGGAAGGGGCCACGGATGTCGATCAGCAGAAGTTGAAGGTTGGAATACCAAGCTCTGCAAGGCCAATCCGGAACTACCAATTGAACCTTGGCCTTCTCCCTTTTGATGCATTGTAGAATCCGAGGGAGAAGAGGAAATGGAGGAAACAGATAAACAAAATGGAATTACAACGGAGTTGACAGAGCGTCCACTGCCACTGCCTCCGGGTCTCTCGTCCGTGAACAGTAGAGAGGCAGTTGATGATTTTGTCTGGATGCCATGAGGTTGACCTGTGGAAGACCCCACCGTTGGACCAGCTGTTGAAAAACCTGCGGATGTAGTGCCTGTTCCCCTGGATGCACGTCCTGCCGGCTGAGGTTGTCTGCCTCCCAATTTTCTACGAATGGAATGAAGATTGCTGAGATTGCCATCGCAAACCTTTCTGCCCAGGTTAGTATCTGGCTTACTTCTTTCATAGCCTCTCGACTTCTGGTGCTGCCTTGTCTGTTTATGTACGCCACTGTTGTGGCATTGTCCGAATGGACCTTGACTTCTCGGCCCCGCAACAGGTGACCTGCTGTCTGAATCGCGTAGAACACTGCCTGCAATTCCAATATGTTAATCGGCGGACTTACTTCTTATGCTGTCCAGTGGCCTTGAAAGTGATGTTCCTGAATCCCAGCCCCCATCCTCTCAGTCTCGTGTCTGTGGTGAGAAGAGTCCAATCCCACACTCCGAATCTCTTTCCCTCTAGTAGGTGTACTGAGTTCAACCACCAGAGAAGGGATATCTGAGTTCTGGGACTTAACCTTACTCGTTGGTGAAGGAAAAGATGACATTCTGTCCACTGAGAGAGGAGGTCTAGCTGAAATGTCCTGGAGTGAAAGCGTCCATAAGGAATGGCCTTGAATGCCGCAACCATCTTCCCCAGGAGGCGAATGCAAACATGCACCAATACCAGACGATGTCCAAGGACCGTCCTCACCATCTCCTGAATGGAAGTTGCTTTTTGCTGAGGGAGGAACACTCGCTGTCAAAAGATGTCCATGATCATTCCCAGAAACTGTAGCCTCTGCGTAGGTTGCAGATGAGACTTGGGAAAATTCAGGATCAACCCATGACGAATGAGAAGACTGTGAGTCGCTGTAATGTTCTGCAGTAATTGGTCCCTGGAATGGGCTTTCAGCAGCAGATCATCCAGGTATAGAATAATAGTGATCCCCTGTTTCCGAAGGATACTCATCATCACAGCCATGACCTTCGTGAATACCCTGGGGGCTGATGATAAGCCGAAGGGTAAGGCCTGAAACTGGAAATGTGAGTTCTGAACTGCGAATCTCAGAAACACCTGGAGAGGCGGCCAGATAGGGATGTGAAGGTAGGTGTCCTTGATATCTAAAGATACCATAAACTCGCCTTCCTCTAGGCCCGCAATCACCGACTGAAGGGACTCCATCTTGAACTGGACAACCCTTAGGTAGGGATTGAGATCCTTCAAGTTCAGGATAGGTCTAACCGAACCGTCTGGCTTCGGAACCACAAAGAGACTGGAGTAAAAACTTTGTCTGATCTGATGTCCGGGAACATGGACCACAACTCTGGTGGACAGAAGCTTGTCTATAGCTTGCTGTAAAATTACACTCCTATCATTGGAAACTGGCAAACCTGTGGTAAAAAACCGAGGAGGAGGTGGAAACTGAAAGTCGAGCTTGTAACCCAGAGTGATGAGATCTCGGACCCAGGCATCCATACAAGATTCCGTCCATACTTCTCTGAAGTCCCGAAGACATGTTCCCACTCTGGGGTCCCCCAGGTGAGAGGGAAGCCCGTCATGCACTAGGCTTGGTAGTGGACTTAACCTCCTGTTGAGTACAGGTTCTTCTGGCTCTGTCCCGACTTCTGGAAGCATGTGAAGTTGATGGTCCTCCTCTGAAGCAACCATGGGACCTGGGAGTTCCAAGTAAGATCTTCAAGGGGGAGGAGCCGCAGAAGGAAGATAAGTGGATTTACCTCCTGTAGCTTGAGAAATCCACTTATCTAGTTCCGCTCCAAATAATACACTTCCCGTGAATGAAAGTGCTTCCACAGCTTTCTTGGATTCTGTATCTGCCTGCCATTGTTTAAGCCACGGCGCCCTACATGCCGAAATCACCAGAGCTGAAGTTCTGGATGTGATATTGAAAATGGCTTTGGACGTCTCCCCCAGGTAAGTCGCAGCTTCACCTATATGCTCTGCTAACAGAATAAGTTCTTTCACCGGCAGCTGATCTCTCATTCCATTAGCCAATTGTTTTGCCCAAAATTCAATAGCTTTGTTAGTCCAGCAGCTTATAATCGCAGGAAGCAGTGTCACCCCTGCAGCTGTGTAAATGGACTTGAGAGTGTTTTCCAATCTCCTGTCAGATGTCATTGAAAAACACGGCCCCAGGAACTGGTAGCGTAGTCTTCTTAACCAGCCGTGATACCGATGGATCTACTGTACGGGGAGTTTCACAAGATTTTCTGCTATCTGCTGGAAAAAGATAATAATCATGTGGACATCTGAAATTTTTTATCCGGATGTTCCCAAGCTGGTATCAGAAGAGAATCCAGCTCTTCTGAAACCGGAAAAGCAATAACATATCTTTGTACCTTTAGAAAGACTGTCAAGCAGGACCTGTGTTCTCCTCCTGTATCTGCAATACCTGTCGGATTGCAGAAATTAAAGCCTCTATCCCCTCGGATACTGGCTCAGACTCCTCCTGGAGTTCTTTAGGTGAATCTGGAGCATATTCGCCTTCTAAAACTGGCATATCCTCCTCCTCCGACTCATCCAATTGGAGGACTGAGGGCAACAGTCTCTTTTTTGAGACCTGATGAGAGGATCCCGTAATGGTATGGGAAAGATCCCCTCCATGGATCTTGCTAAGGACCATGCCCATGCTGGTTCTTCTAGAGCCGCTGATCTGGAAGCCTCTCTTTCTTTTCGAGAAGCCTCCAGTTCAGCAAAGAGAGGGGACATAACGGATTTAACCTGTGCCATCCAAGATGGTGGTTCTGACATTCCTGCAGATTGTTGCTCAGAATTGCAATTGTCACACAATCGGGAGGTAGGTGACTGCCCCTGTGTAAACTTATCTGCACACTTTTTGCAGGTAAATAACTTTTGAGATGCCTTAGATTTGCCAGTCATGCTACATACAGACCCCACACAAACAACATAAAAGTTTAGTGAAAAAGGTCAAAAAGGAGAAAACTGAGATATAGAGAGTCAGGAGAGAGCCGCACTTTCCCTAATTGCGCTCCTAGGCATAGAAGGAAATCACCACTGATGATGAAGTAGTTACTAATCTGTCTTAAATGCTCTCCTGAACAGCCTAAACCCCACTGTATTACTTACAGTCCAGGTAGGGTACCAGTTTCATGCAGCAGCGTGTGTAGATAAGCAGCAGACGCTGTCCCCCTGGGTAATGGCCGCCAACATACTTTCAGAGAAGTGCTGGGGCCACTGGGAGGATGGAGCAGGACTCCTGAGCTAAGCTCCGCCCCCCAGCTATGGCGCTTTCAAACTATGAGCGCGCTATACACTGGGCTGCACCCCCTAATAAGTGTAAAATACCGCCTGTTGCAGTGTTAACCTGGCTACCCCGCTAGTCGGGGAGCCAGGTACTACTCACAGAGCTGCCCGCTGCCGGCGGCGGTATTGACTGATGGGGGTCCATTGACTGATGGGGGTGTGTACCAGCTATATGTCTGTGAACTACTTTGTTTAAATTGTGTTTGTGTGACCCCTGATGCCAGGTCAGTATTCAGGGTATTCCTGTCATCGCCGATGAGATATCTACAAAGAAATATGATGCAGGACACCACGGTTTGGAGAAACAAAATAAATTATAAATATTAATATAAACTGAAGTCTGGGAAGACTGTAGATCTACAAATGTGCAGTAAATGATTGTAAAACAGATATTCCCACAAAAAAGTTCTGTATTAGATCACTTTATATATGACAACATGAATACATATATCACATAAAAGAATCTCATCCGGACCCCGATAATTAACATTCTAACTCGCTGCAGATTCCGGAGCAATTCATCAGTGACAGCTACAATTATACAATTACAATAGTAACTATTTTCTGCTGATACAGTATTTCCTTTTTTAGAAATGTTTCTTTTTGCAATATGTGGCTGCTGCAACTGAATTTTTAAATATATTGTTTTTACATTGCTGTGTTTGATTAAACAATTTTTTAAATATATGTTGGCATATTTGCAAATTAATTAGCATTTAGACACACCCATTGCGCTGTTGTATTGTGTCTTACTTTTAGTTTTTCTTGTTTGCTACCATTTCTCAACGGCAGCAAGGGATTGTCCATGCATGTATATATTTATTCATTAATGGGATTTATCAGTATATTTTTATAATTGTGAATATTTGTCCTTCCATGCACTAGAGGCTATTCTTTTGTTCTTGAGTGCTGGAGCATTCGCCATCTAGTGTGTTTTCACTCTCTCTGTGTATCATACTTGCCAACTCTCCCTGATTGTCAGGGAGACTCTCTGAAATAGTAGCAATCTCCCCGACTTCCTGAAGAGTCTAGCAATCTCCCTGATTGCTCTGCAGCTGTGCTGCCCCAAACCTCGGATGCCCATAGGCATTTGAAATGCCCTAGGTATTTGCTTAGTTTGCCTATGCCTAGGGCGCTAGGTAATATCAATCCTTTCTTTGTTTTCATTATTGTTAATGTATATGAATTTTTGTATGGGCATTATAAGCTGATGGTATTTTTTGCGATAAATGTAGTTTCCAATTTTTCTTCATTCTAAAGGGGTCTATTCATCATTATAATTATCACTAGTGATAATTGTGTTTTAAACTCGCTGCAAGTTTGAATAATGTTTTGTAGTCATTCATCATGCCTCCCTAACAAAAGTATCACTTTTGAAAAGCTGCTCTTTTTGCAGAGTCAGCTTTTTGGAAAAGTGATACTTTTCCCATTTATCTGTGTTGTCACTGCTCTGCTCTGTGTCTGTGTCCTCCCTCTCCCAGCCCACAGCCTCTGCCTCCCTTCTTTCCCCAGGTGTCTCCTCTCTCTGAGCTCCCCTGCCTGCAGCCTGTCTCCAGTTTCTTCACTCTCCCTTCCCACACTTGCACCCACCATCTCCCATCTCACTGGCTGTCCCTCCTCCCCGTCTTCCCCTAACTGCCCCGACCTATCCATGTCTCCGCAGTGCCTGGGCCACCTACGCATGTCTCCCCCTCACTTCTCCGACATCTTATCTGTGTCTCCGCAGTGCCCGGATCACCTCCACATGTCTCCCCCTCACTGTCCCGACTGCGTCCTCCAGTGTCTCAGTGCCCCCCCTCCCCCCGCGTGGGTGTCTGATCCGGGACCCCCGATACTCCTGACCTCCCCCGCATCCTCTCCCCAGGCTCACTCTTCCTCTTACCTATCTGCGTGTCTTCTGCCAGTGATGAGTCCAGCAGAAGCAGTATAGTCACATGTCCGCAGGGCTCGGCAGTGCAGATACAGCAGGGAGAGGGATCTTAGTAGATCCCTCTGCTGTTGCTGGCATGTATATATTCACAGGCTGCTGAGCCTGACTCTTCAGGAGCTTACTGATGGCAATCCCAAGCCTAGACTTGGATAATGAAGGAAGGTTTATCACTTCAAACTCAAGAAAATATGACACTGTGATAAATTTTTCCAAGTTAAATTATTTACTGAATTGGTAACAAAAACATAGTTTTGATCAAAGCAATAAAGTAATTATACAAACATGACAACATGAAGAGCATCCACAGGCTAGGCACAACAACTATAGGCCCAAATGGCATGAAAGAGAAAGAACAGATGCTGACTTGATCATAATGTGGACAACCAAATAGTAAGACAGAGAGAATTATTTGATGTCTCTAGCAGCTAATGGTTGTGTTTTCTCATGCTCCCCTGGCCCACCCAGGAGAAAAGAACAAAGGCATTAATCTCCTAAAGCAACTTTGGACAGAGTAACCAACAGACCTAGCAAGGTTTAGTGTGGGTAGGGTGAGTGCTGTTGCTAGGTGGTAATCCTATTCCCTAGAATAAAAAAGGTTGCAGGTCATAGATTCCTGAAAACTACTGTTTGTTCATTGGGAGGCTTGTCACCTAGGAACAGCTGGTGGTTGCTTGGAAGATCGTTTGGTCTGCTCTCATTTTGTATAATATCTTCAGTAAAAAGCAGGTGGTGGGAGAGCATATGGGGGAATAAGGTCTGACCATGGGAAAAACATTACAGTACATCCCCCTTGAATGTTCCCCATTTCCTCACTCTGGACACAAAGGTGGGAACTTGAGCTTTAGAAAGGAGTTGCAAAACGATCTATTTAAGGAACCCTGCAGCTCTGAAGTTTTGTTTGAAATATTAATTTACGGTAATATTGCCAAAAATCAGATGATGTCAATGAAGAATTGTCCAGTTCATTTAGCTTTCCCAGGATGCAATTGTTAGGTGAATAGTCTTTGAATGGCCCATTTCCTAATCCCTAGGGTTTGCGTGACAGAGAACGAGAGTGTGCCATTGTGTTCAGGTAAGATACCACAGTTGTTGTCCAGGCAATTTAAACTGCAAATCCCTATAGGTGGCAGGGAATTAAAGCTCTGAGGACTAACATGGCTGGCCTTAACTTAAGCAGATTGATATGAGCCACTACTCCTAGTAGACCATTTGACTGTCACTTCCTGGTTCTGAGTGAATGCTCCTCAACCTTTTAGAAATGCAAATCTCAATAGGTTATGTGATTGTTTGTAGTGTAAGGGAACATGAAAGAGTCTCAGGTGAAGGCTTTCATTTTTCTAATAGCTTTGTCTAAGTCCCTTAAATGTATATTCTGTCTTTGAACTATCATTAAAACTTAATTCTGACCACTTCTCTGGAAGAAACACCAGAGAAAAATAAGGGATATTTCCTATGGGCCTTGGTGACTGATTAATACAGGTGTGTCTCAGTCTATTATGCAGTGGACTCCTTTCTGACAAAAGTGATAATAACATATTATGGAACCTCCGCTTTCATTAAACATGTTTAGGTCATCTCTTATGATGCCAATGGTTGTGGTAGACTGAGGCTAAATGGAAAACCTCCGATAGGTATACTTTGAGGCAAGACCAATTACTGGCCAAAAGATAAAGGGGATATATGTTAGCTCTTTCATCCTGAACCTTATATTTTAATATATGTATTCAGTGCCTTTACATTTAGCTCTAGTCTTAATAACACATTTGACCTCTATGGGAAATTAATCGTGCAGACTTTGGAGGCCGTGACTGCCAAATCTATTTTTCCCTGCTACCAAGCTATAGACAATACTTTTTCTACAAAGGGGCTGCATATTTTAGAAATGAAAGTGAATGAGGGTACTCAGGCTACTTGAAAGTATTTTTTCGGAACCACCTGTCTGGGCATGACCTGTGGGCCTAGAATGTGAACCCTGACCTCACCTATGAAATCTAGCCAAAGCGGTCTACATCTACCAGCATGGGCATGTCAATAGGCCTCGTAGCTAAACTCATTAGTCCAGCACTGGTCAACCAGCAAGCTCATCGCTAATAATGACGAAGGTTCTCACTAATTGCATTAAGAGCAAATAATGCAGGTACATCTGGGAGCCCTGTATAACCCCATTTACCGGTACCATCGAAGCCTCACACACAATTAAGGCAGGTCAGACGCAGAAATTGCTAAACTTCCTGTACGCAGCTAGAGCTCATGCTGCATATGCCGACGCTGTGGCTAATTTATGCACGACCCTGTAACAGCGTTGAAACGCAGTGGCACATCTGCAGTTCTCTATCCACCCCCCCCTCCCATCCCCACCCCCAAACGGTACTTCCTGTCAATCAATCTGCAATGTGTCTGTGTAATCACTGCGATCGCAGTCCCGAATGCAATGGCTAGTTCGCGTATGCAAACTTCAATGCATGCGCAGAAGGCAACACGCGACCGGGTGCGTGCGTTTTTACACTTGCGATCATTGCTGAATCATGCCCCAAGTCCGATCCAAACAATGTGTCAGACTGAGTTGTATTGTAGACACCAAAAACAGTTCAATCATAAATATTCAGTTAGCCCTGTAGGAGCTACTGTGGTCATCCCATAAATACATTTGGCCTCCAGTCTGTGTAAGGATTTTGCCCTATCGCCTCCCCGTCAGTTGTTGTTTTATGCACTATTTTGTACAGTACAGTTGCTAAGGTGTTTCTTTCCTTGAAATGCCAGATAGCTGAACAGTAGAGCACCAGTTACAAACCAGTTATGTTTACTGTTCTCAAGGTATAATGCTAATTAAATTGTGTGTTCATGGCAGCTCGAGAATGCCACTTTGTGGTGACTTTTATGAACAGCATCACAGATAAGACCAGATTTTGTCAGTTTTGGTTTAGTTGCATGTTATGAGCAGGGGTGAGCGGGTTCGGATTTCTGAAATCCGAGCCCCCCCGATCCGAGGCCGATCCGAGTCAGGCTCGACTTTTCCCGCCTGACTCGGATCTGAAATCGAGGCAAAACGTCATCATCCCGCCTTCCGGGTCTCGCGGGTTTTGGATCCTATATAAGGTACCCATGTCGGCGCCATTTTCTCACTCGGCTGTGGACAGTGAAGAGGGAGGGTGGGAGTTAGGGCTGGCTGGGCTGTGTAGTGTAGTGTAGTGCAGAGTAGTGTTGTGCTGTGCTGTGCTGCGCTGCTGTTGTCCATAGGGGCTGTGTCCACTACTTCAAAGTCCATAGGGGCTGGCTGGACTGTGTTGTGCAGTCAGTTCTCCATAGGGGCTGTGTCCACTCCAAAGTCCTGTGCAGTGTCCTAGTCCTAAAGGGGTGCTGTAGTGTTGTCCAGGGGGTGCTCTGTCCGTCAGGGGTGCTCCCCCCAAGTGCTAAAAAAAATTTTTTCTCTGTGTTTGTGAATTGTGTACGCAGTAGCCGCACGTGCATCAACAAAGTAGTGCCAAGCGTGCGCGTGTGTCATAAGTAAAGGGCCGGCTGGCTTGACCGTTAAAGGGTGCTGTAACCCCCAAAGTACACTCCAAACCAAATAAAAAAATATTTTCTGTGTTTGTGAATTGTGTGCGCAGTAGCCGCACGTGCATCAACAAAGTAGTGCCAAGCGTGCGCCTGTGTCATAAGTAAAGGGCCAGCTGGCTTGACCGTTAAAGGGTGCTGTAACCCCCAAAGTACACTCCAAACCAAATAAAAAAATATTTTCTGTGTTTGTGAATTGTGTGCGCAGTAGCCGCACGTGCATCAACAAAGTAGTGCCAAGCGTGCGCCTGTGTCATAAGTAAAGGGCCGCCGGCTGGCTTGACCGCTAAAGGGTGCTGTAACCCCCAAAGTACACTCCAAACCAAATAAAAAAATATTTTCTGTGTTTGTGAATTGTGTGCGCAGTAGCCGCACATGCATCAACAAAGTAGTGCCAAGCGTGCGCCTGTGTCATAAGTAAAGGGCCGGCTGGCTTGACCGTTAAAGGGTGCTGTAACCCCCAAAGTACACTCCAAACCAAATAAAAAATTTTTTTCTGTGTTTGTGAATTGTGTGCGCAGTAGCCACACGTGCATCAACAAAGGAGCAGCGCCAAGCGTGCGCCTGTGTCCCATAAGTAAAGAGCCGGCTGGCTCATTTCTTAAAGGGTGTGGTAACCCACACAGTGCACTACTCTCCAGCAAAAATAAAAAAATATTTTCTGTGTTTGTGTGCGCCTTAGCCGCACGTATATATCAAATCGATATAACATAAATGGAGGACCAAACTTTCTCCGATAAAAATAAAATAGAGAAAGATCAAGAACCACTTCCTCCTAGTGCTGAAGCTGCTGCCACTAGTCATGACATAGACGATAACATGCCATCAACGTCGTCTGCCAAGGCCGATGCCCAATGTCATAGTAGAGGGCACATACAATCCCAAATGGCAAAGTTCAGGAAAATGACCTTGAAAAAAACATTTAAATCATCTGAAGAGAAACATAAACTTGCCAATATGCCATTTACGACACGGAGTGGCAAGGAATGGCTAAGGTCTTTCCCTATGTTCATGACTAGTGGTTCAGCTTCACATGACGATGGAAGCCCTCCTCCCACTAAAAAAATCAAAAGAGTTAAGCTGGCAAAAGCACAGCGAAGAACTGTGCGTTCTAAGAAGATATCACAAATCCCCAAGGAGAGTCCAAGTGTGGTGGTGGTTGCGATGCCTGACCTTCCCAGCACTGGACGGGAAGAGGTGGCTCTTTCCACCATTTGCACGCCCCCTGCAAGTGCTGAAAAGAGCACCCACAGTCCACTTGCTGATATGTAAATAGAAGATGTCACTGTTGAAGTACAACAGAATGAGGATACTGGTGTAGCTGGCGCTGAGGAGGAAGTTGGCGAGGAGGATTCTGATGGTGATGTGGTTTGTTTAAATCAGGCTCTGGGGGAGACAGTTGTTGTCCGTGGGATGAAAAAGCCCATCACGGTCATGCCTGGACAGAAGGCCAAACATTCCACCTCTTTGGTCTGGCAATATTTCTATCCAAATCCAGACAACAACTGTCTTGCCATATGTACCATATGTAAAGGTGAAATAAGTAGGGGTAGGGATGTTAACCACCTAGGAACATCCTCCCTTATACGGCACCTGCAGCGCGTTCATAAAAAGTTACTGTCAAGTTCAGAAACTTTGGCTAAGACCGTAAGCAGTCCAGGGACACCTAAATCCCGTTGTCCTGTTGTATCCAAGCGCCTGCAAACCACACCATCAACTCCCTCCTCGTCAATTTCCTCCTTAGTCAGGATCCTGCAGGCCATGTCACTGGCATGACTGACTCTCCTAACCGGGATTCCTCCGGAGGATCCTGCATTGCTACGCCTCCTGCTGCCGCTGCTGCTGTTGCTGCTGCTGGGAGTCGTTCATCATCACAGAGAGGAAGTAGGAACACCACTACTTTTAGTAAACAATTGACCCTCCAACAGTCCTTAGCGAGGAGGATGAAGTACGACAGCAGTCATCCTGAAGCAAAACGTATAACTGAGGCCTTGACTGCTATGTTGGTGTTAGACGTGCGTCCGGTATCCTCCATTAGTGCAGTGGGATTTAGACAATTGATGGAGGTAGTGTGTCCCCGGTTCCAAATCCCGTCTAGATTCCACTTCACTAGGCAGGCGATACCGAGACTGTACAGAAACGTCAGAAAAAGTGTCCTCAGTGTCCTGAAAAATGCCGTTGTACCCAATGTCCACTTAACCACGGACATGTGGACAAGTGGAACAGGCAGACTAAGGACTATATGACTGTGACAGCCCACTGGGTAGATGTATCACTTTACGCAGCAACAGCAGCAGCGTCACCAGTAGCAGCATCTCAGAAATGCCAGCTCGTTCCAAGGCAGGCTGCGCTGTGTATCACCGGTTTCAGTAAGAGGCACACCGCCGACAACCTCTTAGAGAAACTGAGGGAAATCATCGCCCAGTGGCTTACCCCACTTAGACTCTCCTGGGGATTTGTGATATCTGACAACGCCACCAATATTGTGCGGGCATTACATCTGGGCAAATTCCAGTACGTCCCATGTTTTGCTCACACAATAAACTTGGTGGTGCAGAATTTTCTGAAAAGCGACAGGGGCGTGCAGGAGACGCTTTGGGTGGCCCGAAAAATTCTGGCCACTTTCGCCATTCAGCGACTGCGTGCCGAAGACTGGAGCGCCAGCAAACACTCTTGAACCTGCCCCACCATCACCTGAAGCAAGAGGTTGTGACGCGGTGGAACTCAACCCTCTATAAGCTTCAAAGGATGGAGGAGAAGCAAAAGGCCATACAAGCCTATACATCCACCTATGACATAGGCAAAGGAGGGGGTATGCACCTGACTCAAGCGCAGTGGAGAATGATTTCCGTGTTGTGCAAGGTTCTCCGGCCCTTCGAACTTGCCACACGTGAAGTCAGTTCAGACACTGCCAGCTTGAGTCAGGTCATTCCCCTCATCAGGCTTTTGCAGAAGCAGCTGGAGAAAGTGAAGGAGGAGCTAAGACGGAGCGATTCCGCTCGGCATGTGGGACTTGTGGATGAAGCCCTTCATTCGCTTTGCCAGGATTCCAGGGTGGTCAATCTGTTGAAATCAGACCACTACATTTTGGCCACCGTGCTCGAGCCTAGGTTTAAAGCCTATGTGGTGTCTCTCTTTCCAGCCGACACAAGCCTGCAGAGGTGCAAAGACCTGCTGGTGAACACACTGTCAGCTGAAGCGGAACTTGACACATCAACAGCTCCTTCATTTTCTCCCGCAACTGGGGCTGCCAGGAAACAACTTAGCTATCCTAAGCAACCCGCTGGCAGTGATGCAGGGCAGGCAGGACCAAGTTTGGACATCTGGTCCGGACTGAAGGACCTGGCAACAATTTCTGACATGTCTACTGTCACTACATATGATACTGTCACCATTGACAGAATGGTGGAGGATTACATCGGTGACAGCATCCAAGTAGGCATGTCAGACAGTCCATACCTGTACTGGCAGGAAAAAGAGGCAATTTGGAGGCCCTTGTACAAACTGGCTCTATTTTACCTGAGTTGCCCCCCCTCCAGTGTGTACTCCGAAAGAGTGTTTAGTGCAGCCGGGAACCTTGTCAGCGAAAGGCGTAGGAGGTTGCTTCCACAAAATGTGGAGAAGATGATGTTCATCAAAATGAATTATCAACTCTTCCAGGGAGACCAGCCTCCAGAACGTACAGAGGGACCTGTGGTGGTGGATTCCAGTGGGGACGAGTTAATACTCTGTGAGGATGAGGATGTACACAACACTGAAGAGGGTGAGGAATCGGTGGATGAGGAGGATGAGGACGACATCTTGCCTCCGTAGAGCCAGTTTGTGCAGGGACAGATTAATTGCCAGCTTGTTTTGTGGGGGCCCAAATGAACCAATCATTTCAGCCACAGTTGTGTGGCAGACCCTGGCGCTGAAATGATTGCTTTGTTAAAGTGTGCATGTCCTGTTTATACAACATAAGGGTGGGTGGGAGGGCCCAAGGACAATTCCATCTTGCACCTCTTTTTTTTCTTTGCATTATGTACAGTTTGGGGCCTAGTTTTTCAAACTGCCATCCTGTCTGCCACTGCAGTGTCACTCCTAGATGGGTCACGTGTTTGTGCCGCCCACTCGTGTTGCTTAGCATAGTCATCCAGCTACTTCGGTGCAACCTTTTGGACATAAAAACACTATTGTGAGGTGTTCAGAATAGACTGGAAATTAGTGGAAATTAAGGTTATTGAGGTTAATAATAGCATAGGAGCAGAAAAACCAACACATTCTGTGATTTTAGCTGTTTTTATGCTTTTTTTCAAAAAAATACAGATCCAAAACACAAAACCCAGAACCCAAAACACGGAAGGGTGGTTTTGGCAAAACCAATCCAGATCCAAAACACGAAGAAAGATCCAGATCCAAAACACAAAACACGAAAAGTGGCTGGTGCACACCCCTAGTTATGAGCTATGTGGGCAGGGCCGTAGCTAGGGTAGTGCGGCCGGTGCCATCGCACAGGGCACCACAGGTCAGGGGGCGCTGTTTGGGCCTGTCAAATTTCTGTTTATTATCATTCTCACTTGTACCTTCCTCTTATTTCATCCCCAGCATCTCCTGGCCTCCCCAATCTCCTTCCTGGCCCTTCCCCATGAGGCCTTGGCCCTTTTTTGGGTGCATTATGTTCCTTTGAAAAATTAGTGGGGCGCCAATGCTCTTTCTGGCACATGGCACCAAAAGGTTTAGCTACGGCTCTGTATGTGGGTAACCATTGTCTTGTCATTCTACAGCATTGTGAAGCTGCTCTGTAGTAAAGCAAAGCATTTCAAAGTTTGGCCCAGTTAGTTTACACCAGATGGTGTAAACCACTTTAAGCCTATATAGGCTTTACTTGCAGGAGAGAGATCCTCTGATCCCCCTCCTGCAGTCTCCGTCAGATTCCCCAGAGGAGTGTAATGCTGGCCATACACGGGACGATTGATCACACGATTTGGGCAGTTTCTACAGGTTGGACATACCAATCTTTTGAAAATAGTTGTATTTTGAGTCTTCTGCGACCCCGATTCGCGTCCCCGCCGTCGTCTAGTTGGATCGCAGATGAGACGGTTTTGCAGAGAGATCTCAATTGATCGTGTAGGAATTGACAGACATTATGTGATGTGATTGATCATAATGGTCTTATCATGTGAAATAGTCCTGTATCTGAAGGGAAGAATTTTCAAGGGAAGTCGTACAACTGATCTGACCAACTTATGAATCTCACCGTGTATGGCCACCTTAACTCCAGTGTGAAAGATTCCTCCACAATGCAGAGGAAGTTACTCGCAGGGACAGCGGTTACCGCTGCTGCTGTGCCTGCAGGTTCAGTTTAGTAACTAGCGGGGATATTTTCATTCAAAATTAAAATATCCGCCACAATACAGATTATTAAATACATAGGCCCCTTCGTCTCAAGATTTAAAGTGGCTGGTTGGTTTTGCCTTTAAAAAAATACCCCCTTCAAATCTCACGGCTAAATCACGGAAACATCTGCATTCTCCAAAACCCACAGGCAATTATATCTGGCTCATAGAGTTCAATAATGGAGGAAAATGGTGCATGCAAAGCGCTGTGGTCCTTTTTCTCGAACTCTGTGGGTCATTCAGACCCGCTCGCGAGCGCAGGACGCTCGCAAGCGGGTCGATGGTGCGAAATTGTGCATGCGCACGACGGAGGGAGCTCCGTCATGCGCATGCGTGAGACCCGAATAACGAAGGCCAAGCCGTCGTTATGGGTCTCGCACCAAAGGGGGCGTGCTGTCGATGTTGATTGACAGCACGCCCCCTTTGGTGGGCGTTCGGGGGCGTGGCTGCCAGACGGAGGCGTTCCCATGGGAACGCCTACCATCTGAGTCCGGCCCCACTGACATCAGTAGTGATGTCAGTGGGAGTGATTTTGGCTCTGATAGAGCCAAAATCACTCCAGGGCTTGCGGTCAACGAGACCCTACCGCAGGGTCTCGTCGCAAGCCCGATGGTCGCGATGGTCTTGACCATCGCGACCATCATCATGGACGCTCGCTATAGCTGTGGGTAGTAACCCACAGCTATGCGAGCGTCCATGAGGCCGCTCCAAGTTGAGGGAGGAGGGCCCTGATTCAGAATGAGCGCTGTGGTCAGAGCGTCCGGCTCTGAATCAGGCCCTCTCATCCATACAGACAAATTATGTTACCTAGGGCTCTATTTACTACAATCCGCATATAGAATGCAGATTGTAGTGTGATATTATCGACTGAATTCGCATTGCGAATTCAGGCAATATCACAGGGATTTCCTACAAATCCCTTGCAGGGACAGAGCTTGCGATAAAGCTCTGTCCCTGCGAATTCCCTCCGCACATTAGTCACGATATTTTCGGAAAAAATACTGTGACAAAGTGCCCGCGCATTCGCCGGCCGGCCCCCGGCCTTAAGCCCCACCCCCCGCGATCGCGGACCCACCGCGACCCCCCCCTCCCTTAATTACACTTACCTGCATGATCCGGGCCTCCGTTGATGTCTTCCATGCCTCCGGTCAAGTGATCTCCCATACTGCACTGGGACCCGATCACCCGATGACCGGGCCGCAGTGCACTATGGGAGACCAGCTGACCGGAGGGAGGACATCACCGGAGGCCCGATCACCGGTCCCTGGAGTCAGGTAAGTAAAACATTTTTTGGACAATTTTTTTTTCTTTTTTTTACAGTAATCAGCTTGCGGTCTGTTTAGACCACACAGCTGATTACTGGGACCGAGCAGAGCAGGAGCCCGGTAACCGGGGGAGACCCTGGATAACGCCACCTCCAGGTGGTGTTAATATCACAGGGCTTTCCCCGATATTTTCTTACAATTTATTTTTAGTAACTTTGGTCGGATCACATTTCCCATTACAATTATGGGAAATGCGATCTGCTTACTAAAAATAAGTGATACTTAGAGGTTGGAGTAGAATTTTACGAATTCTACTCCAATTGCCCTGTAATAACTATAGGTGATACTAAAATAATGTGAAAAGGGTGTGAAAACACCCTTTTTCAGTTTATTTTAGTAAAAATAATGTTAATAAATAGAGCCCATAGTGATCAACAATCTTGAAGCACACTGAATTTTATTGTGTCTGATCTTCTATATGACACACAACTGATTGCATATGGTAAATATAAATATCTGTGAATGAGACCTCATAGCTCATACAGGTAGAATAATAAAGGTTTACCAGTGGTGCAGTTAGCTGTCATGTTTTATAATTGAGATCATTCATCAATTAACGTTGAAGCCAGGATCTACTCCTCTATCAGAGATAACTGGTGTGGTTGCATTCTCCAGGAGATAAAAGGAATCCAGTATCCATTCAAAAGGAAAATATAAGGCTAAGAGGTGTATTTACAAAGTGTTGGGTTGTGAATTCCAGCGCTTCTTATTGTATTTATGCCCGATATTTAAAAGGACAATGCTTTTACTAGCCGTGTCTTGCAAGTAAAAGCACTGTCCTTTTAAATATCACGCATAAACACGAATAGACCCCCTGGGCGTATGTGAACCGAAAATTTGAATGTCTGTCTTCTAAATTAAATATTTTCCACTGCCTATTTAGACAATAAAAAGATAATTTATTATTCCCAAATAATTCAGAATTGGCATTTAATTTTCTCCAGCGTTAAGGCACTGGGAATCAAAGCAAATCAGGTGGCAAAGTTGGCACAGGAACCATTTTTATCAATTTGAAAAAGTAGCTGTAATTTTTCAAGGCCAAACCAGCTGGGGCTAAAAGTTCGATTGGAGAAATCCACAAAGATGGGTCCCTTATACCCACATAAACCTAAATAGTAGCAAACTCCCTGAAGAGTTCAGCAATCTCCCTGATTGCACCTTACCCTCATGTTGCTGTTATATACTTAAAATCAGAGATATATACATTCAAATGGTATAATCATTGTCATTTCCCTGCATTGGTTATAAGACACAATGGGGGAGATGTATGAAACGTTGAAGTGGTATCAGCGCACATTATGTGGGCTGATACCGCTTCTCCCCCATGTATTAATGGGGGGCTGGGCGGTAATTGACAGGGGCGCCGATAGCCTGGGCAATGTAAGAACGGTCAGTTTGCTTCACCGTTTCCACCAGCTGCAGCTATCGATATCGACAGCTGCAGCTTGGCGATGCCCTATCCCACAGCAGGGACAGCTCTGTCCCTGCTGCGGTGGCTCCTGACTTCGGGGCTGCACTCGGGATCTTGCGATGCTTGCAGGATCCTGTGCATGCTCAGTGGAGCCGGCCGGGAGTGAGAACAGCGCATCACCACTAGGCTGACGTGCTGTGGGCTCTAGCAGGGATCGCCGGAGGGGGGAATTTTCACTCCTCCGATCCGGCCAATGAGATGTTAATACATCTTATCGTTAGCGCTTCCTGCTTCGCATTGGTAAAAAGGCGAAGCAAGAAGCGTTATAGCGGCACGATAAGTGTCTCTATAATAGATCTCCCCCAATGATCCCTATGGTTACACGCATTTTCATATAAGGTTTCTCTTGACCACTTATATTGACCCCCTTGTAAAACAGAATACATGGGCAAGTCCTGAAAAGTATCAATAAATAGATCTTACTGTTTTGGGACTCATTTATATTTGGAAGTATATAAATGTTATGACATGCCCCTCAGCTGTAGCAGTGCACGTTCACCTTACTGCCGCGCTCATAGGTGTTGCTTTCACAATCTCCCTGAAATGCTTTTTCAACAGCTGGCAAGTATGAAGTAGGTGGCACAGGAGCCACTTTCTCCCCTTAGAACAATTAGATGTAATTAGTTGTCATTTTCAAATCTTAAGGGGCCACCCTATAAATCATAATAAGCGAGGAAAGCACTAAACCAGTCAAAAATGTATGTTTAGCTTTAGCTGGAAATCAGGTTTCGCTAGTATCATTAGTATGTGTAACTAACAACTATTAAAAAAAACTATATGACACTCTATGTCAGACAAGGTCCTTTCTCTTTGCATTTCCATTGTAACTTGCCCAAACAAGTTTCACTCCTGAAAGACTACATTCACTTATACAAATTGGTAAAAATTGCTCTATCCCCATCTTATCTGGTGCCCAAATCCTTTGCAAGGGTAATAACCAATCTGCAACCTTTCGTTAACTTGAAACTTAAAATTGAGGCCCATTGCCCACATCAAAGATGGCTGCGCCGTGCCCAGGACGTTGTAGGTGTGTTACATGACGACAAGAACGCGCCCGCTAGTGAGGAGGGGTAGGCCCTTTTTGTTGGAAGGTTACAGGCGGCTGTTCAGGTTTGAGGTCGTCGGTGTCACTGATTTGCTTGTCGGCTCAGAGTGTGACCCGGATCCTCCTGAGACCGGCCGCCCATGCAAAAGATGCTGTCATTACTGTCCCGTGTGCTGCAGGGCTCGGCCCAGAAACCTGTCACCGTGAGTACATGTTCCCGGCTGCTGCAGGCATCAGCCACTTACACACAAGACTTATGTGGGTGTGGATCTGACTGCTGCAGCACAAGACAGAAAGTGACACTGACATACAAAAAGATTCTGTGTACTGGCAGATACGGAATGGTACACGGGACTGGCATACATAGAAGGGCACACGGTGCTGCCCATGATAGTAGCAGGGGATTGGTGGTGACAGAATGGAATGTAGAGGACTGGTTGGGACAGAGGGTGACACTAGGGCACGCAGGGAACTTGCAGTGAGAGTAGGGTATACATGGGACTGACTGAAGGGAACGCCGTAGACTGGCTGTGATAGACGGGAACACTTTGGACTGGCCTAGATGGAAGGGAATATGTGGGACTTGTCATAACAGAATGTGATGCAGGTGACTGGCAGTGATAGAAAGGCACATAGGGTGCTGGCCATGACAGAAGGGGACTGGAGGTTACCATATGGGATGCGGTCGACTTGCCTTGATGGAAATGTATACAGGGGGCTGGCAGTGGCAGAAGGGGAGGACAGGAGGCTGACAGGTGGCAGAAGGGGAGCGCAGGTAGCTGGCGGTGACAGAAGGGGCGCGCAGCTGGCTGGTGGTGGTAGAAGGGTGAGCGCAGGGGTCTGGCAGTGGCAGAAGGTGAGCGCAGGGGTCTGGCGGTGGTAAAAGGGTGAGCGCAGGGGGCTGGCAGTGGCAGAAGGGAAGGCGAGGGGAACGAAGGGGCTGGTGGTGTCAGATGAGAAGGCAGGGCCCTGGCGGTGGCAGAAGGGGAGCGCAGGTGGCTGGCAGTGGTAGAAGGATGAGCGCAGGGGTCTGGCAGTGGCAGAAGGGAAGGCAGGGGATACTGC
Organism: Taudactylus pleione; assembly: GCA_031769625.1. Classification (NCBI taxonomy): domain Eukaryota; kingdom Metazoa; phylum Chordata; class Amphibia; order Anura; family Myobatrachidae; genus Taudactylus; species Taudactylus pleione. The sequence continues at coordinate 10,697,839 of JAUIMM010000025.1, read as the reverse complement.
AGTGGCAGAAGGGAGGGAAGGGACCTGGCAGTGGCAGAAGGGAAGGCAGGGGACTGGCGGTGGCAGAAGGGAGGGCAGGGGACAGGTGGTGGCAGAAGGGAAGGCAGGGGACACGGCAATGGCAGAAGGGAGGGCAGGGGCCTGGCAGTGGCAGAAGGGAGGGCAGGGTCCTGGCAGTGGCAGAAGGGAGGGCAGGGGACTGGCGGTGGCAGAAGGGAGGGCAGGGGACTGGCGGTGGCAGAAGGGAGGGCAGGGGACTGGCGGCAGAAGGGAGGGCAGGGGACTGGCAGTGGCAGAAAGGAGGGCAGGGGACTGGCGGTGGCAGGAGGGAGGGCAGGGGACTGGCGGTGGCAGAAGGGAAGGCAGGGGACACAGGGACTGGCGGTGGCAGAAGGGAAGGCACAGGACATTGGTGGTGACTGAATGGGAAGCAAAACACTGACTGACTGATGAGGACGCAGGGGACTCTCTAAGATGGAGGGGGAACTGGTGGCTTGTGGTGACTGGAGGGGTGCAAAGGACTGCCCATAAGAGGGACGCAGGGCTCAGTAACTGAAGGGGATGCAGGGAACTGCCCATAAGAGAGGGACGCAGGGCACTAGCTGTAACTGAAGGGGATGCAGGGGGCTGGACATCTGCGACAAAAAGTGTCTTGTCTTACATTGTTTAAACTGCGTCATTCTTTTAATTTGTGATGTCATGGATAAAGTCAGTGCTCAAAATATCCAAACAACTTTAGATAATGTAATAATTAAAGATTTTGATGGTGTTGCCAAGGTGAATTTAAGCACAAACCTATGTATGACTGACTCCAGTGTTGGCAAAGGGCGCAGTTTAAATGAGAGAACAGGACGGACACTTCTTAGCCATTCCCTTTGGTGAGATATGTTTTTTTTATTTTTTTTATGTCTTGGGCTTCCTGCTGGTAAAGGGGGCTGCTAGTGAGGTAAGGCTATACCTTAGTTCTTCATAATATATTTGTCAGTTGTGTTCATTTTTATTTTTACTGCATTGCACCAAGCTTACTACTTGTTTGTTGCCCTTTCTTTTGCCCATTTTACATTGATAAATAATTATATTGATCTTTTTATAACCAATATTAGGTAAGTTCTCTAAACTTTATCAGGTGGATGGTCTGGGCAGCTTATAGCCACTCCATGCTAGTATTGGTATCCATGAGTGATGTCCCTGGAGTTCAGGTGGCATAAGATCAGGAAAGCAGGAATTGCTAGAGATGAGCACATTTTTGCTCTTTTTTGCAGAGGTACAAAATATCCGGCAATACAAACTTCATCTTCCACTTTTGCATCACCATTCTGCGTAATGCCATTCCACACTATTTGTACATTGGCATTTTGTGTAATGAACAAAACTGAGGTGACGGCAGACAATTTATTCTCATGGGTGGTGTGGTTGTGATGGGATCCGAAACCTCAAGGTATATTCCACCTGGGAATTGTGCAAAACTTCATAGTCAAACAACTTGTATACTTCTGGGACCCACAGGAACATTTGGCTCCTGCTATCAGTGTTCCTTATACGCTTTCTAGCTTTCAGTCATAGTTTCAGCCCACAGTGTAAGTCTCCACTTTCCAAGCTTTATGTGTCATTGTGTGGGAAACAGTGCTGGACAGATGCTTTCTCATGAACATTAAGTACACTCTGAGCAGATTACCCTGTGGTGTAGAAAACAGAGGAAAATGGGTTTAAAACAAACCTACATAAAAATAACAATTTGTGTTAATTCACCTCACCGCTGCTGCAGTAGTGGGACTCCATTAATGGCTGCTGGTACATAACACATGCCACACATTACTTTCCAGTCACTCATGGTTTTCAATCTGTGAAATTTGTGTCTGTATTCATTTAGTGAATACTGTATTATCTGCATTCCTCAGATGTAATGTGATCTATACATATTTCTTTCTTTAAGGCCGTCCGTGTTATGGTGGCCTCCCGAAACTATGCAGACTTTGCATCAGAAGCAACTTTTGACATCAAGGTAAGACTTTTATTATCTTAAATCTCCAGTAAATACTAACCCAATATTGTTATCCAGCCTCCCCCTGTAGTAGTAGTAGTAGTAGTAGTAGTAGTATTATAATTATTGTTTTTTCTACTGCTTATTACTAGAAGTGTGATGTGCACAAGCTGGAAGAGGCCCCACCAACCACAGCCGTTCTAACCCGTGAGCAGGGGCTGCAGTATTACAGGACAATGCAGACCATTCGGCGCATGGAACTGAAATCCGATCAGCTGTACAAGCAAAAGATTATCCGTGGATTCTGTCATCTGTATGACGGTCAGGTAAGGTGCTGTAATTTGAAGGTGTTATTTACATGTTCATTTGTACACTAGTAAAATAGCGACATAGAGTACCAGGTACAAATGTACCATATAATAACTAGTTGTAGCTCTATTGCTGGGGATGCAATCGGGAAACCGGCTGTCTTAATCCCGACTTCCCGACTGCTTTATCCCGGCGAGGGTTAAATGACAGGCGTCTATATCTAGACGGCCGTCATTTTCCCGACGCCGGGAGACAGGCGCCGGGCGCCGCAAGCGGACAGCCGCAGGGGGGAGGGTTAGGTTTAGGGCACCCGGGGGGGACTTAGGGCTAGGCACCCACCCGGGAGGGTTAGGTTAGGCTAGGGGGAGGCAGGGTTAGGGTTAGGTACCCCCGGGGGGGACGGGTTTAGGCAGCGGGGAAGGGGGGGGGGTTAGGGTTAGGCACTTGTGGGGGAGGTTAGGGTTAGGCACACCTAAGGAGGGTTAGGTTAGCTTTTACTTGCCTATGGACGATCGGGATTTCCACTGCCGGGATCTCTGCTTCTGTCGGCCTGCCGCGGACGGGATTCAAACTGCCGGCCAGAGGGACGGCGGTATTTCATACCGATTCCCTATTGCTGAGCTATAGATCATAAGCGTTATTTGGACTGTACGGAATGGGTTGATCATCCCTGTGTGATAAGTTGCACATTGTTCCAGCCTGCGTAACTAAATATGGTGATTTTGGATGTAGTGTGTGTAGTCTGATTATACTGAAACATTGTGAGGATTCCTATGTATTTTCATACAACACAGAGAAGAGGATTTGGGTATTATCAGCCCATAGTTTGTTTTCAAGCTGTTCCAATTTATTTGTTAATTGTTTTTTTCATTTATCTAAAGCTAGGATCAGGGCCGTAGCTAGGGTGGTGTAGCTGGTGCGACCGCACAGAGCGCATAGCAGTGAGGGCGGAGAACACCAGCTGCCCACCTCAATCTTTCTCTCTGCTGGCACTGGGCGCCCGCTGCTTACAGTGCGATGCGCAGCGCCCAGCTCTAATTAGGACAGTAGCCGCAGCCTCCCTCTTTATGTGACTCTGGGCAAGTTGCCGACGGGATGTGGGGCCGCCTTAGCATATCACCCTTCTTGTATAACAGGCAGCCCATCGGTGCCTGTCAGTGGCCTCACCACAGAGGAGCTCCCAGCTGACATCGCGAGAAGAGACTGTCCTCTCGCGAGCCAGAGCTGCTGCCAGTTCACTACTTCACTCTTTGGAACTTAGTAGCGACTGGCCAGCGCCGAGCCATGTGGATGGGGCCTGTGAGCAAGGCCCGGGCTCCCAGAGCACTGCAGAAGGGCTTGGCTTGCTCAGGACTGGAGGCTGCTGTGGTTGTACGTGATGTGGTGCTGGAGCTGAAGTGCGGGGCCAAGCATGTTATCTACTGGAAAACCAGGTCAGTATTCCAGTCCCCCCAGCCCAGTGCTATTCCATCTCAATGCCCTCCCATCCTAGTGTCTCCCCCATGTCCAGTTACGGCTCTGCTGAATTTACACGCTGCAACAGCCTGTGCTCATCATCATCATCCTGAATCTTTGCTCCAGGGGTAGAACACCCTCAATAGGTAGCCTCCTGACAGGTACATGTACAGCTCTGTGTATCTCTAAGTACAGAGCAATTACATGACACATCTTTACTGTACTTGGCCTAGGCTTTCACATCCCTTAAGTCCCCTGTTTATTCTCCCTAGGCGCAATGAGGTGCAAGTCAGGGATAAGCATTTGTCATGCATGAGCCCCTGCATGGGCTTTATTTACAGTTAGCAAATCCAGCTGAATGGTGCAAATTTAGTGTTAGGGGAGCAAATGCAATTTAATTTGCATGCAGGAAACATTGACTGGTTTTGGCTGTAGCACATTAATATTGGGTATTGTAAGACTGTGTCTTATAATTGATTTAGGACATTCACCTTTCCCAACTCTACATCCATTCACACATAATAAACTGACTCCTCCTGTGGCTCAGTCTGGTTTTGCCTAAGTGCAATAATGCACCTGCCAGCTGGATTTATTCCTATCTCTAAATGAGGGGCTGTGATGTTTCAGAATACAATATACTAGGTATTCTTGTCATGGTTTAATTCTCCCATTGTTAGCAGTACATGTGGATGGAAGGCACTATTCATGACCAAATGGTTTTAACACAGCAATTGTAGGCTCGTTTATGGCATTTCTCCCATAAGCAGGGACGTAACTAGGGTGTTGCTAACAGTGCCATGGCACAGGGCAGGGGGTGCTGTTTGGGCCTGTCAAATTTCTGTTTATTATCATTCTCACTTGTAACTTCCTCGTATTTTATCCCCAGCATCTCCTGGCCTCCCCCATCTCTTCCCTGGCCCTTCCCCATGAGGCCATGGCCCTTTTTTTTGGTGCACGTTTTATGTCCCTATTTAAAAAATAGGCGGGTGGGGGGGCGCGCCAATGCTCTTTATGGCACAGGGCACCAAAAAGTCTAGTTAAGGCTCTGGCTAGGGTGGTGTCACATGAGATTTCTGTACAGAAACGGGGACAGAAGTGCTACAAGATGTGTCAGTGGTTTTCCTGCTGGCAGGATAAATCAGTGCCCCAGCAGCTGATGACTTGCTAGTGTGACATGTAGAAGTAGTACAGTAATGCTGGTGCCATACGGTCACTTCTCTCGCTATTGCTCGTACTAGTTTTAATAGTGTTTGTAAAGCAGCTGTAAAAGTGCAGTGCCTTGTAAATCACACAGCACTGGTGCTCTATGTGACAGGGTTTGATCACATATAACTTATTTCAATTGCAGTATGATGTTATTGAATACTTTGGATACTTGTGTTACGTGCTCCCATTTTTACATAGCCTGCATCCCTCCACCTTCACCCCATACTTTCTCTATATAAAATTGTAACTGAAAATACAACAATATTTACAGGTCCCGGATGCTGTTAACTTTAGTATTCAATATGCAGCACTGCCTGTGATTAGTGCGCTCCTATACTGTACAAACTGTATAGCCCCTAAATTGCATATTTTAATACCACCCCTATATGACTGCAAATTAATATAAACGATTTGGGGCAAAATTGGGGAAATTTAGGATGCCATTGCCGGCGTTTCAGTTGAGTATTCAGTCAATCCCAATATGCTAGTTGGCCTGATAACATCCCAGGGACATACTTACGGAAATAACATTAGTATTCACTCTAGGTTCGGCGCGAGGCAGGGCGCTGGACCCAGAGAAAGGGCACTAAGCATGCGTCTGAATAGGGGTGTGGCCATGAGAAAAGGGTGTGTGTATTTAGGTGTGCCCACTTTTATCACTCTTGGGAGCGAGCGTGCCCGGGAATGCCGGGCTGCCCCCAAGCTCTCCCTTCTCTGTGAGTAGATGCCGGGCTATGCGCCCGGCATTTATTCACCGCCGGTGGTCGCTATACCGCAGTTTTCCCCACCCGCGGGACACTGAGGCCCGCGGATGGGGATGGCACCCGCAGGCTGATTTAGCTAAAACAGCCTAGCGGGAACACTAAACATGGTGGGGCTTATTAAGTTAGAGTTTATGAAATCTAAGACTCAGCAGGGTACGTCAAGGAGCTAGGTAAGATTAAGGACTGTCTGAAAGGGGAATAGGGGACAATGACTGATGAATTATTTTATATGGATTATATTCCCTATCACACAGAGAAGCCAATTATCCTGACTGTATGTCTTTGGGAGGAACCTAGAGCAACAGGAGGAAACTCGCACCATAGAAAATACACACTCCTCACGGATAGATTCCTGCTCGGTAACTAACCAAGTAACCCCAGTGTTAGGTGTACACGCTAACTATTGTGCTATATGGACATATTCATATAACCAAACACATTTCATTGTGCAGGATATGAGTGTCTCCTTCATTCCACAGGAGTGTTAGTGGTAGGAGGTAAGCCTGCAGGTATGTTGCAGATGGGCCATACAACTTCTTTATATAAGAGGAAGCCATAAGGTGAGAGAAGCTGGGAAAGGCCAGCTCTACAATACAGTCTTCTATGTAATGTGCTCTGATGTCAGCATCAGACAGCGATCAGTTATCCTGTATAAGAATGTGCAATCTCTTGTATTTGTTTACTGTTTTAGTTATGTCAAGTCCATATGAGTTCTGTAAATGTATTCTATGTGTTCTATCTGCGGAATGAAATAAACATCCATGTATGTTCTCTCCAGGAAGCGTGCTGTGTTGGTCTAGAGGCTTCCATAAACCTCACAGATCACTTAATTACAGCTTACCGAGCTCATGGATATACCTATACACGTGGGGTGTCTGTGAAGGAAATCCTCTCAGAGCTCACAGGTATGTGATGAACAATCTCTTTTACACATTCCCACCCATAAAGCTCGTTTACGACAACATATAAATAGGGGACCTGCACTAGTTGTCCAACAGTCGCTCTTTCAGGCTTAGTAAGATCCACCATAAAAAGGGAGAGTGGACTTGTCACTACAGAGTAACTACTTGTACTTTGGATCATCCTCTTCACCCACAAACTTTTTTTGCCACCAAAATATTGCTCAGTTTAGTTTAACTTATGTATTAAGTTAACCATGAGAGGGTGACTGTCATATATTTATTACATGGGTCACCTTTATATACATTGGTCAAAGTACAGATAGAAATGCCCTATTCTGACAAAGTATCACTGGCTGATGTAATTTATGTCCCATTATAAGTATATGATGATGCCTGGCTTACACCATCTCTGAGCATACGGCAATATGAGGTCTTTTAGCTGGGAGAAGAATGCTGTAAACAGGGACCACATCCCTAATGTGTTTTTCCTACACCACACAATGGCTTAGTTACCTAGTCCTCTCCCACAAAGCAAAATAACTTTTTTATATTTAAGGGGGCTATCCAATTAGCCGCGGCTAATTACCTCGCCCTGGGCAATCCAATTAGCCCCGAAGCCGGCACTTATGGGGAAGGTGTTTTTTCTCCCGATCGCGGCAGATAAAATACAAGGGTCCGCAACTTTTCACGGATTCTATGTATTTTCGTGAGAAAAACAGAAAATTTTCGGCCGTAATAAATGGGTTTTAATTGGATAGCACGATAAAAAAAACAAATCGAAAAATACCCGAACATTGTCGAAAAAAAACCCAGTTTTTTACTACCGAAATTTTTTTTGAGCTAATTGGATACCCCCCTATATGTAAAGATGCACTCTTGAGACTAATCTGTACTCTGCAAGGTACTCCTATATTTGCCGTTTTCCATCGTAATGTGTAAACTTCAACCGCAGATGAGACCAATTTAGCTGACATATCAGGTCAGGAGTGTAATTGTGCAAAAGCAGTCATATTACATCACAATGCACATTTGTCCTACGGATTTGTACCCAAATTATATTTGCACATATCTCACACTTGTGTAAGGGCAATACAGTAAGGGCGTTCAGATACAAGTTAAGCACATCCCATTGATTTAAATTTTGCTAATCTTTTTTTATTTACATGGATGACGAAACTACAATGCTTAAATTGTTCTCCTATATAGTCAAGGTGCAATTTACGGAGTTGATGATAAATACATCTTTGCTTCAGATGCATCAATGCGCTAGATTTAATGTTGCAGATATCATTACATACTTGCAACTCACATTACACAGAATGTTCATATTGTAATAATTGTCTAAGAAACCTGTTATCTGTTGCTACATATTTTTTTTTTTCACAGTAATGATTGTGATGGGAAGATGATTGACATGTACTTTAAAAAGATGTTATATTTTTGGGGAAAGTTGTTCAGGGCTATTCCCGGGTCACCCATCTTAAATGACACACTAGGGAGTTGCAGAAAGTGAATTTTTAAAGATGCACTAACTATTTTTATTCTTTTTATATTTGTCCAATGTAAATATTAATATATTGTTAATATAATAATAATAAGCCATGTATCAGTGATATTGATGATCTTGGGGGAGATGTACTAAGCTCTGAAAAGTTATAAAGTGGAGAGTGAATCAGCATTCTATTAAAATGACAGGTAGATGCTGATTGGTTGATATGGGCAACTCCACTTCTCCACTCTTTAGAAGGCTTGATGTATATCTTAACCATGGACAATTTTTAGTGATGTCTCTATTTGACCATTTTGTGGCCTAGCTAATAACACAATCACTACTTGATAACCTCTTGGCCTTCACCATCATCAACATATCACAACTTGTTAGTATCCTAATTTACCAGTAGTGATGAATTATGACTTTATGGATCATCTGTAATGTCTCAGATGACGTTATTTGGTGTGCACTGGGAAAGCTTCATTTGCTGTATTTATAATGTACAACTTTTATACTTTTCTTTTCTTTTTTTTGCAACAGGTAGGAGAGGTGGTTGTGCCAAGGGAAAAGGTGGTTCTATGCACATGTACGCCAAAAATTTCTATGGTGGAAATGGCATTGTGGGAGCACAGGTAATATATGCAGATGTTTCTTTATTAGCTAGTAGGGACTGCCCTGGAAAACCTTATGTGCATGCGAGATATTTTATAACTAAGGAGACGTTTTAATTAAAACTATTTCATTGTCCTTTGCACAAACCCCAGATCTCCTGTATAAACTGCACCTGTACTGGGCACTAGATAAGATACATTTACTTGTCACTATTGCAGTCATAGTTTCTTTTTGTTCGTTTGATTCTTATATTAAAAATGCAACCCCACAAAGATTGAGATTTGTTTTTTCTTTTAAACAGTTAAGGCGTGTATCCACTAGATGAGAAAAAATCGTTCATTGATCGTGCAGAAAAATGTCGGCAGCGATGCGCGTTCCCGCTGGTCGTTGTCTGCATCGCTCATCGCCCGAACATGACAGTTAACCTGAGCATGTTAAGGAATGAGGGAGGGTGTCTGCACTGAATAACATATCGTTCAGTGTGGTCACTGCACAGTATAATGAACGATAACGATATCTTGATCGTTCAGTCCTTCATTGTCGGCAAGTGGATACGCACCTTAACTTGTATACTCCTTGATCATGAAGCTAACATTTTTCCATGAAGCCTTCCTACAATTTGGTGTTCCCTGTGCAAAATCAGTATGTGCGGGAGATGGCTATAGCAGCTACTGCAGTAAAAATGTCTCATGTGGAGCCGCTTGGCTTATGCTTATATTCTGGGTTTAGCATTTTATACTTTCAGTGATCTAAAGCCTTTCTACTCACTACATCACAGGGATGTGATGTCTGTACGCCAAGCCTTCAACTTACTGCTCTCGTTCATAAATGGAAAATGTATAGGTCTCCTTTCTCAGTCTGGGGATCACTTTTTGATCATGGGGTATAGTGAGTGTTGAGGAGTTAGAAGTTATTGGTTAACTTTTTCTAGTATATTAGATTCTCCCCTCCAACCTCTTTAAGTGCTGAAGGAGTAGGTCTCACTCGATTATCAAGGATTTATTTATTTTTTTAATCTATTTACCTATACCCAGGATTTTTATTTTCCTTTTTTCCTCTCCTCCCTCTCTCCTTACCTTGCCAGCAGCCTGATAATCATAGCTCAGGGCTGCTGTGTAGCTCTGGTGCAGGGCTAGATCAAGGAGGTGGATGCCGGCAGTCCACACGCTTGGTGGCTTCTAAAAAGGTGGGTGGAGGGACCGTCTGGCTTTGCCGGTGCCCAGTAGTTGCGGTCCTGCGACAGAAGCCATGCTCCAGAGCAGAGGCACGCGGAGACCAGGACCCACTGCTCTGACACAGGCTGAGCGGGAGGTCTGACAACAGAGACTGGTCAGAGTAGACTCATAAACTAAGTTGAGGAACGGGCACTCAGCTGTTGCAGTCTGGTGTCAGTGTTCAGGGAGCCAGGTGATCCTGCGGGAACAAAAGAGAGAGCAGCCCTGGGGGGAGTCTGGCGCGCGCTCTATGCAAGCACAGCTGCCCGCCATTACAGATGATGTTGGCTGGCAGCAGAAGTGCATCCAGACCAGGCCTCACTGCCTAGTGAAAGGTGGGTGGCTGGATCCATGGCACCTGCTCCTCTCTCTTCCCACTGAAAGGGTCAGAGTAGTGAGCGGAGAACCCAGGCCTATCCTTAACCAAAAGGGTAACGCACTGAAGTAAGGCTGACCATCAGACTGCCAGGAGGAGATGCAGCAGACTGTTCAGTCCAAAACCTATTTTTAGTTCAAAAGCAAGATGAGCGTCACAGACCCATCTTACATTTGAAGAACTTAATACAAGACTGCAGGTAGACAAATTCAGGATGAAATCTGCAGGAATAGTCATAAATGGAATGGAGGTAAACCTGTGTTTGGCATTTATAAACATCAAAGTTGCCTGCCTTCACGTGCCCATATGGGAAGGGCACTTTAGGACTTACGGTCCAGGGAAGACCTATCCGAATCAGGGCTCTTCCTTTCGGATTAGCCAAAGCAATCAATAAAGATTGTTCCCTATTTAGATGATTTGCGCTTCAAAGCAGGTTCAAAAGATGCTCTTCAAGTAGATCTGTTAAGGGCAATGGAAGTAATAGAGTCCCATAGCAAGGTTATCAACGGGCAATGATTCCAAGCCAGTGCATTACATTTTTAGGCCTTGTTTTCAATACCCTATTAGCCAAGGTCTTTTTGCCAATAGAAAAGATCAGAGACATTCAAAATCTAGTTCAGATGATTTTGAAGGTCAGAAGTCCCGTTCTCTGGTGAATGAAGTTACTTGGAAAGATGGGGTTCTCGTTCGAATAAGTCCAGTATGTAGGACTGCATTCCTGAATGTTTCAGTTAAACATTCTAATGCCGTGTACACACTAGATGATATGCTCCATGAGCGATATAGTCTAGTGTTTCGTCTGTAGTGTCGGGCTCAATGTCATTAACGACATTGAGCACACACACTGAACGATATCGTTCAGTGCCGGCACCCTCCTTCATCCCTGAACAAGCACAACCTGACGATATCGTCAGGTTGGCCTGCAGGTTCAAGCGATGAACGACATCTTTAACGACCCAGTGTGTACGCTTTCGTTCACCGCGTACACACCGGATAATATTGGACACGATGAACGATAACATTCTCGTTCAAATCGTCCAACTTATCGTCTAGTGTGTACACGGCTTAAGAAGTTGGTTGCATTCCAACCATCGATTATCGGCACAGTTCATTATTCTTTCACCAGAGACAAATCTCTCAGGTGGTGGATCAGGTCAGAAAACTTGAACAAATGCAGACATTTCCTCATCCTGTATTGGTTGGTAATCTCATCAGATCCCAGTCTCCAGGGATGGGGAACAGTTAAACGAAAACCATTATCTTCAGGGACTTTTGGTCCAAAAAGGAACTAAGGGCCATTCGTTAGGCTGCGTTTGCACGTAGCCTGCTGATGTTTGCAATCTGCGTATGCGCGAACCAGTCCGTGCGATCGCTAAGCGATCGCACCCTGTACAAAGACGCACCGCAAGAATGAGTGACAGGACGTGCCGTTTGTGGGTGGTGACGGGCTGGTTGATGGTAACGGGGGTGTGGTGGTGTGAATGCAGGCATGTCTGTGCGTCTGAATGCCGTTTTCGGGGCCTGCATAATTAAGACTCATCGTTAGTGTACACGTCACATGGCTGAATTACACACTGCAGCACTCGCAGTGCTTGCGGTAGGGTATGGTCAGCCACAAGTGCTGCGTATGGGTCCGATGTTACTCGATGTTACCGTTTGTTTCATACACTTCCTGGAGATGATGTATGTTAATAAGGGAAAGCAGGAATCTTGTGTCAGGCTGGTGGGCGTCTAAATACATACCGTGATCGCACGGCAAGACATAGTGGGCGTGCTAATGTCTTGCTAGCAATTGCGGGATTTGCATACTTTGGCTGCTGACGGCTGTGTGTGAACGCTTCCTAGCGAACGGGTTTGAATCAGGCCCTAATAGCAGCTCTAAACACATATGTATGTCAGTTTAGTGGGTGATGGCAGCATAGGGTAATCATTGAAGTCTAGTCTGAATTACGTCGGTAGCATGGGGTAATTGTATTGGCATAATTTATTATTTTGCTATACACTTCTTTGGACAGAAATGGTCCTTTAAAATGTTGAGAGGAATAATTTAATCCCTTCAATAAATGTACAGTGACCACCTCTGCCAGCAAGTAAATGATTATTTTTTTAGTAAGAAAATAAGTTCTGCGCTACTGAATAAAGTATAATAGTGAGCAGCTCATTCAATTAACATCTCTGGAATAAAAACCTGTAAAATAAGCGCTTGAAAATGTACGTGTATAAATGATGTGTTGGCGCAATACCTGTAAAAAAGAAGATTAAATTATTTTAAATGTTTAAGCCTGTCTTAGACATGTGGACAGTCCATAAAAAAGCTAAGGGGTCTATTTACTAAGCAGTGTTAGGAGACAAGATAAGATAAGGTTCCAGCCAATCAGCTCCCAACTGTAATTTTTCAAACACATCCTGTGAGATGACAGTTGGGAGCTGATTGGCTGGTGCCTTATCAGTTTTCACTCTGTCTCCTAACACTACTTAGTAAATAGACCCCTAATTATTTTTGGGTTCCCAGCTATGCCAGTTGAATATATAGTTAGGTTTGGCTGCAGGTTGGTGTAACGGACGCCCTGTCTCTGGCTACCTTTCTCTTGCGTCGTGTTCGCTGCCGCTGGCTGGTCCCCTTGTACTGCTTGAGAGATCCGTCTGTGTGTACACTCCCTACTCGGGTGCGGCGGATGGAATTTGCCGCGATGGTGTAATTTCGCTTGTTGGTGTTTAGTGCACTGAAAACACGCTCCGTTTTCCTACACTATGGCGGTGCAGGCGTGCCGAGATAGACGCTCCGTCTTTCTGTGCCGCTGGTGATTAGTCGCACTGTGCAAGCGTTGTAACAGAATTTCTGTGTATGGTGTCCCAAAGATACTGTAACTTGCTTCCTATGCGTTTCAGGCTAGTTGCCCTTTCTCAAGGATGATTATTTTATTAGTTACTGTACAATGTATGACAGTAGGGTAATTAAATGCAATACATGATTTCACTGTCATGTGTTCTCCAGTAACTAATGCACAGTGCTGCTAATCCTCACCCATGCTGTACTGACATCAGCTTAGTACTCATCACCTCTCCCTGGCTTGTACTGTACCACTCCACTACCCACATTATTAGTATCCTATTATCAGTGACTTGCACAGATCAAAGGGAAACTGATTGATTAAATCCACTAGCGATCGTGTCTGACACGGTAATTCTGTTTGGAAAATCCACTATAGATAGTGTCCATAACCCTGAGCAATTTGTCCTGGAGAGAAGTGTACAACTATCGCAATATATACTTGGCTTGCGATCTCAGCCAATGGGCCGTATTCAATTAGAAGCAATAAGCCAAGATCCGCGAAAAAGTATTGCCGATTGCGACTTTTCGCCAGGCCGAAAATTATCTCCGTATTCAATTCCATCCGCTTTTCGTGTACGCGGAAAATCACTGCAATGTAATAGGCAAAAAAGATTTGCCTCTGAATAGCAGGAGAAAAGAAGTGCAACATTATTATTTTGGGGTGCAAAGGTGGGGAAACCACTCAGACCCCTTGGGACAGCCCCCAAAAGGATAACTGTCAAAAAATTACTAAAAAAAAAGTGAGGAATACCCCAAAAAAGTACTTTGAATTTGGAGGTGAAGAAGTACAAAGTTGGGGTACAAACATAAAAAATAGCGAAATAGACTTGTTGGGGGTCTGCAAGTATAGGAGAGGTATTTTTTTGGTTGCAGGTGCTTGCTTAAGGTGCGTTTTTTACAACTACTTTAGCGACTTTAAAAGATGCTAGCACCCATTTTCAGGTACCCCAAATTTGCCAGGACTACTAATTTTCTACCCAAAATACTGCTTTATGCCATTCTTCAAAGACGCTAATTAGAAGCAATTGTGCAAACTTAAGTACCCCAAACAGTTTTACTAGGGCTAATCGGGCACTACTACATTGATCCCCAATGTTTCTGCAGCTTTTTGGGGGGGTTCAGGCTGATTTCCTCGATTCTGACACCACTTTTCGCCTGTTCTGACTTCGTGTGTCTCCGTTTTCGCATCTATTGGAATTGAATAGGGCAAATCGCGGGTACGCGCACAATAAGTTTCCGTGGCTAAAATACTCAATGTAGACAAAGTGCCTTCATGTTGTCGCGTACACGAAACTAATTGAATAAGGGCCTATATATTGCGCTCTCTCTCTCTCCTTGCCGTTTCTCTTCTGAAAGATAATGATCAGGCATATGTACATGTTAAAATATTATAACTTTTTTTTATATTTTGACACTTGAGTTGGAGTCGGTACTTATCTACTAACTCCGATTCCACCCAAAATTGTCTGCGACTCCACAGCCCTGATACTTTGTCATGTGACTTTGGTTGCCATGGTGAAGGCAAGAAACTGAGCATAATGAAAAATAATTGATTTCTCACATAAGTCATTTATGCTAAACCTCTCATTTTTGCAGGGGGCTTTAAACTAATATGCAGAGAGCTTGACTAAATTAATGCATTGTTTTACCACCAGATGGTGCTGCAGTTTGTCTAAAAAGTATGTTTTAAAGGGCCGGATCTCAGTTGGGAGCAAAGCAAAATAAAAAGCAAGTAACTTTGCTCCTGGATAAACCATGTTGCAATGCAAATACATTTTTTTTTTTTAGTTCATTCTTGCGCATGCAGTGTAAATACGGACTACTTTTGCATGAAGCTCACAAATTCTGGACAGCTTAGTTCTTAAACTACAGCCTGGATATGAGTTTGGGCATGCCCCATCCCAAATCTCGGCACATTTACAATTCCCCCCCCCCCCACCCCCCCCAACAGAGTCAGCCCCTAAGTGAGCAGTGCATTCTAATGTGTAATGGTTTATCTTCACACTCACTCCTATAATTCTCTTGGTACTTTTTATTTCTAACGGGTCTATGTACTAATAGTCACGTATTCTGACGCAATTATTATGTACCTAACTGGTTGGGGATATTTTAATTTTCAATAAAAAAAAAAATTGCGGCTATGTACTACAGGGAACTCGCAGGGACAGCGGATGTGTGCAGCATCAGCTTCCGGGGTGGGCTGGGGACTGCGGGGGAGAGATCAAAAGATCTCCCTCCTGCACCTGAAGGCCCCATAGGTTTGCAGTAGTTTACACCTAAAGATATGTAAACTTTTTAATTCTTGGAGTTTAGTACATAGGAGTCAGATCATAGTCCCCATTGACAATAATTGGGACTGCGATCTGAAGTGCTATTTAGCACTTTGCCGGAGATTTTTGTGAAATCTCCTGCATTGTGCTGTTAGTACATAGCACAAATACATAAAATTATTCAGAAACTGCAGTTTTTGCATCATTTTATGTAAAATCAGCTTGATACATAGGCCCCTAAATCATTTAGATAAAATATATTTATATACTTATTACTTTATTTACCCCAGGTCCCACTTGGAGCAGGCATTGCATTGGCGTGTAAGTATTTTGGAAACAATGAGATATGTCTTGCCTTATATGGTGATGGTGCTGCCAATCAGGTAAGACTCTAATGTACCTATTGTATGAAAAATATCATATATGATATATTGTTCAATACGTTTTATTATATTTTATACTGTTTACTTTACTATATATGTTATGTTAGTACAGGTTGAGTCTCCCATATCCAAATATTCCGAAATACGGAATATTCCGAAATACAGAATAATTTTGTCATGACTGAGATAATGAAACCTTTGATTTTTGATGGTTCAATGTACACAAACTTTGTCTAAGGCACAAATTATTAAAAATATGGTATAAAATTACCTTCAGGCTGCGTGTATAGGGTGTAAATTCAACATAATTTTTTTTCATGTATGTACACAAACTTTGCCTGAGTCACAAAATTATTGAAAATATTGTATAAAATGAGTTGCAGGCTATGTGTATAAGGTGTATATAACATATAAATGTATTCTGTGTGTATATTGGGGTCCCATTCCCAAGATATTTCATTATGATATGCAATTATTCCAAAATACAGAATATTCCGTTATCCAAAATACCCCTGGTCCCAAGCATTTTGGATATTGGAGACTCAACCTGTACTACTGTACTGATGCACTGTACTGTACATTATTATGCTGCAATGGTCCCAGGTTGCTGTTTTGAGAGATAATTCAATTGGATTACAGCAATTCTGCGTTCATTATTTTTTAATTGTATAAAAAAATTTACTTAAGTGGATACATTGATACTATAAACCCTTTGAAGACCAGGGGATGTTTTCTCATTTACACTTATTTTCCTAAAAAGTGTCTATTTGGTTTTCACTTGAATTTTGTGATATTAATTAAACTTTAAAGCTGGAAAAAGGTCTGATGTAATTTATCCTGATTTCAGGCTTTGTATCGCAAAAACCTTATAAATCAATAGACTATTTGTGCTGCTGAACATTGCTGCTAAGTGACTCGGCCTATTGTGTTCATTGTATGTCTCTATTGGTAACTACAATAACATTCCTGTTAGATCTAATGTGAGCATGAATCTGCTGATTTGGCTCACTCATGCAAGACCAAAGCTCAGCCATGTAGGACGACATCTGAGGTAACATCCCATGGGAGGATTACCTCAGCATCTCATAGCCACAGAGAAGAAAACCGGTGCTTCTGCTTTTATTGTACAAATTATGTTCACATTTCCATGTTATTTGTACAAATTATACTGCCGGTAACTGACCAATCTGAGAGGAGCAGTACCCGCTCCCTGCCATCTCTATAATACTGTAGGAGTTATCTCATATGATCCCATACCTTTCATCGGTTATTAAAGGCTGCATGCCCAGTTTGCTTTGTGTTTTTGACTCTGAGTCCTCTGGTTGTCCGTGAGGGTGAAACGTTATCAGACTGAGCGGCTGTTTGAAAACATTTTTTTTTGCGATATAAGTGATCCCCAGCCTCTCTGCAAAAATCTTTACAGTTTATCTTTGCCATAATGTTGTAAATTGCTGTAAATCTTATGGTTTTACAGGGTCAGATTTTTGAGACGTACAACATGGCGGCACTTTGGAAACTGCCCTGTATCTTTATATGTGAGAACAACAGATACGGTATGGGTACCTCTGTGGAAAGGGCGGCTGCCAGTACTGACTACTATAAACGTGGTGACTACATCCCAGGCCTGAGGGTGAGTACCAGTATCCTAACTGTGACATGATGGGAAAATCTGCAGTTCTTTTGCCAGGCATGTCCAGGTTGTACAGAAATGTTTTGTGCTTAGCATTGTTGGTTGTGTCCATCTACAGTTCTACTTCATCTCAACTATTGTTTATTGGTTTTTTTAAAGACCAGGTGAATTTTTTTTTGCACTGTACTTTTTTTTCTGCCTCTTCATCGGTTTCTAGCTATCATTTAATAGAATGTACTTTATAAATAACCGCTAGAAGCAGGTGGGTTGCTACACGTAGCTTCTCAGTTTGCCCTCTTTATAGGGTTTAATACATCACTCCCTAATTCTCACAGATTTCTGTGTGGCCCCACACTGCCCCATATTGTGGAGGACAGGAGAACATGCTTAAATATTCTACAATTAGATGTTTAAAAAAGAAAAACTAGCCCAGCAATAATCCCTTACTTATGTAAGCTTTCATCATTTGTCATGGCAAATAACAGCTTCCTTATACAGATGTGTCCTCATACATCTAGCCTCCTTACATGTTAAACAGCCCTTCTAATCGCGCCATGTCGTGGCATGACTCGGTAGCGCCGAGCATCTTTTTGTGCGTCTTATTTGCACAACTATGCAACTAGATAGAAAAAGCCGCTTCTGCTGATTAAATTGATATACAGCATGCCTATGTTCTGTGTGTGTCTGTGGGTGTATCTGCATGCAAAATGCTATGTTACAGTGTCAGCGGCTGTAACACTAACGTAGCATTTCACATGCAGATACACCCGCAGACACACACAGAGAATATATCTGCATGAGAAATGCTACGTTAGTGACACTAATGTAGCATTTCACAGGCAGATACACCCGCAGTCGCACAGAGATCATAGGCATGCTGCATATCATTTTAATCAGCAGAAGCTGTGTGAATAAGACACATTTCAAGGTAAAAAGTCGCACGAAAGACGCTCGGCGCTACCGAGGCCCACGGAGCTCCCGCATTATGTGTGGCGCAACTTGTAGCGCATGGAGGATAGATTTTTGTGGACACATCTGTAGGTGGGTTTTAACATTAGCCAATGCATCAGATTACAGTTTTAGCCACATATGGCTGTGATATACCCAGCCTGCGTTTCTGCCTATTCAGAATATTTACTGCTGCAGTGCATAACTTGGCACCCCATTACTCTCCCTTATGTCTTGTCTCAGGTTGATGGCATGGACGTTTTGTGTGTCAGAGAGGCTACCAAGTTTGCAGCTGACCACTGCCGATCTGGCAAGGTAACCTTAGGCGTTAAGTTTCTCTCACACTTCATCTTATTTTACATTTTTTGTCCTGTTTATTTCTCGCATTATGTAAAACAACCACTTTATTTTTCAGGGTCCTATTTTGATGGAACTTCAGACCTACCGTTACCATGGACACAGTATGAGTGACCCTGGGGTCAGGCAAGTACTAACTCGCTGAAGGCTGTGACATCAGTAAGGTTACACGGGCACCTCATTACAATACAGCATTCCCAGGATTAGGATATTGAGAGTGTCTGTGTAATGATCATATTACAGTATAAAAGGGATTTTATGTGCATCTCATGATTTCCTTTTGTCATCCAGCTCAATGGAGATGCAGCACTGACGATATAGATCCTGCTACTTGAAAAGATACACTAGGGAAAAGCTGTCATTCCCCTCAGGGTAATAATCCCTGCTATGACACAAGTTAAACCAGTAGAGCAACAAAGCAGTTTAAAACACCACAAAGAACAAACAAAACTTGCAACTGTAGGGGAGGCATCTGTGCCCGCCACAGTGATTTAGACCAGCAAACATTTCACACAGTTACAATAGAAATTCTTTTTTTCTTGCTCGTTTCATCGGTGAGCAATCCTAACACCGTCCCATTGAGGTTTGAGGAAAAAAGAAAATTCCTTGAAGCATGTGACAGCCTCTAAAGTAGCAGCACCTTCAGGGCTTTACAGACTGCCACTGAGGCCTGATGATGGAATGCCCATTAAGTGCTAACAGACCAGGTAGAGGGTGTTTTAGTGTGGAAGGATGGGGTCCTGTCCTTTTGGGGAATACAGCTTGGTGATGATCATGCAGAATCATTGTGCAGTTGTGCATTTTTGGTGCTGCAGATCCACTGTAAATGGCCTCCCCCGGGCTTCTAGCGAAGGGATGTGTGAAGACCCTTCTTGCCCCCTAAGCAGGCTTTTGGCGCCAGTGGTTTGGGCAGTGTCCCTGTCTCTTGAGACAAGCCTAAAGTCGACTTCTGCAATAGGACAAAGTAAAAAAAAAAAAAAAAAATCCTGGGCCATAGTGTTGCTAGTAACTGCCAAGAAGCCCATGGTTTATGCCGCATTGCTTTGGACTTTGTGGTTGTGAGAGGATGACAATATTTCTGTGTACTGCATCCTCCTGCATTCTCAAATCTGATTGATCACTTCCAACAGTAGAGACCACTGGTCTGAACCAATGTGTGTCATTTGTAGTAAGTTATCCTCCTTGGATGGCTGCTTAACAAGTAAGTTATCCAGGTTAGGGTGTCTTCGTGATTCCTCAGCCTGGAGTATTGTAATAACTTCTGCCTTGAACATCATGACTACACTTTGAAGTTCTTGATGGTCTGAACAGTAGGGAAATAAATTGGAAGTAGTGTACATTGACTGCCAAGGAGGATGGTATATGTAGAATGTAAATATACATATGTGATAACGGAAATTCTTTTGTCTACATGTGTGTAATGATGGCTGTCAATGACATGTTTCTTAGAGGCACATATGGCTCTTGATGATATTTAAGTTCAGCCTAGGACACATTCTTCTTGGGCACTATGAAAAATGTAAAGAGTAGCCTTCAAATCGGACTGGATTCTAGTCTTGAGAGAGCAGGAGAGAACTGTGTGAGACTACTCCTGGAAATGGTGGTGGAGACCCTCCTCTCTGTTTTACGGTTGTTCTGTTGTCTTGCCTTTCGGAAGAAGAGGATTTGTCATTGGACAATTTGGCATGCTTCTGTTTGCATTGGGACTTTCTCTTACTAGCCCCAAAGTAGGAGGGATGTTTATCTCCCTACTCGTTTGTTTCCGAAAAAGGAACGAGAAAGGGCGTACATGTAAGGGTGCTGACCCTGCTCGGTCCGTTTTGAAGGAAGACGTTGCTCTTTCACCATAGCCTAAGTGTTTGTCAAGCTGTCTTGCAGTGGGAATGCCAGCCAAGGAACCCTTAAGCGGAGGTCAGGAGACAATACTTAAGCAAGAGATACTTCAGAAGGGCTACTGAGGAAAGCGGCATAAGTTACCTGCCTCTAATGGTGCCTTCCACATGTACAGGGTCACTTCTGTAATCCGGCTATGTGAATGGACTGTGGGAGCACTCAATACGCTACTCTGATGAAGTTGATGTGCTCCTACATTGAGGCTTTGCTTGGCTAATGTTAGAGACAGGGGAGACCACAGTCAATCATATAGCATGAGCAGCATCCCCCTAAGCACAGACCAGTAACTTGGTGATGTATACCACTTATGTCTAGAGCTCTTGTACTTGGACCCATCCCATTGGTGAGCATTCCTACTGGGACAGTCTGGGATGTCTTTGGAATGAATGAGCTTGTGGATAAGTCCAGGGATCAGTGTGAAGAAAATCTTAATGAACAAATGTAAAGGATAGGCTTCCTAATCTGCCTGTTTCTAGCTTCTACAGACGATAAACTGAAACAAAGGTTGTGCCAGGGTTAATGGCTGGCGAGGTGTGAGACCACTCTGTGTTAGTGACTTATGGAGCTTTATCCTACTATTAAACTAATCTATATGCAGTACATTACTCCCATTTCACAGAGTTGCGTTACTTAGAAGCTGAATTCGCCTTATGTGTATATATGCAAATTTTCTGTATTTTTACTTTTTCTTGGCTATATATATATATATATATATATAATGTTTTATTTTATTTTATTTTTTCAATATCTGAACAGAGTATAAAACAATATCTGAAAAACCAAATAAGACTGGGCTGATATGATAATAAACTACTGGACCGTGAGATGGCAGAGAAACGAGAACAATCAGGGCTTCTTGATTATCAAAAATTCATTTTATATTAAATATATTCGATAAAATTTACCATATGTCACATTTAAAAGGTAACACAAATAATGACAGTTACTGCGGTTATATGAATAACTCAACATTAACAACTACTTCTCAATACCTTGTAAAAGCCTTCTTGAAGCAGAAATCGGTATTTCTCTAATAGACTTAGTATTAAATCCATAGGAATGGGTCCAGAGGTAGGAAGGATGGAAAATCCGTGTGGAATGGAATAAAAAAAATGTAACATATAGTTCCTATGTAACAGGAATAGCGAGCTGGCAAAGAGTCTTATCCCAAGTCTTACATAATTACCACACCGAGTCCGTCTGTCTTATCCGGAATAGTGTAAGCCGTGTCCTTAATCGGGGTGCGCTGCACCAGCAGTTTCTCAGTCTCCCATTCCTGGACAGCTGATAGAGCCGCGTTTGTAACTCCGGAGTCAAATGACAGCCCAGCGGGATTAAGGTAATAGCTTGCCGTATCACCTCCGTATAGAGCCAAAAGTACTATAGTGCACTTGACACACCTTTTAGGTGCTACTATTTGGGGGTCACTGACGCGTTTCCCCTCTTAAGATAGGGGCTTTTTCAAAGAGTGCCAAGTATAAAACAATATACACAATTATGACATGTTTCTGACCACATGAAAACAAGTGATGCTTTATCTTCATTTCCAGTTACCGAACAAGGGAAGAAATTCAGGAGGTGAGGAGTAAAAGTGATCCGATCACTCTGCTCAAGGACAGGATGCTGAACAACAACCTGTCCAGTGTGGAGGAACTGAAGGTACGATATATTCTTCTGTATTACTTTCCTGCATTCAGTGTAAAACCGGCTATACCTCCCACTGAACTGACAATCTACCAGCACCGTCCTAATCATGCCGTGTGTTACTACTTCCATTATTAAATCTGTTTGTTAAATTAGAAACTGAAAATTTTCTGAGGTTATTCATTGAGATGTCCACCCAGAGAGGCATTTTAATAGTAATCGCCCTTTTCCAAGGTGTCCGAGCACCAGACATTTTTCTGACACATTGAAGCTTGTAGCCTGTCAGAGAGCCCCGATTGGGACATTATGGCTATATAATTCAATTGTAAAACAGGCGAAAACGCATATTGGCGATTGCAGTGAATAGCGGAACTGGCGAAAAGGTCAGTTTTTTGGGGGGGAATCAGTCTGTACCCCAATAAAGCCTAACTCACCCAGGGAATCAATATAGAAGTGTATTATTAGCCATAATATAAGTAATTAGGGTACTTAAATTGAGTCAGAGGGCTGTTATATGCATATATGTGGAAAAATTATGGAAAGCAATTTTTTGGGGGGGGAATGATTGCTGTAGTTAATTTGGGGGTGCATTAAAATGGGTGCCAGAATGTGCATCCGCCTTCCATGACCGCAGCCACAGAGTGCGACGTGGCCGAAGCTCTAGAAGCTAGGAGACTGGCATCCAAGGGCGCTTCTCCAATATTTGAAGCTGCATCCATTATGTGAGCTACATAAGACATCTGATCCCGAGAGGTGTCTGAGGGAAAAGATTCTTCAAGGCGTCTGCCCAGCTCTCAATAGCTTTAGCCACCCATGCAATAGCCCTATCCATAGGGTCTTTTAATGAGGAGACTGTAGGGACAGGTAATTTAGCGCTGTTAATGAAACGTGTAACATGGGAATCCACTGCTGGGGGAGTCTCCTATCTTGCACAATGAGCTGCAGGAAAAGGATAACAAGAGGTCAGGTGTTTTTGGGGCTGGAACCTCTTGCCAAGCCTCTGCCATGTGCTCAACTAGTTGATCCAAGAGGGTAAACTCTGCTGAAGCCACTTTTTGCCATTTAAAAGTGGGTGCTTTTGATTTGGGGGCGGGCTCATCATCTTCTATTTGTAAGATAGATCTACTTGCTCGCACCCAAGCAGGTATATTAATTGTAGACTGAATCTCTGCTTCTTCCCCCGAAGGGGGCTCCGTATTAGAGAGATCAGCATCTTCTGTCTCCTCAGAATCTGAGAGCTGCGTTGGCTGTGAAGATAACACAGGACGCTTAGTAGTCTTACTGGGTAGGGGCTTCTCACCTTGCAACATATTTTGAAAGGCTGTAGAGTAAGCCGCCAGACTTTGTACTGAGTTAGAGAGTAGGTCTACCCATGGAGGGGGCACAGGAGGTACCTGTATTGCTTGTACCTGTTGTGGCAACCCCATAGAGGGAATCACAGCCGGGTCTGCTAGGCGGTCCGCAATAGTGGGCAGCACCTGAGAAAAGGAAACCCCGGGTCTGGGAGGTCTGATGGGCCTGGTGGGGTATTACACTTAGCACATAGCCCATTCTGTATTAAATTCTCCTCATTTAAGCTTGCATCACATAATTTGCATGAGAGCAGTATGGGTGCAGCTGCTTGCTTGCTACTCTTGCCTTTGCTAGACATAACTGCAGAGTAGTATAGCACACAATATGGCACTGAGTAATATGCAACCACTAGGTATGCAATATACAAGTGGGAATGCAATATACTGATCCTGTCTTAGGCTTGGGCAAGCTGCAGGAGCGCACAACACAAAATATGGCACAGTGCAGTAACTAACTGTATGTGACAACCTTCACAAATAGAAAAAATGTGAGGCACAGAAAACCCTGAATACACCTGTACGTTAGGGCAAAGATGAGAAAAAAGGGAAAGATATATACTGACAGTACAGAGAGAATATACAGACAGACAGCGCTAGCATAAGTCACATACAATGCAGAAATACATATAACTGCAAAATGGCACTACAATCAACTACTCAGTCCTTAAAGGCTGGTAGGTTATTAGGTTATGTAGCACTATAGCCTATCTCCAGGGAGAAGTATGTAGGGGACCGGACCCTGTGTTTCCCTGAGAGAGCTGTGGCTGAGCCTGTGGAAGATGGCCGCCGGAGCCCTCTGAGGGGGCATGGTCGGAGGAGAGCAGCTCAGAGAACCTAGACCTCAGAGGAATGGCACCCTGAGCTGAGGGGCCGCTATAGTAGGGAAGGCTGACCTCCCCATGCTTACTGTTAACCATCGGGACGCTGGATTCCCGCTCCATATGTACCCTGGTGGTCAGTGGATCACATGGTCGAAGCCAGTGTTCACCCTCAGCACCTTTGGTCTGTCCCCTGAGACCGGAGGTAAGACTGCACATCTGTGGGTGAATTAAGATTATATTTTTAATTTTTTTGCCTAATTAGTTATTAGGGGGTGTCCAATGGGTTCTGAACCAAGTCCCCACATTTGTATCCCAAAATATTGATTTTGCGCTTCTTTTCTCCTGCCTTTTGATGGAGAAACTTTTTTGCCCGTTTTTGCCTACGGAGTTTTTGCCTAGGCGAAAATGTCCTGGAATTGAATAGGGCGATACTTTGGAAACAGGTAAAAACTTTTTGCCCATCGCGGTTTTTCGCCTCTAATTGAATATGGATCTTAAGCCTAAAGCCTGGGTTTTTCGCGTGAACGTGCATCAACCCTGGTCTGGTGTAGGTCTGAAAGGAGCAACCCGGGTTGACAGTCCCGGGTCTGCAACCCTGCTCACTAGCAGGTTTTACCTTTGTCGAAGACCCGGCTCAAGTGTGAAAGGTGCGACCCTGGTCTTGATAAAACAAACTGGCTGGGCATAGTGGCACTTGGAGATGAGAATCTCCAAGCGCCCACTGAATGCTGAAAGACCCGGGTCCCTGCAAGAACCAGGTCAGGTGTGAAGGGTGATGACCTAGGAATAACCTGGTTTGTCCCCCTTAGTGTGAAAGGGGTACCTGAGCTTGGTGTCCCGGGTCTGAGCTGGGTAGAAGCTGGCATTTTAAGTCTGAAAGTGGTATAAGACACCTCTAGAAACAGGTTATTCAAAAATGAAGAAAATGAAAATATTATTCCCAACTAACATTATGCTGGAATACATCCTAATGCCTGAAATGGGTCTTTGGTTTGAAAACGACAGGACAGTTGTCCTCTTGATACCACACTTCTGACAAATAGCCATTTGCTAATGGTTTGGCAGTTATTGCCAAGTTGTTAGTGACATCTGTAACCATGGAAACAGTTGGTGCATTCTAGTTTGTCTCCATGGTGACAGATGTTTCTGAGAAACCAGTTTATAAACTATATGTCAACAGTGTATGTCTGAGTCTTCAACTGCTGTTTTCAACCAAAATTACTATTTATTACTTTTGCATATTGTTACACTTATTGCATGCACAAATTGTACATAGTAGTAGGGCTGGTAGTTGTACAATTCTCAATTTCTATCACAGAACTATATCTGTCTTGACGCTCAGTTGCTTCTTGTCTTGAAGATCTGAACATCATATTAAATGTAGTTCTAAATAGCCACAGTGTCTGTGGTTGACTGTCCTTTCATGTAGAGGACATAAATTGTTTTTCAGATATTGGTGGTTAATGGAAGAAGAGCAAAATATATTTACTTTTTGTAGAGTGACCATTTCATACACACATTGCAGAAAAGATCAGCCATACAGTACTGTTATTATGTATGACTAGAGACCTGATAGAACTAAACCGTATTTGAAATGGTATGTGGCTAACACAGCTATTGTCTTGTAGGAAATTGATGTTGAGGTGCGAAAGGAAATTGAGGAAGCTGCTCAGTTTGCCACCACTGACCCAGAGCCACCCCTGGAGGAGCTGGGACATCACATTTATAGCAACGAACCACCCTTTGAAGTGCGAGGTGCAAACCCATGGATCAAGTACAAGTCTGTCAGCTAGGCCTCGCCCCTCATCATCCAATTATCCATGTCTTCATTAGTCTGTTACTCTATGGGAACTGTTTATAATTCATTTAAAACTTTCTAGCTCTAATGGGGGTAAGAACCAGATGTCTGTTTCAGACATTTTTAATTTGCACCTTTGGGACTCTCTATGTGGTTGGAAAGATTTAAAGTCTGACAATTGCCTTAGATTCTACTGGTGAGACATAACACATGGTTACTGTGTCATACACCCTATTACTTTCCTCACCTGTTTATTTATACAATTCTTCTGTTTTCAAAAGAATGCAGAAAGCCAATCATTAAAATTTGGCCTTGATATGTTTCCATTCTTGTTTATCTTATTTCGGTTAATGCCATTTCAGTTAATGATGATGGTTGTGAGGTGCCGGTGTTCCAACCGCTTCTCCAGCACCGCGTGGAGATCAACATCAAAGATTTTCTTCATTGCACCTCTTAAGGCGCACATCCACTACCCGATTTAAACAGAGCGATTGAACAATAACATCGTTATCGTTCAATAGCTCTTAATCTGGCATGCAAATTTCGGAAACAACCAGCGATGCGCGCTCCCGCTGGTCGTTTCTGACCTCAATCATCGCCCAGACATGCCGGTCAATCTGCCGATAACGACAGATTGACCATGTTTGGTGATGATGGAGGGTACCTGCACTGAACGACTGATCGCACAGTGTAGACATTGCAGGGCATGGGGAACGACGGTACAATTACAATGTCTTAATCGTACTGTCTTTCCCTAGTCTGCATGTGTATGTGTACCTTTAGAGATGCTGCTGTACTGTAATTCCTAGGGATGAGCACATCTGATCATCATGACCGCTTATCCCCAGGAATTAAATGTGGGCCTTAGAAACCTGTAGCATTATCTATGATCTTTATTCTTGAACGTGTTTTTAAGATACATATAGTATATGAAGATCCGTTGTATTAAATGCCTGATTATGTCTCCCAACTGCATCTGGTTGTCTTATTTATATTCTAAAATGGAATAATAATTTTTGGCCTCTCCACTTCGCCGTTATTTCTGGACACAAACGAATTGTGGCGCCACTGGTATACCTGCCGCTGCTTCTGAATCGGAGCTCCATGAGTTATTTATTCTGCCTCCTGAACTTCCAGCTGGAATACATCACATTACTACTTGACAGGTCACTTAAACCCCTTTTACACCAGATCAAAAACCTGGTTTATTGCTGGGTCTACCTGGGTCGCAGCTCAGTGTAAAAGGGTCCCTGAAAAATAACCCAGGTCAAGTGATCCCAACCCAGGTAGCTACCAGGGTTGGACCCAGGATGGACCTGGGTACTGGTGCAGTGTAAACGGTGCAACCCGGGTTATACAACCTGGGTCATGCCTAAAATGAGCTGATTGGTGGTTGTGGAGCAGTCACCTCCCACTTTTTATGACCTCACAAGTTTAGCAGGGCAGACCCAGGTTCAGTGTGAACGGGGCTGACCTGGGAACAACCCAGATTGATGGTGCTGTGTAAATGGTGTCTGTCCTTGGTTGGAACCACGTCTGAAAACCCAGGTCGGACCGGGTTTTTGGTGGAAAAGTGGTATTAGACAGCCCTGTAGGGGGTTTAGGGTTGGACAAAGTATCCAGTGGACCTCATTTGTACACCTCAAAAGAGTTTATTTGTCATTAAACCTATTTAGCTGGTTAATTGCAGCTTTCTAGCTTAAGATTACTTGATTTGTATGTGCCATCCTGCAACTGGAGGACTAAATTAATATAATAAATACTGTAAGTTGAAAAAATGTCTCTTTATAATATAAATATATATAAAATATATTTATAATTTATATATAATCTGATTGTTATTCAAAGGCTCAAATATACATGCATCTTCTTGGTGTCCTTGTGCTGGTTGATTCAGTCCTTTTTGTATTTAATATTCCGTGATCCTCAAAAAAAAATTTCATGTACAAATAAAAATAGAAGTGAACTAATAAACTTTATGAAATATTTGGAGAAAAAAGAGAAATGTTCTCCCTGTGTCAGTGAAAAAAAAAAGTGCCATGCTATCACACTCCACCACCGCAAACTACATGATGGAAATGAGAACAAGAAATGAAACTGCACATATACAATGTAAGATTACATTTCTGTACATGAGACATAACTGACTCCTCAGGATATTAATATACCTAACATTCCTCAGAAATAATAAGAAACATTTATGTACAGTACCCTTTATCCCTTTAGACTTTTGAAAAACTGATGTGGCGTCCTTTATCCGTTTATATACTTTAACACACATGAGAAATAGGATACACCATCTTGCACTCCATCACAAGTTATTGGTGAGCCAACTACCCATTCTGTACTGCAGGAGTAGGCAACCTGTGACATTCCAGCTGCTGCGAAACTATACATCCGAGCATGCTGGGAAGTGTAGTTTCACAGCAGATGGATAGCCACAGGTTGTCTACCCCAGCTATAGTGGATTCTCCACTGTAACAAGTTTGAATGTCATTGTCTTTACAATAATAAAAGTCCCACTTCAGAGGCCAAGCATTTATATTTTAAAATAACGTATTTAATGGTAATAGATTGTTATTGAATTAAAAAAAAGTTTTTACACTTCACACATCTGCACTAGGTTTATCACAGTTCATACTTCTGAGCTGAGTCTTGCTGCCTTTTAAAAAAAAAAAAAATTTGTCAGCCTCTTGTCTGAACTTAAACTGGACCAAATACAGTATGATAAGAGAATTCCTATTCTCTATGCTAAACATGCTGATGTGATTGTACAGTGCCCATCACATAAGACAATATAGAAATCTCTATATCTCCCATATGGCTCATGTCCTGGGCCCAGGAAGACAGTAGGCTGTAGATCAATGATTCCCAACCTCTGTCCTCAAGGCACACCAACAGTCCACAGTCCTGGCTTTAGTGATATCCATGCTTAAGCACAGATGGTTAAATTAAAATTACTGAGGTACTAATTAAGTCACCTCTGCTCAATTATGGCTATCCTTGAAACCTGGACTGTTAGTGTGCCTTGAGGACCGTGGTTGGGAACCCCTGCTGTAGATGGATGCAACAGTTGCGTAAGTGAGGAAGCTGGACAGAAGAGGGAGAGGTCAGGTTAGCAGGTAGAAAATAGTGCATGGGCAGACATATGTAGAAGAAGCAAAATGCCAGTAAAGCCTTGGGAGTACTAGATAACAAACTGTTATAACAGTACTGTTGAATAACAAAGAACAGACAGGAAACACTGTTAAGTACAGCATGAAGTATTGAAGCAAGGTGGCTTATAACACTTGGGTGACCGTTAAGACTAAAGACCATTATTAGTTTTAAGAAGGTTGGGGGACTGGAGCAAATATGTTCTCTGTAAATGCAGAGAGCATTCTAGTATGAGATACACAATACAGTGTATACAGATCAAAGTGTATTTCAGTGATTTAAAATGTTTTTTTTTCTTTCTCAAAATCATGATGCATACAGTAGGTGGGCACTGTAAATAGTGGTGCAAATGGCACTATATGATGGGATGAAGGGCTGCAGGAGGCCTACTGCTTGCTAAGTGCTAGTCATGGTCCTTGTTTTTTTATGTAGTCTAAATTACTGTAAGTGCTGGTCTTGTCTTAGGAACCTCAGCTCTGCTAGCGAAATGAATGCAGCAATAGATATTACTTACCAGCTAAGCATGGTTATCATGTAGACACAGTAGGCTCTGACACTCAGCCATTACAAATACACTAAGCAGACTTAGGGGCTCATGCTGTGTTGGGTGTGCACCTGTTACTTAGTGTAAAAAGGACAAATTTGTGCTGCGCATGCCCAAATGCTTTTGTTCCCTACTTTCATTCATACATGAGAAAGGAGTATACCTGCTGTATTTATAGGTTTTTTTTTTTTTTTAAATCAAACCTAATAGTAAATTTGTTTTTTCAAAACTGACTTAAACAAAATATGACCTGTTACTGTAACGTCCATCTGCTGTGAACTTGGCACATATTCTACTGTTGCAGAGATTCCTTCTGACTAAGCATGTGTAAAATCTCCTTAAATATGCAAAAATTGTAATTTCTGAAACAAAATCTGATTTTCCAGAACTAGGTAACCACAAAAGTATGTCATAATAGCAATGTTCTTTCTCTCCAATGTCGGCAGTTATGTATTTAAGTTTAAAAAAATGCATTTTGATGAATCATCTCATTGAAATGTCGGCATAGTCTTCATATTGAGCTTTTTACACTATTAAACCTGGAGCTGGAAATCTAGGTTATGAATATAAAACCAGTGATTGAAGTGGAAATTCAGAAGTTCCGGTATAGTAAATGTAAGTGAATGTAATGTGACAGTATTACACTTGAAGTAGAAGTGTCAGTATGGCATACCACTGTATACAGTCCCACTTTGCTGCATAAGGCACAGCATGAGGGAAATCTGCAAATGTGTGTTATCTGCTGGAAATATGTAAAAGGAGTGTTTAGTTTGGAAATGTGAGATAATACAGTGCACCTAAACCAACAATACAATACCGCACCCTCAGGAATGCAGCGCTCATGAATCACTGAACTCTAAGACTCTGATCTAAAAGATAAATGGATATTCCATAAGATTTTTATTCTAACAGATCTATAAAGTATGCAATAAAACCACTTGTAGGGTAATAACATTCACCAGTCCTGTCTCACAGGGACATGTCTCAGCATGGTAGCACCGATTATTATGTGTAAGATTAGGATGTGCAGCCCAGCCCCCTTTTTTCCTTTGTGTATGTGTGTACTTCAGGTACATTTGAGACCCCTTCTCTTGGGCTGGCACCCCTACCACCTGCAGGTAATTTTAATTGGTATGGGACCTTTAGATTGCAGGACACACATTCATATGGGCTCTATTAAAGGTAAGTCCTAGATAAATTAATTTAATGTGTCAGTATTAGGGATGTTAAGGACCCACCTTATGAGGTTCACCGTGACGTGGTATGTGGCAAACTTCTTTGGTCAAATATGTACTAAGAACCTTACTTAAAAACCATGTTAATTGATGGAGTTTATTATAAATATTTTGATCATTAGGATTCTTGGTGCTCATAGTGTGCACCTGCAACTCCCATTTTTTTTCTACTGTAGAACTACAGGTCTCAGCATGGTAGCACCTCTTATTATGTTTAAGATTAGGATGTGCAGCCCAGCCCCCCTTTTTTCCAGGTTTTATAGAGTATTAGTTTTTGGTGAAAAAAATAATATTCTCTATTTGTTACAATATTGAGAAATTGTTATTTATATGTATATATTACCACAATATTTTTACATATATATTTTTCAAATAAATGTCTTTAAAAAATACACTATAAGGACAGATTTAGTGATTTAGAAGGGCTGCTAGCAATACAAGGCAGGACAATCTCTTCTTTCCTAAACAACATACATAGAAGTAGGGGGGTGCATTTGCATAAAATTTCTCTCACCTCCATATATTTTTGTTTATATAATTAAGCCTATTGTTCTAATTCTTTTGTGCAATAATTGCTACTTATCTTTGTTTTTTTTGCATTGCGTGACCTTAAAAAACATATGACAGCTAAACTACTGTGTCACTTCTCCACCGTATAACTGACAGGCACGCCAGTGTGTCACTTCTCCACCGTATAACTGACAGACACGCCAGTGTGTCACTTCTCCACCGTATAACTGACAGGCACGCCAGTGTGTCACTTCTCCACCGTATAACTGACAGGCACGCCAGTGTGTCACTTCTCCACCGTATAACTGACAGGCACGCCAGTGTGTCACTTCTCCACCGTATAACTGACAGGCACGCCAGTGTGTCACTTCTCCACCTTATAACTGACAGGTACATCAGTGTCACTTCTCCACTGTATAACTGTCAGGCACA
Source organism: Taudactylus pleione (assembly GCA_031769625.1). Taxonomy (NCBI): domain Eukaryota; kingdom Metazoa; phylum Chordata; class Amphibia; order Anura; family Myobatrachidae; genus Taudactylus; species Taudactylus pleione. The sequence goes on along the minus strand of JAUIMM010000025.1, from coordinate 10,665,722 downwards.
CCAGTGTGTCACTTCTCCACTGTATAACTGACAGGTACACCAGTGTGTCACTTCTCCGCTGTATAACTGACCGGTACAGCAGTGTGTCACTTCTTTGCTGTATAACTGACCGGTACAGCAGTGTGTCACTTCTTTGCTGTATAACTGACAGGTACAGCAGTGTGTCACTTCTTCGCTGTATAACTGACAGGTACACCGGTGTGTCACTTCTCCACCTTATAACTGACCGGTACATCAGTGTCACTTCTCCACTGTATAACTGACAGGCACACCAGTGTGTCACTTCTCCACCTTATAACTGACAGGTACATCAGTGTCACTTCTCCACTGTATAACTGACAGGTACACCAGTGTGTCACTTCTCCACTGTATAACTGACCGGTACAGCAGTGTGTCACTTCTCCACTGTATAACTGACCGGTACAGCAGTGTGTCACTTCTTTGCTGTATAACTGACAGGTACAGCAGTGTGTCACTTCTTCGCTGTATAACTGACAGGTACACCAGTGAGTCACTCTCCACTGTGAATACATCAAAGAGTCAATTTGCTTTCCAACTGCCTGTTTTTTTAATTTTAATGTCCAACTGCACAGTTTTCAGTGATCTACTATTACATCTACAGTATACAGTTCATTTTGCAGTATACCACAATTTGTCCATTTTAGCAATGATAGAACTCTGATATAAGAAACATTCTACTAGATACAGTACATACAGATTAAAAACATCTACACATACAAAAAAACTGGATGAAATTGCTATACAGTGATGTACAAAAGATAAATAATTTAAAAGTTGGAATGTTTTCCCAATATGGTACACTTTACATTTATCTGTAAGTCAAAAATATTTATATTGTTAATTGTCCACACCAAGTATTTTCTTAGGCTTCCTGTATTTAGAGATTGCTTTCCAGATTCTGCAAAGAGGTCCACCCCTGGAGAAGAGAAATACGGGAGAGATTTTGATTACTATTACCGGATATTGTCTTAAAGGGACACAAGCACTAACATATCGTCATAATAACAATCTGAGACGTTCACAACTTGTATCACTCCAGCAATTGCCGTCCGCGTTCAAGCCTGGTCATGTGTCTAATCATATGACTTGAAATCAAAGTCGTAACCTGGATATTTTGATTGCTCTCAAACAATTAGTGGCTGTTCTGTAACTGAATTCAGTGAACTGTTCTCTTACAAACAATGAGACCAAACAGCTGTCCTAAGAAGGTCATTTTGTTATTGCTGTTTTAAGATGTTAAACTGGGTGATATCAATGGACCAGAATATATGCATGACTACCAACTGTCTGGATTTCAGTGATCCACCATCCTGATCGCGGTCATTGTGGTGTATGGAGAACAGGGGATGCAGGGTGGAGTGGGGGTAAGTACTGTATCTTAAAGACTTAATAAATATAAACCACATCACATCTATATGTTAGCTATATATTGTACAACACACATCCCACCAAAAGCAGGGCAGATACAGAAAGTCCCCTGTAGTATATCTGTCCTAGGCAGTGGTGTCACTAGAGAAGTGCGGGGCCTCACTGAGCGAAACCATCCGAGGGGGTGACACCAAAATAGTAAAGCTGCTTGCGCGCGTCATCCACACAGTGTTGAGGGAAACCCAGCGGCTCCCAGAGCACTGGGCTAGCCCCTCGCATACTGTAGCACTGGGTCTTATATTGTAACTGTGGTTATTGGGGGGAGCTTATTTTTTTTTATATGGAAGTGATGGGTGGAGCAAGGGGACAAATGTGATACTACATAACTGATGGGAGGAAATACTGTGTGATGTGACTATGACCACAGTATGTCGTGGCCACGCTCCCTTTGGTGGTGCACACACTACTGTTCTCATGTAAACTTTTTAATAATGTAGAGCAATTCCTATTTTCATCTTTGAAATTCTTGACATGTTTAAGTAATTTAAGATTTTATTCTGGCCTCTTCATAAGTACTGTATCCCAATGCTGCGCTTGGACCAAAATCGGTTCTACATCCCTGCTATGCTATATATTCTCAAATATTGCTTCTCTCTCCTGCACCTTCTATCATCTACAAAGGGGCTGGCCGTATTAGGAGCCTGATTCCGCAATATCGCTATTCTGCTACTACGCACGCTACGCAGTTACTAATATCAGCGGTGAAATGCAAATGTTTGCAATCGCATTGTGATCATAGCCTAACCGAAGGACGCCCACTTCCACTTCCATACATCCATAGCGAATTAATCGGTAACCTTCGAGTAACATCGGACCTATACGCACAGTTAAGGCAGGTCAGACATCACTCAGGAACTGCTAACTTCAGCACAAGCTATGAAACCTCAGGTTGCGTATGGTAACGCAGTGGCTAATTTGTACGTTGTTGAAACGCACTGGCGTGCCTGCATTCACCTGACCACCCCCCGTCACCACCTACAAACGGCACTTCCTGTCTATCACTCTGCACTGGGTCTGCGTAGCCTCTGTAGAGGCAGTTCCCATCGCAATTGCTAGTTCGCGCATACACAGTGCGAATTAATCGACCGATTGCGTGCGTATTAGCAACTGCGTTCCTTGCTGAATCAGGCCCTAGGTCCCCTCTTACAGCTCCCACCTCTGCTGCAGCATCTTGGCAACGTAAGTAAGTTGCCAAGTTTGAACATAGGAGGGCAAAAAAGCAATTTGCAATACACAGTTCAAACCTGTTGATGTCAGAACGGACAGTTCACAAACACACAGGACATGCTAAATCCATCCCTGAGGATGGCAGGTGCTACACTATATACACTCTACTTACAGATAGGATGGGGCTTATATAGATATGGACCAGCTGTGTTTCTTTTGCAGATTTCACTACTAAAGAAAGTAGTAATTTTCCTTTAACAGAACAGAACTTGTTTTCATACCTGAGTCTTAGGCTTCTCAGGTCATCTTTGGTGATATCGTGCAGAACATCATAGAGGGTATAATCTTCTTCAACAAACTAGGGAACCAATGTATATAAAAGTCAGTCAGAGAACACTACAGCTAGAATGTCTCTACAGTTAGAATGTCTCTGAGACTATTACCTGCTCCACAACATCCTCAGCGGCACCCTCCTGTCTAAGCCAATCCACCAGCTCCTGGTCTCTATTGATGCCAATGGATACATAAGATGCAGATCTTGGAACATCTAAAGAACAAGGTCACAGAAATGTAACCACAGAAACCCATATAATCTGAACTAAGATATGATCCTAGTCAGCAATCAACAAATCTAAAAGAGTTGTGAAAAACTATAATGTGTTGGGCCTGATGTCACAACTGGACGGGCATTTAAATTTGCCCTCCAAATTGAGCTGTCACTTACTGCCGGTCCCTGCATCATGTATACAGGTGATCGACAGGTCGCCCATACAGACCAGCACATGCACCGATGTATCTGCAGATATATCATCCATTTGCTGCTGCACAGCCCATGCGATATGTCTGTGAACGACGTTGTTCACAGACATATCGGGGGTGCACACCCACCGACGCGCTCGAGATATATCTGCCATTCCATTGATGCCTGATATATCGCTCAGTGTGTACCCAGCTTAAGGCCTGATTCTGAGTTGAGAGTAAAGCAAAAAAGAGCAAGTAACTTTGTACCTGGACAAACCATACTGCACTGCAAGGGGGAACTATTTTTATTTCAGTGACACGCCTGCAACGCCCCCATACCATGTCCATAAGACGGACCAGCTCTGTTCTTCTGAATAGCCACCTCCCATGAATGCCCAATTTTTGATATTGTACGTCTCAAGCAAATTCGCACCTCTGTGTATACACACCATGTAACACATGCGCAGTTACAGTTAAGGTTTTTTCATGAAAATCGCTCAACTCCATTGGTATTGCATGCAACTCAGAATCAGGCCCATGGTGTAGGCTATATACTGTATTCCTCTGCACCTATGCATGTAGTGGCTGGGATCCACTGTTTGTACAACATCCGTTTAATGCAGGCCATATATTTACAACCCCGATTAACCGTTTTGCTGTTGGCAGATCGGGGAAATTCAACCTGTCAAAAATCCCCAACTTGCCAATTACGATCATTTTCGGGTCAGGGAATCAAGATTGTTCAACGTGTTGAATATCCCCGATTCCCCTGATGTTGGCAGAAAGGGGAATTGCAGCAATCAGCCGAAGATGGATCCCTTAAGCTGGATCATAGGATCACAGGAATGGCCACTGTCTCGATCTGTACATATATGTAAAGTTATGCCGCCGCTGTGTTCTATTTTGCTTATTGTGCCAATTAAATTGTGACCTTTTTTTATCTGGAGACTGTGGGACTGCTTGGAACTAGTAGAAGTGTTTATATGACAGTAGGTGGATGATGTACACTTACCCATACTGGATTTGATCTGGAGTAGATGCAGATCATGACTTCTTTGTTCCAGACATTGTTTTAGCAGATACTGGTATTCTCTTTCCTTTTGCACCAGGTCTTCTAGTAGCCTGAGTCCAAAAATAAGAGAAGGAGCAAAATAAACTCACAGTGACAGCAATGTGGGGATAGCCTATAAAAGTGGAGAGATTATAAAATCTTCTTAAACATGTCTTTGATGTAATGACTATACAGGAATATACAACATTCCATTAAAAGTATTTGTAATGTAAAAACATTGTTATTTTTGATTTTTCTAACTTTAGGGCCTGATTATGAATCGGACATATCGGCGGACGATTTTTCAGTTCAGGTGCTGGGCGTGTATACTGAAAATCCGTGCAACTGCATGGGGGAGCCTATCCCCTCCACTGTATTACCGTCTGCAGCCGTCATCATCCATCCGCACGCCATGATCGACCAAAGAAGTTGGCCTACAGTGCATACCCATGACATTCTCGTGAGACGGAACAGTTCCCTCCCAGAACCGTCCATTTCACGTTAGACGCCGCACGCTTGAGATACTGCTCGCACTGAATTATGGGAAGAGCATAAATACCCTTCACTAGTTGGACCTGGAAGTGATCCGAGTGAGGGCGAAAGTGGAGATTTCTGCCCACACTTTCCACAAAAATAAGAAAGTTGCCCCCTTGCGGGCTCTCTTCGCTTGCCACGCTGAGGGCACAGTGGCTCGCTTCGCTCGCCACATGAATATATTCCCCCTCTATTCCCACTTGGATGGTAGGGAATGATGGACACTGGCAGATGACGTCATCATACATCTACGGAAGGGGATCTATCTCTACCCGATGCTAGTGCAGGTGCACCCTGGTACTCGTGCTCAGACCCCCGTCTCACTATTTGCATTCATGCCCAGACGGCTGAAAATCATAAAATGCGTCCATATCTGTGGAAATCACTACATAACATATAAGAGAGTATAGTTAAATATGTCCCAATATGTAAAAGCCCTGATATGAAAGCGGGTGTAGTGTCTTTCTCCCATGACTGTATGTAGGTCATTGGTTCCTAGCAAATTGATAGGCTACATACTGCTTCAGCCAATGTTATCCCTCTCTGTGTTGGTGACAGTACCACAGTTACAGGTTATGCGGCTTTTGTTATTTGTCCGTTCTACCTATTGGTATCTTGTCTCAATTTCCCAAGTTGCAGGTTGAGCTGTTGACTCTGTGACTCATGTGACACCACCGAGCTGAGAGTGCTACATCCCACTGTGATGACGGCCTCCTCGGAGCTGCTCTGCTGTACCGGCTGGTAATCTTCATCTTCCACTTCCTTGTCCACCCCTTCACTCTCTGACGCGGGCCCCAAGTGTGTCCGAAGCTCTGCGTAGCACAGGAAAAGAGGACATGAACAGGTACAGTATTAGTTCTAGACAAGTTAGTTTAGTTTTATAAGTACATACAATATAACATTATTAACTTAGATAAATCCTATAAAGCTCTCCTTTTGCAGCCAGTCTACATCACTGCTTCACTAATAGTGGCAGGCAACTTATAGTAACAGAGGAAGGACTGAAATGTCCTCTATTTGTTCCTTAGCTGCTGTACTGCACAATTCTCTGCTCATATTCTACACTGCATTTCTCAGCTAGGAAGTGATATAGTCTACACACAATAGAATGGTGGGACAGGCCGCTTTATACAGGGTGTTTCACTCGCTATAGTCCTCAAAGTTTTTCTTATAACTTTTAAAGTAATTGACGTAATTTAGTGAATTTTGACACAGACATACTTTGGTCTATGAGAAACATAAGGAGTCACAGCAAATGCTGAAAGTATTTGTCATTAGCATCCAGGCCAGCTTGAACGCGTCGCTCCATGTTATGGAAGGTTTAAACCAACATATTGGGAGTCACAGACTCAATTCCCCACTGAATGTGAGAGTTGGTGGCTTGTTGTAGTACACTTTGCCTTTTAACATGCCCCATAGGAAGAAATCCAGTGGTGTAAGGTCAGGCGACCTTACCGTCCTTACCATCCTCACTGGAAGTTGGTGTTGTTCCCATACTTGAAGTTTGGCTTGCGATGCTGACTAGGGTGGTGAACAGCTGGCCGTCACTTTGAGCATGCGTGAACAGCTGGCCTGGATGCTAACAGCGAACACTTGCTATGACTTTCTCATGTTTCTCATAGACCAAGGAATGTCTGTTCCAAATTTCACTAAATTATGTCAATTACTTTAAAAGTTATAGGAGAAACTTTGGGACCAATAGTGAGTGAAACACCCTGTATTAGAGTGGTATCTTTACAGAATGGAAATAACAGCTGGGAAAGAAGCTCTTCCAGATATCAGATCACTGCCAGCAGGAATAATTTTGCTTGATAAGTTCTACCTAGAATCTAAGCAGTTTTCCATCAGAAGATCCTACATATAAGTCTTTATAATGTCTCTTTACCCTTTCATATGACCACGACAAAAGAGCAAATGAAGATCTCTATACAGTAAAACATTGCATGAGTCGTATTACAGCTTGACCTAATGCTAATAAAACTCAGGAGACATGAACTCTAATCCTACCTGATACCATAAATGACTGCAGGAGACCTGAACACTACTCCGACCTGACAGCATATATGACTGCAGGAGACTTGAACACTACTCCGACCTACCTGCTCCTACCTGACAGCATATATGACTGCAGGACACCTGAACACTACTCTTACCTGATACCATACATAACTGCAGTAGCCCTGAACACTACTCCGACCTACCTACTCCTACCTGTCAGCATATATGACTGCAGGACACCTGAACACTACTCCGACCTGACAACATATATCACTGCAGGAGACCTGAACACTACTCCGACCTGACAGCATATATGACTGCAGGAGACCTGAACACTTCTCCTACCTAATACCATATATAACTGCAGGAGACCTGAAACCTACTCCTACCTAATACCATATATGACTGCAGGAGACCTGAACACTACTCCTACCTGATACCATAAAAGACTGCAGGAGACCTGAAACCTACTCCTACCTGATACCATATGTGACTGCAGGAGACCTGAACACTACTCCTACCTAATACCTTATATGACTGCAGGAGACCTGAACACTATTCCGACCTGACAGCATATATGACTGCAGGAGACTTGAACACTACTCCGACCTGACAGCATATATGACTGCAGGAGACTTGAACACTACTCCGACCTACCTGCTCCTACCTGACAGCATATATGACTGCAGGAGACCTGAACACTACTCCTACCTGATACCATAAAAGACTGCAGGAGACCTGAACACTACTCCTACCTGATACCATATATGACTGCAGGAGACTTGAACACTACTCCGACCTACCTGCTCCTACCTGACAGCATATATGACTGCAGGAGACCTGAACACTACTCCTACCTGATACCAAAAAAGACTGCAGGAGACCTGAACACTACTCCTACCTGATACCATATATGACTGCAGGAGACCTGAACACTACTCCTACCTGATACCATAAATGACTGCAGGAGACCTGAATAGATGTAAGATGATTATCTGCAAACTTTTAAGTCTGGCTTATATTTGCCTAATCATTGATACACAATAATGAATGGAGACGAGGTACTCTCTCCAATCACTTCTCTTTGTTACCATTTATGAGTGCTGAAGCAAGAACGCATCATGCTTTATGACAATACCCTTATTCTAGTATGTTTTTAGGGTGTGGGAGGAAACTGGAGCATGCAGGATGAAACCCACGGAAACACAGGGAGAATATACAAACTCCACACAGATGAAGCCTTAGCCAGGATTTGAACTCGAGACCTCGATGGTGTGATGCCGTAATGCTAACCACTACGCTACCCTGCACTAGCAAACCTGGTAGATGAGAGGAGACATTCTACTTATTTATTTATTAACAGTTTCTTATATAGCGCAGCAAATTCCGCTATAGGTAGAAGGAGGTAAATTTGACAGGCTTAAGTTAGGTGTTGGGGTACATCCAGTCAGAGGCTAGGTTGTAGGGGGTGGCGGGCCTTGGTTCTGCGAACCAGGCGTTGGCAGCAGGCAGTGCTCCTCGGCGGCCTCTAGTAGCGCAATAACAGTTGACCGGCACTTCCCCCGGATAAGGAGGGGAAGTGGCACCACCCAGCTGAATTGCGCAGGGGCAGGATCTATGTCCCGCCCCAAATTAATAGGATAATAGTAAAACCAATGGACGACTTAAAGTATGCGAGTACTAAATTAAGTAAGAGTATATATAAGCGTCCGGTTTGTTATTAGAGGAACCTGGATTTTTAGTGGGTTGGGGGGGGGGTTGGAGTTAGCATGAGGGAAGGTGAGGGCAGCTGGTCAGCTTACAGGAAAGGGGGAAGGGGACGTACCCGGAGGTAGGTGTATAGGGTCAGGAGGATACAGCCATCTTACCAATGTCCAGGAGCCAACAAGACTTACTAACCATAAGTGGCTACTTATGGTTATGAGTTCCATGAACTTACCAGGAATGAGGATAGTGACTGCTGCCTGTACTGCACGTCGGATGATATTATCCATAGCAAACATCCAGTGAGGCCGGATTAAGTGATTCCTTAAAACTTTATTAACCTGATAATATATTTAAACAAATAATAAATTAGTATTATTTGGATTTGCTAAGACAATTAAAATCCACAATTTCCCTGCACATAAAGTACGGACATGTAAAACAGTATTTTAGGAATATAAGTTCCTGTGAATTGAGCAACTGTAAATATAACAGATAGTGTCAATATTCTCCTACATCCCAATGCTGATAAACAGTAACACAGTGGCCAAATGAGGACTGTCACTTCTTTTGGGTAGGAAAGATGTTATGGGCCATGCTGTAATAATGATATCACTATATAAATGTAATCCCCATAGTACTGTGCGTATAATGATCTGACCAACTAGATATTAGGCACTACTGGTAACATCTGACCATCCCCTATTCTCCTATATCTCTGCCCTATCTAGTCTCACATGAAATGGAAGTGCTACCTTTGAAACTCATGAGTCTATATGAAGATTACAATGGATAATAATAAGTTTTTCAGATGTGGTCCACTGTAAGGCATATATTCTAATTTGTTTAAAACTCATATAATTGTGAACATATTCCCTCTTACCACAATGCATGTATTTAGAAATAAACAGTTATAAATGCTGTGTTTCATCTTCTAATTATAATATGCTGTGTAATATAAGGGTTTGTGTGTGTGTCATTTATTTCATAGGGCCTGATTTAGTACGGATCGCAATAGCGATTACACACGCAGTCCCACTGCAAAGATATGCTAATGTCTGCGATCGCTATGTCATACGTAGTCGCTGCGATCGCAGTGGTGTGTTTGCGCACTGCGATGCATATGCATGCGCAGTACACAAAAATCAGCCGATTGCGTGCGTAATCACAGTCGCAATCGCTACTGAATCAGGCCCATAGTCAGTTGCTCTAACTCTTTCACACTATGTGATGCAGGTTCCTGGTGCAGCCAGACTAGTACTATGGCATATCTAACATAGCTAGGTAACATTCTTCTATTATGTAACAATAAACACTGTCATTTCTGTCACGCATTGTATCTATTTTTGCTCACATTCTTCTCAGTGATCCATTCACTAAAGAAAGTATCTGCTATATTTTCCCCTGACAGTCCTGTAAACAGTAATTGTTGTGACTATAGTGTGCTCTAGGGGGCATATGTATCAAAGCTTGATGTGAGATAAAATTGTGAAATATATATCACCAACCAATCAGCTCCAAACTATCATTTCTTAAACACAGCCTGCAAAATGTAAGTTAGAAGCTGATTGGTTGGTGATATATATCTCACAATTTTATCTCACATCAAGCTTTGATACATATGCTCCTAAGTGTGAAGATAAAGACAATTAGATTGTGTTATTTGCGCTCACAAAGAGCCGGATTCTGAGTTGGACACAACTCCAAATGCAGACACATCCCAAGGATAGCTGCAAACTACACATGCGCTGCACCATGCATATGGGCAGAGACTGAAAGGGCAGCCGGACTGATACATCCTTTGGCGAATCACTCTTTCTGTGGAACTGGCGTTTCTGGGCGGTTACCAGATGACCAGACAGAACTGATCCATCTTGTTGGAGTGTAGTTATGGAGCATGCGGACTCAGATGGAGCACCTGTTTCTGACTGATCTTTTGCACCTGGCATGGCTTGGGCATAAGTGACGATACTAATGAGGATGGCCGTAGGTGGGAAAACAGTGAGCAGGCCTTCCATCTGCATGAAGACGGCCAGATCATCAGCATTGATGGGTGGATGCTCAATCTGCCACGGGCTGACGGAAAATCGGCCACAGGCGTCCAACTGAGAATCAGGCCCATATCCCCTGGAGTATATGTATTTCTGCACTGTCTATTTAGTACCATCAGTTTTATACACTATATAGTGTTCATAGTAAGTTCCCTTACATATATCTTATAGCGAGTTCTCAATCGTGGCCCCACATATTCACTAATCTGTAAATGTATCCCCGTGGTCACACATCAATCTGGATTCTCCTACTAACATAAATGTAATTTAGCAAAGTCTACATTCCCCAGAGAGAGGAGAGGGCTGTTATAATTTGGCTGCGATCATTATATGACAACATGAGTTTATAGATTCTCCTTGCAGTCTGGTCTGGTCTTTGTCATTACAGAATAGATTTTTGTTTATTACTGTAGCACAGAGATTGTCCTGTCAGTACTGGCTACCTTTCCCGTTCTGCCGATCACTTCTAGATTATGTTTTATACTTTATCTTAAAAGTCACCAGTGGCTTCAATCTTCAGGTTTAGTTAAATCCAGGGTGTCATTACTTACTTAATAACATGTGATGCATGCTGTTCAATCTGCATCACATTTAACCCCATAAATAATTAAATCTTTTGTCAAAAAACTGATAAGTGCTGTAACCTGGTTAAGAACCAGTCATATGTCTTGCTTCTATATATGCACAACAGTTCTGTGGTTTACTTTATTGTGAGGAGAAATACCCAGTCGTGTAGACAATCTAGATTCACCAATTCAATGGTGTTCCATTAATAAGAAATAAAATATCTTCAGTGGTGATTATATTATTAATATTCAGTAGTGGCAGTTACTTAAACAAGCAGTTGGTGTTCTACATGGTGTTAATCTCCATTTGTATGACTTTTGCCTTTCATAAACTGGTGCTCTGTCATATAGAGAATAGCATCATAATCAGTTTCTTTTCATACACTTGTATATTTCTCTGTGCTAACCTCACAGGACTAGACCCGCATTCTAGTCTAATCTCTTTGGCTAATACACACACTATATCATTCATTCATTCAGCATAGGCCAGCATACTGTAGGGAAGAAAACACAGCATAATCTGATACGTGTTTCACTGACTGTATTGTCAAGGCAAGAAAAAACTCTAGTGAAACATGATACAAGAATGTTATAAAATTATGAAAAAATAAGAAAGATTCAATGAAACCGATATTATAGTAGTCTGGGTAAAACAAGATTCTCTATAACATAGTGTGAAAGAGTTAGAACAAGTGTCTTTGAATTTGATACACACACACACACACACGATATGAAATACATACAGAGGTCAATTCAATTGGTAGCTCTGAAATTGCATATTTTTATACATTCATCCTATGGGGCTGCAAATAAAAATTGTTATGAAACACCCCTGTATATGTATAAGACCCCTAGAGCCTCCTACAGAGATCTTCAGCCTATAACAACAACCCGTTGTTCCCATAGAGTTGAATACACTCACCGGTACTTCGGCGGCCGCCAGGTCTTAAACTCAGGCAGTAGGGGCTTATACAATACAAGGGTGATCACAGGATATTGGCTGGAGTAGATACAGATACTTTAAAGCAGGGATGGGGAACCTCAGGCCCGGGGGCCGTATAAGGCCAGCAGAATCATTTGGTATGGCCCTCTAAGCTTATTTCTGCTAGCCTCATCTGGCTAGCAGGGTGTCTAGAATGGCACCCTGCACCCAGAATCTATGCAGCAGTGCCGCCTGAAGCATCCTTAGGAAGCTTCAGACGGTCACACTGCTGCCCTTACAGCTCCTGGGCACTGCTGTAATCACCGACGATTGTGGCCCTGCCCCGGTGTGACATCACAAGGAGGGGGAGTGACCTGCACCAGGCCAGCAAATAATGTTATATATATCAAAATGGCCTTCGCAGAAAAAAGGTTCTCCACCCCTGCTTTAAAGGGTCAGAATCGCAGAGTCAGAACCAGCATCCACAAGGATAATTGAAGGACAGTTAGTCTGGATAGCAAACAGGTGAATTAGCAGACAGCAACAATAAGCCACACAGCAAGGCTTCCAGGTATAGCAGCAGCACAAAAATTAAAAGTTCCACAAGAACGTAGTAGACTGAAAACAGAAGCGGTTGGACATATGCAGAACAGGAAACAAGAACAACGATACACATGGAACGAACCAGGCAGCAACACTGATGTATAAGCTATCACTGGCAGGGAATGCTGGGAGTGACTGCAATTTAACAGGAGAAGTGGAACCAATGCAAGCCAACCTCCTTGATTGCATTTGCAGTGATTTTGTGTGCTCTTGTTGGCATTCCAACTCCTTTGCAATGGCACATCGTGGGTGTCACCCCCAATTGTATTGGCCCCACATTCTGATTATAGGGAATCATTTGAAAATGACATTTTAACATAAGTACTATTGTTGTTTTGTGATTTTTAAGCAAATTAAATGATATGATCTACAATGCACCACATCTGAAAAACTCCTCTTTTTCTCAATTGTATTCTTCAGCATAATGAACTGAAAGAACTTCAGATAAATGACATAAGTTAAGTTAATGAATGCACTCCATTGAAGGATGTTCTCAGGTAAAAGACTGTCTACTGCTATTCTGTACTGATAGTTCTTACTACCTATCAAGCTACACCCTATCAAGCTTACTACCTATCAAGCTATACCCATTATACCCACAGGCGTCACTAGGGTTGGTGTCACCCAGTGCTCTCTTCCACCTAAAAAAATAATAATTGGGACCAAGGTGCGCAGCTCCGCAAACTCTCCCTCCTTACCAGTCCAGCAATCACACCATGCTCCTCCTAGAACGCCAGGTGCACCCGGCAGGCATGACGTCACGCCCGGAATTCTGAGTTTCAGTGTTTAAAGTGGTCCTAGAGCCGTGGTGGAACTCCCCCCCCCCCTCCTCTGGGGTTTTTCAATAAAATGACAGCGTGAGCCTTAAACGCACGGTGCAAAAAAGGGGCGTGGTCTCAAAAGAAAGGGGCGTGGTCATAAAATGGCAAAATAGTATCCCCAATTCAAATTACGCCACACAGTAGTCCCTTATTCATGTTATGACACACAGTGGGGCCTTTTTTACACAATGCACACATTAGTTCCCCTTATACACAATGCCCACAGTAGTGCCCCTTATACAATGCCAACAGTAGTAGTGCCCCTTATATAATACCAACAGTAGTAGTGCCCCTTATACAATGCCCACAGCAGTAGTGCCCCTTACACAATGCCCCCGGTAGTGGTACCCCCAGTAGTGGTGCCCCTTATGCAGTGCCCACAGTAACGGTACCCCTTATGCAGTGTCCACTATGCAATGCCCCCATAAGTAGTGCCTCCAGCAGTAATGCACCCATTAGTAGTGCCCCCATTAGTAATGCACTCTGTAGTGCCCCCAGTAGTTGTGCCCCCAGTACTAGTGCCAATAGTAATGACCCAAATAGTTATTAGTAGTGACCCCAGTAGTAATGCCCCATTAGTAGTGCCCCCAGTGGTAATGCCCCCTATAGAAGTGTCCCCAGTAGTAATGCACCCTATAGTTGTGCCCCCAGTAGTAATGCACCCTATAGTAATGCCCCCAGTGGTAATGGCCTCTATAGTAGTGACCCAAGTAGTAATGTCCCAAGTGGTGGTGCCTCTACAAAAAAAAATACAATTAAAAATACAAACAAAATACTTACATTAAACACCGCTCCTGCGTCCGCTGCCGTCCGGTCCGACCGCTCCTCGGATCTATGGGAGAGATGTCATGACGTCTCTCCAATAGTGCTCACTGCGGAAGCCGGAGCTCAAGAGTGAGCTCCAGGCTCTGGCTACCGCTGGTAACAAAATCTCAGAGGGCACCTGGAAAACCTGTGTCAGCTGGAGGGGGGTGCGGGTAGGAGTGTGGCGGCGGGGGGGTTCGGGCAGCAGTGTGCGGATTTTGGTGTCACCCCCTTGGTGGGTAACGCCCGATGCGGCCCGCACCCCCCTTGTGTGTATTTTATAAATAAGCAATAGAGTATAACTAATCTCTACAGAAAATGATAACATGGCCCTGGACTGTGAGCTGCTGACTGCATTCCTCCTATTGGCGGAGGCTATTTATTGTGATATGAAAGCCACCACTGAAAGTCCACTCCTGCGCTGCCTCTAAATAGTCACTGCTGTAATGCTGTACTTTATAAAAAAGAACTGTCAGAAGTTTTGATCTTGTTATGATCATTGTAACTCCATATGCTTTTATACATCATGGACAACTCACCGCATCTTGAAATCCAAACAAAACCAGCTGGATTTGATTTATAGATGTGCTGTCGAAATCAAGATCCACTTTCAGTTTGGAGATGGTGGAGGCCATGACTCTATGCTCTGGTGAGCGGATGAAGTCCCTCAAGATATTGATAATTTGCTTGATGTGGGTGACAGAAAGTTGCACATCTTCTGAGCTCTACAGAACAAATTATGTGGAATTATCTTTGCTATGTATTGAAATATAATAGAAATAAGTCAAATATTAAATCGGTTGTATTGTTGTTAGTGTGTTATATAAAGAAATCTTTATATTTATACAGTAAGTATTGTTCCCCATGTCCACACTTTGTATGTTAGGGGGATCCAGCACTTTCCGCTGCCTAACAGTTTATGGATTCCAGTGTATGTTCATTACACGTGACACTAACTTTATCACAGCAGCTCTGCCCTTACTCACTCAGTCACACTCAGGGTTATATTTACTGAAGTCCAGGTTTTTAGAAGTGGAGATGTTGCCCATAACAACCAATCAGCTTCTACTTAACTTTTATCTAGCACCTTCTAGAAGATAATCTGATTGGTTGCTGTGGTCAACATTTCCACTTTAGTAACTATACCCCTCAGTCTCTGACAATCGCAGTGCTGCTTTGAGAATTCCTGGGAAAATATTTGATTAAAAGTTGTCACAACTAAAGTGAGAAGTTAAATAATCTAAATAAGTTATCTGGCCACAGCCAAACTATAACCGCTGATCACCCTCACATGTCTAAGAGCCAGAGCACTAACTATTTATTTTATTTGTACCTGTATGAGACATTCCTGCAGATTTGAGGACACTTTATTCTGTTCTTCCTTAAGGATTTTGTAGAGTATTGCCCGACGTTCGCTGTCCTTTCTCAGAAGGAACAGACCAGAATCCCTCTCATCAGGAGAAGGAGGGGTACTTCTGTCTTCTGATATGGAGCCATCATCTGGCACGCTGTTTAAAGAATCACATGTGAGCTTAGGGGAACAACAATAAAGCAAATATTCTGTGCTCATAACACTGGACTGAAATGTAATGCGTATATTTACATTTATTTTCATTCTTGCTACAGAAAGGCTTAATTTTCTGACTATTCTGATACATTGTAAAAATGGTCACTAATGTACTAAACTGTTGAACAGTCTGCATAGACAATTAGGAGGATTCCAATTTCTGTATAAACAAATGTATGATCTCTGCAAGTAGATAACACATGCTGTAGGAGGTAAAACCAGATACACTGTATAATGATATACATTTATGTTTTCAGCTCTTCTTCAATTATGATTTAATGATGTATGTCTCCTTCCATTGTATTCCACTGATTAGTGTAATATTATATTGGGAGAGTAAGTAAAGTACAATCATTTAGAAAATTACATTGTCAGTTTAAACCATGGTAAAACATGGGGTCACCATATCATGTAGGGTGAGTCTCTAAGAACTACACTTTGCATACCTATTGTGTACTACCAAAAAATATACTAATTGCTAATCATATTTCAATATTACTATTTAGTGCACAATAAACTACTCATTAGAATATTTAACAATAGTGTCTAATTTAAATCATAAGGCGATCTCAGGGAGAACAGAAACCTCCCGTGGAGCAGAAGGACATAAGCTAAAAACTGTACAGCAGGTAAAATTAATCCTTTCGCTGCTAAGGATGAGTGGAACAAGTGCAGTGTGGCCTACCTAAAAGTCCCTCCGTTATACTGTAGCTGCTGACTGGTGAGATTATCACAATCGACAGCAAAGGAGAGCACTGTTTTTACTTACAACTGATATTTACAGTATCTGTTCACATTCTTTTTATTTGTATACTTTATTGACACAAGACAAAATAACCATACCATAAGTGCACTGATCATTTGAGTCTCTACTTTTCCTGTATGTATACATGTTCTAAATTCAGACCACTCTGTAGCACCCCCATGTGACCAAATAACTGCATGCAAAAACTGAATACATATTGGTGACATTTGTGATGTGCAATAAAGATTCACCACCTACTACATCTGTGTGGGTTATACCTCTTCCTAGCACAGTGGTTTCCAAACTGTGTGCCGCAGCACCCTGGGGTGCCTAAGCACACTTGCAGGTTGGTGGTCCAGCACCAAATCAAATTATTTATGGTCAATGTAATGTAAATATGTAGGCAAACAGAAGAGCAAACCTGTCACCCACTACATAACTGAACCTAAGGATGACAGGTAAGCACTTTACTACTAAAATTTTGTTCTGAATTTCTCAATAACTCACTTTTGACTAAGAGGTGCCGTGAAAACAATGCTGATACTTTAGGGCGCCGTGATTCAAAAAAGTTTGGAAACCACTGTCCTAGCATATAACACAAAACTTGAACATACAATATTACATATTTTAAGAGATGTGCATAATTTGAAATAACATATAAAGATAACACAAGATATATATAGCTCTGCCAGATGCTCAACTTTGTTTACTACAGTACATAGGCCTCTATAAATTCAATATCAAGTATACCTGGTCTGAGTAATAATTGGATTCCGTGTTAATCCAGGCATTTTTAATTATAAACAGTAGATCTGTGTTTATTCATTAAAAAAAATAGTATAATTTGCCACAACATCAAAAAGTGATATATTCAAACATAGGTGTAAAAGATTTAATGTAATGACAAAACTATACAAATACAGATGTATGATAATGTCCCTCATGCTGCTACTTGTGGTTCTCCAAGTACCAGCATGCGGAGGAGGCTTGCTGAGACCTGTAGTTACACTGTGAAGACAATGTTGTTAATTTTATTTTTTACACACTACATACACTATCAACCCGCCACCCACCGCCCTAGGGTGGCGAGTTATCAGCTGACTAGCGGTCAGGACTGATGCTGTGGCTGGGGGGGGCCCAGTGAAAGGATTCCCCTGGCTGTGGCATCAGCCCCCCGCTAGAAAGGGTCCGGTGCTGGTTTTAATTATAGGGGACCCCTACGCAAATTTTTTCCCCCCTATAATTAAAGCCATGACTGGCTCTGCAGCCTGGTGCTGGTACCTAATTTACGGTGGAACCCTTCTCGTTTTGTTCCCCGTAATTTTAGGTGCCAGTACTGGCTGGCAAGTCCAGGGCTGGTTAAGCTTTAGGGGGGGGACCCTATGTCATTTTTTTAAATAACATTTAACCCGTTTTTTACAAGTCTTAACACACAAGCAGCTAACACATATCTCACTGATAAGTGCAGGATGCTAGCTCGGGAGAGATTTGCAGATAGAAAACACTGCAATCTCAGGTGAGTAATCTCATCTTCACTTGCAACTCGAGAGGAGATATCTCGATCTACTTCACCATCGGCCATCTCACTTTCAGCTAAATTCACTTCCTAGTAAATTTGCGAGATGAAAAACGGGAAAATCACCCGTGATGCAAATCAAGATTAAAAAAAACTAAACTCGACCATTCTCGATTCTTAGTAAATTTACTCCTTAGAATGATTATCTTAATGACTTAAATTTAGCCAAGTTTCCCAAACCATGGATATCACTACAACCTGGACTGTTACGGTGCCTTGAGGACCAAGTTTGAGAACTTCTGCTCTATTGTCTAATAAATTGAGAGGCTCCATAAATTGAATTAATCTAAGATAATCATTCTAAGTTTCTAAAGAGAGACATTTACTTTTAAAAACTGTTCTGGAGAAAATTCAATTGAATTTGGTACAGTAAATGTTAAACTTTCCAAATCTTAGAAAATTCACAAAAACGTACTGTACTGTAAGGGGTATATTTACTAAAGTGAAAGATTGAGATTTTGCCCATAGCAACCAATCAGATTTTACTTAACATTTAACTAGCACCTTTTAGAAGATAATATCTAGAATCTGATTGGTTGCTATGAGCAACATCTCCACTACTAAAAACTCTCACTTTAGTAAATATACCCCTAGGTGTTTAAGTACTTTAAACTAAAGCACTCTGTAGAGTAGGTGTTGACCAGGCAATAGAGCTGTCAGTAATGAATTTACCTTAGTAAATTGGAAGTAGGAGTTTTGTTGGAGGGATTTTCAGAAACTGATATTTTTGTCTTTTCAAAAAACAGTTCATGCTTGGTATCGGAGTCCGGCGATACTGATCCATGCTCACTGCTGCTGCTACCTGCCAATTCACCGGGCACCGGCAGCGGAAGAGATGCACTACGGTTATAGTCTGCAACAATAATACTTTCAGGTAATTATTACATTGGACTATGTCTGCTTATTGGGAGAGCAAATTGCATAGGTGTAAACTGAGTTGAATATATCTATGTTTATACATACCTTACGTCCCTTACCTCCATTACTGTACCTCCCAACATTACCTATTTCACCTACAACACAATGCTCTGTTCTTATTCCTTATACTGATATTCTGCAGTAACATGGGCTGAATGCACTATTCTTCTTTATTTGTAATACACAACAGCACTGTACAATAGGGGAATGAAGAAAACATGTGAAATGTGTTTTTTTTTCATACCAATTATTAACTTCACACAGGGTACCGCAATTGAGAAATAGTAATGTTTGATACGAGAAATAATTATGTTTGATGAAGATGAAACACAGTAATGTTAAATATGAGTCATAGTAATGTTTGATATGAGACACAGTGATGTTTGATATGAGAAATAGTAATGTTTTATATGAGACAGTAATGTTTGATATGAGACAGTAATGTTTGATATGAGACAGTAATGTTTGATGAGACACAGTAATGTTTTATATGAGACACAGTAATGTTTTATATGAGACAGTAATGTTTGATATGAGACAGTAATGTTGAAATGAAACACAGTAATGTTTTATATGAGAAATAGTAATGTTTGATATGAGACACAGTAATGTTTTATATGTGAAATAGTAATGTTTGATATGAGACATAGTAATGTTTTATATGAGAAATAGTAATGTTTGATATGAGACACAGTAATGTTTTATATGAGACACAGTAATGTTTTATATGAGACACAGTAATGTTTTATATGAGACAGTAATGTTTGATATGAGACAGTAATGTTTGATATGAGACAGTAATGTTTGATATGAAACACAGTAATGTTTTATATGAGAAATAGTAATGTTTGATATGAGACACAGTAATGTTTTATATGAGACAGTAATGTTTGATATGAGACAGTAATGTTTGATATGAAACACAGTAATGTTTTATATGAGACAGTAATGTTTGATATGAGACAGTAATGTTTGATATGAGACACAGTAATGTTTTATATGAGACAGTAATGTTTGATATGAGACAGTAATGTTTGATATGAAACACAGTAATGTTTTATATGAGAAATAGTAATGTTTGATATGAGACACAGTAATGTTTTATATGAGAAATAGTAATGTTTGATATGAGACATAGTAATGTTTTATATGAGAAATAGTAATGTTTGATATGAGACACAGTAATGTTTTATATGAGACAGTAATGTTTGATATGAGACAGTAATGTTTGATATGAAACACA
The DNA here is from genome assembly GCA_031769625.1 of Taudactylus pleione. Taxonomy (NCBI): domain Eukaryota; kingdom Metazoa; phylum Chordata; class Amphibia; order Anura; family Myobatrachidae; genus Taudactylus; species Taudactylus pleione. Next base: position 10,645,262 of record JAUIMM010000025.1, on the reverse strand, counting down.
GTAATGTTTTATATGAGAAATAGTAATGTTTGATATGAGACACAGTAATGTTTATATGAGACAGTAATGTTTGATATGAGACAGTAATGTTTGATATGAAACACAGTAATGTTTTATATGAGAAATAGTAATGTTTGATATGAGACACAGTAATGTTTTATATGAGAAATAGTAATGTTTGATATGAGACACAGTAATGTTTGATATGAGTCATAGTAATGTTTGATATGAGTCATAGTAATGTTTGATATGAGAAATAGTAATGTTTGATATGAGACACAGTAATGTTTTATATGAGAAATAGTAATGTTTGATATGAGACACAGTAATGTTTTATATGAGAAATGGTAATGTTTGATATGAGACACAGTAATGTTTTATATGAGAAATAGTAATGTTTGATATGAGACATAGTAATGTTTTATATGAGTCATAGTAATGTTTGATATGAGACACAGTAATGTTTGATATGAGTCATAGTAATGTTTGATATGAGATATAGTAATGTTTGATATGAGACAGTAATGTTTGATATGAGACACAGTAATGTTTTATATGAGAAATAGTAATGTTTGATATGAAACACAGTAATGTTTTATATGAGAAATAGTAATGTTTGATATGAAACACAGTAATGTTTTATATGAGAAATAGTAATATTTGATATGAAACACAGTAATGTTTTATATGAGAAATAGTAATGTTTGATATGAGACACAGTAATGTTTGATATGAGTCATAGTAATGTTTGATATGAGACACAGTAATGTTTTATATGAGTCATAGTAATGTTTGATATGAGACATAGTAATGTTTGATATGAGAAATAGTAATGTTTGATATGAGAAATAGTAATGTTTGATATGAGAAATAGTATGTTTGATATGAGACACAGTAATGTTTGATATGAGAAATAGTAATGTTTGATATGAGACACAGTAATGTTTGATATGAGAATATAGTAATGTTTGATATGAGACTGTGTCTCATATCAAACATGTCTGTCTCATATCAAACATTACTGAGTTTCATCAAACATTACTGTGTCTCATCTTCATCAAACATTATTATTTCTCGTATCAAACATTATTATTTCTCGTATCAAACATTACTATGTCTCATATCAAACATATCAAACATTACTATGTCTCATATCAAATATTACTATGTGTGATATGAGACATAGTAATGTTTGATATGAGAAATAGTAAAGTTTGATACGAGAAATAATAATGTTTGATACGAGAAATAATAATGTTTGATATGAGAAATAGTAATGTTTGATATGAGAATATAGTAATGTTTGATATGAGAATATAGTAATGGTTGATATGAGACATAGTAATGTTCGATAAGAGACATAGTAATGTTTGATGAGACATAGTAATGTTTGATATGAGATAGTAATGTTTGATATGAGACATAGTAATGTTTGATAAGAGACGTAGTAATGTTTTATATGAGTCATAGTAATGTTTGATATGAGACACAGTAATGTTTGATATGAGTCATAGTAATGTTTGATATGAGATATAGTAATGTTTGATATGAGACAGTAATGTTTGATATGAGACACAGTAATGTTTTATATGAGAAATAGTAATGTTTGATATGAAACACAGTAATGTTTTATATGAGAAATAGTAATGTTTGATATGAGACAGTAATGTTTGATATGAGACACAGTAATGTTTTATATGAGAAATAGTAATGTTTGATATGAAACACAGTAATGTTTTATATGAGAAATAGTAATGTTTGATATGAAACACAGTAATGTTTTATATGAGAAATAGTAATATTTGATATGAAACACAGTAATGTTTTATATGAGAAATAGTAATGTTTGATATGAGACACAGTAATGTTTGATATGAGTCATAGTAATGTTTGATATGAGACACAGTAATGTTTTATATGAGTCATAGTAATGTTTGATATGAGACATAGTAATGTTTGATATGAGAAATAGTAATGTTTGATATGAGAAATAGTAATGTTTGATATGAGAAATAGTATGTTTGATATGAGACACAGTAATGTTTGATATGAGAAATAGTAATGTTTGATATGAGACACAGTAATGTTTGATATGAGAATATAGTAATGTTTGATATGAGACTGTGTCTCATATCAAACATGTCTGTCTCATATCAAACATTACTGAGTTTCATCAAACATTACTGTGTCTCATCTTCATCAAACATTATTATTTCTCGTATCAAACATTATTATTTCTCGTATCAAACATTACTATGTCTCATATCAAACATATCAAACATTACTATGTCTCATATCAAATATTACTATGTGTGATATGAGACATAGTAATGTTTGATATGAGAAATAGTAAAGTTTGATACGAGAAATAATAATGTTTGATACGAGAAATAATAATGTTTGATACGAGAAATAGTAATGTTTGATATGAGAATATAGTAATGTTTGATATGAGAATATAGTAATGGTTGATATGAGACATAGTAATGTTCGATAAGAGACATAGTAATGTTTGATGAGACATAGTAATGTTTGATATGAGATAGTAATGTTTGATATGAGACATAGTAATGTTTGATAAGAGACGTAGTAATGTTTGATAAGAGACACAGTAATGTTTGATATGAGTCATAGTAATGTTTGATATGAGTCATAGTAATGTTTGATATGAGAAATAGTAATGTTTTATATGAGACACAGTAATGTTTTATATGAGAAATAGTAATGTTTGATATGAGACACAGTAATGTTTGATATGAGAAATAATAATGTTTGATACGAGAAATAATAATGTTTGATATGAGAAATAGTAATGTTTGATATGAGAATATAGTAATGTTTGATATGAGAAATAGTAATGTTTGATATGAGAAATAGTAATGTTTGATATGAGAATATATTAATGTTTGATATGAGAAATAGTAATGTTTGATATGAGAATATAGTAATGTTTGATATGAGAAATAGTAATGTTTGATATGAGAATATAGTAATGTTTGATATGAGAATATAGTAATGGTTGATATGAGTCATAGTAATGTTTTATATGAGACACAGTAATGTTTTATATGAGACAGTAATGTTTGATATGAGACAGTAATGTTGATATGAAACACAGTAATGTTTTATATGAGAAATAGTAATGTTTGATATGAGACACAGTAATGTTTTATATGAGAAATAGTAATGTTTGATATGAGACATAGTAATGTTTTATATGAGAAATAGTAATGTTTTATATGAGACACAGTAATGTTTTATATGAGACAGTAATGTTTGATATGAGACAGTAATGTTTGATATGAAACACAGTAATGTTTTATATGAGAAATAGTAATGTTTGATATGAGACACAGTAATGTTTTATATGAGACAGTAATGTTTGATATGAGACAGTAATGTTTGATATGAAACACAGTAATGTTTTATATGAGACAGTAATGTTTGATATGAGACAGTAATGTTTGATATGAGACACAGTAATGTTTTATATGAGACAGTAATGTTTGATATGAGACAGTAATGTTTGATATGAAACACAGTAATGTTTTATATGAGAAATAGTAATGTTTGATATGAGACACAGTAATGTTTTATATGAGAAATAGTAATGTTTGATATGAGACATAGTAATGTTTTATATGAGAAATAGTAATGTTTGATATGAGACACAGTAATGTTTTATATGAGACACAGTAATGTTTTATATGAGACAGTAATGTTTGATATGAGACAGTAATGTTTGATATGAAACACAGTAATGTTTTATATGAGAAATAGTAATGTTTGATATGAGACACAGTAATGTTTTATATGAGACAGTAATGTTTGATATGAGACAGTAATGTTTGATATGAAACACAGTAATGTTTTATATGAGAAATAGTAATGTTTGATATGAGACACAGTAATGTTTTATATGAGAAATAGTAATGTTTGATATGAGGCATAGTAATGTTTTATATGAGACAGTAATGTTTGATATGAGACAGTAATGTTTGATATGAAACACAGTAATGTTTTATATGAGACAGTAATGTTTGATATGAGACAGTAATGTTTGATATGAGACACAGTAATGTTTTATATGAGAAATAGTAATGTTTGATATGAGACACAGTAATGTTTTATATGAGAAATAGTAATGTTTGATATGAGACATAGTAATGTTTTATATGAGAAATAGTAATGTTTGATATGAGACACAGTAATGTTTTATATGAGACAATATGAGATATGGTAAGAACTTACCCTTGTTATCTCTATTTCTACGAAGTCCATAGGGTTCCACAGGATACCTTGGGGTATAGGTGTGACGTCAGTCGCAGGGCACCAAAGAGTTAAGCTTTCAGCCTCCCAGGATGCACTAGGTCCCCCTCCTATACCCCGCCCCCGGGCCAAGGCAGCTCAGTTAGTTACCAAGCCATAGGCCGGAGGAGGAGAAGGAAGAGAGAGAACAAAGATCTGGACACATACAAGAATCACATTCTCACCAGAGGGAGACGGAAAACCGGTGACCAGAGCAAAGCCCATCTGCAGCACAGGTGCGACAGGGCGGGAGTCCTGTGGAACCCTATGGACTTCGTAGAAATAGAGATAACAAGGGTAAGTTCTTACCATATCTCATATTTTCTACTTCAGGGTCCATAGGGTATCCACAGGATACCTTGGGGATGTCCCAAAGCAGTATCCTTTAAGGGTGGGGACGCTCCTGTGCAGAAAGGAGAATCCGCCGCCCGAAGGAAGCATCCTGAGAGGCGAAGGTGTCAAACCTGTAATACCTCACGAAGGTATGGACAGAAGACCACGTAGCAGCCTTGCAGATCTGAACTGCCGAGGCACCACGTCGAGCTGCCCACGAAGGACCCACAGACCTAGTGGAATGAGCCTTCAGAGAAGGAGGGACCGGTAGGCCTTCATGAAGATAAGCTTCAGAAATAGCCATACGGATCCAGGCTGCCAAAGTTTGCTTTGAAGCAGGCCAACCCTTTTTACAGAAGCCATAGAGGACAACAAAGCGTCAGACTTCCTAAACGAAGAAGTGCGGTCAACATAAGTCCTTAAGGCCCGCACAACATCCAAAGAGGCCTCACCCACGGAAAGACCCGGTGAGTTAAAGGCCGGAACAACTATTTCCTCGTTAACATGAAACTGGGAAACAACTTTGGGAAGAAACTCGGGCCGAGTGCGGAGCACTGCCCTGTTCCCATGAAAAACCAAGAAAGGGGGTCTACAAGAAAGAGCCCCTAACTCAGAAACACGTCTGGCCGAAGCAACGGCCAGAAGGAAAACAGTCTTAGCTGTTAGCCATTTAATATCCACTGAGCCCAGTGGTTCAAACGGCGGTCCTTGGAGAGCCCTCAGGACCACAGCCAAATCCCAAGGCGCCACAGGTGGAACAAAGGGCGGCTGAATACGGAGAACACCTTGCATAAAGGTGCGCACATCCGGGATTGTAGCAATCCTACGGTGAAACCAGACAGATAGGGCCGAAACCTGTACCTTCAAAGAAGCAAGGCGAAGCCCATGATCTAGTCCCGCTTGCAGGAAGGCGAGAATCCGAGACAGACGAAACTCCCGCGGTGCATAACCTCTCGGTCGACACCACTGGAAGAACGTATGCCACACGCGATGGTATATCCTCGCGGAAGACGGTTTCCGAGCTCGTAACATGGTACGCACCACAGAGCTGGAAAACCCCCAGGACCTCAGCATGGCCGTCTCAACAGCCACGCCGCCAAAGACAGCCGAGTCAGGTCCGGGTGAAGACAAGGACCCTGAGACAGAAGGTCCGGTCGTAGCGGCAACCGCAGAGGACTGTCCACGGACAGACCCTGAAGGTCTGAGAACCAGTGCCGTCTGGGCCACGCGGGAGCTATCAACAGGAGCGTCCCTCCTTCCTGTTTGAATTTCCGGATTACCCGTGGAAGAAGGGAGACCGGAGGGAACAGGTATGCGAACCTGAACGTCCACCGGACGGACAGAGCATCCACCAGAGACGCCCCTTCGTCTCTTGTGCGAGACCCGTACACCGGCAACTTGTTGTTGTGCCGGGACGCCATGAGGTCGATTTCTGGAAGACCCCACCTGTCCACCAGTAGTTGAAAAACGTCCGGGTGCAGGGACCATTCCCCTGGATGAACGTCCTGGCGACTTAGAAAGTCCGCCTCCCAATTTAGCACTCCCGGGATGAAGACCGCTGATATGGCCGGAAGATTGCGCTCCGCCCAAACCAGGATCCGAGAGACCTCTACGAGAGCCGCCCGACTGCGAGTTCCTCCTTGCCTGTTTATGTAGGCCACGGTGGTAGCATTGTCCGACTGGACCTGCACCGGGTGACCCTGGAGAAACCGCTGTGCCTGCAGGAGAGCATTGAAGACCGCACGGAGTTCCAAGATATTTATTGGAAGCTCCGCTTCTGTCGGTGTCCACCTGCCCTGGAACAAGTGTGGACCCAAAACTGCTCCCCAGCCCCGAAGACTGGCGTCCGTTGTCAACAGGACCCAATTTGGAACCCAGAACGGACGTCCCTTGTTGAGGTGGGTCGTCTTTAACCACCACGCAAGGGACAGGCGAACCTCCGGGGTGAGCACAATCGTCTGGAACTTCAGAGACTGAGGCAGCCCGTTCCACTTGGACAGGATCAGGTGCTGCAGAGGTCTGGAGTGAAACTGGGCGTATTCCACCATGTCGAACACCGACACCATGGAGCCCAGTAACCTCATCGCCGAGTGTAAGGACACCCGGCGGCTGTGCAGACAACTGCGCACCCTTGACTGTAAAGCAGAGATCTTGTCCTCCGTCACGAAGATCCTTTGCTGTCCCGAGTCCAATAAGGCTCCAAGATGCAGAATCCTCCGAGACGGGATTAGAGTGGACTTCTGCCAGTTGATTAGCCAGCCGTGCCGTTGCAGCAGTGCAATGGTCAGGTCCAAGTGGTGTAACAGGAGCTCTGGAGATCCTGCCACCAATAACAGGTCGTCCAAGTACGGCAACATGCGGACTCCTTGCAGCCGCAGAGAAGCCGCCATGACCGCCATAGCGTCCTGTATGTCCAATGACACCATGTAGTCCCCAGGTTCCAGCGCCAGAATGATGGACCGTAGGGTCTCCATCCGAAACTTCGGGACCCGCAAAGACTTGTTGAGTGCTTTGAGGTTGAGAATCGGACGATATGACCCATTGGGTTTCTGTACCAAAAATAGATTTGAATAGAAACCCTGGCCCCTCTGGGAGAATGGAACAGGCACTATAACTCCAGCCTGGAGCATAGTGTGCAATACCTTCCGCAGCTCCGTAGCCTTGTTCCGGTCTGATGGTAGACCCGTGGTGAAGAATCGAGCCGGGGGTCTGTGCCGGAAGGAGAGGGCGTACCCGTGAGAGACCACCTCCAGAACCCAAGTGTCTGTCGTAGTGAACGACCAACACCGGGAGAACTGCAGCAGGCGGCCTCCCACCCTGGGATCCCCCAAGGGGAGACCCGGACCGTCAGGCCGCAGGCTTGTCATCTGGCTTGGGGGCCGGACGTCTGGTACTCCATGCCTGTTTCCGGGGCTTGACCGATTTCTTAGGGCCAGCCTGTCGAGGAAACGACTGTGGTTTGGGCCTGCCCTGGGCCCTAGATGACCGAAAGGACGATGGTCCAGAACCAGAAGGAGCAGCGGCCGACGGGAGACAAGCAGATTTGGCTGCCGCCAGCGTGGCCACAATCTTATCCAGATCCGGACCGAAGAGAACTTCTCCGGTAAACGGCAACGCTTCCAGACCTTTCTTGGATCTGCGTCCGTCTTCCAGGATCGCAGCCACAAGGTGCGACGAGCAGCTACCGCTGCTGAAGAAATTCTAGACACCAGAGTACTAATGTCTAGAGCCGCCTCGTTGATGTAGGTGGCCGAATCACGGAGATTGCCAATCAACTCCGCCTGTTCGGCCGGACAGTCGGATTCAAAAGAAGACTCTAATGAATCCGCCCAGCGCTCCATCGCTCTGGCAACCCAGCAAATGGCCATAGCCGGCCGTGCTGCCCCCCCTGCAAGGGAATAAGCGGACTTCAGGCAGATTTCTACCTTGCGGTCCGTAGCATCCTTAAGGGAGGACATGGATGGCATCGGCAATGTGGCACTACGGACAAGACGGGTCACGTGAGAATCCACCTGTGGAGGGGATTCACACTTAGCAAAATAATTATCCGCGAACGGATAAGCCACCGCCAGGCGTCTCTGCGGCTGGTATCTTTTGCCAGGTTGTTTCCACGCCTCCTATAAATGGTCCACCAACTGACCCGAAAGAGGAAAGACTGTGGCATCGCCCTTCACATCTTTGAAAAAGGCATACTTAGATTTAGCCGCTGGGGGAACTTCGTCCTCAATCACCAAGGCTGTGCGGACCGCCCGAATAAGTCCAGGAATATATACTTTGGACTTAGCATCAGCGTCCTTAGTATGGAAAGGTTCCTGATCGTAAGGATCCAGAATCTCCCCATCATCAGACGTCCCTTCGTCATCCTCACAAGGAGCGGACAGAGACGCCACCGGCCTTTTATGAGGCCGCATCACAGACTCCCCTTGCAACACATCCGACAAGTGCTGTACAGAACTCGTCAGGGAGTTAACCCACGCTGGCTCCTGAGAACCCGGGAGCGGGGAAATAGGGAGACTGTGGGGTACCACCAATTGTCGTGGGAAACCCTGCATGGGTGACGACACCACAGACTGCTGGGACAAACCCATCGGAGTAAACGCGGGCTGCGGAGCTAACTGGCCCACTAAAGCTGTTAACGCCTGAGCGAAACAAGCCCAGGGCGGCTCCTGTACCGGTGCTGTAACCGTAATAGGCCGCGCCATGGACAAACACTGCCGGCAAAGGCCCTCCGCGCTACCCTCCCCCTCCGCTAACGGTACTTTGCACGTGGTACACTGTAGCCGGAGGGGAAAATCACTTTCAGACATGATGGCACCACGTATGTGACCTCTCTCACCAATTAAGTATTAAATAGGCGAGAGACCACCCTGCAGCACCGCACCGCAAGGGCTTTAGCAGAAAGAACAGGGACAGTAATAAAGCTGACAGTTTAGAGAAGAAAAGTTACAGGCAGCGCTAGCACAGTCACATACAATGCAGAGAAATAACAATTCCTGCACTAACAGCGCTGATCACTCAACTACACAGACACAGGGCCTGGTAGGACACAGCGCTGCATACACAGACCTGAGCCACAGCGGAGGAGAGGTATGCGGGGGGACCCAGACCACGATGCTTCCTTCCAGACTTCCAGCAGCGTTCACCATGCGTTGCAGAGAAGATGGCTGCCGAGGAGCAGAGAGGAGGCTGGCCTGGGGGAGGAGCGCTGCCACAGGACCAGTCAGCACAGTGCAGAGAGGGCTGTGTGCAGCGGGGGAGGCGCCGGCTGTGAGACAGGGAAGGCGCGCTCCCCTGGCATGCATTTAACCCCTGGGACGCCGCAGCGCTACCGCTCTGCTGCGGTCCGCTGTCCCAGGGGGTAGTGGAAGCGCAGGTTGGTCGCCTGGCTCCACGCTGCAGCCAGTCCCCAGGGAGCCCCCTGCCTGGGGACTTAGGACCATGTGATCAGCGGGGACCCACCGCGGGACCCCGCTGCTTACCTCTGTCCCCCTTGAATCCGGCCATGGTCCGGAGCATCTGGGGTCACCGCTAGCTGTGACCCCAGACGCCCACCAGCATCCCCGGATCAGTACCGGCGTTCTGGTACCGGCGGGGTGTAGGGAAGACAGCATGGACGTCAGGACTGACTGTCCATGCTGTTCATCCAGATGTGCAGCCACAGCTGCATGAAGAAAAAGCTTCAGGGGCTCTTCTAGCCCCCACTCCAACAGGTGCACCCGACTCCGGCCGGGCACCAAACTAAACTGAGGTGCCTTGGCCCGGGGGCGGGGTATAGGAGGGGGACCTAGTGCATCCTGGGAGGCTGAAAGCTTAACTCTTTGGTGCCCTGCGACTGACGTCACACCTATACCCCAAGGTATCCTGTGGATACCCTATGGACCCTGAAGTAGAAACAGTAATGTTTTATATGAGACAGTAATGTTTGATATGAGACAGTAATGTTTGATATGAAACACAGTAATGTTTTATATGAGAAATAGTAATGTTTGATATGAGACACAGTAATGTTTATATGAGACAGTAATGTTTGATATGAGACAGTAATGTTTGATATGAAACACAGTAATGTTTTATATGAGACAGTAATGTTTGATATGAGACACAGTAATGTTTTATATGAGACAGTAATGTTTGATATGAGACAGTAATGTTTGATATGAAACACAGTAATGTTTTATATGAGAAATAGTAATGTTTGATATGAGACACAGTAATGTTTTATATGAGAAATATTAATGTTTGATATGAGACACAGTAATGTTTGATATGAGTCATAGTAATGTTTGATATGAGACACAGTAATGTTTGATATGAGTCATAGTAATGTTTGATATGAGTCATAGTAATGTTTTATATGAGAAATAGTAATGTTTGATATGAGACACAGTAATGTTTTATATGAGAAATAGTAATGTTTGATATGAGACACAGTAATGTTTTATATGAGAAATAGTAATGTTTGATATGAGACACAGTAATGTTTTATATGAGAAATAGTAATGTTTGATATGAGACACAGTAATGTTTGATATGAGTCATAGTAATGTTTTATATGAGAAATAGTAATGTTTGATATGAGTCATAGTAATGTTTTATATGAGAAATAGTAATGTTTGATATGAAACACAGTAATGTTTTATATGAGAAATAGTAATGTTTGATATGAGACACAGTAATGTTTTATATGAGAAATAGTAATGTTTGATATGAGACACAGTAATGTTTTATATGAGAAATAGTAATGTTTGATATGAGACATAGTAATGTTTTATATGAGAAATAGTAATGTTTGATATGAGACACAGTAATGTTTGATATGAGTCATAGTAATGTTTGATATGAGACACAGTAATGTTTGATATGAGAAATAGTAAAGTTTGATACGAGAAATAATAATGTTTGATACGAGAAATAATAATGTTTGATACGAGAAATAATAATGTTTGATATGAGAAATAGTAATGTTTGATATGAGAATATAGTAATGTTTGATATGAGACAGTAATGTTTGATATGAGACACAGTAATGTTTTATATGAGAAATAGTAATGTTTGATATGAAACACAGTAATGTTTTATATGAGAAATAGTAATGTTTGATATGAGACAGTAATGTTTGATATGAGACACAGTAATGTTTTATATGAGAAATAGTAATGTTTGATATGAAACACAGTAATGTTTTATATGAGAAATAGTAATGTTTGATATGAAACACAGTAATGTTTTATATGAGAAATAGTAATGTTTGATATGAAACACAGTAATGTTTTATATGAGAAATAGTAATGCTTGATATGAAACACAGTAATGTTTTATATGAGAAATAGTAATGTTTGATATGAGACACAGTAATGTTTGATATGAGTCATAGTAATGTTTGATATGAGACATAGTAATGTTTGATATGAGACACAGTAATGTTTGATATGAGTCATAGTAATGTTTGATATGAGAAATAGTAATGTTTGATATGAGAAATAGTAATGTTTGATATGAGAAATAGTATGTTTGATATGAGACACAGTAATGTTTGATATGAGAAATAGTAATGTTTGATATGAGACACAGTAATGTTTGATATGAGAATATAGTAATGTTTGATATGAGACTGTGTCTCATATCAAACATGTCTGTCTCATATCAAACATTACTGAGTTTCATCAAACATTACTGTGTCTCATCTTCATCAAACATTATTATTTCTCGTATCAAACATTATTATTTCTCGTATCAAACATTACTATGTCTCATATCAAACATATCAAACATTACTATGTCTCATATCAAATATTACTATGTGTGATATGAGACATAGTAATGTTTGATATGAGAAATAGTAAAGTTTGATACGAGAAATAATAATGTTTGATACGAGAAATAATAATGTTTGATACGAGAAATAATAATGTTTGATATGAGAAATAGTAATGTTTGATATGAGAATATAGTAATGTTTGATATGAGAATATAGTAATGGTTGATATGAGACATAGTAATGTTCGATAAGAGACATAGTAATGTTTGATGAGACATAGTAATGTTTGATATGAGATAGTAATGTTTGATATGAGACATAGTAATGTTTGATAAGAGACGTAGTAATGTTTGATAAGAGACACAGTAATGTTTGATATGAGTCATAGTAATGTTTGATATGAGACATAGTAATGTTTGATATGAGAAATAGTAATGTTTGATATGAGACACAGTAATGTTTTATATGAGAAATAGTAATGTTTGATATGAGACACAGTAATGTTTTATATGAGAAATAGTAATGTTTGATATGAGAAATAATAATGTTTGATACGAGAAATAATAATGTTTGATATGAGAAATAGTAATGTTTGATATGAGAATATAGTAATGTTTGATATGAGAATATAGTAATGGTTGATATGAGACATAGTAATGTTCGATAAGAGACATAGTAATGTTTGATGAGACATAGTAATGTTTGATATGAGATAGTAATGTTTGATATGAGACATAGTAATGTTTGATAAGAGACGTAGTAATGTTTGATAAGAGACATAGTAATGTTTGATAAGAGACATAGTAATGTTTGATATGAGACACAGTAATGTTTGATATGATAAATACTAATGTTTGATATGAGACGCAGTAATGTTTGATATGAGAATATGAGAATTTATTTGTGAGTCAACGTTTTGGGGTGTTGTTCACCCCTTCCTCAGGACAACATAGTTGACCCACCAGGATTGGACAACTGAATCACCTGGCCGGAGGCAAGATGGCAGCGCCCATGCCGTGCGGAACGGAAACACCGCCAGGCCTCACCAGCACAGAGTGACAATGTGCCCGCAGAGAACCACCCCCCCCCCCCCTTATGGGTGGCCTCAGGACACTCACCAGGCTTCTCAGGATGGGCAGCATGGAACTTCTTGATGAGTGCAGTAGTGTGGATGTCTTGTGCATCGGTCCAGCAGCGCTCCTCCGGGCCAACAAGTATTGCAATCGCCCTCTGCGTACATGAGAATTCAGGACCTGGGAGACCTCAAACTCCACGCCTCTTTCAGTCTGGATACGAGGGGGAACAGGGAGAACTTCACAAAATTTGTTCAGCACCAGAGGTTTAAGTAGGGAAACATGTAAGGAATTGGGGACTTTCAGATAAGAGGGTAACTGAAGGCGATAAGCCACAGCGTTGATTATTTCTATGATGGAGAAGGGTCCGATGAAACGTGGAGCAAACTTCATCGATGGTACTCTGAGCCGTAGGTTCCGGCTAGACAACCAGACTTGGTCTCCAACTTGCATGCGTGGCACCTTCCTACGCTTTTTATCTGCCTGAAATTTGTAGTGAGAGGACGCCTTCTCCAAGTCAGTACGTACTTTAGTCCAAATAGATGCGAATCTCCGTACAGTATCCTCCACGGCTGGTACATCGAAGACAGGCAGGCTTTGAAATTCAGGAACCCGAGGATGAAGGCCGTAGACAATTTGGAATGGAGTTTGGTTTGTAGAAGAATGTTAGGAGGCATTATGTGCAAATTCAGCCCATGGTAGCAATTCAGACCAATTGTCTTGAGAGTATGATATAAAAATCCTTAGGAAGGTCTCAAGGTCTTGATTAACCCTCTCTGAAAATCGGTCTACTATGACCCAGATAGTAGTGTAACCCTGAGAGCTTGGTAGATCCGTTACAAAGTCCATGGAGAGATGCGTTCATTGGCGTGATGGAATAGGTAATGGCAACAACTCACCAGCTGGGGCTTGACGTGAAGACTTATGCTGAGCACAAGAGGTACACGAAGAAATAAACTCTAATACATCAGCCTTCATGGATGGTCACCAATAGCCTCTCTTTAAAAGTTCCAGAGTCTTCCGAGTACCTGAATGGCCTGCAAACCAAGAGGAATGAGCCCAGGTGAGGAGCTGCTTCCTTAACTCCTGGGCCACAAAAGTCTTCCCAGTAGGAGGCTGTAACTGTATGGTGGTGAACACTCTTGACTACAAGACAGGGGCATTACGTTGGATCTCCGAATTGTCGTCACAGAGGAGGGATCTAGACAGAGCATCCGCTTTCTGATTAAGGGCTCCAGACCGGAAGGTCAGAGTGAACTGGAAACGAGCGAAGAATGTTGCCCATCGGGCCAGACGAGGGCTCACACACTGGATATTCTTGAGGAAGAGGAGGTTCCTATGGTCAGTGAAGACAGTGAAGGGAAATTTAGCCCCTTCCAGCAGATATCTCCACTCTTTTAATGCCAACTTCACTGCCAAGAGTTCTTGTTCACCTATAGCATAATTTCTTTCGGCAGGAGAAAATTTTTTGGAGGAAAACCCACAGGGATGAACTCGATTGTCTTCATAATGCTGGGATAGGACTGCTCCTACAGCTTCTGATGACGCATCCACTTCCAATAAAAAAGGCCTATCCAGATCTGGTTATCGTAGAACTGGAGCAGAAATAAAGGCTTGTGATCTATAGCTAAGATAATTATGAAATCTCTAGTATTTGGGGACGGGCTCATAACTCCTAACTTGATGTCCCCAGGGTCAGTTAGGAATGGTCGTTTCCCAATTTACGGGAGCAGGAAGCCACCATATGACCCGAATCTCCACAGTATAGGCAGAGGTTTTTTAGTATCCTTCTCTGACGTTCCTCTTTGGAGAGATGGGTATGGTTCACCAGCATAGGCTCTTCATCCATAGGGGAAGGGGATGGACGGGTAGGCAAGGGAGGAGTAGATGACCTTTGCCAGTCAGTTCTATGCTTTTCAGCCTAACGTTCTCTGAAGCGTAGGTCAATTTTGTTACAGGGTGAAATCATCTCGTTTAAGTTGGTGGGAAGCTCGCGGGTGACCAGATCAAAAGTCCATGCCAAAAGTCCATGCCAAAAGGCTGAGGTAAGGGCTTCCTCATTCCACTTGAGCTCTGATGCCAAAATTTGAAACTGTACGGTATATTGGCTGACAGGACGGATTCCTTGTCTCAGGGTCATGATACTGGACAATGCTGATACAGTGCGCGTCCAGGTTTGTCGAAAATCCTCCTGAATGATGATACAAAGTCCGCATAGTTATCCAGCAACTAATCTGAACGCTCCCAGAGTGGGGAAGCCCAATCCAGGGCCAGGCCGGACAACAGAGACACGATGTATGCCACTTTAGTTCTTGCAGTGGGAAAGTTATCAGTCTGTAAGGTGAAGTATATATCGCACTGATTCAGGAACCCACGACAGAGCTTAAGGTTGCCGTCAAATTTGCTTGGCATAGGAAGGTGTAAACGGGGGGATACCCTGTTCCCTGTATTTCCAGGCACAGTTGCTGATACCCCAGGGGTGAATAGTGAGGTTTGAAGATTATCTTGTCGTTTAGACATCTCCTGTAGAAACTGAGCCATTTGGTGCTGCATAGTTTCCAGGTTTTCCAAACGGCCTGCAATACACCAGAATAAATCCACTCCAGACTCCTGTTCCGTGGCCGGATCCATGGGGCCAGTGCAAACTGTGAGGTTCTAGTTTTGTTGTGGACCCGGGGTGGTGATAGGAGCAGACACAGAAGCAGCTTTAAATGAGAATGTGGAACTTTTAATGAGTGGTTTAGTAGACATGAATATGGCAAAAGTAAAAGTCCAGGCAAAGCACTGAAGTGCACTTGGGAACTGTAGTGAAGCAAATGTGAGAATGTCCAGATAGTGACAGGCAGCAAACAGTCCAGTATGCAGGTATGGTGAGCTGAAATGAAATGCAGGCAGAGGGGATGTGATCCAACAGAGTGTAAGTGGAGGCAAGGTGCAGGGTGACATCAGGCTCAGGTACTCAGGAAGGAGAAAGGTAAATGGAGCGTGCAGGGAAGTCCAGCGGTTGGAGCAGGTAAAATAACAGGCTAGGCAGCGTTTCCAAGGAGGCAGGTAATGAGCTCAGGAACTCTCTCTCAGCTGTCGCTGAGAAACATGTTGCACTGGCCATGAAGGAAGGCTCTGGACCTTCCTAAATACCAAGTGCTGCACCGTAACTGGCTGCACCGTAACTGGCTGGAGAGAGCCACCAGGATTGGACAACTGAATCACCTGGCCGGAGGCAAGATGGCGGCGCCCATGCCGGGCGGAACGGAAACACCGCCAGGCCTCAACAGCCCAGAGTGACGATGTGCCCGCAGAGAACCACACACAGCCAATGCCCCTCGCAAAACACCAGCGCCACCGCCAGACGCCCCCCGTCATATCGACCTCACAGGTATTACCCGTCGACCACCATGCCGAGAAACCCTGGTCATGACATAATGTATGTATTAAACTTATACTGTGTAAGGTATGTGTGTGTTTCTTTCAACATTTCTTTACAGGTGAACTACAGGTCCCAGTGGGCCCTTAATGCCCCGCATGCTGGTACATGTGGTTCTCCAAGTACCAGCATGCGGGGGAGGCTTGCTGGGACCTGCAGTTCTACTGTAAAGACAATGTTTATATTCTATTTTTACACTACACTAACACAATCAACCCGCCAACCACCGCCCAGGGGTGGCGGGGATAGCCCCGGGCTATCAGCCTAAGCTAGGGGTGCCCTGGAGAGGGAGACCCCTTTATTGGAGGAGTCTCCAACTCCCCAGGGATCCCTGGCCTGGGCTGACTAGCGGTCATGGCTGATGCTGTGGCTGTGGGGCCCGGTTATAGGGCTCCCCTGGCTGTGGCATCAGTTCCCCGTTAGAAAGGGTCCAGGGTTGGTTCTGTGAATTACAGGGAGACCCTACGCAAATTTTTCCCTGAAAATTCCAGAACCAACCCTGCTTCCCATAGCCCAGTGCTGGTTGTACTGAGTACAGGGAGACCCTACGTAATTTTTTCTCTGTACTTAGTCAACCAGACCTGGGTTTGAACAGTCCGGGGCTGGTTCTGTTTCGGGGGGAGACCTGACGTCAATTTTTTTTTAACTTTTAACTGTTTAATTACTTTTTACAGTCAGATACATGCAGACATCTCACTGATGTCTGCATGTATCTGTGTCAATCCGACCTGCTCATACTCAAATCGAAAGCATGAAGTAGGTCTATTCATTTGGCGATTTGAAGTCCGATTTTGAGGTCGATTTCAAATCGAATGATAGTAAATAAGGGTTTTGTTTGTTGGGTTGTAAAGGGAGCAGGAAACCACCAGGCCCAATGTTTTTCCGATGGTCGATTTGAGGCCGATTTGACTAAGACTTCTATTTGAAATTCGATTTTACATTCGATTTGGCCTTTAGTAAATACCCAAGAGCAAAATGGAATACAAATCGAATGAAAATCGCACCTCAAATCACTCAAAGTGCAAAATCAACCTTTGTTAAATTTACCCCATAGTATGTTTGATATGAGACATAGTAATGTTTGATATGAGAAATAGTATGTTTGATATGAGAAATAGTAATGTTTAATATGAGACACAGTAATGTTTGATATGAGACATAGTAATGTTTGATATGAGAAATAGTATGTTTGATATGAGAAATAGTATGTTTGATATGAGAAATAGTAATGTTTAATATGAGACACAGTAATGTTTGATATCAGACACTGTAATGTTTGATATGAGAAATAGTAATGTTTGATATGATAAATAGTAATGTTTGATATGAGACATAGTAATGTTTGATATGAGAAATAGTATGTTTTATATCAGACCTAGTAATGTTTGATATGATAAATAGTAATGTTTGGTATGAGACATAGTAATGTTTGATATGAGAAATAGTAATGTTTGATATGAGACATAGTAATGTTTGATGTGAGACAGTAATGTTCGATATGAGAAATAGTAATGTTTGATATGAGAAATAGTAATGTTTGATATGAGAATAGTATGTTTGATAGGAGAAATAGTAATGTTTGATATCAGACACTGTAATGTTTGATATGAGAAATAGTATGTTTGATATGAGAAATAGTATGTTTGATATGAGAAATAGTAATGTTTGATATGAGAAATAGTATGTTTGATATGAGAAATAGTAATGTTTGATATGAGAAATAGTATGTTTGATATGAGAATAGTATGTTTGATAAGAGACATAGTAATGTTTGATATCAGACACTGTAATGTTTGATATGAGAAATAGTATGTTTGATATGAGAAATAGTATGTTTGATATGAGAAATAGTAATGTTTGATATGAGAAATAGTATGTTTGATATGAGAAATAGTAATGTTTGATATGAGAAATAGTATGTTTGATATGAGAAATAGTATGTTTGATATGAGAAATAGTAATGTTTGATATGAGAAATAGTATGTTTGATAAGAGACATAGTAATGTTTGATATCAGACACTGTAATGTTTGATATGAGAAATAGAATGTTTGATATGAGAAATAGTAATGTTTGATATGAGAAATAGTAATGTTTGATATGAGAAATAGTATGTTTGATATGAGAAATAGTAATGTTTGATATGAGAAATAGTATGTTTTATAAGAGACATAGTAATGTTTGATATGAGAAATAGTATGTTTGATAAGAGACATAGTAATGTTTGATATGAGAAATAGTATGTTTGATATGAGAAATAGTAATGTTTGATATCAGACATAGGGGCCTATTCATTAAACCTAAAAATTCTCTAGAGATAATTAGGTAGAACTCTCATGGAGTTCTACCTAATTATAGGTGGAATTCATCATTCCACCTCTCCATAAGTATCTATTCCGAAATGCTGTCATTTTTGCGATGACAGCTTTTCGGGAAATAGATACTTTTCCCTGCCTACACTACCTTATCGCATCTGGAAACAGTGCTGCGCATGTGCTGTTACATCTGTAAAACCAGCGCATGTGCAGCACTGCCTACAGATGCGTTAAGTTTGTGTGACACCCCCCACCCCCCTCCCCCCTCCACTCACCTCCCCCCCCCCGACTTACCTGTCCGCGCAGCAGCCTCCGGCTCCGTCCTGCTGGTCTGTCATGTGGTTTCCCAGCAGACCAGATGACAGATTAGAAAAAAAAAAAACTTTTTTTTTTTTCGTCTAAACTTTCTTGTGCTCTGCTGGGGAGCACACATGTCCGACCAGCCTCCGGAGCCTGAGGACGGAGCAGAGCGCTGGAGGGACTCGTCGGGGGACCTGGTACGGATACAGGTAAGTTTCATCTGCTATTCGACACCTCACAGTGGCGAATAGTAACTGCATCAAATTCCGAAAATTTATAATTTTCGGAATTTGATGAATACCACAATTTCCACATCCCCATACTAATGTATGGGGAGTGTGGAAATTAACGCAGGGGAACTTAGCAAGGAGATATCTGTGATATCTCCTGTGCTAAGTGGCTACATGAATACCAAAATAACGTTATTTAAGGAAAATGTCCTTAAAAACTTTATTTTAGTGCTGATGAATAGGCCCCATAGTAATGTTTGATATGAGAAATAGTAATGTTTGATATGAGATGTTTGATATGAGAAATAGTATGTTTGATATGAGACATAGTAAAGTTTGATATGAGAAATAGTATGCTTGATATGAGAAATAGTAATGTTTGATATGAGAAATAGTATGTTTGATATGAGAAATAGTAATGTTTGATATGAGAACGATTAATGTTTGATATGAGAAATAGTAATGTTTGATATGAGAAATAGTAATGTTTGATATGAGATGTTTGATATGAGAAATAGTATGTTTGATATGAGACATAGTAAAGTTTGATATGAGAAATAGTATGCTTGATATGAGAAATAGTAATGTTTGATATGAGAAATAGTATGTTTGATATGAGAAATAGTAATGTTTGATATGAGAACGATTAATGTTTGATATGAGAAATAGTAATGTTTGATATGAGAAATAGTATGTTTGATATGAGAACGATTAATGTTTGATATGAGAAATAGTATGTTTGATATGAAAACGATTAATGTTTGATATGAGAAATAGTAATGTTTGATATGAGAAATAGTATGTTTGATATGAGAAATAGTATGTTTGATATGAGACATAGTAATGTTTGATATGAGAAATAGTATGTTTGATAAGAGACATAGTAATGTTTGATATGAGAAATAGTATGTTTGATAAGAGACATAGTAATGTTTGATATGAGACATAATATGAGATATGGTAAGAACTTACCCTTGTTATCTCTATTTCTACGAAGTCCATAGGGTTCCACAGGATACCTTGGGGTATAGGTGTGACGTCAGTCGCTGGGCACCATAGAGTTAAGCTTTTCAGCCTCCCAGGATGCACTAGGGTCCCCCTCCTATACCCCGCCCCCGAGCCAAGGCACCTCAGTTAGTTATCAAGCCATAGGCCGGAGGAGGAGAAGGAAGAGAGAGAAAAAAGATCTGGACACATACAAGAATCACATTCTCACCAGAGGGAGACGGAAAACCGGTGACCAGAGCAAAGCCCATCTGCAGCACAGGTGTGACAGGGCGGGAGTCCTGTGGAACCCTATGGACTTCGTAGAAATAGAGATAACAAGGGTAAGTTCTTACCATATCTCATATTTTCTACTTCAGGGTCCATAGGGTATCCACAGGATACCTTGGGGATGTCCCAAAGCAGTATCCTTTAAGGGTGGGGACGCTCCTGTGCAGAAAGGAGAATCCGCCGCCCGAAGGAAGCATCCTGAGAGGCGAAGGTGTCAAACCTGTAATACCTCACGAAGGTATGGACAGAGGACCACGTAGCAGCCTTGCAGATCTGAACTGCCGAGGCACCACGTCGAGCTGCCCACGAAGGACCCACAGACCTAGTGGAATGAGCCTTCAGAGAAGGAGGGACCGGTAGGCCTTCATGAAGATAAGCTTCATAAATAGCCATACGGATCCAGGCTGCCAAAGTTTGCTTTGAAGCAGGCCAACCCTTTTTACGGAAGCCATAGAGGACAAACAAAGCGTCCGACTTCCTAAACGAAGAAGTGCGGTCAACATAAGTCCTTAAGGCCCGCACAACATCCAAAGAGGCCTCACCCACGGAAAGACCCGGTGAGTTAAAGGCCGGAACAACTATTTCCTCGTTAACATGAAACTGGGAAACAACTTTGGGAAGAAACTCGGGCCGAGTGCGGAGCACTGCCCTGTTCCCATGAAAAACCAAGAAAGGGGGTCTACAAGAAAGAGCCCCTAACTCAGAAACACGTCTGGCCGAAGCAATGGCCAGAAGGAAAACAGTCTTAGCTGTTAGCCATTTAAGATCCACTGAGCCCAGTGGTTCAAACGGCGGTCCTTGGAGAGCCCTCAGGACCACAGCCAAATCCCAAAGCGCCACAGGTGGAACAAAGGGCGGCTGAATGCGGACAACACCTTGCATAAAGGTGCGCACATCCGGGATTGTAGCAATCCTACGGTGAAACCAGACAGATAGGGCCGAAATCTGTACCTTCAAAGAAGCAAGGCGAAGCCCATGATCTAGTCCCGCTTGCAGGAAGGCGAGAATCCGGGACAGACGAAACTCCCACGGTGCATAACCTCTCGGTCGACACCACTGGAAGAACGTATGCCACACGCGATGGTATATCCTCGCGGAAGACGGTTTCCGAGCTCGTAACATGGTACGCACCACAGAGCTGGAAAACCCCCGGGACCTCAGCATGGCCGTCTCAACAGCCACGCCGTCAAAGACAGCCGAGTCAGGTCCGGGTGAAGGCAAGGACCCTGAGACAGAAGGTCCGGTCGTAGCGGCAACCGCAGAGGACTGTCCCCGGACAGACCCTGAAGGTCTGAGAACCAGTGCCGTCTGGGCCACGCGGGAGCTATCAACAGGAGCGTCCCTCCTTCCTGTTTGAATTTCCGGATTACCCGTGGAAGAAGGGAGACCGGAGGGAACAGGTATGCAAACCGGAACGTCCACCGGACGGACAGAGCATCCACCAGAGACGCCCCTTCGTCTCTTGTGCGAGACCCGTACACCGGCAACTTGTTGTTGTGCCAGGATGCCATGAGGTCGATTTCTGGAAGACCCCACCTGTCCACCAGTAGTTGAAAAACGTCCGGGTGCAGGGACCATTCCCCCGGATGAACGTCCTGGCAACTTAGAAAGTCCGCCTCCCAATTTAGCACTCCCGGGATGAAGACCGCTGATATGGCCGGAAGATTGCGCTCCGCCCAAACCAGGATCCGAGAGACATCTACGAGAGCCGCCCGACTGCGAGTTCCTCCTTGCCTGTTTATGTAGGCCACGGTGGTAGCGTTGTCCGACTGCACCTGCACCGGGTGACCCTGGAGAAACCGCTGTGCCTGCTGGAGAGCATTGAAGACCGCACGGAGTTCCAAGATATTTATTGGAAGCTCCGCTTCTGTCGGCGTCCACCTGTCCTGGAACAAGTGTGGACCCGAAACTGCTCCCCAGCCCCGAAGACTGGCGTCCGTTGTCAACAGGACCCAATTTGGAACCCAGAACGGACGTCCCTTGTTGAGGTGGGTCGTCTGTAACCACCACGCAAGGGACAGGCGAACCTCCTGGGTGAGCACAATCGTCTGGGACTTCAGAGACTGAGGCAGCCCGTTCCACTTGGACAGGATCAGGTGCTGCAGAGGTCTGGAGTGAAACTGGGCGTATTCCACCATGTCGAACACCGACACCATGGAGCCCAGTAACCTCATCGCCGAGTGTAAGGACACCCGGCGGCTGTGCAGACAACTGCGCACCCTTGACTGTAAAGCAGAGATCTTGTCCTCCGTCACGAAGATCCTTTGCTGTCCCGAGTCCAATAAGGCTTCAAGATGCAGAATCCTCCGAGACGGGATTAGAGTGGACTTCTGCCAGTTGATTAGCCAGCCGTGCCGTTGCAGCAGTGCAATGGTCAGGTCCAAGTGGCGTAACAGGAGCTCTGGAGATCCTGCCACCAATAACAGGTCGTCCAAGTACGGCAACATGCGGACTCCCTGCAGCCGCAGAGAAGCCGCCATGACCGCCATCACCTTGGTGAAAACACGTGGTGCTGTCGCCAGGCCAAAAGGTAACGCCCGAAACTGGAAGTGGTTGCTGCGGATTGCAAACCTGAGGAACTGTTGATGGCGCAAAAGAATAGGGACATGCAGGTAAGCGTCCTGTATGTCCAATGACACCATGTAGTCCCCAGGTTCCAGCGCCAGAATGATGGACCGTAGGGTCTCCATCCGAAACTTCGGGACCCGCAAAGACTTGTTGAGTGCTTTGAGGTTGAGAATCGGACGATATGACCCATTGGGTTTCTGTACCAAAAATAGATTTGAATAGAAACCCTGGCCCCTCTGGGAGAATGGAACAGGCACTATAACTCCAGCCTGGAGCATAGTGTGCAATACCTTCCGCAGCTCCGTAGCCTTGTTCCGGTCTGATGGTAGACCCGTGGTGAAGAATCGAGCCGGGGGTCTGTGCCGGAAGGAGAGGGCGTATCCGTGGGAAACCACCTCCAGAACCCAAGTGTCTGTCGTAGTGGTCGACCAACACTGGGCGAACTGTAGCAGGCGGCCTCCCACCCTGGGATCCCCAAAGGGAGGCCCGGACCGTCAGGCCGCAGGCTTGTCATCTGGCTTGGGGGCCGGACGTCTGGTACTCCATGCCTGCTTCCGGGGCTTGGCTGATTTCTTAGGACCAGCCTGTCGACGAAACGACTGTGGTTTGGGCCTGCCCTGGGCCCTAGATGACCGAAAGGACAATGGTCCAGAACCAGAAGGAGCAGCGGCCGACGGGAGACAAGCCGATTTGGCTGCCGCCAGCGTGGCCACAATCTTATCCAGATCCGGACCGAAGAGAACTTCTCCGGTAAACGGCAACGCCTCCAGACCCTTTTTGGAATCTGCGTCCGCCTTCCAGGATCGCAGCCACAAGGTGCGACGAGCAGCTACCGCTGCTGAAGAAATCCTAGACACCAGAGTACTAATGTCTAGGGCTGCCTCGTTGATGTAGGTGGCCGAATCACGGAGATTGCCAATCAACTCCGCCTGTTCGGCCGGACAGTCGGAATCAAAAGAAGCCTCTAATGAATCCGCCCAGCGCTCCATCGCTCTGGCAACCCAGCAAATGGCCATAGCCGGCCGTGCTGCCCCCCCGCAAGGGAATAAGCGGACTTCAGGCAGATTTCCACCTTGCGGTCCGTAGCATCCTTAAGGGAGGACATGGATGGCATCGGCAATCTGGCACTACGGACAAGACGGGTCACGTGAGAATCCACCTGTGGAGGGGATTCCCACTTTGCAAAATAATTATCCGCGAATGGATAAGCCACCGCCAGGCGTCTCTGCGGCTGGTATCTTTTGCCAGGCTGTTTCCACGCCTCCTCTAAATGGTCCACCAACTGACCCGAAAGAGGAAAGACTGTGGCATCGCCCTTCACATCCTTGAAAAAGGCATACTTAGATTTAGCCGCTGGGGGAACTTCGTCCTCAATCACCAAGGCTGTGCGGACCGCCCGAATAAGTCCAGGAATATATACTTTGGACTTAGCATCAGCGTCCTTAGTATGGAGAGGTTCCTGATCGTAAGGATCCAGAATCTCCCCATCATCAGAAGTCCCCTCGTCATCCTCATAAGGAGCCGACAGAGACGCCACCGGCCGTTTATGCGGCCGCATCACAGACTCCCCTTGAAACACATCCGACAAGTGCTGTACAGAACTCGTCAGGGAGTTAACCCACGCTGGCTCCTGAGAAACCGGGAGCGGGGAAATAGGGAGACTGTGGGGCACCACCAATTGTCGTGGGAAACCCTGCATGGGTGACGACACCACTGACTGCTGGGATAAACCCATCGGTGTAAACGCGGGCTGCAGAGCTAACTGGCCCACTAAGGCTGTAAGCGCCTGAGCAAAACAAGCCCAGGGTGGCTCCTGTACCGGTGCTGTAACCGTAAGAGGCCGCGCCATGGACAAACACTGCCGGCAAAGGCCCTCCTCGCTACCCTCCCCCTCCGCTAACGGTACTTTACACGTAGTACACTGTAGCCGGAGGGGAATATCACTTTCGGACATGATGGCACCACGTATGTGACCTCTCTCACCAATTATAACTTAAATAGGCGAGAGACCACCCTGCAGCACCGCACCGCAAGGGCTTAGCAGAAAGAACAGGGACAGTAATAAAGCTGACAGTTTAAAGAAAAGTTACAGGCAGCAGCGCTAGCACAGTCACATACAATGCAAAGAAAATCAATTCCTGCACTAACAGCGCTGATCACTCAACTACGCAGACACAGGGCCTGGTAGGACACAGTGCTGCATACACATACCTGACCACAGCGGAGGAGAGGTATGCGGGGGGACCCAGACCACGATGCTTCCGTCCAGCGCTTCCAGCAGCGTTCACCATGCGTTCTGGGGAAGATGGCCGCCGAGGAGCAGAGAGGAGGCTGGCCTGGGGGAGGAGCGCTGCCACAGGACCAGTCGGCAGCATGCAGAGAGGGCTGTGTGCAGCGGGGGAGGCGCCGGCTGTGAGACAGGGAAGGCGCGCTCCCCTGGCATGCATTTAACCCCTGGGATGCCGCAGCGCTACCGCTCTGCTGCGGTCCGCTGTCCCAGGGGGTAGTGGAAAGCGCAGGTTGGTCGCCTGGCTCCACGCTGCAGCCAGTCCCCAGGGAGCCCCCTGCCTGGGCACTTAGGACCATGTGACCAGCGGGGACCCACCGCGGGACCCCGCTGCTTACCTTTGTCCCCCTTGGATCCGGCCATGGTCCAGAACATCTGGGGTCACCGCTAGCTGTGCACCAGCATCCCCGGATCGGTACCGGCGTTCTGGTACCGGCGGGGGTGTAGGGAAGACAGCATGGATGTCAGGACTGACTGTCCATGCTGTACATCCAGATGTGCAGCCACAGCTGCACTGAAGAGAGCTTCAGGGGCTCTTCTAGCCCCCACTCCGACAGGTGCACCCGACGCCGGCCGGGCACCAAACTAAACTGGGGTGCCTTGGCTCGGGGGCGGGGTATAGGAGGGGGACCCTAGTGCATCCTGGGAGGCTGAAAAGCTTAACTCTATGGTGCCCAGCGACTGACGTCACACCTATACCCCAAGGTATCCTGTGGATACCCTATGGACCCTGAAGTAGAAAGTAATGTTTGATATGAGAAATAGTATGTTTGATAAGAGACATAGTAATGTTAGATATGAGAAATAGTAATGTTTGATATGAGAAATAGTATGTTTGATATGAGACATAGTAAAGTTTGATATGAGAAATAGTATGTTTGATATGAGAAATAGTAATGTTTGATATGAGAAATAGTATGTTTGATATGAGAAATAGTAATGTTTGATATGAGAAATAGTATGTTTGATATGAGACATAGTAATGTTTGATATGAGAAATAGTATGTTTGATATGAGAACGATTAATGTTTGATATGAGAAATAGTATGTTTGATATGAAAAAGATTAATGTTTGATAAGAGAAATAGTAATGTTTGATATGAGAAATAGTAATGTTTGATATGAGACATAGTAATGTTTGATATGAGAAATAGTATGTTTGATATGAGAAATAGTAATGTTTGATATGAGAAATAGTATGTTTGATATGAGAAATAGTAATGTTTGATATGAGAAATAGTATGTTTGATATGAGAAATAGTAATGCTTGATATTAGAAATAGTATGTTTGATATGAGACATAGTAATGTTTGATATGAGAAATAGTATGTTTGATATGAGATACAGTAATGTTTGATATGAGACATAGTAATATTTGATATGAGACACAGTAATGTTTGATATGAGAAATAGTATGTTTGATATGAGACATAGTAATGTTTGATATGAGAAATAGTATGTTTGATATGAGATATAGTAATGTTTGATATGAGAAATAGTAATGTTTGATATGAGAAATAGTATGTTTGATAAGAGACATAGTAATGTTTGATATGAGAAATAGTATGTTTGATATGAGAAATAGTAATGTTTGATATCAGACATAAGGGCCTATTCATTAAACCTAAAAATTCAATGGAGATAATTAGCTTTAGAACTCTCATGGAATTCTACCTAATTATAGGTGGAATTCATCATTCCACCTCTCCATAAGTATCTATTCCGAAATGCTGTCATTTTTGCGATGACAGCTTTTCGGGAAATAGATACTTTTCCCTGCCTACACTACCTTATCGCATCTGGAAACAGTGCTGCGCATGTGCTGTTACATCTGTAAAACCAGCGCATGCGCAGCACTGCCTACAGATGCGTTAAGTTTGTGTGACACCCCCCACCCCCCTCCCCCCTCCACTCACCTCCCCCCCCCCCCCGACTTACCTGTCCGCGCAGCAGCCTCCGGCTCCGTCCTGCTGGTCTGTCATGTGGTTTCCCAGCAGACCAGATGACAGATTAGAAAAAAAAAAACTTTTTTTTTTTTTGTCTAAACTTTCTTGTGCTCTGCTGGGGAGCACACATGACAGACCAGCCTCCGGAGCCTGAGGACGGAGCAGAGCGCCGGAGGGACTCGTCGGGGGACCTGCACACGCGGATACAGGTAAGTTTCACCTGCTATTCGCCACCTCACAGTGGCGAATAGTAACTGCATCAAATTCCGAAAATTTATAATTTTCGGAATTTGATGAATACCACAATTTCCACATCCCCATACTAATGTATGGGGAGTGTGGAAATTAACGCAGGGGAACTTAGCAAGGAGATATCTGTGATATCTCCTGTGCTAAGTGGCTACATGAATACCAAAATAACGTTATTTAAGGAAAATGTCCTTAAAAACTTTATTTTAGTGCTGATGAATAGGCCCCATAGTAATGTTTGATATGAGAAATAGTAATGTTTGATATGAGAAATAGTATGTTTGATATGAGAATATAGTAATGTTTGATATGAGACATAGTAAAGTTTGATATGAGAAATAGTAATGTTTGATATGAGAAATAGTAATGTTTGATATGAGAAATAGTAATGTTTGATATGAGAACGATTAATGTTTGATATGAGAAATAGTAATGTTTGATATGAGAAATAGTATGTTTGATATGAGAACGATTAATGTTTGATATGAGACATAGTAATGTTTGATATGAGAACGATTAATGTTTGATATGAGAAATAGTAATGTTTGATATGAGAAATAGTATGTTTGATATGAGAACGATTAATGTTTGATATGAGAAATAGTAATGTTTGATATGAAAACAATTAATGTTTGATATAAGAAATAGTAATGTTTGATATGAGAAATAGTAATGTTTGATATGAAAACGATTAATGTTTGATATAAGAAATAGTAATGTTTGATATGAGAAATAGTATGTTTGATAAGAAACATAGTAAAGTTTGATATGAGAAATAGTATGTTTGATATGAGAAATAGTAATGTTTGATATGAGAAATAGTAATGTTTGATATGAAAACGATTAATGTTTGATATGAGAAATAGTAATGTTTGATAGGAGAAATAGTATGTTTGATATGAGAAATAGTATGTTTGATATGAGACATAGTAATGTTTGATATGACAAATAGTATGTTTGATAAGAGAAATAGTATGTTTGATATGAGAAATAGTAATGTTTGATATCAGACATAGTAATGTTTGATATGAGAAATAGTAATGTTTGATATGAGAAATAGTATCTTTGATATGAGACATAGTAAAGTTTGATATGAGAAATAGTAATGTTTGATATGAGAAATAGTATGTTTGATATGAGAAATAGTATGTTTGATATGAGACATAGTAATGTTTGATATGAGAAATAGTATGTTTGATATGAGAAATAGTATGTTTGATATGAGAAATAGTATGTTTGATATGAGACATAGTAATGTTTGATATGAGAAATAGTATGTTTGATATGAGAACGATTAATGTTTGATATGAGAAATAGTAATGTTTGATATGAGAAATAGTATGTTTGATATGAGAACGATTAATGTTTGATATGAGAAATAGTATGTTTGATATGAAAATGATTAATGTTTGATAAGAGAAATAGTAATGTTTGATATGAGAAATAGTAATGTTTGATATGAGAAATAGTAATGTTTGATATGAGACATAGTAATGTTTGATATGAGAAATAATATGTCTGATATGAGAAATAGTAATGTTTGATATGAGAAATAGTATGTTTGATATGAGAAATAGTAATGTTTGATATGAGAAATAGTAATGTTTGATATGAGACATAGTAATGTTTGATATGAGAAATAGTATGTTTGATATGAGAAATAGTAATGTTTGATATGAGAAATAGTATGTTTGATATGAGAAATAGTAATGCTTGATATGAGAAATAGTATGTTTGATATGAGACATAGTAATGTTTGATATGAGAAATAGTATGTTTGATATGAGAAATAGTAATGTTTGATATCAGACACTAATGTTTGATATGAGAAATAGTATGTTTGATATGAGACATAGTAATGTTTGATATGAGACATAGTAATGTTTGACATGAGACATAGTAATGTTTGATATGAGACACAGTAATATTTGATATGAGAAATAGTATGTTTGATATGAGACATAATAATGCTTGATATGTGCACGCTAGACGTGCGATAATAAAAGCACGTAGTTCAAATGAAAACTTTTCACCTGCTTAGGTTTAGGGGTTAGGCACTAGGGGGAGGGTTAGGATTTAGGCTGCGGGAGGTTTAGGGTTAGGCTGCAGGAGGGGAGGATTAGGGGAAGGGTTAGGGTTAGCATACTTACCTTCAACGTGTCGGGATTTTGAGTATTGGGAGGCCACTGTCGGTATTCTGACCGCCGGCATCCCGACTGCTGGGATCCTATACCCAACACTTTTGTTACCTGGTCTAGCACTTCTTACGCAAACCTGCTATTAACCACAATCTGATTCCTAAGGAGGAGCTGCTGGACAGCCTGGTTTAGGTTGGATTTCGTCCTATCTACATTGATTGTTAATGGTCAATTTTCTTAGACTAGGAAACCTATCAGCAATTGGAAAATACGAAAGAGAAAAGGCTACGATGCACCATGTGTAATGGGTCCTGTTTGAAGATCTGCTTAGTCACTTACAGGTTTACATTTACCTTATAAACATAGTAAACTAAAATAGTGCTAAACAATTCTGTGTACAGCAAAAGTAACCAATTGCATATCAGCTATGATCAGTCTAGTGAAACAACATGTGTGATTAGTTGCTGGGTGGTGTATGGGTGCAGGTGGGAAAGTGAGCTACTTGATCCTTGTAATTCTAAATAAAGCTGAGAAGTCACTAAAAGTGGGTACACAACTGCATGATATCGGGCCAATTTCGCCAAATCGTAACGACAAATCGGCAATATCGTGCTTAGGTATGTAAGCCCGATTTGCATGCTCCCGATATCGCATGCGGCGCCATACATATTAATGAAGGACGGAACAAGTAATCGTTCCGTCGTTCATTAAATCGTGCAGTGTGTACCGGCAATCATGCGATGTCCAGGGTGAAGGCAAATAGCCCTGAAGATCAGTGCGATTGCCAGTCGTTTAGGTGTGTACCCACCCTAAGTGACATCATCAATTCTAACCTCATTCTTTGACAGAACATCTCAGATTTATTTGTGGCACATTTAATCTATGTGATTTATTTCACAAGAGCCAAGAATGGATTGAGTGGCAGCAACGTCCCCCTGGAGAGTACTCGCAAAGGAAAGTAACTTGGCCCCTTTGCAACACTCATTATATCATACATAAAACTGACAATTTTAAATATATGTTCTCAAACTGTACAAACAAGAAAAAATTAATAAATACAAGACAAGCGCACGGCTGCTAGTTCAACCCTTTTATAAAATACTCAGAATGCATGGTTACATTGCAAAACTTTTAGATCAATTTTATATAATACTTGCTATTGCCTGCGGCTTCGCTCACCATGAAATCGCTTCTGCCAACATTTTATTTGAGGTGTTATAGTTGTATTGCTATGCATTGGGGCCCCGTCATGCGAGTGGCCCAGTGACCAACAGCGCTATACAGACTGGTGGCAGCAGTGCCTTCAGCCACCACTCACACCAATGTCACTGTGTGCCCTGTGCACAGATTGCTATTAGCCTATCCTATTCACCCACCACTCACACCAATGTCACTGTGTGCCCTGTGCACAGACTGCTATTAGCCTATCCTATTCACCCACCGCTCACACCAATGTCACTGTGTGCCCTGTGCACAGACTGCTATTAGCCTATCCTATTCACCCACCACTCACACCAATGTTACTGTGTGCCCTGTGCACAGACTGCTATTAGCCTATCCTATTCACCCACCACTCACACCAATGTCCCTGTGTGCCCTGTGCACAGACTGCTATTAGCCTATCCTATTCACCTACCACTCACACCAATGTCACTGTGTGCCCTGTGCACAGACTGTTATTAGCCTATCCTATTCACCCACCGCTCACACCAATGTCACTGTGTGCCCTGTGCACAGACTGTTATTAGCCTATTCTATTCACCCACCACTCACACCAATGTCACTGTGTGCCCTGTGCACAGACTGTTATTAGCCTATCCTATTCACCCACCACTCACACCAATGTCACTGTGTGCCCTGTGCACAGACTGTTATTAGCCTATCCTGTTCAAGTAAACGCAGGCCCAAAGCACCTCTCCTCACACCCCTTACCGGCCACGCACATGGTGCCACATCTATCTCTTGCATATATGTCAATATATGTTAGTTTTGTTATTTCTCAGCTTTAACTTGACAGATCAAAATGAAACAAAGTGCAGGTTATTTCTAGGAGTTTCTACTACAAAATTATGCAGTTTTCAGACACAACATTCATTAGTATAGATATATAATTTGCAGGAAAGCAATATGGATCTGAACTTAATAAGGGCCATCATATGTGCTTGTAATGAGCAGCCCATGTCATTTTAATAAGTATAGTATATATTAGAGACAAAAGGAAAAGGAAGGGAATCTGTTACTGGTGCACTAATATTACAATTTAACCTTTATTCATTTGTTTAAAACAATTCCAGATAATACGAAAAGCAAAGCGAAATATGTTGGCTGAAATAATAGTAAGAAATGTGTATGAAATGTACAGAAAGTGATTCAAATAAAATAATAAAATTCTTTTAATAGCCATTTGTCTCCTAATAATTTATATAATAAATAATCCTGTATTAATATCAAATGTATTTATTATTTGGATGTATCTGGTATGCTAAGATATCGCTCATAAATATAATTTATATTCACAGTTCACAGCAATTTAAACAAGCTCATGCTGTTGGAATCACTGCAGCAAGGTAACTATGTATTTACCATAAACAATGTATCAAAATGTTTACTACCATCTGATACAGTCACTGCCAAGTACAGTATGCTGTTTTTATCAGCAGTGAGAGAATGTGCCGTATTTAGGTTGTTTTCAGTGAATACTGAATTTACATGAAATGTCTCCCTCTGCTAACCCTGTGTATGATTCATACTGATGCTAGTATCCGATGCTGCATTTATACTATCCAAATTTGCAGTCTTAACCGTGTATTAATTAGGGGGGGCGGGGGAAATAGATTATTTTATATGTTAGGACAATTTCACAGCTGAATCTGTTAGTAATATCACTGTGTGTAACGGGATGTTCATTTATTTAACATTTCTCGACTGATGTTACCCCGATCAAGTCTTTCATCATATCCGAATAATCTTATAAGTGTTACATATGCTTAATCACTCTGGGGTCTATTCAGCAATGATTTTTTTGCATAAAAAATGCGGAAATCATAATTTCCACATTTTTTATGTACCTCCCCTATTCAGCAATGGGATAATGGAGATAACGTAATTATCTTCTCCACTAATTCCCATTTTACAGAGTACCGCACTGTAGGGATCAGCCATTGATCTCTACAATGCTTTCACGCTTTTTGCTATTCAGCAAAGCAAAAAATGTAAAATCACTCGATAAATCTTTACTTTATATAATGTCATCACAGAATGGTGTTATATGAAGAAATTACATTAAATTGCCCGAAAACTGCAGGGACAGATGGAAATTTTCCCTTAAGTCCCTGCAGCATCCTGTAACACCGCCCAGTCTCTGTCCCTGCTTCCCGGTGACCGCCGGCAGGTAAGACCAATTAGAGCCTGTTAAACCTGCCGGAAGTGATTGACATGTGATTATATTTAACATTTATATATAAATGTTAAATATAAAAGCGCATAAATATACATGTATACAGGCTAATATAAAGCCTGTATACACATGTCAATCTCTTTGGACAGGCTGTATTTGCACCTACCTGTCTATGGTCACCTCGAAGCCGGGACGGAGACTGTTCGGAAGCGCATGACTGAGCATGCGCAGTAGCAGAAACAGAAGGTATTGTTTTCGGAAACTGATAACAATGCCTTCTGTAACATAGCAGGGACAGCGTGTTACCCAAACCGCTGTCCCTGCAGAAAATAATGCTGAAAAAGAATCCAAAAATTGTAATAATTCATAAAATATTGTGACGATGTTGCCCAATAATATTCTGGGCAACATCGTCACTTTTGCTGAATAGACCCCTCTGAGTCCTTTAGACTCTTACTGTGTTCCCACTTCTATATACATTATAGTTAGTGGTACAACTCCCTTTCATAATATTATCAAATGAAAGTTACAGAGCATCCACAGTAGTATCGGTTTAGACTCACAGAGCATTCACAGTGATATCAGATTAGGGTTACATAGCATATTATGGAGATCGTAGCGAACCAGTTAATGCTGCTATATAATTTTTAGATCATTTGGACAAGTTTGACACTCGGCTAGATGGAATTGTGTTAAACAAATGAATAAAGGATACATTTTAATATTAGTGCACCAGTAACAGATTCCCTTCCTTTCCCTTTTTTTCTCTAATTTGTAACCATTTGGATCTGTGGTAGCACCCCCATTAACAATACTGATTGATAGTTACTATTATTTGGGGTAATTTCCGTGATATTCTAATTAGATACATTTTCCTGTGCAACAGTACTTTCTTCTCTCTACAAATAAGTATAGTATATACACATCAGTAGTCTTGCACAGGAAACAGGTTGTGAGAAGTGAATCAGCAGGGTGAGGACAGTAACATAATGATAGCAGCATTTCAACATATCCATGAACAAAGGCCCTCATTCAGAGCCGCTCGTTAGCGGCAGTACGCTCGTTCCGAGCGATGTTCGCACATCTGCGCATGCGTACGGTTTTTAGTACGCATGCGCGAACCAGTCAGTGCGGCCGAAAATCGTTTGTACGCTATATAGCGAGTGCCTGCTATTTTGAGTGACAGGAGGAGGCGTATGTGGGTGGTAACAGGGGAAGGTGCTTGAAAACGGGGGAGTGGAATTCGAACGCAGGCGTGCTTAAAGGTCAAAACGGGCGTTTTAAGGGTGTGCATAATTAATCCAGCAGCGTCATTGACCACGTCACTTGGTTTTTTTAAACTCAGAACTGCTCGCAAAATAGCGGTTGAAAAAACCAACCACAAGAATAGCGAGCAGTTCATACGCTGTACGATGTACTCGATTAATCTAATAAATAGCGGACATGACGTATGGTGCAAGCGGCCAGGGGGCGTTTTTATCAAATAAACGAGCGTATGTTTTGCTCGCTCGTTCAGACTTAGAGGTGTGAACAGACTGCAATGTGCGAACGGATCATTTGAATAGCCACCCCTTGTTTTTGAACGAACGACCGCAAATAGCGAACGGCTCTGAATGAGGGCCAAAGTCTCTATACTGTATGACCGAAATCTTGGTTATGTTAATGTGCATATTTGATTGTTTTGTTGTTTCCTGTAAAATAAAACATACTGATAACATTTCTAAAGTTAAAGCACAAACACAACAAAAATATAGAATAATAGTTTGTAAAATGATCCACTGCACTATTCAGTAATATAATTATAATAAATGTTACCAAATGTACTTGGTTACCGTGCGTTATTGATAGCATTGTAATTCCTAGAGACTGGAAAGCTACCTAATAAAGACCATCATAATTCTAAGAAAAAGTCTGTGTAAAAATGAGTTTGGTTACCTCTAGATAATCTCAAGTATTTCATTACTTGGGATTTAACGCAGCTAATGCTAATACAGTACAATCCCGGGAACTCAGCTTAGATCCAAGTAATGTACTGGATTGTAACAATACTAATTGTTTTGCCAAAAAAAAAATCTTTGACCAGGAAAAAGATGACAGTATTCTTGATAATTACGGGAATCTATCAGAATTACAGTGTCAAATGTAAAGCGGGTACACACTGACAGATACATTGGCCTATCAATTGGTCGGCCAATATATCTGCTGCCCATCGGGCAGTGTGTACCCGCAATATGTCGGTGAACATCGGCGTTTATCGACATATCACATTGGCTGTGCTGCACAGCCGATGGACAGACATGTCTGCAGACATATCTGGCCATCGGCAGGTGTGTACGGGTGGTGCGCAGACTGCCCGTACACACACAGCAGAAGCCTCGAGGAGGGTCAGCTGGACATGCCCCCCGCCCGTCGGTACACACCCCTGGTCGCCGGGACCCGCAGCAAGACACAGATGATGGCTGTTCAGTGTGTATGAACGACCATCATCTGCAGATATATCTGTCAGGTGTGTACGCACCATTACACCAGGCCTGTACAACTGGATACTTGGGAAGTACTATTATGCCTGGAAACATTCATAGTCCAGGGCTGGTTGTGACACTGGGGCAGATGTATGAAGCTCTGTGAAGTGATAAAGTGGAGAGTGATAAACGACCAGCCACTCAGCTCCCAACTGTCATGTTACAGACTGAGGGCCTGATTCTGCAAGGATTGTAATTGCAAAGCTGCACGCAGGCAGCAGACTGTCAATCACTGACAGTCTGCTGCCAGTCTGCGAGCGAGTTAGCAGGACCCATTCTGCACACTCGCAGAATGGGCCATGTGCCTGCGCAGATTCCCAAACATCGGGAAACTGCGTTCAGCAGTGCAGTAGCGCGCACTGCTGAATCAGGCCCTGTTTGAAAAATGACAGTTAGAAGCTGATTGGCTGGTCATTTATCACTCTCCCCTTTATCACTTCTCAGAGCTCTATACATCTGCCCCAAATTTATTTATTTGGGGGCAGTGAACTTTGTACAGTACATCACGATAAACTATATTTTGCATTATTTTGCAGAGATGATAGAATACTACTTCTCAACGTTTCCTAGCGTTTTGGGGTAAATTCATGTTGTAGTGTGCAGATTAAATGATCTTGTTCTATTCTAATGAGTCTGATTTAATAAAGGCTGTGACCACTCTTTATTAAGGCTCATACTTTTATTGAGCATAAAACTGTCCCTAAGAATAGTTGGGCACAGTGGTATGTTGCATCCATACTTGACTTCTATAAGTTTAGAACGTCGTCCTAAGATCCTAATTGGCTCTTTGCTGAAAGCACCTCTGAGCGGCTGTAAACATCAGCAATGCTTTTACACCATAAACATTATGCTGATGCTTCAGTTTTGCTGCATCTCCAAACAGATATTCTGGAAAATTCACAAT
Organism: Taudactylus pleione; assembly: GCA_031769625.1. Classification (NCBI taxonomy): domain Eukaryota; kingdom Metazoa; phylum Chordata; class Amphibia; order Anura; family Myobatrachidae; genus Taudactylus; species Taudactylus pleione. The sequence continues at coordinate 10,608,736 of JAUIMM010000025.1, read as the reverse complement.
AGGAGCAAAACTTCAGAAAGATAAAGTATATTTCCAAGCTGTACAATTCCACATGTACTTATGTATAATTAGCTATTCACTGGCTGTTCCAGAGGTTCTTCCCAACCTCGATCTGTCAATCATGGTAAATCTGAACAGTCCCAACTTTCTGACATAGCTGTATTTTAGCTGTATTTCCCTGGATATTCTGGGAATTACAGCATTGTTGGAAGATAAGCTGTAATATTTATAATTTGTAACACAAACAGGAGAATGTAATCAATTGTGAGCGATTTCAAGGTCCTATGCTAACTTGAGTCCAAAGAGAGTACTGCCTCACAACAGATCTGATATTAATGGAAACTTACCTGCGGGTTTAAATGCTATTTTACTTTTCTTGCCTTTATTGGCTTGCTTCAGAAAGAAGTCCCTCAGCAGGTCCGCTGCTGTTGCTCGCTTCACCGGATCAGGCTCAAAGCAGAGCAGAATAAAAGCCCTGGCCTCTGCTGACAGCGATTCTGGGATCTCTGGGTGGATCTTAAACATGCCCACCTGTAACACATGACAAATACAGCTTTACCTAGGCCTAAGCTAAGTAATAAAAATTTAAGAAATGTCATCATTATATTGCATTACAGAAACCACCAACAGTGACATATATAGTATTAGAATATAGTCTGTGCACAGTTATCATGAATAAGAGGTTTGAGCACCCAATGTGCTGAATTTTGTCTCATACACCTCGGAATCACCGGTATGTGCGTATGTTGGCTACGGAGCATGCGCAAAGCTAAAACACGCAAAATCAGCCAGCACAAAGACTTGTACACAACTCTGCATCAGCCCCATGGAGTTCTGCAGTAGGTCATTAACTTACCCATTTAATGTAATGCTCCTACAGAATGAGACACACATACTGTAGCACAGTTATTTTTATTCATTGTCACAAAGAACAACAGATGGATTTGTACCTTAAACATTGCAGCTTGGGGTTCTCCCAGCTCATGGAATGGGGGCCTTCCTGTTGCCATTTCAATAATCGTACAGCCAAGAGACCAGATGTCAGCGGGTGCGCCATATCCTCTGGGCCCTTTATCAATAATCTCTGGAGCCATGTATTGTAACGTGCCTAAAACACAGATACAGATCATGTTAGTATACTCTAACATAAGAGACTGAACAAGCAGATGGGGGAAATGTATTGGGAAAGGCTTTGGTTGTTTTCCATGTAATATATCTCCCAGTGTTTCTGGCACTTGTACAAAGGATGACATAACTAATAGGGCAAGTTAGCTTTGTCTTCGCTGAGAGTAGTATGTGATATGCAGCTGTAGCATAAGTACATACAGTATAATGGAGAACGTTTTTCCCTTAGCAGGATGAAAAGGAACACGCTTTCATGGATATTTTTGAAACAGCAGAAAACTGGTCATGAGCCTGGTAATTAAATTGTCAATAATAAAATATCAAAAGTATCCCGTTTAAAGCACCCAGCAGTCTACTGGAAGAAGCCATTCCGTAGCTGTCACTTAGAAGGAAATGTGTAGCAAGTTTCTGTTCCTAGCAGCAGAACAACAACCTTAACCCTCTAATAACATCATTGCGATCGGTAATAAATCAGCCCCTCTATGCTGGGGGCCCAGGAGCACTAATGGATTGCAGGCAGCAGTGGTGAACAGTGAAAGTTCATCTAGTACGGTTTACTACGAAGGGAGGTGAAATTTGACATTGAATACTATGGGCCTGATTCATTGTTGCACACTATTGCACAGCCGCTGTGAAAAGAAAATGTTCTAGACTAAATTAGGGCAGCAGTGAGGCAGTGTAATATGAAGTAGCGTTTACATTACATGTCATAGTGCAGATGATGAGAAAGGGGCTTAGAATATGGCAGTGACAAATCATGGCAGGTTAATGGCTTTCACTTTCTGCGATATGAGTGCTGCATAGTGTCAGAGGCAGTACAGGTACAGTACATTGTGTGCACTCAATTAAATCTGTATGCAGAGCGGTATGCTTGCCCCTATCCGTATGAGTGGTTGGTACCATCAGGGCACACTTGCACCTACTTCTACTTGGTACAGATGCGCCCAGTGACATTGTGGCTGATCGCGCCACAAACGTGCGCACGCATTGTGCCATGCGATTCCCTGTGCCTGCATATGCTACTGTACGCTATGGCGTGCACTGCAATCGCACCATGTATTACTATGGAGGCACTGGCGCAAACGCAGTGCACATTACCGCTCGCAGGCACACGTCTCGCGCTATGCTTGTCGAGATTTGCGACGCCAGCGGCAAGGATGTAGCTGGGCATAGCTGTATGAGATATATGTGTGAAATCAGGCATATTTATACTTCTGTACAGAGTGTGCAATTCTGAACTACAGATGTGTCCTCATACATCTAGCCTCAATACACCATGTGGCGTGAGATGCCCTGCGGGAGTGAGCTGCCAAGTCCTGTGTGACCCTGCTAGCGCAGGGCGTCTATTTTGCCGAAAATGCGTCTTAGTCGCAATGCGATGTACTAGGACACACCAGGAGACTGTGCTGATTAATTTTATATGTGACAGTAGTATATCTGTGTGCGAAAAAAGCCACGGCCGCTGCATCGTACAACTTTGTATACAGATTCAGACACTCAGTCGTGCACAGATATATAAGTGATGCCTATCAAATTAATCAGCACAGTCTCCTGGTACGTCCTAGTCACATTACATTGTGACTAAGAAGCATTTTTGGCAAAGAAAAGAGGCATAAAAGACGCCTGGCGTGATTGGGACTGCGATCATAGTGAACCATCGCAGAGTGATTGACTGGAAGTGCCGTTTGTGGGAGGTGACGGGGGGGGATGTCGGCAAAACGCAGCCGTGCCAGTGCATTTGAATGCCGTTGCATGGGCTTGCATAAATTATCCTCTGCGATGCCTTACACAGCTAGAGTACTCATTGTGTGCACGAGGTCGGCAATTACTGAGTAATGTCTGAGCTTGTGCAAGTGTGCATGAGGCTGCGATTGTGCTCGATGCTACCGATGGTTTCGCAGTCTTGCTAAGGATTACGGATGTGTGTAAGGTAAAGTGGGCGTCCTTACGGTGTGCTGCAACGGCATAGTGATCACAGTGGATTAGCATACTATCGCAGCAAGACTGCGTGCGTAATCGCTATTGCAATCACAGTTGCGATCCGTCATGAATCAGGCCCACTGTTTGGGGTGTAATAAACAGGAGGTGGATGTGGTGTAATGTGCTTATGTGAAGGAATATCAGTTGTAGAGGAGCTCCAAAAAGGGAGGAGAATATTCAGAGAAGGGCTACTGAAATAATGGATGGGCTGCATAACAGAACACATCAGGAAGGACTTCAAAAGACGACCTGTACAGCTTAGACTGGTAAGAAGGGACACAGGTGACATGAACAAGGCATTCATTAAATTCAGCAAAAATATGCACAAACATATTTCTTTGGTCAATACTTAAAGAGAAGATATAAAGAGAAAAGAAAAATAAAACAACAAAACAAAGCAAACTTCACACGTAAATGCATCATCACACACTGTACTAATACATATATGCTAGCAATACATACATAAAACATTACATACACAATTCTACCAACACAAATGTATAATTACACACATACATTGTACCCATACATACAGGCATCATGGCATACCCACATTCTGCAAATACACAAATGCAGCATTACATTCACATGACCTACAATACTCACCCGAAAGTTTTCCAGGGAAGCAAAATGACCCGAGGGGGCAGCAGTATTAAGGTCTTAAGAATCAGGGTAAGTGTCTTACCAGGAGGAAGAAATTGTTATAAATCAGTACCAGAATAGAAACAAATGATATTTGTGAACAGGTAAATGTTTGGAGGTAAGGGTAATGTTTATAGGACATGCTGCTATATGGAGATGGAGGGAGGGGCAAGATAGTGCTTTCCAGTGGTATAGATGTATGATAGAGGGGTCCAAACTTTTTTCTTGGAGTGACGTATTAAGGAAATAACTTTGAACAGAGGGCCACAAATTTTTTTCTTACAATTACAGTAGCGTCCCAGCAATTAGCAGTCTTTCCTGAGTAAATCTTATTCTAAGAAATGCTAAAACTAATAAAAATATATTTAAATAAACATACTTTGGATTTTACTCACTGTGATGAGATTCTACACTAATGCAAACAGCAGGCGAGATAATGACTGTGGTCAGACCGGAATCGGGATGTAATTCCGGCAGCTGAATAGCCATCGGATCATATACCGGCACCAGAAGACCAAAGGAGGAAAATCCCGACTGGGGCTGGTAAGGACACTAACCCTCCCCCTACCCTACCCTAACCCTCCCTTAGTGGTGCCTAACCCCCCCCTAGAGCCTAACCTTCCCCCCATTAGTGCCTAACCCTAACCACCCCCTCCCCGTACCATAAACCTAACCCCCCCCTAGTGGTGCCTAACCCTAATCCCCACTTCTCCTACCCTAATCCTCCCGGGGGGGTGCCTAATCCTAAATCCCTCCGGGGATCCCTAAACCTAACCCTCTCCCCCCGCGGCTAGAACCTAAGACACCCGGTTTACCTTCGTTCGGTATGCCAGGTGTCAGGATTTCGTAGTGGGGCTAATGATAGGTGTTGGGATTTCGACGCCTATCTTTAGTGCCATATCAGGCTTGCAGTGCCGGGACATCTGCGGGCGTGATAGCGCCCGCCAGTGTCCAGGCTGCATCCTATCTGTATTATCCTCAAGTTATTGTATCCCTCCTCCTCCTAAGAGACGGTTGCTGGATCACATGCTCCCTTACCCCATCATACAGGTTTCCTCCTGATATACCGTCACCAGTGCCTGTCCTCCCTCAGATAAAGCCACGATCAGTACCCAGCTCCTCATGGCAAAGTCCCTATTCTCCTCTAAAGCAGCCTAGGGTTGGGATACTTGGGCAGGCTGCTGCTTCCACTCAGGAAGTGTTGCCCCAGCTATGCTTGTGTCTCGAGCAGAGCACACACAGCTCTCCTCACTCGCCATGGTTAGGTGCAGGGATGTATCGGCAGATCCAAGAATCCAAAATGTGGTCTGGTCAGAGCCGACACCCCTGATGTATGGGGAGAGAACCTTGCAGAACAGAGCTACGTGCTCCTTGGGGGAAAGGTGCTAAGGCAGATCACTTGACGGTTGGGGCTGTGAGCTTAAATGAGAAAACCAGGCTGCAGTAATGTCTGAAACAGAACACCTGACATTCAGGTCTATGAGCTTGAACGACAAAACCAGGCTACAGGAATGCCTGAAGGAGGGGCAGTCAGGGGAGATTGTACTTGAGATAGAGGTACAGTAGCTGAAGGTAAAGAAGGGCTATAGAAGGGGTGCAGAGCAGGTGCTGTGAAGTATATGGCCTCAGAGAGGGGAACTGGATGCACTCTAAGTGGTCCCTGGACAGGAAGCTACTGGTTTGGCCTTTCATTTACTGACGTGGACCAACTCAAGCAAGACATTGACTGGAACCTGATACCGCTCTGCTCCCCCCTCTCTTTGGCTGTTACATTGTACTGCTTCCTTCCTCCTGATCGTCTCTTGCTCACTCTAGCTTGTGTTCAGCCAAAGCCTTATGTTTCACATTTCATTTAATAATACAAATATGCAGAGACCAATTATCATATGATAATAGAATATGTAAATACAGTAAATCTGGTGTACTCCAGTATGTACAACATCAAAGAGTCTTACATACAACAAGCGGTGCAGCAAAAAGGCCGAGATCGCTCACAAAGTAATGATGAAGACTAATGGTAATTGAGTAATCATATCAACATTGATCTTGGTAACCAAGGAAACATATTAATCAGATGCTTACCAGTAAATGTCTCAGTGCATGGGTTTACGCCAGCGAGTCGCTTTGAGGTCCCAAAATCTGATATTTTCACTACTCCACTGTATGTATTCACTAGAACATTATCACCCTAGAGAAAAGACATTGGAGTTCTGTTAACTGTCTACAAATAAGAATAACATTGGACATTATAATGGCTCAGCTGTACCCTCACTTTTGTGGTTTTCTACGTGTACAGTAGTGACTTCAAATTGTAATAGGTGTGTTTTGCCTCCACTGATGCTGTTATGTATTCCAGAATGATACCTACAGTATATCCAGAATGAATAATGTCAAGCAAACTAAAAAGTGTGACTCTCAAGTACATATGGGCAGGCATGAGAGCACATTAGATTGTGGAAAATATGTCTATAAAGTGTCTATAAAGTGTCACACTATTGCAAGCAGCAGTCACTTTCACAAGATGGAGGCGGCAATCTTGTTGGCTGAACCCACATCCCGATCACTAGGAATAAGTGGCATAATTTTAATCATCTGTTCACAATTCTGCTCTCTTTTTCTTAACAAAGAATGCTTTGTGCATCTTCAAAAAGTAGTGCAGGTGGGCATATCAGAGTGTTGGGGCACTAATAATTACATATGTTCCTGTGAGAACATCCACAACAGGCCCAAGTACAGCTTTGTGAATTACTGCTAGGAAATACATATACTACAGTTTATTAAATATGCACAGGAAGCCTCTGCAACAGGTGAAACATCGAAAGTAGGGTACATCGATCCCGCACCAGGCGTCAGGTTTGGAGGACGGAGGTGAACGGTAAGTCTGCCGCCAGACATCTCTACTCTTTGCCTTAGCGGCATTCAACATAGCGTTGGAAGCGCACTCAGCCAGAATCATACGGCTATTTTAGCCTGCAGCAGGACACTGTTTTTATTGTATCGAACCCAGAACTCTGAGGGGACTGGGAACCAGCTGGCTACTTGAGTCATACTAATGATTCATTGAATGACCCTTATGCTAGCCTATAATTATTTCTACATTATCGGGGTGATTAAAATGCCTGGAGCGCATCACCTCCAACTATTTTACTATGATCTACTGTATAAAGAGGATTTTCCATGGATTTTAGCAAGATACAGACTTTTGTTTATACAGTATCTGTGTTACTTGGTGTCTTCCTCATGTGATATGTTATTTGGATACCGGTATTAGGTGCTAATTTTATCCCATACATTAACGCCTAAAGACGTTTTGGACTACTTTTATGATTAATACTGATCATTATTTCTTTAATAAATTCATATTTCATAAACTCTATCAGATATTCTGGCTTTTTTCTCTTTTTTCCATACACTATAGATTTTGCGCTGGGATTTTATCTGTTGTGCAGCTGCTGATAGCCTGCTCATGAAGCTAATTTATAACTTCTTTATTAATGTAATATGCCCATTAAACCTATATACAGTATATGTATATTCCATACTCAAAAAACCTTACGGTTTCACATGTCCCATTAAGGCTTCTTAGACATGATCTGAAATTTCACAAAACCTACTGAATTTCTGCCACTCAAACAGTGGGTTAGGTTTAGGGAGCATAGCGGAGTTAGGGTTAGGTTTTGGGGGGGGAGGTTAGGGTTAGGCACCCCTAGGGGGAGGGTTAGGGTTAGGCACCCCCAGAGGAGGTTAGGGTTAGGAATCCTCCTGGTAGGGTTAGGTTTAGGGTACGGTAAGGGGGAACTAGTAGGGTTAGGCACCCCCGGGAAGAGGTTAGGGTTAGGCACTAGGGGTAGAGGTTAGCGTTAGGCACCACTAAGGGAGTGTTAGGGTTAGGGGGGGGGCAGGGGTAGGGATAGGTTACTCACCTGCCCTGTTGGGATCTTCTATCTTTTCGTTTAAATTGTGGTACACTTTTTCAAACAAGTGCTCCACTTGTATTTTACTATGTGATACTTGTCACATTTGGACCCAAACAGGGACATTTGCTGGATGCTACTACGCAGCAAGAGTCCGGATACGGTGACAGCATCTACCCACAGCGGCAGTTAGATACATTGCAGGGCGGGGAAGCTCAGAGGGCTTATGTGAATCTACCAGTGTCAGATGTAGACTCCTATCCTCACCTGAAAAACACTACCCTTGCTAGGGTTGGTGTGACGGGCCCCAGCAAAGCCCAAAAATTCCATTATTGGTGTCTGAACCCGTTTGAGCTTCCATGGGTTCAGCTGGTGGAACTGGCCAGACTAAGTAAAGCCTGGCTACAGCCAGATAAGGACACCCCTCAGCGCATGATGGAGGTTGTGGCTATAGACCATGCTATAAGGGTGCTAGATTGTGGTGTGCAACACTGGGCCCTTCAGGCTGACCCTCAAACATTTGAGGAGTTAGCTGTGGTGGTGGAACCGTAAGTGAGCCTTGGAAAGCTGGATAAATCTAAGCAAGAGCTACAGCAAGTTCCCAAACCTAGATCCAAGGTCCCGCCTCTCCAAACTGATAAACCGCTACCGATTGTATGTTTTGATTGCAGAGAGCCCAATCATGTATGCTGGGGCTGTCCAAACCGGAGTGAGCCGATGGACTGTACTGCGGGTAAAGCAGCCTGACCTGTTGTCAGCTTGTTTGCGGGATTCACCTCCCCGGCAGAAACCACCTTGTTCTGTTTAAAAATACAGGTTGAAGGCCAGGAGGTCTGGGCTTTGGTTGACACTGGTAGTGCACTTTCCATTATTTCGGCTAAGCTGGTACCTAACGGAGTTGGCCGAGTTTTACCCTCTATAAAGATATTGTGTGTCCATGGGGATCTGGAAGAATACCCACGAGTACAGCTACAGGTGGTGTTAAAAGGATGACCATCGGGCTTGCGACGAGACCCTTGCGGTAGGGTCTCGTTGCCGCACTCCCACTGACATCACTAGTGATGTCAGTGGGGCCGGCCCCAGACGGTAGGCGTTCCCATGGGAACGCCTCCGTCTGGGCAGCCATGCCCCCGGCACGCCCACTTTGTCAATCACCATCGACAGCACGCCCCCTTTGGTGCGAGACCCATAACGACAGCTTGGCAGTCGTTATTCGGGTCTCGCGCATGCGCACGACGGAGCCGCCTCCGTCGTGCGCATGCGCACTTGGGCAACATCAACCCGCTTGCGAGCGCTCACGAGCGGGTCTGAATCAGGCCCTGAGTCCTGAGGCTGTCAAACCTTCCATTATAGGTGAACAGCAGGAGGGATGCAGGGTAGAGGAGATTTGAATACCCATTGACAAATATATCTCTTTACAGGACTTCGCACAAGATCAGCAGAACGATGGAAATCTCGTGAATGCTTTTGAAAATGTTGTGATGATAAATGGTAAAATTGTAAATGCCTTACCACCTGAGGGAACAGCTTATTTTGTGTCAAAGAATAATTTGTTTTACCGTGTAACTTATGCACAGGGTAAAAAGACAGACCGGTTGCTGGTTCCAAGAAGACACAAGCAATTGGTACTGAGGGCAGCTCATAAGCATTTGTGGGGTGGTCATTTAGGAGAAGAAAAACTCTCCAACAAATTCAGTTAAGGTTCTTTTGGCCAGGCATTCATGCTGCAGTGAATAAGTTTTGCCAGGAATGCCCTTGTGCCAAAAGACAGCACCCCACTAGAGTTTAGAGCACCCTTGGTCCCTTTACCTATCATTTCTGTACCTTTCTAGCAAATTACTGTAGTATGGACCTGGTAGGTCCGCTGGAAAAATCTGCTTTTGGGCATCAAGCGGTAGTTGATTACGCCACCAGGTACCCTAAGGCGAAACCGCTACGTAATATTAAGTCTAGCCCGGAAATTGGTAATGCTTTATACATGCTTGGGGATCCCAAAAGAGGTCTTGACTGCCCAGGGGACGCCTTTTATGTCTAAATTAATGAAGGATTTCTATTGGTGGTTGAAAGTATACACACTTCAGTGTATCATCCGCAAACAGACGGATTGGTAGAGCACTTTAACCGCACCCTTAAGCAGACGATAAGGCGGGCAGTATCCCAGGATAAGAGGGATTGGGACCTGCTCTTGCCCTGTCTAATGTTTGCAGTGCGGGAGGTACCCCAATCATCCTCGGGGTTTAGTCCCTTTGAACTCCTTTATGGTAGACAACCCAGAAGAATCCTCTTAAAAGAAGGGTGGGAACAACAACCGTTTCAAGAGCTTAACATTGTTCAATTTGTGTCACAACTGTATGGTCGATTAAGACAAATTGAGCCACTTGTAAAGGAACATATGAACTTGGCTCAACAATGTCAAAAGCGTAATTATGATGTTACTGTGGTGAACCATTCCTTTAAGCCAGGGGACAAGGTATTGGTTCTGGTTCCCAGCCCTGAAAGTAATTTTTATGCCCATTAGCAGGGTCCTTATGAGGTCATAGAAGCAGTGGAACAACCCAATTGTGCTGGTAACCAAGCCTTCAGGGGCCATAAGGTTTTGCAATGATTTTAGGAAGCTGAATAAGATCTCACAGTTTGATGCCTACCCTATGCCCCGGGTTGATGAATTGGTAGAAAACTTAGCCAAAAAGTCATTCTTTAACCACTCTTGACTCGAAAAAAGGATACTGGCAGATACCCTTAACAGAGGCTGCTAAAGCAAAAACAGCCTTCTCTACCTTGAAAGGACTGTTCCAACATAAAGTCCTACCCTTTACATGGAGCCCCTGCAACCTTCCAAAGGGCCATGAACAAGTTGGTTCGGCCTCACCGGGAGTATGCAGCGGCTTACCTTGATGACATTGTCATCTTTAGCGCAGACTGGAAGACTCACCTACCGAGGGTAGAGACAGTTTTGCATACTCTACGGGAGCACAGGTTTACAGCTAACCTGGAAAAATGTGCCATAGGAATGGTAAAGGCAAAGTATTTGGGGCATGTTGTGGGAAGAGGACAGATTAAATCCCAAACCAATAAAGTAGAGGCAGTTGCATCCTGGCCTAAGTCAGAATGAAAGTCTCAGCTTAGAACATTTCTTGGTCTAGTGGGTTATTACCGCCGGTTTATATGTGACTTTGCAACCAGAGCAGCCCCCCCCAATAATCTGGTCTCAACCGGCAGAAGCGGCCTGGCGAGATCTAAGGCAAGCTTTATGTACAGAACCTGTGTTGCAGGCACCAGACTTCCCAGAAAGTTTGTGTTGCAGACTGATGCCTCTCGAACAGGGTTGGGTGTAGTCTTGTCCCAAGTGGTAGATGGGGAAGAAAAGCCCATCTTATACTTAAGCAGAAAATTGGTACCCAGGGAGCGCAAGTACTCTACGGTGGAACAAGAGTGCTTGGCAATTAAATGGGCAGTAGAATCCCTAAGGTACTATTTGTTGGGAAGAGAAATCCAATTAATTACCGATCATGCACCCTTACAGTGGATGCAAGAGGTGAATGTTCGGGTGACCCGCTGGTTTATGGACTTACAGATGTTCAAATTTGTGGTACAACATTGTCCTGGAAAGCTCCACCTCAATGCAGACGCTCTCTCCAGAAAGTTTATACCTCCCGAACCCCCAGTCAACCCTATGGTGAAGCTAGGTGTGCGGGAAGAGGGGAGTCAGGAGGGACTCTGGAAGGAGGTGGAGAAGAGGCGAATTCCCAGACGAGTAATGGGAATAAAGGCAGGCGAGGTAGAACCTTTGTCTGAAGAGTCGGTAGCTTCACCATGGTAGTTGAAGCTCAGGGAAAAGGAGTGTGGCAAGGACAGCACAGATCTGACATGGTTGTAAAACTGCAGGATGTCAGATCCAGGCCAGGGTTTGTGTGTGTAAGTTTGAGTCTGGAAAGGCAGCTGATTACAGACACCTGTGTGAGGCTGGTAATAGAGCTGCAGAGACAATGGGAAACTGATCTTGACGGTGATTTAGTCACCCAGGTTATAGGCCCGGGGATGACTAGTGTTAAGGTCCACTAAAAGAACTGTGTTGCTGTATGGAAGACTCTGAACCTGCTGTAACATCTTGCCGTTGAACACTGCACTGACCTGTAGTGAGAAAATAAACTTCTGTCGTATTTTACTCCGGTCTATGTGATTCTTGTCACAATATATATATATATATATATATATATATATATCTTTCTGCCTTGCTGGGTATGTTATTATTTTCACAATGTGTTTTCTTGTTTTCTTCATGTAGGGTCAAATGTGTTTTTTTGTTTGTTTTGTTTTTAGCTCTTGGTTCCAGTGGGAGAGGGGGGGCCCTTACAAGATTTTGCTATGGGGCCCACAAAGTTCTTGTTACGCCACTGAATAATGGGCTATGCTGGGTTGAACATACACAGCGATCCATCCAAGGAGAGGACTGGTGCAAGTGGGTACTGATGATAATGATTGCTATTTCCACAAGCAGATGGATGGGCTGGGCGCGGTTGCAGTGATGTGTACAACACTGAATACTGGCAAATATCTGCATTTCACAGTGCATACTGATCAATAAGTAATGATTACCCACAAAAGAACTAACAGCTTAGCTTGTATATCTTACAGATAAAAAGAGATGTGTAACCTTTTTATTGTCATGCAGCAATAATGCCTTTTTTAATGAAGTCTGATCAATACTACGTCAGCTGAGGTCAGCAAATCCCACTGTGCATAATTGGGAAGATTCTGCCAGCCAAGTAAGTCAGACACTCCTTGAAAAATTTGGGATATTTCGGTCAATATATTTTGATTTTTCTGTACTGCACCCTTTAAACTTTTTTCCCAGTATGTTAAACGTCACTGTTGCAAGTTCACACTTATCAGCTTCATCAATATGCATGAAACAGTAAGCGCTTTGCACAAGTAATTGGGACTGGAATGAACAGACCCCCATGCAGTACCTTCCCCAGTCTAGGCATGTCACAAGTATTTAACACATGCAAAAAATGTGTGGAATTCGGTTGGTTTTTCTGCACAAATGATATTGATAGTACTGTTCTGTAGTATTTGGAAGAGATAAAATAGAAACTGAGCAATGATAAATGATAGTTTACTCTCTAATCATTGCATGCATCTAACTTCAGAGGCAATTGCTGTATTTTTATATGGAAACCTGACATACTCCCATAATCAGTTTAATCATATAATAAATATCTCCAATGCCAGTTAGCTGCACTATGGGCCTGATTCAGAGTTGTAAGCTAACCGGAAGGTTTTCATGCAACTCTGAGGTTTAAAGATCAGCGCATGCGCAGGATCTGTATTGCGCACGTGCCAATCATTAACTGCGAGATCGCTTGCAGTGCCCCCAAGCTGTAGCCCTCATTTTGTAGGTATGCCAAGGCCAGAGTCTGCGTCTTCAAGTGTAATTGTTGGAGTTTTGTCATGTATATGCCCAATAATCCTGCTGCCCGAGGTGATGTGAGAAGAGGACTGAATCCTCAGAGTGTAAGTCTAGTCAGGAGTACCATATGCCTTTTGTGGCGTATTTGAAATAACACATCAGATATACTCAATTGTATAAACAAGCCAGATCCGGCTCGGCATTTCCAGAAGAGGCCCTGATTTCTCCTTACTCCTTACTCCTTGGCGGCTCTTCTTCATGTGCCACGGTCTGTGTTACCACCTATAGCTCCTAATAATGTTTTGTTTAAAGATACATATTTTGCATGGCTTAGAATTAATTGTAAACTAGGTAGACGTCACACGGTCTCCAGGTAATCTACATTTTGGGTTAACCCATCATTCTCTCCTGGTTTGAATACTGCTTTGTTCCTTCAGTGGAGGTTGTAAAAGATCAGTTGACTGACCTATGTGGCACTTTACATTCTTTTAAAGCACTCCATTAACAGTAAGGAATTCTTTATGTATATGCAAGCCGACACTTGGTCCAATCTTCTCCAAGGCCTATGATTGTCCCTGATGCCCCTGACCAACTTCAATCCCTTCTTAATTTGAGTGGCACCCTTTCCTACAAAACATGATAAATACATATATTTATATATGGCCTTATTGCCTTCTAACCCAGAGACATTATGGTCTCCCTGTGTACGGAAATGGACTGTTGACATATCTCAAATTACATCACCTACTCCACTCCTTAAACATACGGAAAATGCAATTATATTTTTTTCAACTCAGCCTTGTTACAGGAGGTGCATTTACCAACCCTCCATAGGGCCAGAGCCAGAGGAAGCACATAATCCCGGGGGAAGTGTAAAGTCTCTCAAGCTTCTTTTACCATAACATGTGGGACTGTGGGAAGATTAGAAAATATTGGAATAAGGTAATGATGTTTATTAATATGATCTGTCATGTTGCCCTTGTTAAAGATCCTTTAGCAATGCTTTATGCACATTTCCATAACTGGGTATTACATGGCCGGAACACAGAACTCATACCTCTGCTTACTGTAATAGTCACGGTGGCCATTATGTAACTGGGCTGCTTCCTCTCCCCCTTTTCCTACAACCAGTAAAGACCATGATGCTTCAGTTGCTCTATTTTGCAAAATCTCAACTTCCCAATATCGAGAAGGGAGTAGGGGTTAAATTCGATGAGAAATGGGATGTATATATTAAATCCCTTGAACCATCCACTCATGTGCTTAAATTATTCAAAACTACTGATTTTTTTTTATATTGTAACCTAAGTTATGGCAAGCCTCTATCCTCACTGTTTCTTTTGTCTCACCCAGGGGGGACTTTAATGGACTATTTGGAAAGCAAATTGAATATACTTATATTTTCAGCTACTTCACCAGCTGTACCGGGAATGTGGTTGGGGAGGGTGGTACTTTGTTTCCGGATACCCTGTTTTGTTCACGATCTTTACACGTATGCATTGTCATATGCTCAAACAAACACACTTTTTCTCATGTCTTTTTGATGGACCTGCTTCATACTGTATCTATCACGGTACTTTTCCTAATGTGCCTTTCAACATTTCTTGAAAATCTGATGCTGCACTTTGTTGATGTGTCATTGTACTTATTTTTTCTTTTTAAGCATCTTTAATAAAAATGTTTTGCAGAAAAAAACCAAGACAGATCCTTCCAATGACAAAACTAAATGATGGTGGATTTTACTTTGTTGACATTATGTAGCAGCCTACGATAAGTAGAGTTAGAAAGACATGCAATACAATACCTTTATATCTCGGTGTACTATCTGATTCTCATGAAGATACTTCAACCCTTCCAAGATCTGCTTAGTGTAAAACTTAATGGTTGGTTCCTTCATTGGACCCCACTTAGATCTCAAAAGAACTGAAAGACTGCCTGTTACACACAGAGAGAGAGAAAGAGAGTGAGCGAGAGAAAGAGAGACTGTCATTCCTGAGGGGATGGAAACAAGGCTAAATACGATATCATCATTTAGTGTTAGCAAGTTTATTTGGCATGTAACTGAGACTAAATCTTACAGCAGGGCCGGCTCAAGGCATGTTTCGACCAGTGTGGCGCATCCCTCCCAATCATTCCTGATTTCAGCGGGACAGTCCCGTTTTTCGGGCACTGCCCTGCTGTTCCACCCGAGGGCAAAGTGTCAAATGGGTGGTCGGGCACCTCCACTGCCGCAGCCGCGCTGCGGCGTTGGCCCCGGGGAAGAGGAATGGATGCGGCATAGGGGCAGCTCAGCTACTGACGTAGTGCTGGGCTTGCCCCCAGCATGACGTTAACAGGAGGCGTGCCATACAGGCACGCCCCCAAATAACGTAATTTAGGGGACAGTGCCTATGGTAATTAAGCCACACACCCATTTCAGTCGTGCACAGCTAAGGGGCGGCAGATCCCGGTCGCGCACAGGGTGCGGCTGACCATGGAGCCGGCCCTGACTTACAATGTGAAAGCAATTGCGGTTTGTGAGCTGAGTGAGGTGTATATTCCTGGCAATTGTCTGAAAAGTGCATAGTGCTTATAGAGCTTTCATTTATATTAAGTATTCCCATATAGTTTAAGTAAAATGCAGTCAGCATGTTCTCCATCATTGGTAATGCCAACAGATGTACATCGTGTGGTATGTATGTACCTGTGGAACAATCATTAGAAGAAGAATCCTGCTGTGTATGATGAAAGCTGAAGACTCATCTGGAAGCCCAAAATGAGAGTTATGGTAAGAACTTACCTTTGTTAACTCTCTTTCCACAGGGTCCACAAGGAGGCCTTGGGGTATAGGTTGGGGAACCAACTCTAGGCACCATGCAGTTAAAGCTTTCAGCTCCCAAGGACTAACTGGGTCCACTCTCCCTATAACCCCACCCCCCCGAGCCAGAGGCACCTCTGTTTGTAAGTAGCAAAAGGCCGGAGGAGGAAAGAGAGAGATAACAAAAGACTGGAACACCCTAGAACCACACTCACAGAGAAGGAGACGAGAAACCATTGACCAGTAACATAGCCCATATGAAGCCAGGTGCATCAGGGCGGCTGCCCTGTGGACTCTATGGACTTCGAATAAAGAGATTTAACAAAGGTAAGTTCTTACCATAACTCTCATTTTCTTGTTCAGGGTCCATAGGCTCCACAGGGAGACCTTGGGGATGTCCCAAAGCAGTCCTTTTAAAGGTGGGGTCGCTCCTGCACTGAGAAGAGAATCCGGCGCCCAAAGGAAGCATCCTGAGAGGGAAAGGTATCTAATGCATAGAACCTTAGAAAGGTCTGGATGGAAGACCATGTGGCCGCCTTGCAAGGCTGAATAGCCGAGGTGCCACAGCGAGCCACCCACTAGGGGCCCACAGACCGAGTAGAATAAGCATTAACAGAAGCCCGAAAAGGGAGGCCTTCCTATGTGTAGGCCCCTGAGATAGTCATACGAAGCCGTCTAGCCAATGTTTGTTTATTGGCAGACCACCCTGTCTTGTGAAAACCATAGAGCACAAATAAGGAGTCAGATTTCCATAAAGAACTGATACGGTCCACGTAAATCCTGGGAGCACGGACCACAGTCAAAGAGGCCTCACCTGCCGAGAGGACAGGTGACTGAAAGGCCGGTCCAATAAGTTCCTGAATAGAAAGGATTTCAGAAACCACCTTAGGAAGAAACACAGGACAAGTGTGACTCAGAGCCCTATCTTGGTGAAATATGCAGAAGAGGGAGCCACAGGAAAAATCTTGGGAGCACGGACCACAGTCAAAGAGGCCTCACCTGCCGAGAGGACAGGTGACTGAAAGGCCGGTCCAATAAGTTCCTGAATAGAAAGGATTTCAGAAACCACCTTAGGAAGAAACACAGGATGAGTGTGACTCACAGCCCTATCTTGGTGAAATATGCAGAAGAGGGAGCCACAGGAAAGCGCCCCCATTCTGACACTCTCCTGGCAGATGCAAACGCCATAAGAAAGAGAGTCTAAGCAAGGTCTACTGAAACTAGTGGTTCAACGGAGGACCCTTGAGGGCCCGAAGATCTACTGCCAAATCCCAAGGAGCCCCTAGGGGGGACAAAGGGAGGTAGAATCCAGAGAACACCCTTAAGGAAGGTCTGGATACCCGGGAGTGGAGCAATTCTACGCCAGAACCAAACTGACAATGCTGAGACCTGCACTTTCAAGGAAGCCAGGCGGAAGGCTAGACCCAATCCAGTCAGGAGTGCCAGGACTCTGGAAATCCTAAATACTTGAGGATCATAGCTACTGGTACGAAACCATTAGAAATATGTAGGTTTACGTGCTCTAAGCATCCTGATGATGACAGAGCCAGAGAATCCTTTGGACCTGAGCAAGGATGCAGTCAAAGACAGATGATCCAGGTCCGGGGAAAGGCAAGAAGGACCCTGAGACAACAGGTCCAGTCATTGAGGCAGCATGAACGGAATGTCGATGGAGAGACTCCGAAAAACTAAGTACTAGTTACGTCTGGATCAAGCTGGAGCCACCAGCAGAACAGTACCTCCGTCTTGATTGACCTTCCAAAGAACTCGAGGAAGAAGGGAGACCAGAGGGAACAGGTATGCAAATTGGAAGGTCCACTTCACTGACAATGCGTCTCCGAAGGTCGCTTCGGTACCTCTAGATCTGGACCCATACACCGGCAGTTTGTGATTATGTCGGGAGGCCATGAGGGCCACCTCTGGGAGGCCCCATCTGCTCACTAGGAGTTGAAACACCTCTTGGTGAAGAGACCAGTCCCCGGGATGCACGTCGTGACGGCTGAGGAAGTCTACTTCCCAAATGAGAACTCTCGGAATGAGCACTGCAGAGATGGCCGGGAGGTGACCCTCGGCACATGTCAGAACGTGTGACACATCTGTCATTGCTGCCCGACTTCGAGTGCCTCCTCGATGTAAGCCACTGTTGTGACATTGTCAGACTGGACCTGTACAGGTTACCGTGAAGTATGTGTTGGGCCAGTGTGAGGGCTCTCAGACAGCTCGAAGTTCCAATATGTTGATTGGCAGGGTTGAATCGACCGATGTCCCACGCCCCTGAAAGGAGTGCGGATCGGTCACAGCGCCCCAGCCCTGGAGACTGGCGTCCGTTGTAAGGATTACCCAGTCCATGATCCAAAAAGGGACGACCCTTGATTAGATGAGATGGCTATAGCCACCCAGATCGAGACAGACGCACCTCCGGAAAGAGCATTATCATCTGAACTTTGATCTAATGGAGAAACCCGTTCCACCTGGAGAGGATCAGTTTTTGCAAAGGCCTGGAATGGAACTGAGCATATTCCACCATATCGAAGGTGGACACCATGGATTCCAGAACCAGCACTACTGAATGTATGGACACTGTTGACTGTGGAGACATCTGCACATTCGTAGGTGAAGAGTGGAGATTTTGTCTGACATCAGAAAAATTCTCTGATCCTGAGAATCCCGCAGGGCTCCCAAATGAATCATTCTTTGTGAGGGAATCAGGGAGGACTTTTTCCCAGTTGATTAATCATCCGTGCTTATGAAGGAAAGCAATGGTTAACTGGAAATGGCTTTGAAGCACCTCTGGGGATCCCGCTAAGAGCCGGAGGCCGTCCAGATACAGTATACTGGAAACCCTGTGCAGGTGGGCAGCCATAAAAGCCATAATTCTGGTAAACCCCGGTGGGGCCGTGGACAGTCCAAAGGGCAGAACCTGAAAATTGGAAGTGTTGCTCTGGCATAGCTACCCGGAGATAACACTGATGAGAGGGCGCTAGAGTACATGTAGGAACGCGTCCTGAATATCTAGCGATACCATAAAGTCCCCAGGCTCCATAGCTAGGATGATGGAGCGTAGGGTTTCCATCCTGAACCTAGGAATCTTTAGGAAATTGTTGAGGGATTTACGATCGAGGATAGGCCAATGTGACCCATTTGGCTTCTGAACCAGAAAGAAAGTAGAATAACCAGTCTCTCGCTGAGATACAGTAGTGGGACTGGCATAATTACCCCTAGCTTGGGATCCCGCCGAGATCCCCAGATCAGTACTGGCGTCGCGACGCCGTCGGGGTGACGGAGCGGCAGCACAGATGTCCAATGGACAGTCTGTTGCTACGTGCTCTAGAGATAGTAAAACTATAAGAAATCATAAAAATAAAATAAAATTAAATAGCTTTAGGGTCTGCTAAGCAACCCTTCTGCGATAACAGTGACCTGACTCTGGCCGGGCACCAACTCAAGCTGAGGTGCCTCTGACTCGAGGGGCGGGGTTATAGGGAGAGTGGACCCAGTGCATCCTGGGAGCTGAAAGCTTTAACTTCGTGGTGCCCGGATTTGGATTCCGAACCTATACCCCAAGGTCTCCCTGTGGAGCCTATGGCCTTGAAGAATAAATCCAGGTCTTCATGGTGAACTGGTAACAAGTCCAATGACAACATGAAGAGAAGTTTGATACTTACGGTCGCACTAGTTGGGGACAGTGTAAAAGGGATAGAGATATGGGAGAGCAGTATCCTGAGGTAGTTGGGATACAGATTGAATAAGGGGTAGAGGATAGAGTCAAGGAGGTTATTTCTTCAGCAGGAAATTTCCACTAATCACCAGGGGAATACCTGATGCAGAGAAAATGGTAGCGAATTTAATAAGTAGGAAGGTAGATTGGGTAATCTGTAGTGGCAAGACCATGAATGCTGAACAGTTAGCTGTCTCCTGGGATCCTGGGTTTGGCATATTATAGACTGATCAATAGATTGTTTAGTGAAGCTATGGAGGACCCAGTGGTCATGGTAACCATAGAGGTAGATGAACAGTCCTCAATATTAAATTAAATGGATTAGGCTGTAAATTTAGCAAGTACTGCCAATGCAGAGTTTCCTGAAATACTAATTTACTACAACTGAAAGATAGCGGGATCTAAGGAGGCTAATAAGAGGCTGAGAAGTACCTATACCAATTTTCAAAATAGGATACCCCTATAATTTATTATCAGGTGAACAATCTTTATCACAAAACTAAAATACAACAATAATGTAAATACAAAGGGGCTGTTCCTTTTAGGAACCAATGGTTTGTTCCACATTTGCAAACTATGCAGGGACTTAGAAAATATAGCCCAAGGTATGATTTGTGTGGGTACTGCATAGAACATTGCTGACATTGATGTAGGAACATGATCAGCCCAAAACTGTTGAAACAGGCAATTCATAGGGGTATAAAAAATAACAGCAGAGAAGTGATTAATAAAGGGAATAAATTGGTTAAGTTATAAAGAGATGTAAGAAACACTAGGATTCTAGGGACAAACATTTGATTTTTCTAAAAAAAACTTTTTGGAACCAGGACCATGCAGAGAACAGGTCATTAATTGTAAATTGAAATAGGAAGGCTACATAATCAGCATAAGAAGGTATTCATTACTGTTAGTGGCTAGTGTTACAAGCTAGTGAGTGCAAATTTACTAACATTATAGAAAATTAAATCAATGACTTTTTTGTAAGAACTAATATTTGTGCTGTAGCTTTAATGAGAAGAGGACATAGGGCCTGATTCAGAGATGGACACCAATACGGTCGCAGCTGCGATTTCGTAAGCAAAAATATGCGAATGATAGCAAAGATCACCTAAGCATAAAGATGTCCACTGCTGCCTTCTTACCTGCGTGCGACGACGCATACCTGCGTAAATATCAGTAACATCGATGCACATTGGCGGCCAGCTTGCTCTTGCGGCAATGCTGACCTGCGCAACCTTGGGAGCTATTCTGGCACTCAGAGATGCATATGCAATCGTAGTGGCTAATTTATACACGTACATGTAACGGTGTTTAACCCGACAGGCACGCCTGCTTTTTTCAGACTACCCCCTCACCACCTCCAAACATTGATAAACCGCCACTCACTCTGCGATGGATTCCTCTTTGCGCCCATAATCGCAGTGCGATCGCTGTGCAAGAAAAGGTTCAACAGCTACGTAACACAGGAGTACTCACCTCCCTGGGTGCTTTAACCTTGGAAGCCATTTAATAGCAATCCAAGTGCATTTCCCACACACAAGTTATAAAAACAGTGATGTGTAGATTATGGGGTTGTGCAGTGAATGGTAAAGTGCCACAAATAGAGAAATAAGTGGGGCTATGGAGAGAAAAACTCAGGACATATTGATGTTAAGTAATCTCTCTATGACTGAGACATTAACGGCCCCATCACAAGTGCTTCAGTAAGACAATGACATTGTAATTGTGCAGTCGTCTGTCAGTCTGTGATGAGCCTGCACTGAACTGCACTGCACTGATATGCCTCTGGCGAAGCCGTGGGAGGAGCCACGGGGAAACGTGTCAGGCACTGCCGCTATCACCTACTTGCAAGAGAATCACCACCACTAGTGCTGACGGCTGCTATTATCGGCTATTTATTGTCGTCAGCCAGGATTTTATTGTCCCTCAGGACAGATCGGAACTTCCACTGCTGCACTCATTGACCAGCTCATCTTGACAGGCTGTGACTCGCTTCCGCGCTGTCGGTTAGATGGAGACACACGCGGCCTGACACACTGCCACACCTGGATCACACAGACCACGCTGATGTGACTCGTTTCCGTGCATTGGCCGGTTAGCTGAAGACACATGCGGCCTGACACACTGTTGCATCTGGATACACAGGCTACGCTGCTGGACACTGAATCAATCTGCATTTAGGTGAGAGCCTCTTTACATCCAACTTTACTGACTTCCAACCTAAAACATCAGTGTGCCTGGCTCATTTGCATTGCATTGGGATCAATTGCCGTCCTTAGGATAAGCAATATAGGAGACCTCTTGAGGAGGGCAGAACGTTTTAACACACCATCTTACCTGGATTATACCCATTAGCAATATATTAATTTATGTATCCTAGTTCAACTAGGATACATACATTTCAGCACTGACTTTGGTTTAATTTTGTTATGCTCCTGCTTTTATCTGCTATGCATTGAATTTATAATGTGTATTCATGTCATATTTTATGTCAAACATTAAAATTATCCTTTATTTATTGATTTGAGGGTACTGAGTTTCTGCGCTGTGAACATTATGCATATTTCTTTCAGTTCCTTGTGAACTCCATTGGGAGTCTTGACACAACTCCCCACAGCTGCATGACTGGTACTTTACTTATTTACTTAATTATTCATTAGCGCCTATACAATGGGGTTTTCCATGATTTACGTCCTGCACTGAACGAACTCATCAATCATATGCTAACATGCTCAACCTGACGATATCGTCAGTTTGACCAGCTTGTTTGCACGATGATAGATGTGCACGATGCATGCACGATTTGCAAGCGATTGCACGATAACGACGTTGTTATCATGCAATCGCTTCCAAATATCGCTATGTGGATGGGCAGCTTAAGACTGCACACATAACATTCAAGGCACAGAACTAATGGGCAATAATAGTGTGAAACAAACTAGCCCTAAA
Source organism: Taudactylus pleione (assembly GCA_031769625.1). Lineage (NCBI taxonomy): Eukaryota > Metazoa > Chordata > Amphibia > Anura > Myobatrachidae > Taudactylus > Taudactylus pleione. Next base: position 10,586,198 of record JAUIMM010000025.1, on the reverse strand, counting down.
TAGAGCAGGAAGGAGCTAACTGTATAACCAGACTAGCTATAGTGAGGTATACATGGAGACCAGAGCCCAACTACTCCCCGGAAATGTGCTGAGTCATGCATTTTATAAAATGGCTGCCCAACATTTCACTATAGGATGTGAGAGTGAGTGGAATCATGCTGGGGCAGGGGCTAACAGGAAGAGTCTGACTCCCCCCTTTGGTATGGACCCCAAGGACATGGCCCTCACTGCTGCCAGCGGCGTCCTGTCAGCCAGTGGCCTGGTGGTCTAGTGTGTGGAGTGGGGACCCCCAGAACCCACACTACCTGCACTGCCGGTGGTCTTCACACCGGCGGTGTTAAGCTGCGCATAAGCCCCCGTAGGTGTCTGGTTGCAGCTGCGGACTATGGGAGCGGTGGTGTGCTTGTTCCTCCCGGAGTCCCGCGACGGAAGTCACCGACCCAGCTGGGTTTGTTAGAGCGTTAGTGACGGCGTCCTATAGGACACTTAAAAGCAGCCCCCACAAAATTATTCCTGCTCCTGCTCGGCACCAAAATAAAACTGGGGGCGTGGTATAGTGGAGAGGGAGCCTGGCGGCTGCTTGGAAGAAAAAGTAACTATTTGGTGCGCAGACTCTCTCTCTCCAGGCTATGCCCAGAGTGATCCCTGTGCCCCTATTGGGATATTCATTCATCAGGATGCCTCTGTTGGGCTACTCAGCTGCCGGTATTTCATACCCAACCTCTGCGAAACATGTGTGTTCAAATTCTGATAACATGGCAAATGCACAAAATCTGTAATCCGCACACGTCAATGCATCATTGGGATCACATGATCAGCGCTTCTTATTGCCTGCTCTGGTATGTTTTCTTCCACAGCACTAACATTGCAGCCAATCCCACATGTCTTCACTTCTAGGGCTCAGTAATCTGCCTTCCCATCCATGTATTCCTTCTCTTGCTTATGCTGTAACATTACAAATTCACATTAACATTACAATATTGAAAAAGTTAGCACTGATAACTAGATAGGACCATATCATAAAAACTGATGTTGAAGACTACGCAATCCTCAGCGACCATGAGCAACCTTGGTGTGCATCCAAGTATTCTTAGTGGGTTATCTATCTTTTACTTTCAGTACCCCCAACAAACTTGCAGGAAAGTTGGATGCATAGAAAAGCTTATAAACAATCTTTATATCAGGTACTTGCTTATAAGCTCTTGAATAGTTGTACATATCTATATGAAAATTGAGAGACACTCCACAAAAAGTAACTTGCAGAAAAAGATTAATCAGCCCTCAAACATCAAGTTCACCAATAAAATGTAAATCAAACCTCCTGGGACTTGCTCCATAAAGATTTTGATGTATCCATCTTCTGATACAGATCCTAGATACTGAACTATGTTGCGATGCTTGAGATACTTATGAAGTGCAATCTCTTCATGAAGTGGTTGGGAATACCTGTAACATAAGAAAACATTCATTTAATATCCTTTAAATGTAATACTGTGTGTGCCAAATGTAATTTTTCTTCTCGAAAACCTCTAATTTTTAAGTACACCTACCGTCCTTACTTTTTTCTTACTATCAGTTAGGGAGAGCATAAATTAAGAATAAACAAATTCTGTTGTAAACTACAACAATAATTTACAATCTGATATTTCCTTGCCAGCTTGTGTCCATTTAACATGGTAAAGGAGGATATAATCCCTGAGCATGACTATATGATGTTTTTTGATATCCACCCATGACCATGTTCTATTTGTGGACAGGCAGTCTCCACTAACTCTTTGTTCCCACAGCAACCCCCTATCAAATGGGACATGAGCAGATCAAAGTCACCATTGAGTACAAGTCCTTAGAGGGTGGAGGCCTAGGCAGGATTCTCTAAGGAGGAAAGTTCATGTGTTGACAATGAAGATGTTTTTAGGTTAGAACTGTTCATACATACATGCTTCCAGCAGCAGTCACTTGCGGCTCAGTTACTGGATTCATTTCATAAATAACTCACCTACTATCTCTCTCTGGTATCTCCTTGATAGCTATACGGACCTGGTTGCTCAGATCTCGTCCTGCGTACACCACTCCATAGGTTCCTTTGCCTAGGATTACTCTGTCCCCATTTTCATCATAGTCATATTCATACTGAAAATGGCAAATACCAACACATATTACATAAGCATAAGGGAATAAAAGACATAATCAAACTAAAATGCACCTTAATCATGCGCATATATATTTACCTAGATTACTAAACATTATTGCTTTTTCATACTGATTTACTAAACCAGGCAAGTTACTTGCAAATGTTTTTACACCTATTTGTAAAATGCTGCATTCTTCATAAGGCATTTCCATGCCAGCATGTGTTTAACACTATTCAATTTTGTATTAGAAGGCATTACACTTGTTATTACACTTTTTATGCATCAATTATTACTTTGTCTTTATGTATTTTTTCACATTTGTTCTTTAAAGCGCTGAAAACAGTAGCCATTGTTATATGATTAAATTAGATATTAGTTTACAAATATAGGGGTCTATTTACTAAGCCTTGGATGGAGATAAAGTGAACTGAGATCAAGTACCAACCAAACAGCTCCTAAATGTAATTTTTCAAACACAGCGTGTGACATGGCAGTTAGAAGCTGATTGGCTAGTACTTTATCACTTTATTTATTCACTTTATCTCTATCCAAGGCTAAGTAAATAGACCCATAAAAACAAAAAGTTCAAATTTAGACAAAGAAAAACAGATTCTAAAAAAATATTTATATTTTAAAAAATAAAACTACCACCACCATCAATAAGAAAAACTCTGTGCTTCCCATGTCCAGGATCTCCGCAGAACCGTATGTACTCATCCTACCTCAGCCAGGTATAGTCTGGGATTGATACCATTTCTGGCCGAGGTGGGCTTAGTACAGGAACTGCAGTGTCCAGTGTTATATACTAGATGGTAAGAGGGGATTAGGTTTAGAAGAAAACAGTATTTTATTTGGTTGCACTTTAGGATTAGTAATTTAAACTATTTCATAAGAAAACATATATTTGTATGAAAATGCGTTGTGAAAATGCTGTATAATCAAAGCACAAGTGAAGAAATGCACACCATACATATGTAAACAAATGTCTTATCTAACTCGACTTGCGCCAAGCATCTATTTCGGGTGCAAATGCGTTTTAGTTGCAAACAGTTGCGACAATCTGCTTCCCGAGAGTGCACTTATTAATTTGACATGAAACACTTGTATATCTGTGTGCGACTGAGTATGAATCTGTATAGGAAGGGTTACAATGCAGCGGTTTGTCAAATCCGTTTGCGACTAAAATGTATTTTCGGACGAAAAAGACGCTTGGCGCAAGCCGAGTCAGATGGAAGCTGGTGGCTCACTCGCACCAGGCATCTCGCACCGAATGGCAAATTGAAGCTGGGTGTGCGAGGATAAATCTGTATAATGACATTTACTGTGTACAGATGCTCTTGAAGTTCCCAGATTGTATATAAAAATGTCCCTACATAATTGTAAACCTACCTCTAATGTATCTCCATCTGCTTCACCCTCCAGTTCTACAGTGCTGCCTACAACATCTGTGATGATCTCTTTAACAAGAGTACAAAACCTGTTAATGGCAAATATAAGAGTTATTTCCATAGCCGGAGAAAAAAACGATAGATCATTTATGGATGTTGTTAAAAGCCATTTAATGTGACATAACAAACCTATATATGTAAGTGCAGCTAAATTAAGCCAATAAGCATTTTGTGAGAGGAAATAATGTTTGTTGTTTCTCAGTTAAGGAGCTTGTTAGATTATGGAACTCGTGAATAAATGGTTATAAGTGGTGATTGAGAGTATTGGACAGTACAACACCACAGGAAATACACAACCCAATAGCCCATTGACATTACAAACTATGCTTCAAACCATGTTTTTTTTTATCTTTCTAAGGGCTTTTAGTTGTAACTGTGATGTGTTCTCACTGTAAGCCACCCAGAACCAAGGTTAGTAATATAAAAGTAACTAAATTCAATTTTAGGCAAATAATTGTGGGCGATTAATTGCCGTATAAAGATTACAAAAGCTGTCATTTATTGTATTCAGTGAAGCCACTACTTGTCCTTATTATGTGTATTGTAGTGCTACTGTATGACTGGTGCATAACTAAAAGCAACACACGGCAATGATCATGGAGCTGATGCAGTACTTACAGAGTGTAAATAAGACTATTAATCATTCTGGAATATTAACTAGAACAGGGTCTATACAGACAACCTACAGTAGGGGTACATACTTCTCTATGAACAGTTCCATGGGAAATATCAGCAGTGTTGTGCATGTCACTACTGCACAATCTATATGTGACAAACAACACTAGTATCCATGAGAATATATTTGGGATTAAAAGTAAATACTGCTTAATGACCACAAAATAATTTACAGAAATACATGAACGCATTTCTAGAATAATTTCACTACTGAAGTGCTCCCACATTGCGTGCACAGAAAATAATGAATGTCTCTATCTGCCTGTATGCATAGTTGCGAGCATCTTGCCATGTGCACGCCCCTACGCTTGGTTTCATATTCGTCCTCATCATCACTTTCTCCAGTTCTATACTAGGAGCAAAGTATACAGCTGGAAGGAAGTATTTCCTCTTCTGTATAGTTCTGCATAGCCCACAGATGTGTCAACATGCTCTCCCTGAACCCTATACCAAAAAAGGTGGGATAATATGCCACCACTGGGTGCGCATGATTAATATAAATTCAACACAATGTATCAATTACAATAAGTAAAAACACTTTACAATTCAAATAGAAACCTCTGAAAAACAGATAAATAAAAAAATTAATGCAGATAAATATTGCAACTTTCCTAATCATAATACATATTGATCAATGATTTACCAATCAAGTCTCCATATAAGTGGTTATTATTAGTCCAGTATTTCCACTTGAAAACGAATATATATAACAAAAGGGAAATATCATTTTTTGTGAGCATATACAAATGGATCTTATATTCCTGGTGCAAATACAGGATTAATGCCCAGGAAAATCGCCCTCAGCAGGGAATAGCTTCACTGGTCCGACTCATCCACCTGGATCACTTGGTTAATGTAGTTTCAGTAGCTCAAATATAGAGCGTGAAGAGCACCTGTACAGTATATAATTTATTAGTATGTCTTTAGCTGTGTCTGGACCATATACACACTTGGATACAGATCAAGTCTTTAACATAACCTCAATGTTGAAAGGGATACTAGAGAACAAAGATAGTCACAGTTTTATCTTCAGCTACACGGGACTTCCATGGGCACTAGGTTCGCCCCGAGTTTTGCCAACCTATACATGGGCCTATTTGTGGAGCATTATATTTGGGGTGGTGGATTCGGGGAGAACTTGGTGCTCTATGGTATATTGATGATCTTTTTATTATTTTGGATGGGGACTGTCAGTCTGCTTCGTTATTTGTTGCACATCTTAATTCTAAGTCTTTTGGCTTGAAGTTTACACACACTTGTCACTCTATTCACATACATTTTTTTGGATATAGCTGTTCTGTTATAGACAACCAATTGCATACCAAAATGTTTAGGAAGCATGTCGATTGTAACGGATATCTGAACTATTCCAGTTGCCACTATTACAAATGGAAAAATAATATTCAGAAGGACCAGTATCTTCATCTGAGGCATAATTGCTCAGAAGCTAATGTATTTAAAGAACAAGCAGAAGAACTAAACTTAGCTCTTTTAGAACAAGGATATCCAATTAGAATTTTACAAGATTCACTGAAGGAAGTGGAAAGTTATGATAGAGCTTCTCTTCTAGTGTTGAAGGACAAGGAAAAGAATAACCAACAATATTCTCTGTCATTTATTTCTAGACTTAATGGCTGTTCACAACAAATAAAGAGAATAGTTCACTGGGAATTACATTGGGAGCAGGAGCATGTATAAGAACTGATGCTGATTAATTATTTGAAAAGTACAAGTATGTATTTAAATATAAAACTGTTAGTGTATCCTGACCAAGATTTGACTGATGAATGCTATGGAGCTTTAGCTGACTGAGCCATTTAGCCAGTCAGCTTGCTAACAGAATGTTAGTATGGCTTCTCGATCAGATAAGAGGGGTGAAAAGTTAGCTAGAATTATCTGATTAAAATACACCTGAATGATGCAATTTCTATATTTTTGATTATTTTTCTTTTGTGTTAAATAATATGTTATTTTTGGAAGCCTTCTTACCTCTTTATTGTTATTATGATTTAAATTTGTTAATCCATTATATATATAATGTGGGCAATACAGGTGGTTTACAATGGAGATTGTGTTCATTAATTATTTTGAACCTCCTATTGGTTAGGGGGGATTTAAAAGAAGATAGCCGGAGTCCCTTCACACAAAAACCTTCTGAGGAAACCGTCACACTAAATTGATGGAGAAACACGTCAAGGCTAACTAATTGGGACTACTTTTAAGATTTACCTGAAATCTCCAGAGTTCTAGAGTACCACTGTGACTGTTTACCTCGGGCGGAGGCCCATCAGCTGTTAATGCAGACCCACTCGTTAGCACTCTGCTAGCTTAATGTGAGCCGGCAATACTGAGAGCAGACCTGAACGATACAACCAACACGGAGATCTGTGAGTAGCATGCAGCAAGTTAGGCTGCTTGACTATCCTTGCTCACTAGTATCCCTTTCAACATCGGGGTAATGTTAAAGACTTGATCAGTATCCAAGTGTGTGTGGTCCGGACACAGCTAAAGACATACTAATAAATGATATTGAGCTACTGTATCTACATTAACCAAGTGGACGAGTCGGACCAGTGAAGCTATTCCCTGCTGAGGGTGATTTTTCTGGGCAGTAATCCTGTATTTGCATCTGGAATATAAGATCTATTTTGTGAGTAAATTAAGAGTTACTCATTGGGGAGCAGTGTTTATTATATTATTGTAAAAGTAGGCTTGATTAGTTATTTATAGATTAGTTATATAAGCGCCCGGTAAGAATTAGGTTAATCTATAACTCTTTATATATTTTGGTAGGTTCTTGTTTTTCTCCCTGAACTCTGCCTGCATAAGACTGCTATGTTACAGCCCAGTTACTCCTCATCAGTCGTACGTGTAGAAATGATTGAAATATACATTCGGTACCAGAGCATATGCAGGCGTACTCTCTAAAACAGCTTTTGCAGAAACTGACCGATGCACAAAGAAAGCAAATACTAGTCTAGAAAAATGGTCTTTCCCTATTAATTGTCACTGTTATTTATTTGCAATATCACTTCCAGATTTGCATGTAAACCTAAATAAGGCACTTATTAGTTGGATGCCATTTTGTGACTGTGTTAGGAGGCATTCATCGCATAAATTCACCTATTGCATTGATCCTCTGTGGAAAAGTAAATCTGAAAGTCGTCTGAATTGTCGTGAACATACAGAAAGCAGCATCGTTCATCGAACTTTGATATGCTGCAGAAAGAAAGACGTTTCTACTTTAGTATTTTTTAATTCATACAGAAACAAAATAACTTTTCAATGGTAAAATACAGATAATACTTTATTTACATTGTATCTAAAATAGAGGTTTACAACCTGTGGGGCATGTTGGAGCTTGTAGTTCCACAGCACATTAACAGCCACAGATAGCCTAGCATTCCCCCACAAAATCAGTATCACCGCCAAAGACTACAGGCAGCATAATATGAAAATATGAATATTACCACTAATCTCGTTCCCTTAATCTGTCATTGCTTTTCCTTTTTCTGATTTTTACTATGCTGCCCTTCATACGTTGTCAAGCTACAAATCATCTACTACTTATAGGGGTATTCAATATGGGTGCGATAACATCGTTTTTTGCATTAATATCGCACTTTTTAACGTTTTTGTGTTAATATCACTTTTTTAGTTTTACACTGTATTCAATTTCAAAGACTTATCGCAGTTTTGAAAAGTCTTTGATAAAAAACGGTGATAAGTTTTCACCATTGAATAGGTGTCGAAAAAAAGTGCAGAATTGGGGTTTAGGGGTGCAGGCTTAAAAAAAATAGCCTGCACCCCTGAGATTGATATTTAAAAAAGAAATGTGTCAAAAAAAGGTAAAAAAAAAAAAAAAAGGGACACCCCAAAAAATGTATTTAAAAATTGGGGTTCAAAAAAAAAAATGGGAAAAAATTGTTAAACAATAGGGAAATAGGTTCAGGGCTATTCTGCAAGTATGCAGCAGGTGTTTTCTAGTATAGAATTATAGTGGCAGGTGCACAAATGCAGAATTTTTAAAAAATTACTTTAGGGACACCAAAATATGCTAGTACCCATTTTCATGTACCCCAAATTTGATGGGACCACTTAAACAAATGAAAAAAATCACCTAAGTGCTCTTCTGCATCACTTCTTCAATGTCGGAAAAAAAATACCTGCTGCGGCTATTTAAATCCCCGACTTTCAATTAAAGGCTAAAACGGGGGTACCCATAGTGATCCCCCATGTTTTTACAACTTTAGGGGGGTCTTACAATTATTTTAAGGAAAAATTCGTAACTTTACGCAAATCCAACTTCGGAGTTTCCCGTTTTTGTTAATTTTATATTGAATACTGGGATAAGCGGAAGCGCGCACCATACCTTTACGCAGAAAAAAACTCCGATATGAAACGTTAACTTCGCCAGGGAAGTTAACCTTTCATATTGAATACCTCTCTATGTCTTTTCCTATAAAATAATACAACCTATGACTAATCTCTATGATCTGTTATTTACCAGGAACTGTAGAACAGAGTAGGAATACTTAAATAAAAACACTTTAATACAGTAACAGATATTGCAGTGTAAGCTGCCTGTTTGGAATGTTGTCATGATTACATAAAGGTAGAAAAAATGCAGCACAATGTGTGATAAAGGAGAAACATTCAAACTTCTTTATTCTCCAAATGAAATAAACTGTTATTACTTGACATACATATTTATTACAGCATCCACATATGCATACCTCACAAATAACCATTAAATAGTTTGCACACCCAGCATGGATAGTGTCCACACATATGGGCTGATGCAGTGTCGAACGCAAATCGGGCGTAAATACTCCTGATTTGTGTGCACAAAGGAAAATGCGGATATTAGCCCTATGCAGAATTATCCATACCCTTAGTTTCATAGTCACCATCGTTATTGGCGCACTTGCACCAGTCATATCCATGGTGCAGGAGAAAATTGGTGTATCTTTGAGTTCGCTGTATTCTGTATAGCACACAGGTGCGTTGACAATGATATACCCTTGCTAAACTTCGCCTTCACCTACAGCCACATGTGGAGATGCCATTGAGTTTTTTAGTACCCCGAAGATGCGTGCGTTTGTCTATGGAGCATGTACAGTGCAGAAGCACACAAGATCTGTCTACAAAATTGACTTCCATTCAGCTTTATATCTTTCACATTGTGTGGACTCCTTGGATAAACCTGAAGGTAGTGTATTATAGGGTGGGTGTTAGACGTACAAGGGGCCTGATTACGAGACGTACGCTAAAATTATGGTTTGCGTTCATAACCGATGGTTTAGGATCTGCGAATGCGTAGGACCACTTCTGCGCATGTGCAGAACGAGTCCTGCGATCTCACTCGCAGACCCCCCCAAGCCACAGCATGACTGACATATTGCAATGTTTGGGGGCGGATAGGGGCGTTGCTGGCTACCATTCCCAGAAATGGGGCGTGTTGCCCCATTTTCCAGGAGAGACAAGGCCAGGGCACCGCAGCAGCCAGAACCCGGCCAGGCTGCGTTAAGCTTCAACTTCTGCAACCTGGCTAAAGGAGCAACCATCGCGATAGTTGCAAAATGTATTGTCTCTCCAACCTGTTATACTTATCAGTTTTTAATTATGTAGAATATTTGAACCACTTGAGATTTTTGAACAAACTATAAATGCACCACATGGACAGTGAGTTGCCTAGGCAGCGCAAATAAATCATAAAGCAGATCCTATTCGTAATTAAGTATAGAAGTAAACACGCAGGAGCAGACACATTCTCCGGCCCATAAAAGTGTCATTTTACAAAGACTCTTCCAGGAATTGTTTGGACAGAATAAAGCAACTGTTACAGTACTTGCAGAATTTCCTGTCATTATGTGTTGACAACACCCGTTTTGATTGACCCCATCACGACACCAGCTCATATATTGCACAAATTCCCCTCATAAAGCTGTACTATTACATTCATGTCATATACAGTGATTATATGTATTTCTCATACCTTATGCCTCTTATAGAAGAGGCAGTGAAATTCCACTCGTGAATTCCTTTCTGAAAAGAAAAACTGGATAAGAAAATCATTTACCATAAAACAGCTATTCAAAGTGTACCTGCCTACTACAGACAGCAGAGACAGCCACTGACTTATTATACATACAAATGCGGCCTGATAGTTTACCAGGAAATAGTGACATCACGCGAATGTGGTCTATCAGGCTCACTAGAAACCAAGCCTCATGAATACAGGTTACAAAGAGCCTCAGTGATGTCACTTGTTCCTAGAATACCGATAAGTTACTGTACGTGTCCATGCCCCCCAACATGGCTGTCCTAGTCATATAGTGATGGCAGGAACAGCTTTAAGAGAAAATATGCCATGTTTGTAACTAGGTTGTATTTACAATTTAGCTTTCAATAAATGTTTAGTAAAATATACAGCCGTAAGCCTTTCTGCACAAATGACATAAAATTCTAAGAATTAGCTAACATTGTTGGCCCTTGTTTCCCTGATATTAAATATTAGCTATGTGCACCATATACTGTGACCAAATAACCGAATGGTTCTAGATGCATTGTGAATGAAACTGACATAAACTAGTGGCTGTTTTTCCTGCATACTCATCAGCAATTTACTGAGAAACAAGTGGCAGTAACAGAGAAGAAAATAAAGTAGTTAACAAAATCAAATTGAAACCATTGCTAGGCTACCACTGGGAGAGCTGATCTAGACATGTGCTTAATTTGCCTATTTGGAGTCTGAGATGGGCACTTTGTGCCGAGTGGTCACATACAATACAAGCGGTAGTGAGACAGTTACTCTCCCTAGAAAACACAGGTATAACAGGACAAACTCTGGGCTTCTGATGAAGTTTCAAAGGCAAAGGAAGCATTTATTTGAGTATATAGATAGTACTTCCTTAGCTTTAGGAATCTACAACTTTTGAACAAAGGCTGACTACAGCTAATATGAGGAGACATGTGCCTTATGTGGTCCCTGTAAAGGGACCAGGATTATCAACATAAAGAAGGTCTGGAGTCCCTTGTGAAATACTATTATATAGAGATTATATTAAATGCATGTGTGGTGATATACAGATATCCTCCGTGCGCTACAAGTCGCGCTACACATAACGTGGGGAGCTCCGTGTAACTCGGTTGCGCAGAGCGTCTTTTCATGTGAAATTCTATGTTACAATGTTACAGCCACTGAAACTGTAACGTAGCATTTCAAATGGAGATACAACCGCAGTTGCATACAGAACATAGGCATGCTGCACTGCCGTGCGAATAAGACGCAGTAGAAGAGGAAAAGACGCTCGGTGCTACCGAGTAACTACACAGCATGGCGCGACTATAAGGGCTTTTTAACGCGCAAGAAGGCTAGATGTATGAGGACACATCTGTAAAGGCAGACACATCAGAAAGGCCGCTGCTTATTGTGACCACCCTTACTACGGGTGTATTTCAATAAATAAGGTAACAAGACCTCTCACAGCGTAAATTTATTCAACTCGTACATACATTATACGTAAAATCAATAGTAAGATCTTGGTAGTTTTTGTTCCACATAGTCCCCATACTTGTCTAAGCATTTGTTCCAACGGTACACCAAGCCATCTATCCTGGCATAGAAGAAATCAGTGTCAATCGCCTGAAGCCAGGACATGACGGCTTACTGAACTTCATTGTCAGTTGCAAATCGCCTTCCACCCAGATGCTGGTCCAAAGAGATGGAAATCACTCAGTGCCAGGTCAGGGCTTTAAAAAGGATGGTCCAGTACCTCCCAATGGTAACACCGTAACAACTCACGCGTGCAGTTGGCTGACTGTGGTCTGGAGTTATCATGCAGCAATACGTCTGTTAGCAGCAACCCAGGTCGCTTTCAGCAAATTGCCTTCTGCAACCGGCTCAATGTGTCACAAGGCAGGGAATCAACAAGAATCACACCCTTGTGGTCTCAAAACACAGTCGCCATGACCTTCTTTGCTGATGGAGCTGTTTTGAATTTCTTTGAAGGTGGGGACGATGCGTGTTTCCAGGACATGACGGCTTACTGAACTTCATTGTCAGTTGCAAATCGCCTTCCACCCAGGTGCTGGTCCAAAGAGATGGAAATCACTCAGTGCCAGGTCAGGGCTTTAAAAAGGATGGTCCAGTACCTCCCAATGGTAACACCGTAACAACTCACGCGTGCAGTTGGCTGACTGTGGTCTGGAGTTATCATGCAGCGATATGTCTGTTAGCAGCAACCCAGGTCGCTTTCAGCAAATTGCCTTCTGCAACCGGCTCAATGTGTCACAAGGCAGGGAATCAACAAGAATCACACCCTTGTGGTCTCAAAACACAGTCGCCATGACCTTCTTTGCTGATGGAGCTGTTTTGAATTTCTTTGAAGGTGGGGACGATGCGTGTTTCCATGTCATGGATGCTTGCTTCACCTCCGGTGTCACATGAAGCACCTACATTTCATTGCCTGTAATGATACGTTGCAGTAACTGTACTCCCTCCTCATGGTACCGCACCAAGTGCATGAGGGACAATCCCATCCTATTGGTTTTGTGAACTTCTGTCAGTGCTTCCGTACCCAGCGTGAACACTTTTTCCTGTACCCCAGTAGCTCATGAACAATGTTGTGCACAGTACACACTGAGATGTTAATTTTGTCAGCAATATCACTAACTCGAATGCGTCTGTGCTCCTGAATCAGACCTTCAATGCGAAGCAGATTGTCATCTCTGATGGACGTGCTTCGCCGGTCATATCGCTGTTCATCTTGAACGTCTGTTAACAAAGGCAGTGCACCAAACCCAAACCAATATCCGTGACATGACCATATCACCGTACACCTCAACAAGTTGGCAATGAATTTCAGTTGCTGATGTGCCCTTTAGATGCAAAAATTTGATCACACTATGCACCTCAATGTTCACTGCTCCGCCATCTTACAACTGATGTTAGTACTGTATGACTGATATGAGGTGCAGTCTAATGGCCATGAGGGGAAGCTGTCGTCTATCTGCTCTGGCAATAACATAGAAAACATTACACTGTGAGTGGTCTCCCTTAATTATTGAACTACCCTCGTACAAAAAAACTCCCCAGGATTTAAAAGCAAAAAACGGTGAAACTGCACCTTTATATTTTGTGCAGAGTGCATATTTTGTGTACTTGCCATAAATAGTGGATACAGGGAGACTTATCAAATCTTGGAGGCCGTATAAAGGGCCGTATTCAATTAGAAGCGAAAAGTCGAGATCCGCAAAAAAGTATCGCCGATTGTGACTTTTTGCCAGGCGGAAACTTATCTCTGTATTCAATTCCATCTGCTTTTCGCATACGCGGAAAATCAATGCAATGTAATAGGCAAAAAAGATTCGCCTCTGAATAGCAGGAGAAAAGAAGTGCACATTTTTTATTTTGGGGTGCAAAGGTGGGGAAACCTCTCATAACCCTTGGGACAGCCCCCCAAAGGACAACTGCGTCAAAAAATCCAGGAAATAACTTAAGAACACCCCAAACAAGTACTTTGAATTTTGGGGCGAAAATGCACAAAGTGGGGGGACAACTTCTCAAACTAGCGAAATAAGGTTCTGGGGGTGGTCTAAGAAGGGGTCAAGTGTTTTTGGGATTGCAGATGCTTTTATGAGGGACGATTTTCACTTTTATTAAAACTACACTTTAGAAAAATGAAAAGATGCTTGCACCCATTTTCAGGTACCCCAAATTTGCCAGGACTTCTTATTTTCTACCCAAAATACTGCTTTATGCCATTCTTCACCACTTGTGCAAATACGCTAATTAGAGGCAATTATGCAAACTTAAGTACCCCAAACAGTTTTATTAGGACTAAACGGGCACTACTACATTGATCCCCAATGTTTCTGCATCTGTTTGGGGGGTTCAGTCTGATTCCCAGATTCTGACACCACTTTTCACCTGTTCTGACTTTGCGTGTCACCATTTTCGCGTCTTTTGGAATTGAATAGGGCAAATAGTGGGTACGCGCACAATAAGTTTCCACGGCTAAAATACGCGATGTAGGCGAAAAGTCCGGCATGCAAAACTCTATCGCGTACGTGAAACTAATTGAATTTGGCCCAAAGTGGAGAAGTTGCCCATGGCAAGCAATCAACTTGTAATTTTGCAGGTTGTGCTAGATAAATGACAGCTAGAATATGGGCCCTCATTCAGAGCCGTACGCTCTGAGCAGAGCGCACGCTCTGAATGAGGGCCGGGCTCCATTTTCATGTAGATGTCCTCCTGGACGCTCGTATAGTTGTGGGTCACCACCCACAGGCTATACGAGCGTGCATTTTGATGACCATCGAAATTGCGAGCCGGAGCCTGCGGTTGAGGTTTTCAACCGCAAGCTCCGGAGTGATTTTGGCTCTATCAGAGCCAAAATCACTCCCACTGACATCACTAGTGACATCACTAGTGACATCACTAGTGACATCACTAGTGATGTCAGTGGGCCGGCTTCTGACGGGAGGCGTTCCCGTGGGAACGCCCCCGTCAGGGAGGCACGCCCCCGGCACGCCCACCAAAGGGGGCGTGCTGTCAATCAACATTGACAGCACGCCCCCTTTGATCGGACACAACGAGCGAAGGAAAGTCCTTCGCTCGTCGTGTCTGGCGCATGCGCACGACGGAGCTCCCTCCGTCGTGCGCATGCTCAGTGCAGACCATCGACCCACTTGCGAGCGGACAGCCGCTCGCGAGTGGGTCTGAATCAGGCCCATGATTTGTTGCTATGGCAACTAAAATTCTCCAATCTCCCTCTCAAGTTATCTGACTGTAGATGAAGCCATGTGAAAAATCACTGAAATGTGTACTTAGGGCCTGATTCAGACCCGTTCAATAGATGCGATCACTCACATCCAGCGTATGCAAATTTCTCAAAGTGACATCATGGGAAGCGAGTGCTCACTAAGGCATAAGTACACCCACTTTAGCTGTGCGAGCGATCGCTCTGTTAATGCAGACACCCACTAGCGTATGTAGAGATGCCCACTAGCGCACGTCATCTCCAGGAACTGTATTAAAACATTGGTACATCGAGCACCATCGGTAGTGAACCTTACCCTGCAGCAAGCACTGCGAGGGCTTCAGTGTAAAAAACAGGCATGTGACGTGTACTATGACGCTGCCTGTTAATTATGCACGCCTTAAAAACAGCGTTGAAACACCCAGGCATGTCTGCTTTCGCACCTCCTCTCCCCCGTTATTAGTGTCCTGCCCCTGTTACCACCCACAACTGGCCTCTCCTGTCACTCATTGCACTGGGCAGTCTTTGCTAAACGAGCAACCGGCCTGCGATCGCACAGAGTAGTTCGCACAAGCGCAGAACGAAGCGTGCGCATTCGCAAAACATTGGTCCGCTTGCGAGCGCACAGCGCTAGCGAACGGATCTGAATCAGGCCCTTTGTCGTTTCTTTAATAAAACATATATATATAGCAAAAGGCTACCAAAGACTGAACATATTCTGTGTGTTTAACACAAATAGAAAAGTTGGGGAAGATGTATGTGGTATGGATCGTGCTGCAATAGTTCTACCTGCTTCACCTCTTTACCAAGGCAAAGCCGGAAGCAGTGCCAGAGTGTGAAGAATTCTCCCTTGGCTATCCCTGCCAGACCCAACAGAGCATCAGCCTAGTGCTGATGCGATGTGTCTCACCTCCCAGCCCGCTCCAGTGGGGATGTGCGAGACCTCACGTGCAGCACAGAGCCCTTCAGCCGCCGCAGCCAGGGACAGAGCTGTCACTGCTGTGGTGGGGCAAAGACAGCTGCAGCTGTCGAAAGCGATAGCTGTAGCTGTCGAAACCGATAGCTGCAGCTGTCGAAACGATCAGTGCCACTGACCGTTCACACAGTGGCTGGCACAGCGCCAATGTCATTTAATACCCAACCTCACAATAATACATGGGGAGAAGAAGTATCACCACTAAACCCCATACTTCTCCCCCTTGATCTGTTAACTCATATGTAAAACACCCTTTGTCATAAATCGGTTAAAGGGAATGTGACCATTACATAAATGTTAAAAGATGCCGCTGGCCCTCTTAGTTTCACTCCTCCTGTGCCCAGATACTATACAGCAATGTCCTAACAAGTGACGTAATTTCTAAACACATGAAGCTGTGCATAAAAGATACACAGGTCTAGAAAACTCCTTTCTCTAATGCAGTACAGTATGTACATGAACAGTGCATCATTTCTATTATTATCATGAGACTGTCAGGGATAAGTCTTGAAGGTCCCATATTGTCCTCAGGCCTCCAGATGGATAGCTCTGAATATATTTAAAATATGAAAATCTCAGTTTTACTGTTAGAGTTCTTACCATTTCCACAGGAGAGACATGCCATAGCGAAACTGTCCTCTCATCAGCCTCTTTGTTTATTGAGACATACGAGGGCTGATAAACCTTTGTTGGCTCCAATACAAGAACCTAGAAACATAATTCCTTTTTACTTGTGTGTTTTCCAAATGGTAATAACAATAAATATGTTTTATTTATAATGAAGTCTGGTATCATCTCCTATGACAATGTCAGCCTCTAATGCATGTCTCCAAAGACTATTGCCATACAGTAAATAGAAGAGCTTTAAAATAGACTTTGATATTGAGTTTTGTGATTTATTTTTTTTCCTGAAAAACCAGAGAGACAGATATAAAAGACAGAGACCCCCGTTCCAACCTCCTAGCCAGAAGAAAAACTCCTATGTGAGAAATTCACCTCCAATGACAAAAGATTCACAAGGAGGCTGTTGTAATACCATCACCACCACTGAATGGTGGTCTCTCATGCCCTGCAAGCAAGTCATCCCTTCCATTAAGAGCAGAGCCAGCTCGAGGCATGTTCGACCAGTGCGGTCGAACAGGTGTTCCACCCCATAGAGAGCGCACCCCTCCCAACCATTCCCGATTTCAGCGGGACAGTCCTGTTTTTCGGGCACTGTTCCACCAGCGGGGCAAAGTGTCCCGTGGGTGGACGGATGTTTGGGCACATAGTGCTGGGCTTGCCCCCAAATAATGTACTTTAGGCGCATGGCTTATGCTAATTAGACCATGCCTCAAATTTCAGTCGCATGCGGCTAAGGGATGACATGTCCCAGTCCCGCACAGGGCGTTGCTCATCCTGGAGCTGGCCCTAAGTAAGAGTGACAACCTCTACTGGAAAAACTCCCCACAAAGAGCAGAAATCGAATCCTTAGGGCCTGATTCAGAGACGGCAATGCAATCGCAACTGCATTCGCTCACGAATCGCAGTTGCTAACGCCTTACAAAGTACAGCCGAGCATAGGGATGCCCACTGTTGCCCTCTCATATGCGTCCAATGACGTACAACAACATAAACATAGGTACTATTGACACATACATCGGGCAGTCACACAGCATGTAAGTCAAGTCTGACCTGCCTCAAACACTGCGGCTCTCGTGGCATGGAGAGTGGTCTCATGCTACACAGGAGAACGCAATGGCTAATTTATGCACGCCCACAAAGCTGCATTTAAACAGTCAGAAACTACCCCAAACACTGACTAGCTGTCTCTCACGAACATAATCGCAATGCAATTGCATTAAAGATACTGTATAAATATATACCGGAAATCTCAAGCCATTTGTAGACTCTTTTGTTGCCTCGACAATTATGTCCATCCAAAAATTCAGTCTCTCTTGCCTCGGGGAGTGTTCGGTGTTGAGTTTCTTGAATTGCTGAATTAGAAGCAAGTTTTGTACAACTGATCTTAAGTACCTGGAACATAAAGGAAACATAATCCAATTTAGATTAGTTTCATAATGATACTTACCATGTTGACTATAACAGGAGGGACAATATATATTTATGGCATAGATGAAGCCGTATAATGTTCTTTGAATATGTGGTGATTACAGCTTTTAAAACATATTTAACTTTCACATATATCATGCTATACAAAATTTTTATAATGTATAAACCAAAAGCAAAAATAAATACAGAAAAACAGCAGCTACATATAATTTAAAACTTGACATTGCATGAAGCCAGGAAAATTACATGGAATAATAGGCAATAATTATATAAGCGAGATGTAGTCAGGATCCCGACGGTCAGAATGCAGAAGGTTACAATACTGACAGCAGCATTCTGATGGTCACAATCCCGACAGACTCCGATGGAGAGTGTTAGGGTTAGGCACTAGGGGGAGGATTGGAGTTAAGCTGGGTATACACCATACGATGTGTACCCAATGCGATATTGTGAGTGTTGAGACCGGGCGGGGGTACCGGCATCGGCAAGTGTATACACACTTGCCGAATCTGGCAGCGACGGTTGGGGACATGCTGCACTTTGCCGCATGGCCCCCGCTGACTGTATCGCCCGTCGGACCTGCATGCAGGTCCAACGGCCGATATTGTTGATGAAGTGTGGGTGCGCGCATCGTCAGCAACTTAAGGTACACACTGGCCGATGTGCCTGATATGTCGTATGATCCACCGGATCGGACAACATATGGTCTAGTGTGTACCTCTGCATTTAGGCTGCGGGAGGGAACGGTTAGGGTTAGGCTGCGGGAGGGAACGGTTAGGGCTAGGCTGCGTGAAGGGACAGTTAGGAAGGGCTGCTGGAGGGGACGGTTAGGGTTAGGCACTAGGGGAGGGTTACAGTTAGACTGCGGGACGGGATGGTTAGGGTTAGGATTGGGGTTAGAATACTTACCAAAATCTGTCGGCATTGTGACCATCGGGATCCCGTACCCAACCCATGAAAGGGAATATTATAGACATACAGAGGTGATGTTTATGAAGTAACATTCAGTGAGTAGGAACCAATTAACTCCCAAGTCCTCAATTAATAGAACCGTAGCGGTGGGAGAAGAGAAGACAATGTACAGACTACTGTGACATAAAAGTGTTTTTTAGATTCACTGCAAGGGATCATACAATTTGGTGGTCTAAAATTTTAAAACTGTTTTTTAGAAATCTGTGAAAGAAATTTGATCGCCAAATAAAAAGGCAGATGTTTGTTTTCGGAACCACCGTTAATTAACTGGCTCCCCTGGTAGAAGCTAACAGACTGCAAACAGATAAAGAAGGTTCCAGCTTTGTGGAACTTGACATAGGTGGTAGACAAATCTTCTATAGATGGGAGGTGTGAAGTGAATGAGGCACCTGACTGGACAATAGTATCATCCATAGCTGAGTGAATAACCTGAAAGACAACTATCATCCAGCACGGAAAGCTGTCTTCTGGCATGGTTCTGCTGCGGCTATTAGGAAAAGGTGGGTGGTTGTTGAAGTGCTACACTAGGAAGAAAACTATTAAAGAGTGGGGCTTGTGTAATGGCCTTAAGGCTCCTAACTTTATTAACTTCTTACCAAACTGGAGGCTTGAGCTTGAAAAGGCGCTCGGCAGCCTGTACAGCTTTTCCAATATCGCTGGCCAGCATGCTCACAATGAAGAACTGACCCACATCCCAGTAGTTGTTCATTTTTTCCAAACTGCCCTTCCTTCCCAGCAGACTGTTCAGGCGAACACCTTTAATAGCACATCTTTGAAGTTAAAACCCACAATACAGGTATACAGATTGCATATAGTAAAATGTGGAGCATCTGCTGTCTGGGGTGGTAACTGAAGAGCTGCCCTTCTCATCCATTACATGTACTACCTAGTTTAAATACACTAATAAAGACAATTATTCACTACTATAATTAATAAATCAACCACTAAAGTAAACACCACTAATTTGGATTAAATACTCAAACAGTATAATTCATTTTAGCAAATAATTTTTAACGTTTTTCGGTCACTTATATTTTTCAACCTTTTGTTTGCTTTATTACAGTAGAAACCCTGCATGTACAGTAGCTCACTCCTAATGATCATCTTCAATAAGTGATAAGATATTAAGAAATGAACAGAAGCTTAGGAGTACACACATCATACAGAAAAAGAAAACTGGCGATGTATATGGTCTTGCTAGGGCATTAATTCACTGTATAAAGTACGGATGTTGTAAAACTACACATCCCAGCATGCCCTGCCGCAGTTTTGCTATTTGGCCATGATAAAAATGGTGCAATGCATGCTGGGATTTGTAGTTCAACAAAAGCTGGAGGGCCGCGTATTGCACACATTAATACTTCTGTACAGAAAGACACTGCATACATACATACTACATGCAAGTAGTCACTTTGTTGTGATTAACATTAATTGACCAAGAAGCATCAGCATCATGCACAGATGAGGACATTGATTTGTGATTTGTATGAACCTGGATGCACTCCTGCATCACTAGTGAAGAGCAGATAATAAATAATCAAATCAAATCAATTATTTCAAATGGCATAAGTAACATTTGGTGAATAAAATGCCTTGGTCAAAATAAATGTCAAATAACTAATAAACAATTTTTAAATAACAAATAGTTGTAGCCATGAATGTAAAATGATTTCAACTTCTGTACTGAGTGTTCTATGCTCTTCACCAGATTTCAGCAGAATACCATATCTGCAAGCAGGGCCGAAACTATGGTGGTGCGACCTGTGCCATGGCAGGGAAGGGGGCACTGTTTGGGCCTGTCAATTTTCCTGTTTATTATCATTCTCACTTGTAGCTTCCGCATTTTTTATCCCCAGCATCTCCTGGCCTCCCCTATCTCTTCCCTGGCCCTTCCCCATGAGGCCATGGCCCTATTTCAGATGCACTATCTTATATCCCTATTTATTTCCAGCATCTGGTGGCCTCCTATATCTCTTCCCTGGCCCTTCCCCATGAGGCCATGGCCCTTTTTCAGGTGCACTATCTTATGTCACTATTTATCCCCAGCATCTCCTGGCCTCCCCTATCTCTTCCATGGCCCTTCCCCATGAGGCCATGGCCCTTTTTCAGGTGCATTATCTTATGTCACAATTTATCCCCAGCATCTACTGGCCTCCCCTATCTCTTCCCTGGCCCTTCCCCATGAGGCCATGGCCCTATTTCAGGTGCACTATCTTATATCCCTATTTATCTCCAGCATCTGGTGGCCTCCTCTATCTCTTCCCTGGCCCTTCCCCATGAGGCCATGGCCCTTTTTCAGGTGCACTATCTTATGTCACTATTTATCCCCAGCATCTCCTGGCCTCCCCTATCTCTTCCATGGCCCTTCCCCATGAGGCTATGGCCCTTTTTCAGGTGCATTATCTTATGTCACTATTTATCCCCAGCATCTACTGGCCTCCCCTATCTCTTCCCTGGCCCTTCCCCATGAGGCCGTCTTACTTTTTCAGGCGCACTATCTTATGTCACTATTTATCCCCAGCATCTCCTGGCCTCCTCTCTCTTCCCTGGCCCTTCCCCATGAGGCCATGGCCCTTTTTCAGGCGCACTATCTTATGTCACTATTTATCCCCGCCATCTCCTGGCCTCCCCTATCTCTTCCCTGGCCCTTCCCCATGAGACCATGGTCCTTTTTCAGGTGCACTATCTTATGTCCCTATTTAAAAAACGGAGGGGTGGGGCAATGCTCTTTCTGGCACAGGGCACCAAAAAGTCTAATTACGGCTCTGTCTGCAAGTCCACAATAAAGGTAATAAGCCATTCATTCCTGCTCTTTGTATCTCCCAATATTTACCTATTTTCCGGAGTTCTATAGATGTCTCAAACTGCTGCCCAGCAACAATAAGTAAAACAGCAAGGTTAATTCCTGAATACAAGGATGGCTGGAGCTCAAAGCCTTTACGATACCTGATAGAAATAATGTTCTTATTCAGTAGTTTTATCTTAACATGTATTAAATGACATTAAATGTTCACATATTGCAAAATACATTATTTAGGTGTTAAACAAATATGTTTATATTTTATAGCTGCAAATAACGTCGCATTTACGTCGAATTTGCTGTATTGTCATTCTTTTTATGCAACAATGTAAAATAAAATCCATGTTATAATATAAGGTTTCACAATATTTGATGTGCATATAGTGTTATGACATCTGGGTTGTGGAGTCGGTAGATGTGATTCCTGCTTCAAACTAAAAACTTAAAAATATCAGTGATCGCAGTAATGCATGTATAGATGTTTATGACTCCTTACTGCCCAGGCACTTCTCCAGATCAGTCTCATGCATCTCTGAACATATGATTATGGCCATAATCTTGCAGAAAAGAAATGCTAAACAGCAGGAGAAAGCCAATAAAGTAGAGGTGGGCAATAAGCGTGCCCTCCCCCCAGATGTTGTAGAACTACACATCACTGCATGCCCTGCAACAGTTTTGCTATTTGGCCATGCTAGAACTTGCAAGGCATGCTGGGTTTTGTAGTTTAACAACAGTTGGAGGGCTGCTTTTTGCCCATCCCTGCAATAAAGTGAGTTGACCAAGAAAGAAAAAACAAAGACCAGCACAGTAGTGTTTGTTCTCTGTTGTGAAAATAAAGTTTTGTTCAAAAGAAAGAAAAACTAGTTGCATAGTGAAGTGAAGTCCAGACTGATCTATGCGAGTGTAAGGAAGTAACACATAATATGATACTAATAATGTTGCTAGTGTTTCATTACCGGCCATAGACAGGAGAGGAGTTGGTACAGCTTTGGTGAAGATTAGCAGCATTGTGCATTAATGAATACTGACAGTGAAATCATGTATTGCATTTATTTAATTATATGTAATTTACTGTACAGTAACTAATAAGTAAAGAATTAATTACTTGTTGACAGAAGTAGTCACCTGCATTATTTCTTTCTTAATATTTTAAAGACTAGGGCCCTCATTCAGAGCCACTCGCTATTTGTGGTCGTTCATTCTAAAACAAGGGGTGGCTATTCAAATGAACCGTTCGCTGTTTGCGGTCTGTTCACGCCTCTAGGTCTGAACGAGCGAACAAAACTTGCGGTCGTTTTTTGGAAAAATACGCCCCCTGGCCGCTCGCATCCTACGTCATGTCCGCTATTTATTAGATTAATCGAGTACATCGACAAGGTTATGAACTGCTCGCTATTCTTGTGGTTGGTTTTTGCTACCACAATTTTGCGAGCAGTTCTGGCTATAAAAGAACCCAGTGATGTGGTCAATGACGCTGCTGTTTTAAATATGCACACCCATAAAACGCCCGTTTTGACCTTTAAGCACGCCTGCGATCGGATCTCCACTCCCTGTTTTCAAGCACCTTCCCCTGTTACCACCCACATACGCCTCTTTCTGTCACTCAAATTATCAGGCATTCGCTATTTTGCGAGCACATGAATTTCGGCCGCACTGAGTGGTTCGCGCATGCGTATTACGATCCGTACGCATGCGCAGTTGGGCAAACATCGCTCGGAGCGAACGAGCAGCCACTTGCGTCCGGCTCTGAATCAGGGCCTATATTTGTTCAAGATAATATATTAAGCCATTATAATTACCCTAAAACTAGACTGGAAAAATGACACCATGCTGCCGTCACCCATTATACTGCAATGTAATTAACCTATTCTGCTGTGCATGTATTCTTCTATTATCTTATTACCTAAACTATTTGAACCTTAATGAAATGCATTGCACAGATTTTATTACCCTAAGGTTCAAATTGTAGTCAAGAAAGAATGCATGTAAAATATACATTTGCCATTTATGAAGGAGGTGTAGTCAAAGTTGGAGACGTGAAGTTGTAAAATAGACGAGTCAAAGATGAAAGTTTCACGTACTGACTCCACAGCTCTGGTTGCAATGCTAGAGGGGAAAAT
This sequence comes from Taudactylus pleione, assembly GCA_031769625.1. Lineage (NCBI taxonomy): Eukaryota > Metazoa > Chordata > Amphibia > Anura > Myobatrachidae > Taudactylus > Taudactylus pleione. The sequence continues at coordinate 10,562,257 of JAUIMM010000025.1, read as the reverse complement.
CATTTTCTTTTTGCATGCTGTCAAAGTGCTGCCTGCTTCTGAATGTATGGTAGAGCTGCCTTCACTTACTTCTGTTTACACCTCGTCATTTGTGATCAGAAGAAACCCTGGGCCTGATTCAGACCCGCTCGCGAGCGCTGAGTGCTCACAAGCTGGTCGATGTTGGCCCAATGCGCATGCACACGACGGAGCAGACTCCGTCGTTCGCATGCGCGAAACCCGGATAGCGACGGGCAAACCGTCGCTCCGGGTCTCGTACCAAAGGGGGTGTGCTGTCGATGGTGAGTGACAGCACGCCCCCTTTGGTGGGCATGCCGGGGGCGTGGCTGCCCAGACGGAGGCGTTCCCATGGGAACGCCTACCGTCTGGGGCCGGCTCCACTGACATCACAAGTGATGTCAGTGGGAGTGCTCTTGGCTCTGATAGAGCCGAAAGCACTCCAGGGCTTGCGGCAACGATACCCTACCACAAGGGTCTCGTCGCAAGCCCGATGGTCGCGGTGGTCTTGACCATCGCGACCATCTTCCTGGCCGCTCGCTATAGCTGTGGGTGGTCACCCACAGCTATACGAGCGGCCAGGAGACCGCTCTAAAAATTAAGAAGGACGGCCCAGATTCAGAGCGAGCGCTCTGTCAGAGCGTCCGGCTCTGAATCAGGGCCACTGTTCTAATTTCCAGTCGATGTCTGCAACTAAGCTAATTTATTAGCTTTCTATACTTTCAGCACAAGCTAAATCTGTTGCACATTTTAGTCATTCATTCCTCCATATTTAAATTAAAGAAATAAAACGGGAACATTTTAAATATAATGACTAACAAGGGGTGTGATCTTGCACCAATAAATTTGTACATATATTTCTATTTCAGAGAAATTCTATCTTGTTTATTATCCAAGACCCATAAACTTCACATCTATTATTCTGGTTTTATAGTATATGTGAAGGTGCTACCTGATAATCCTATAGTTATCATATATTGACAAAACAGAAGAAAGATAAGATTTTGTCTGGTGCACTGATAGGGTCAAAATGTCATGATATCCAGTTATTTCTCTGAGTTAATGTTAAAACATAACCTTTATTTTTATGTTTCTTAAAATAATAATAGCTAGTTCCAAAAGTTGAGGCGAAATATAATTAAAATAAAGAAATATAAGTAAAGTGTGTATATAATCAGGTGCATAAATATTGGTACATTGACAGAATTGTCATATTTTAGCCTCTATTCACCACCACAATGGCTTTGAAATGAAACAAACAAGATGTGCTTTAACTGCAGACTTTCAGATTTAATTTGAGGGTAATTACATCCAAATCAGGTGAACGGTGTAGGAATTACAACGGTTTCTATATGTGCCTCCCACTTTTTAAGGGGCCAAAAGTAATGGGACAAACTAAATTCTAAATTTAACTTTCACTTTTTAATATTTTGTTGCAAATCCTTTGCAGGCAATTACAGCCTGAAGTCTGGAACGCATAGACATCACCAGACGCTGGGTTTCATCCCTGGTGATGCTCTGCCAGGCCTCTACTGCAAATGTCTTCAGTTCCTGCTTGTTCTTGGGGCATTTTCCCTTCAGTTTTGTCTTCATCAAGTGAAATGCATGCTCAATCGGATTCAGGTCAGGGGATTGACTTGGCCATTGCATAACATTCCACTTTTTAGCCTTAAAAAACTCTTTGGTTGCTTTTGCAGTATGCTGCGGGTCATTGTCCATCTGCACTGTGAAGCGACGTCCAATGAGTTCTGAAGCATTTGACTGAATATGATGTCGAAGCTGGATAATTGGATGAGACAAGATCGGTTTAAAATTGGATCGCAGTGATGCCATCTTGCGACTGGCCATCTTGGAAATGAGATCGCAAAAATACGCCATTTTTGAATGGCCGCCTAAGCACCATTTAGATAAACTCACACTTTAGTACATGTGGCGATATTACTATTAGCATCATGCGATTGCACCTTTCACCATTTCTCATACACACATTAATATGCACAATTGCGCTGTTAACTAGTCGCATATTAGCGAATGCATAAGATCCTGTATGAAAACGCTGAATATTAGCTCCATGCACACGCATCTGCTCCAAGTTAACTAGCGTCTTTACATCAAACCCCACATACTCACACATTACATATTCACTTACAAGGTTCCATAAGCTTTAAGGTATAAGATTCAAGTATGCACATTTATTATAATGGCTAGGAAATAACGATTATTTCGTAACTAAGGTTTTTAACATTATAAGTAAGCCATGTTTGGTATTGTACTGATGCGTACTCTCTCAACAGTATTCCAGTAATATTGATGGAGAGATCGCAACATGCATTCTCAACTTATGGACCGCAGAGACTTCAAGCAACAAAATGTACATTATATGAACAACTGTTAGGATTTGCATGAGGCGGGAAACCAGAGACCACCAGTTGTTAGAGGCTGGATTGTGTCTATTTGAACCAACCTGTTAAATGCCTTGTAACATATGCCCTCTCCTTTAGGACCAATGGTATTAGCAACAAACTTCTCTATTGTGTTGTTTATTCCTGGGGGGTATAAATATGTGTGCTCTGACCCTGGGTTCCTAGTCTTCGTGCTGAATGTTGATAGACGGGGCTTTCTTGCTGATGCCTACATATGGACCAGAGAGCGCTGCATATGTATAATTGTACTTGGGTCTGTATAATTTCTTTGCGCTAAGATTATATGAGGATCATAGCGTGTAACTGCTGTACTTTTACTTGAATAATACTTTGTGCTTTGGAACCACAGGTTCTAGGTCTGGAGTCTTTATTTACTGTATGACTGCATACGCAAAATAGCGTCACCCTTAGAGGTTTATAGGAAGGTTATTAGAAGGTATAGGCAGGGGTATTTATAAGGTTCAAAGGCAGTATCGTTAATGAGCATATAATATTGCCCGAATCACTTCAGAATTCATTCTGCTGCTTTTGTCAGCAGTCATATCATCAATAAATACAAGGGAACCAGTTCCATTGGCAGCCATACATGCCCACACCATGACACTACCACCTCCATGCTTCACTGATGAGGTGGTATGTTTTGGATCATGAGCAGGTCCTTTCCTTCTCCATACTCTTCTCTTCCCATCACTCTGGTACAAGTTGATCTTTGTCTCATCTGTCCATAGGATGTTGTTCCAGAACTGTAATGGCTTTTTTAGATGTTGTTTGGCAAACTCTGCCACAGATGGCCTCGTCACCACTTATCCTCTTACTCTATACCAGGGTAGTGTCTAGACACTACCCTGGTATAGAGTAAGAGGATAAGTCATCAACCACAACGAATAGAAGTGTCGAAGCTCAAAGATACCTTTATTGGCTTATGAATTTATGATCAGTGTGAGTTGGGGTACGCCCGCCTTTTTTATACTACACCATTTGCATGGGTGAACTTCACTATTGGTATGCTGCACAGTGGTGACGAGGCCATCTGATTTAAAGATACCTTTATATGTGGAAGTCATAGTTTTTGAACGTGAGTGCGGTACGATCATCCTTTCTGTTCATATTCAGAGGAAGAAATCACCACTTATTTGTGTTATTTGAGAGACTTTTTACGAATTACTACACTATATAATTTTCTTCTTGTTTGTTCTCTTTTTCCATTTTCGGCGAGATTCCATACAAGAAGAACTACAACTGCATCCATCACATTGAACATCCCCTTTGGGCAGTAAGACTATATTCATAGAATTGTATTGGTTTCTTTGCTGTATGGTGTGTGCTACTTTATAAGGAGTGCGCAGAGTTTTAGGGTTGCCCACTCTTTTTGGTTTGTTTCACAGATAGTTATTCACACTTTAATATAAGTTTTTCAACTTTTCACTAGAGCACCTAAACAATACATTTTACAATATTAAACACATTTAATAGATTAAGAGGATACAATTATATTAAAATATGAGATTCAGGAATATATTAGATCAAAAAGATCATAATAATAATAATTCCATCTCATAATTATTATTTTTTATATGTATATGTAAACCCGGGCTTTTGGGGGGATTGTTTGTGTTGGGAGAAAATGTGATGCTGCTAGTGACTTTAACAGACAAACCGAGACAGTTAACAGACAACCAACCGCATGTATGAGGGGAGATGGTGGATTGTGAGACACGAGTCTGTTAAGCCAGCATAGATCATACACACTCTATAACAAACACTGCAGCACTACAGAAAAGGAATTAAATATAACTATATGAAGGGCGGCTGCTGAACAAGTGTGGAACTAGTGGCTGATCATATTATACATGAGCTGTGAAGGGGTTTGTGATTAAAACATATCTGCAAGTGTATCTTCATTTAGAATTGTTGCAGTTTTGTTGCTAGTAAAAAGCAACAAACACCAGCAGTCTAAGAACACTGGGTCTGATTCAGAGTCGCTCGTAAGCGGCCACTCGTTCGCTCCGAGCGATGTTCGCACAACTGTGCATGCGTACGGCTCGTAATACGCATGCGCGAACCAGTCATTGCGGTCGGAAATTGTGTGCTCGCAAAATAGCGAATGCCTGATAATTTGAGAGACAGGATGAGGCGTTTGTGGGTGGTAACAGGGGAAGGTGCTTGAAAACGGGGAGTGGAGATCCGAACGCAGGCGTGCCAAACGGTCAAAACGGGCGTTTTAAGGGAGTGCATAATTAACAAAGCAGCGTCATCGACCACGTCACTTGGTTGTCTCTTAGCCTGAACTGTTCGCATGATTGCGGTAGGAAAATCCAACCACAAGCACTGCGAGCAGTTCAGACGCCTTTCGATGTACTCGATTAATCAAATAAATAGCGTAGATGACGTAGGATGCGAGCGGCCAGGGGGCGTCTTTACAAAATAGCGAGCGCATATTTAGTTCGCTCGCTCGGACATAGAGGCGTCAACAGACCGCAAAGAGCGAGCGCTCAATTTAAATAGCCGGCCCCTTTTTCTGAACGACCGTTTGCAAATAGCGTCTGGCTCTGAATCAGGCCCACTGATATTAAGGACAGTCATTGTATTCAGTAATAATATATATTCTGACCGCTGGGTGAAAACAACATCATTTGAAAAATATTCATCATACTTACATAATATTGCAGAATTCAAGAGGACATATATTAAAAGTGAAAACAAAAATTGTCCCTTCTATATACTCCTCTTAAAACCAAATAATAATATATTGGAACTACATTGAAAGTACCCAATAACACACTCTCCACACTTTATAAGTATTTTTTTTGGTGCAAGCAAATTGTGATATTAACACAGTGTAGTAATACTGACACTGTGAATACACGTAATAAGCTACACCACATAAGCATCGGGTACTATTAAGTACGTGTAACATACCGGCGCCAGGTGGCATTTTAAATCACTTTAAAACTATTTTCTACATATGTATACACACTTTACTTATATTTCTTTATTTTAATTATATTTTGCCTCAAATTTTGGACCTAGCAATTATTATTTTAAGAAACATAAAAATAAAGGTTATGTTTTAACATTAACTCAGAGAAATAACTGGATATCATGACATTCTGACCCTATCAGTGCACCAGACAAAATCTTATCTTGCTTCTGTTTTTTTCGATTTGAAATATAATGTTAGTGTCCCTGTTGTCCACGCACTGGTAACATCACAATAATACCCCTTTTACACCAGACAAAAACCTGGGTTTTTGCTGGGTCTACCCGGGTCGCAGCTCAGTGTAAAAGGGTCCCTGAAATATAACCCGGGTGAAGTGACCCGGCAATCCAACCCAGGTAACTACCAGGCTATGACCCAGGATGGACCTGGGTAACGGTGCATTGTAAATGGTGCAACCTGGGTTATCCGACCGGGGTCATGCTTAAAATGAGCTGATTGGTGGTTGTGGAGCAGTCACCTCCCACTTTTTATAACCTCACAAGTTTAGCAGGAAAGTCTCAGGTTCAGTGTGAACGGGGCTGACCTGAGAATAACCCAGATCGATGGTGCTGTGTAAATGGTGTCTGACCTGGGTCTGACCTTTGTTGGAACCATGTCTGAAAACCCAGGTCGGACCCGGGTTTTTGGTGAAAGAGGTACTAATAATTCATGACTACAAAAAATGTATTCAGATGCCTCCTCATATAGTATATCTAGCCTCCTTGCGCGTTAAACAGCCCTTCTAGTCGCGCCATGCCGTGGCGTGACTCGGTGGTGCTCATCGTCTTTTTTCGTGCAACTTTTTACCATCAAATTCTTCTTATTCACACAGCAATGTGAATCGGATGCATAAGCAGCTTCTGCTGATTAAAATGATATGCGGTATGCCTATATTCTGTGTGCAACTGTGGGTGCATCTGCATGCGAAATGCTACGTTACAGTGTCAGTGGCTGTAACACTGTAACGTAGCGTTTCGCATGCAGATACACCTGCCAGGGCCAGATTAACAATGGGGTGGATGGAGCTAGAGCTCCAGGCCTCCACATAAAAATAGGCCCATTGTCATGACAACAAGATGTTGACTGGCCATCTGCTCTCCACACGGTCAGCCATAAATCATAAGTAGTAAAATTGTATTTCTATTTACCACACAAAATGAAGCATTTGTTTTTCTTTTACATATTTATGGAGACATTGTGGCTGAGAGTATAGGGGTATACATGCTCACATGGCACTGGCCACACCCACAAACACAGCACTGATCACACCTACTCTGCTTCTCCTAATAGGCCATTGGTCATTTTCAGCTCCAGGCCCATGTGGCCCTCAATTCGGCCCTGACACCCGCAGTCACACAAAGAACATAGGCATGCTGCATATCATTTTAATCAGCAGAAGCTGCTTGTGCTATCTGTCACTGTGCGAATAAGACGCATTTTAAAGTAAAAAGTTGCACAAAAAGACACTCGGCGCTACTGAGTCACACGGAGCTCCAACATTATGTGTAACGCGCAGGGCCGGCACTAGGCTGTGCTGCGCCCAGCACCGTCCTGTGTTGCCGCCCCTTGCCTCCTCCGCTCCCTCCCCCTGAGCTTAAATATGTCCTATAGTGCTGGGTGGGAGATGGGCGTTTCCTGCGCCCTCTGGAAACAGTAGCGCTCCGGGCCGGCTTGCCCGTGCCTGGAGCCGCTATTGGTAACGCGACTTGTAGGGCACCGAGGATAGATATATGTGGACACATCTATATATTCCTTCCAGTGACTTGTTAAAGAAAAGTATCATCTCCCAAAAAACTACCTGAGGTACATTACAAAAAATTGACATGGATTGAAAAATAAATCTCTCACCATTCTATAGCACTCTCCCTGCTCTTAGTATCCTTACAGTCAGCATCCAGGAAAGTGTCTTTATATATCCTACCACACAGGCAGAACATATCCGGAGCTGGGTGATCACAGGCTTGCAACACCTGAAGCATCACATGCAGGGCTTTATCCCGGTCTCCAATATTATTCCTCCTAAAAATGTGATAGAAAGAAATGTGATGAATTTAGGGATGGGTCACCTTATAGCTGTAATCTACATTGATGATTTTCACACCAACAATAGGCTATCGGCAACTGCTCTTTGCCATGACTTCACCATAATTCATTGTCATTCTCTGTTAAGTTGATTCCATTTCTTTATTTTAGACTTTCTGCTATATCATATGGGTATACACTAAAAAGTGTTATCCTAGTCAGCGCTCACCTGCCCCACAGGTTCAAATGGTCATGTCAATGTACATATGGTCATGTCAATGTACAAATGCTGTGTATATATCCCGGGATTCACCAAGGATCTCGCTCACCGAGGATAGTGCTGGTGCAGATGCATGCTGATGCTGACGTCCGCTTTCACCAAGGATCTCTCTCACCGAGGATAGTGCTGGTGTAAATGCATGCTGATGCTGAGAACTATTTCACCAAGGATCTCTCTCACCAAGGATATTGCTGGTGTAAACGCATGCTGAAGCTGATGACTGCTTTCACCAGCAGATGGATGGGGGCAGGGTCGTAGCTAGGGTAGTGCGGCCGGTGCCATGGCACAGGGCACCACAGGTCAGGGGGCGCTGTTTGGGCCTGTCAAATTTCTGTTTATTATCATTCTTGCTTGTAGCTTCCTCTTATTTCATCCCCAGCATCTCCTGGCCTATCCTATCTCTTCCCTGGCCCTTTCCCATGAAGCCATGGCCCTTTTTTGGGTGCATTATGTCCCTTTGAAAAATGAGGGGGGGCGCCAATGCTCTTTCTGGCACAGGGCACCAAAAAGTCTAGTTACGGCTCTGGATGGGGGCGGTGCCATCACATGAGCACGACTGACTCTGAATGCAGGCAGGAATCTGCATTTATTTCCGAACACGGTTGGTTTACGTACAACTCTGAATTAGGCCCACAAAGATCAATATTAAATGTCTGGACTGCATATCAGTCTCACTAGGGACCGATACCTCATTATTATAACAAGCTTCTGTGAATTACTCAGGCGTTCTTAGGGACATCCCCAGAGTTACGAAAACCTTGAAAACATTATTTTCTGTCACTATAATAAAAACATTGATTTCCTTTTGCTTTGTGACACATTATTTATCTAGCTATATGTATACAAAAATGTATCTAGTACCATCTTGAGGGAAAAGGGAGGTCAAAGGTTTAAAATAAAAAATTCATAACTCTACTTAAGACCAAAACAACTGATGCGTTGAATGCTATATTAATATTAGTACTGTAAGAGGTTGTCATGATTTTTACTGATTTCTATGTTTTAACAGGTAAAAAGAAAATATACATTTTTTAACTTACTGTCAGTAATATCACAGAACATTGGAAACCATGGGGTGAGTATTTCTCCCCCATCCCTAACTCTAATCCCTACCATCACACTCCCTCTAGTGTCTATCCCTAACCTACCCCCCTACCCGCCCCACAGCCTAACCCTAACTTGCACTGGCAGCCTAACCCTCCCGCTTGCAGCCTAACCCTAGTGTCAACAGTCTAACAATATCGATATTTCACTTGTAGACATTCCGGCAATGACAACACGTTGCCTGTTGACATTTTAACAATGTCAACATAACTGTCGACATTGTGATGTCGACATTATGAATGTCGACATTGTCATTGTAGATCTTTTGACTACATTCCATTTACTGTTTGCTCTATGTTGACAGCCATAAGATGTTGACATTCTGACTTGTCCGTCGTCATTTCAACAATGCCGGCATCATACTGTCGACACTATGATGTCGACATTATGAATGTAGACATTGACATTTTCAACCTTTTGATTACATCCCATTTGTTATTGTGTATGCATTTGTTATTGTGTATGATATGTCAACAGTCATTTGATGACAACATTATGAGAATGTCGACACGTTGTTAAAAGTTTAACAATGTTGACATTATTAATGAGGACATTGTCATTGTCAACATTTTTACTAAATCTCAGTTGGCCACAAGAATTGCACTTTGCATCCACTTCCATATACCATTAATCCTAGACCTAAGTACACTGTAGTAATCTCATTAACCAACAAATATACAGAGTAAAATATACTTAAGATAGGAAAATACATGTTAGTTTCCTTTGAAAGGAACATAGGAGAGAGAAGTACGACTGTATGGTACTTGCTACGTAATGCAACAACAATATTTTTACTACAAATAAGTTAGTTGAAAAGTACAAATACAAGGGTGACATAAAGGATGTAAAAGATAACAAGCTGTTTGAGCTGTGATAAATACAATATATGGGCACCTAATGCATTGCGCTTCCTACCTTTAGAAAAGTGGAACAGGATTGAGAAGAATAGACTCATCATTATCTATTTTTACTAAGAGGGTTTTACAATGATAAGCAGCTTGTCAACTTACCACCAGATAAAACAAGTATTTACCTCACGTTTCGCATTAATTAAAACTTCCTCACCACCAGTCACTTGAAAAGGTCACCGTACAGTGAATGGAGGAGAACGCATTTATAAGTGAAAAGCAAACACATCTCCTAAGCTTAAAAGCCACTTGGAGGCGTGCTGGTAATCACCACAGGATTTGGAAAGTTTACTGATCAGTTTTCAGAACGGATTATGACTTTTTTGATCCCATGGTATCCAGGAATAGGCTAATGTACAGTATAAAGAATTGAATTGTTTGTTCTGTAAGCTTAGTGAGTTACAGCCAGCTGCATCCAGTATTGTTCCTATTACATATACCAGCAACCTGGGAGGATGACATGATGTCAGTTGACTTGTGCAATTCAAGTGGTCTCATAGCCAATCAGTCAGAGCACATGAAGCCACTGATAAAGTCACTGACTGGTGACCATTATTTCATACAGCATTAGAAATGTGCTGCTTCTGATTCCTCTGCAAATACATTTTATATCTTTGTACCATACTTATTATGTAAAATATTAAAGATAAACCTACGATCTATAGAAGATATTTTACTAATGTGTCTAATTGTTCCAGAATGTCAGCCTGGGAGACTCAGGAATTTTGGGGAGTTCTCACACACCTGTTACATTAGAGTTTAGACCAGTCTCCCGAATCCCACCTACTTCCCAAGTGTAGTGGGCAATACGGAAGCAGTCTGGGGTTGTGACGGTGCAATTTGTGGTGAATTATGTTATCGTTATTCCTCCTATTGGTGCTCAATGCTCTCCTATATATCATCCTCTGGGATTTCCCAGAGGGGACAATAAATCTCGGCAAGTATGCCATGCAGACAATTCTTTCCTGGAGTACTGTCAGCTCTGTAAAACCCCTTTTACACCAAAATCCCCGGGTCTGACCCAGGATTTGGAACTCGTTTTCAACCCGGATCAGACCCGGGTTGAAAACGAGTGACCAGCAGCACTGCAGCGCTGACCCAGCTGCCTGGCGAAGGTGACCAGCGCTTTTTCCCCTCCCTCCCCCCTCCGCGACCTACTTACCTTATCCTATAGCGGTCCGGAGGCAGGGAGAGCAGGTGGGATGCGCTGCTTCATGCCGCTCAGGCAGGCGCTGCTTGCAGTGGCCGCTTGGAGATGATGTCATCTCCAAGCGCCACTGAAGCCGAATCAGGCAGCATGCGGCGCGACCCGGGTCATCGTGAGCCGGGCCGTGCTGTTTACATTGCAGGGTGACTCGGGAACAACCCGCGCTCAACCCTGCAATGGAGCAGGGTCAGATCCCCGGGTCACTGGACCCGGGTTGATCCGTTCACACTGACTAGATTCCCGGGATTATGCGCGTTCACGTGCATCAACCCGGGATATTTCAGTCGGTGTAAATGGGGTATAATAGAGAAACTACAGATAAATTTAGTACGCCACTTCAAAATGGCGATGGAGGTGATGTCTGCAGCTTGTGAGTAGTCTTTATGCTCACACCCTTCCCCTTCTTCCAGGCTGAAAGAACTGAGTAGCACCAGGTAATGAGGCAGCGGGTAACAGCCCTAGGTTAGGGGTAGTGGCACATTCTATTTCCAGGGGTGAGCAGTATATTGTCTGCAATACATATGTACTCATCCTATAAAGTTACTAATACATTGTGTTACAGCATTGTAGTTAGAAAAAATATTATTGAAACTTAATAAAATTATATAATATTACTTATTAGTACTTGGCAAATCATTTAAACATTAATAATGTTTATTTCTATATATTAAGTTATCACAACATAAGCAATCTTTGTGTTGGAACAAGTCCCTACAAAAATTAGCAACAAAGTAACATAAAATGAGTACAATCAGGGCCTGATTCTGAGTGGGACACGGCCGGGTCCGGGTCCGTGTCTTTTAGCACCGCTGCGTCTGCGACTTTATGCTAATGTTGCTACAAAGCCCTTCCTTAGTGTACACCCATGCGTCTGAATGTGCAAGGCCTGAGTCAGTGTCAATGTGCAAGGCCTGAGTCAGTGTCAGTGCCACTGTCAGTGTCAATGACGCTCACACACTGCTTGGTGCGACTAGACACAACATCGGTCACACCATCGAAAATTGCACCAGCCCTATGGCAGGTGCAGATTATCCACCTGAACATGGCCTCCTATGTGAACGTTCCCGCGTCTCTGAATGCAACCACTATCAGCAACACACCCATGACACTCCCATAAGACACTACATCTCCATGTGTGTGATTAGGCACTTCCTTGTTGCTGCTCAGGTATGCACGCACTTGGCCGATGTTTTTGCTCTGCGCATGCAAACATCGTACTGCCCGTGTGCGAACTAGCCAGTGCGATCAGATTATGGTATGCAAACTACACACCATGTGCACGCAGACCCTTCCGATATTGATTGACAGGAAGTACCATTTGTGGGTGGTGACGGGGGGTGGTCAGGTGAACGTAGGCGTTATAACGCCATTATAGGGGCGTGCATAATAAAGGCAGTGGGGCGGCATACGCAGCCATACCGTAAGCTAGACACAGGAAGCGGGCATAATCCTGCGGCAGGTCAGGTAAATCACTATTGTGCGCATGAGTCCGATGGTTACCGATGTTTACGCCATCTTGCATACCGATCAGGCTATGAGTAAAGGGAGATGGGCGGCCTCTATATATCGGCTGGGCGTCTGCATCTTGTGCTGCGGTCTCCGTGCGTCTGCATTGATTAGCATATCCTCGCTAGCATGCGTTCCTTGCTGCATCAGCCCCCTGCAAACTCTTGCGCAGACAAAAAATATTGTTCCACTGTGACCGACATAGCGCTGCGTCCGACTCCTATTCACTGATGCACAAACACCTGTCCCTAGTCTTGGGGGACATGTACTAATCTTTGGAAATAAAGTGAAGAGAGATAAAGTACCAACCAATCAGCTTCTAACTGCCATGTCACTGGCTGTGTTTGAAAAATGACAGTTAAGAGCTGATTGGTTGGTACTTTCTCTCCCCAAGGCTTAGAACATCTACCCCTAGAGGGTTTATCTTACAGACAGAACACATTTCCTATATCTAATCACCGTTTATACACATTTTATAATAGAGTTTTGTAATGAGTAAATATGAAATCCAAACTGTGACTATATGCAGTACTTTATATATGCCAGGCACCCACCACCATGTAATCTATACAAAACTGGCAGATAGAACTGTGGTTGGAGGCCAGCCACACGTGGTTAATGGCGGCCGCGGCACTGAAGGGGTTAACCCTGTGCTGCAGCGCCATATTTGAATTGTATAGGCGTTAGGCTCCCATTGTAAATGTGTACTTGGCCGTAGGCGCGTAGGCGCCAAGTGTTAATAAGTGTGCTTTTAATGTTTTATATGCCGCATCCCGGACCTGCTCCGGCGGCCACGGTAATGGTGTATGTTAACCCCTGGTGCGCTCCATCGGGTGAGTGTGGGTATAGTGCGGCTGCACTCTGGGGCAAAGGGAGAGCCAGCTCCCCGGACACCCAGCACTGTGACAAGGTTATTAGGAGAGCCCCAGCAGTCCCAGACTGCAGGGCTAAGGGAGCCCGCACTGGTTGTACTGCAGAGTGCTGGGGGACTGGGAGAGCAGCTCACAGTACCACCAGCACTGAAAGAGTTAAAGACCCAGTGTGGACACAGTTTAAAAGCACAAACACTGCACATGGTTTATAATAAACTGTATTAAAATATATATATATTGCTATAAAGCACTGCAGCTGATCTGCAATGCATTGGTGTATAAAGCAGAGTATATTTAATAGACTATGCACTTATAGGAATATGGTTTAAGAGTATTTTATTGTAATAGGAATTGCCATCCTGACATTGGAAGTGATATGTTAATTATCCTGACCTAGTGGCCAAAGCTTTGTTTACAAAGCTTTCCTTTGAAATGTACTCCAGGGGTCTTCCGTGTGTCTCTGAGTAAAATGCCCCTAAGTACTGGAGGTGTTAAGACTGGGAAATCAAAACTGATTGATGCATAGAAAATTGTATTGGAAGCAGTGGCGTAAATTCATCCCCATATAATTTGGTGCCCCCAAATTATTAATAATATATAGAAATGCAATAAAATTTTGCAATCAATAGAGGTTTTTAGGATAATCATGGCCAAGGTTATGGGCCTACCCACCATATCCAGGTAACCTCTTTCGGGTAGGTCCCTAACATACTAGGGTTCAAATCCAGAGCGCAGGACCCCCAAAAACTGGCCCAGCCAAGCTGCCCCAGGGCAGCTTGGCTTAATATGGTGGGTAGGCCCATAACCTTGGCCATGGTTATGCTAAAAACCTCTATTGATTGCAAAATTTTATTGCATTTATATATATTATTAATAATTTGGAGTTGTGCACCTGAGATTTGTCTGTTTCTGTGCCTGCAATTAGTCTCATCAGGTAGCACCTCCCATTATATATATAGTCAGGTTGTGCAGTCCAGAAATCTTTCCCAGCTACTGTGCAGAGCCTGGTCCATTGTGAGGGATCAGGGGGAATCAGCCAACGCCAATCAGGAGGTGTGGCTGCAACTCGTCGACGCATACGCAGCAGAAGCGGTTCCAGGTGCCGGCGGCAGTAGCCTTGTTGTACACAATGGTTCCAAATGCTGATGGAAGAAGTTTGGTGGTGGCAGCAATGTCACACGCCCACTGCACAGTGGGCAGAGTCAGTAACAGGGAATCCATGAAATCCCAAGGTCCAGTGGGGATCAAAACTAATCAGTGATCAGGTGACGAGTGAGGTCATCCGGTCACAAGAACTGAGTATCCTGAAAAGCTAGTTACTATAATCCTGATGATGTTGGGTCTGTTACTCACCATTGGAGGCCAGGTGTAACCAGAAGTCTGCATGTCTTCAGGCTTCAGAAGATCGGGACTTGGATGCAAAGAAGCACTTTATTACAGATTGTACCTAAGCAACAGTTAAATATAAGATACAGACTGTTTTTGCTAAATATTTCTACTTTGCACAAGAATCTCCTGAAACACACATTGACTTACTCTTTACATTTATATTCTTAGTAATGCTAAGCAAACATATTTCATGATAAATTAATGTTTTGTTACTGTATGATATTTACCTCATCTAAACAAACCCAACAATTCCTATGCAAATTCATGAATGTAAAGGGGAATAATGTTCTCTATGAGGAATAGAGTATTTGATTTACTGCACATAAAGATACAACCATCGCTTTTCAGTATGTCCACATACATCTAGCCCTGTACACTGTAACGTAGCGTTTCGCATGCAGATGCACCCACAGTCGCACACAGAATATAGACATGCCGCATATCATTTTAATCAGCAGAAGCTGCTTGTGCATCCTATTCACATCACTTGACAATAAGACACAATGGAAGGTAAAAAGTTGCACGAAAAGACATTCTGCATTACTGAGTCACAGTGCGCTCACCCGTTGTGTGTAACGCGGCTTGTAGTGCACGGATAGATGTATGTGGACATATCTGTATATGGATTGTGACAATAATAAGATGAGTTTTGCTTTATAGGGACTCTAGAACAATGGGACTGATTCAGAGATGGACACAATGCCGATGTTTTTGCAAATGGCTAATGTTTTTCCTATTGCGCATGCATTGGAGTCGCACTGTGCATGTGCTACGATGGTCTTGTGACGGAGGTCGCAGAGAGGACTTATTCACAAATTGATTGACAGTCAGGGACTGTTTGTAGGCGGTAACGGAGGTAGCTACTGCGATCCCATACACAGTTGTAAAGGCTCTGGTATCTTAGTTCCACCAGCCATTGTGAGCGGCAAAAAGGTTACTCAGAAGTCTGATGATCAGCTGAACTGATGTGCATCCAATGATTGTGTCTGGGAGATCTGTTATGCCGCTGGTGCGCATCTGAAAGAAAAATCCCAGCAGCTGCGAGATTTGCATATTTTTGCACAGCCGCTACGTACAAAGACGCAGTTGTGACGGCATTTGCGTCCATCTCTGAATCAGGCTCAATATCAAGTAGGCAAACAAATACTATTCTGCTTTCAACCAACTGGGCTCTGGTCGCACAATCATTGCCTGAGTTAGACGTGATAATAATCTAAACATAAGATCAAGCAATTCCCCGCGGTTTACTCTACAGGCTATTGGTGAACTGAAAATGAACCCATTTGGTGCCAGATGGGCATGTTATCAATTACCTATACCAAGTGCTGAACGTAAGTCAGTTTAGGGCCCAGGTTCTCAAACTCGGTCCTCAGGACCCCAAACAGTGCATGTTTTCCATGTCTCCACACTTAATCAAGTGAAATAATTAGCTCCACCTGTGGACCTTTTAAAATGTGTCAGTGAGTAATGAATACACCTGTGCACCTGCTGGGTGACCTGCAAAACGTGACCTGTGTGGGGTCCTGAGGACCGAGTTTGAGAACCAGTGGTTTAGGGGATTGTTTTTTCAAACTGCATGCTCCGGAGCCGAGAGTATGCAAACACGGGGATGTACATTTATACATTATTTAATTGCATCTCCACTTGCATCTAATGGCCATGAGTGCCCCCATGTAAATCAGTGAGGGCGTGTCATTGGAATTGCAGGCTAAGCAGAGTTATACATATGCATAAATAATCCTGCATATATAAAGGATAGGGCACGTGCAACTGCGCACTGACCATGTGGACATATGTTACACCAAACATAAGGTTCTGGACTGTGCGGCTGCAGAGATGTGCACAACCCTATACACAGTGTGGACCAATATGCACATTTTTGCCTGTGTACACAATGTGGCAGCAGTTACAGGCGACTAGCGTTCAACTGTACATCGGCCGCTTTATTTAGTCTTGCTGAATCGCGGTGCATCTGGATTTAAGCCCTTTGCCTTGGTTACAACTCAGTTAGTAATAAGGTTGCCCTTTTGGCATGGGGGTTTTGACTACTAATTGCATAACCATCAGAAGAAAAATTCTGTGTTTTAACATTTCTCTAGCTAAACTACAAAAAGTGCTAATTGTTGCATTTTTCTTCAGTTATAGTCTATGTAGATTATCAATTGCTCTCAGACATTCACAGAGTACTGTATTTATGTCCTTATTTTATTGTAGACATCTAGCGTGAGTGAGCAAATCCTGGTTCACTGAGAGCAGTGGATGCTTCAACAGTGTTATTTTGGGTTACCTTACATACCAGCAAATACCCTAAGGCAGGGATGGCGAACCTCAGGCCCGTGGGCCGTATAAGGCCCCCGGAATCATTTGGTCTGGTCCTCTGAGCTTTTTTCTGCTAGCCTCATCTGGATAGCAGGGTGCCTATAATAGCACCCTGTGGCCAGAATGTATGCAGCAGTGCCACCTGGAGCGTCCTTAGGACGCTTCAGATGGTCACACTGCTGCCCTTACAGCTCCCCGGAGCATCCTCAGGATGCTCCAGGCATTGCTGTAATCACTGGCAATTGTGGCCCCGTCCCCTTGTGACATTACACGGAGGGGGCGTGGTCTGCAACAGGCCCGCGATGAATGTTATATGGATCAAAATGGCCCTCGGCAGAAAAAAGGTTCCCCACCCCTGCCCTAAGGGATACCATAGGCAAATCTCATTCAGTTGCTTTGGCGTGCAGACACACTGCATTTGTGTTTGCACTCTGCTCATTTTATTTTTTAACAAGAATGTTATTATTTGTATTAATAAGCTGAAGGAAGAGGGTACAGAAAAAGAAAAAAGGGTGGGAAGGATCAGGGTAACAAAGTATTTAGATGAATTGCATTTGAGACAGCAATATACACAGAGAGAGGTATAAAAAGAGTGATTTACTCAATTCGTAAAACAGAGGGGGCATAAAGGGAAAAGGAAAGATCGGGGGGTGTTAGTATGGGAGGAGGGAACAGGGGGAAAAAGAGGGACCCTGGGGGTTGCATCTGTAGTATCGGGCAATCTAGGAGTGGTGTAAAGACGAGATCTCAAATATGAACCGAAGCGCGGGCATCAAAATGGGCCAGCCAAATGCTCCATACCTTAAGAAAGCGAGGGCGTTGGTCGGTCATGCAGTATACTGGTGATATTCTCATAGGAATATATTTGCCAGATTTTATTAATCAAGGCAGGTATCGTAGGTAGGTTCACTTGTTTCCAGTTGACTGCTATAAGATGTCTGGCTGCGATGAGGATACAATTAATACATTTCTGGGTGGCCTTAGGACTGTGAGGAAGTGGACGAGAGAGTAAAGGTGCCCATCCACTAGCAGACACGAAAACGACTACACGATTACGACATTCTAATCGTGCAGTCGTTTGTCAGTCTGTGATGAGCCTACACTAAGCAAGCAGTCGTTCAGTGTAGGCTCATCAATCATCTGCTAACATGCTCAACCTGACGTTATCGTCAGGTTGTCCAGGATGTTTGCACGATGATAGATGTCTAAACGACCAGTAGAAGCACACATTGCAGGTCATTTTAAACATTTTTGCAAACAATTTGCAAACGATTGAACGATAACGATATTGTTATCGTTCAATCGCTCAATTTAATCGTTTAGTGGATGGGCACCTTTAGACATAGGAAAGGTGAGTTGGGGGAGTGACACTGGTCACAGCGCGTATTAAATGAAAAACTTTACGCCAGTATAGTTGAACTTTCGAGAAGGTCACCAAATGTGGGAGAGGGTGCCAGACATGCCACAGTTCCTCCAGCATTCCTTTGGCTCCAACGTCTCCCCCACATCCGCCTGACCATCGACATTCGTGGGGTTCTTTATCAGATAGGCCATGTTTAATAAGGAGTAATTAAAAAGTGGATATATATTAGGCCAAGAGGTGGGGACCTGGGCAAACATGAAGCTTCAGTAATCAAGGGCTGCATGGGTTTGCGAGGTTCGATAATCGAATTAAAGAAGTGGCGCAGTTGTAGGTACCAGTAGAAGGATGAGGATGAGAGGTGAAGCCGATCCTGGAGCTCAAGGAACTCAGGGAAGTACTCTGCTAATCTCTAGCATCTATACTGTGCTCACATTGTGAAAACCACTGGAATATACCATGAAAGTATCTGTATCTTTTTAAAGTTACTTTTTGCAAAGGGAGACTCAGTAACGTAAGAGCAGTGGCAACATAATGTTCCCATATTTTATTTATTAACAGAATTAATTACTTGGCTTAGGGCACATTGTTTATACCTCTAAGTAGAGCTCTTTGGCTTAATTATTACTACCTGCCAATAAATTAGGATAAAAAAAAAACCTGTTTCAAACCTGTCTGTGTATTCAACGTCTCAGATGACTTATCGCTCCAGGGCATTTACTGTGATAGAGGCTTGTCAGTGATGTGAGGATAAAACTCACTAAGATATCAGCACAGTTTATTACAAGTACAGAATTGGGAATGGGATAACGCCCCTCTCAAATGACATTACTGCTTTGATTTGAGTCTGGTAATGCTTAATTCTGTTTTAATGATCATACGTACAGCAAAAATGCTGAGGAAACCATTGCCTACTAACAACAACATATGGGGCGCTATTTTAGGGGGCCATGCATAAGGGGCACTACTTTAGGGGGCCCTGCATATGGGGCAAAACCACAGGGGGCACTGCATAAGGGGAAAAATACAGGGGGCACTGCATAAGGGTCACAAATACAGGGGGCACTTCATAAGGGGCACGAATACTGGGGGATTGGATAAGGGGCAAAACTACAGGGGGCACTGCATAAAGCGCACAAATACAGGGGGGACTGGATAAGGGGCAAAACTACAGGGGGCACTGGGCAAGGGGCACAAATACAAGCGTCAAAACTACAGGGGGCACTGCATCATAAGGGGAACAGATACAGGGCGCACTGCATATGGGACACAACTACATGGGATACAACATAATAAGCACTATTGCCTGAGAGCCAGTGGGAGGGGGAGTTCAGCCTGAGAGCTGGGTGGATGATGCCTGCTTTCATGCTTATGGGGGCAGAGAGAGGTTGTTGAGATAACTCAGGGGGGGTGGGGGTGGCAGGAGTGACACATGAGGGGCCGCTGCAGTGGAATGGGGGGGTGCTGCAATGACACACGTGGGCTGGAATGGCAAGGGAAGGGGGCTGGAGTGACACATGGAGGAGCTGAAGTATGTCAAGTATTATGTGAATCTTGCTTTTTCAATGTATTTTATGTGGTTCTGGATTTCAAAATGTATTTTATGTGGATGAGGTTTTTAAAACACATTTTATGTGGCTTGCGGCTTTTTCAATGTATTTTCTGTGGAAGGGACCCCTACTCTTTTTGTCCCCTGTATTTCCAAAACCAGGACCATCTCAATGAGCCCAGTGCTGGTTGTGCTAAATACAGGGGACCCCTACGTCTGGGCGGTGGGTGCCGTGTTGATTGTGTAATAATGAGTATGGAAATTTATTTTACAGGTATCCGTGGATTTCTACATGGAGAAGGGGATGTGATTGGCTACTGGGATACTAGGTGAGTATGTGTGATTGTGAGTGTGCATGTATGTGTTAATAAAACTTTACTTTCACTGTGTGTGTGTACTGTCCTTATTCTGAGTGAACTACAGGTACCAAAGGGCCTCCAAGTACCAGCATGCAGGGGAGGCTTGCTGGAACCTGTAGTTCACCTGCAAAAGACTCTATTTTTACATCACATTATTACACAATCAACCCAGCACCCACCACCCAGGGCTGCCGGGGATAGCCCTGGGCTGTCAGCCCAGACCTGGGGTGCCCTGTAGAGGGGGACCCCTTTATCAGGGGATGACTGGGGATAAAGGGGTCAGGGGTAAGTAATGCTTTGGACGGAAATGGTTCCCCTGGTTGTGGCATTACCCCCCGCTAGAAAGAGTCCGGTGCTAGTATGGAAAATACAGGGGACCCCTACTTTTTTTGTCCCCTGTATTTCCAAAACCAGGACCGGCTCGCTGAGCCCATTGCTGGTTGTGCTAAATACAGGGGACCCCTACGTCTTTTGTCCCCTGTCTTTTGAGAACCAGCACTGGCTCTTAAAAGTCCGAGGCTGGTTGTGCTTTTAGGGGGGGACCACATGTAGTTTTTTTTTTTCTTTTAAACTCTTTTTATTTATTTATTTTTCACAGATGCATGGATGGATCTCACTGATCTGTGCATGCATCTGTGTCAAGTGACGTCGGCATCGTGCGGCTCGGAACGACATATCATACAGGTATAAACACTGAACGATATGCTGTGAATCGTGTACGAGATTGTCAGATCTTACTGCATGTAGGTAAGATCTGAGGATACGACAAATGACCCGCGTGTATGCGCATCAACATCGTTAGTGCATCAGAATCGGCCAAATCGTGCATAATATAGTCTAGTGTGTAAGCATCTTTAGTTAAAACAGTCATTTCACAGCAATATGACTTTTCTCATAAGAAGCGGAGTCATCTACAGTTTAATGGAAAACCTCTATCACAGTAAATGGCCTGGAGCAATAAGTCATCTGAGAGAGAGAGAGAGAGTTGAATACGTAGACAGGACATTTTTGTTACCCTAATTCATAGCCCTGGTCTCATTTCCTGGACTCATAGAATAAATATAGTAGAATACAGAGTAACAGAAAAAAAAATCATATCAATGTTTGCACGCTTTCATTTGTCTGCTAGGCAAGGTAATTAAACATGCAATCTCAGTGAATGACAGTAGCACTCAATGACTCAGTACCCTGGGAAATGCGGACAGAAAGGATCAGAGTAGCTGGGTGAGGGAGCACACTGGAGACAAACATAGTGCAGGCGGAAAAATATAGAGGGTGGAGGGCCCTGCTTGTACAAGCTCACAGCCTAGAGGAATGAATTCACTCATTTAAATAAATTTTATTAATGGTTGCCTAAATTACTTACCTTTAGTCTGGAGACTGGAGAAGAAGCAGGGAGAACAGAGGATGCATAATATACTACTTCATCCTGCTCTGGTGTGCTGCATGACTTTCCTGCATTTATGAGAATGCAGAGACTATGGGCCTGATTCAGGTCTGGACGCTGTAGTCAGGCCGATTATCGGAAAACTGCGCCTGCACAGGATCCGTTCTGCACATGTGCAGAGTAGGTCCTGCGATCTCGCTCTCTAATCCCTCAACCTGCAGCATGAATGACATCCTGCTGCATTTAGGGGCGGAGTGGGGGAGTGCCGAGGTCAGGGCCTGCGTCGGTGGATGGTGATTTCCTGGCCTCATAGGCTGCCAGCCTGAGTGAACTAAAGCTTAATCACACTAGCCAGTGCCCATTTTCATTATTTGTACCCCTGATGTCTGCAAAGCAAAACATTTGTAATGAATAGAACTGCTATTGGATAAAACATTTAGACATTGATATATATAACAGTCATACATGTGCTATAAACAAGATTTTTTTTCAAAATGACACAAAAATAGAATGAATTGTACATAAACTCTTTTATATAGGAAACAGCAGTGACCATATCACTGTATTTTCCTGCCTGTTATGAGGGTATCAAGCATGTGGGTAAAGATCCCTAGGGCACTGCTTTACCCATGGGATTAATTATCACCACCTGCTCCGCCATTACAGAAAATTACCGCTGAACTACTCGTACCTAGCCCAGGTTGAGAACATGCCCGGCCATGTTTTCGTGAGTTTTTGGACTGTCAGACCTAAGGAGAAGTTGTACCAGGATCTGAAACAAGCAGGATATGTTCAAAATCCCACAACTGTACCTGTTGAAGCATTTCTGCCAGAATTAATTGGCCAAAATATTAAGCTCTCAGTTGATAATCTAATGACATTCATAATGAGGTGAACAGGGTGTTTATACTTAACTATATATGTCCATCATGCTCTTTGTCTCTCCTCCTCTTATGAAAGTATTCCAAATAATGAAAATGGGCACTGGCTAGTCTGATTAAGCTTCAGCTCACTCAGGCTGGCAGCCTATGAGGCCTGTTTTTAAAGGGAGGAGCTTACTCAGCAAGCAAGGGCTGATTGACAGTCACACAGGCTTTGGACCTGATTCAGAAATAGACGCAGTGTTGACGCAGTTGGCTGATGTTTTAAGACTGCACATGTGTTTGAGCTTTGTTTGTACAGTTGCAGATCTAATTTAGATGCATAGTAGCAAAAATGCAAGGGGCGCTGCTGGACGCTGACTGGGAGGTGACAGAGAGGTGGCTAACAAGATGCATGGAGATGTTCTGTCTTATGGGAGTGTTGCAGACATGTCGCAGGCATTTAGCTGAAAGTGGCTACGTGCAGATACACACAGCCCCTCACACAGGAGGCCATAGTCAGACGGGAAAACTGCACCTGCCATAGGGCTGGTGCAAGTTTCAATGATGCGACCGATGTGCGTCTAAGATGCATCAGAAGCAAATGCAAGTTGGCGTCTCAGTCCTTGCACAGACGAAGTTGCTACAGTGAAATATTATCTTAAATTATCTTACAATGAATTTTACCTTCATGTTTGAACATTGTAATTTAGTGGTACCTTCACAGATTATATTTGGTCTTTCTGGTATATAGAACAAACATACGGAAATAATACAATACCCAAACACATCAAGTTCCGGAAGTATATACAGTAATAGGAATTATTTTAACCAGTTGCGTTGCAGCATCCTGTACCTTTGCTATTTATAACCCTTTTCCACCAAAATCCCGGGTCTGTCCCGGGATTTTTTACCCAGCATTTTGCTAGGTTATACCCATCTTAGATCCTGTTTCCACTACACCCTTGTCCCAGGTTTTTCCCGGGTAACCTCTGTTTCCACTGAACCCGGGTAAGCCCAGCAAAACCTGTGGATGTCACTAAAAATGGCCTCTGGGTAATTAGATCAGCAGCCAGTGCCCTGGAAGGACCAATCAGCGGCTTTTGCAATTACCTGGGTCAAAAAACCCGGGTAAGAGCTGTTTCCGGGTTTTACCCGCTAAAAACTCTGCTCGATACCCGGGAAGAAATCCTGCGTCAGTAGACTCTGGATTTTTTCCTTGGAGCCATTTCCACTGAGCTGCGTCCCGGGTAGACATGGCAATAACCCAAGTTTTTTATGCAGTGGAAAAGGGGTGTTAGTTAATTGCGTGTTAAGTTGAGTATACATTTAATGATGTGTACCCAGCTGACCTGTCATGCGCGGGATCTGGCGGGGGTCCCAGCATCGGCAAGTGCATACACACTTGCCGATGTCAGGAGCCACATCGTGACGACGGGGGCCATGCTGCATTCGGCAGCGTGGCCCTCACTGACGATGTTGCCCGTCGGACCTGCACGCAGGCGACGTTGCTGACAACACGGGAGAGCGCTTAGTCAGCGACATTGAGTGTACACACTAGACGATGTTGCTGACATGTCGACAGATCCGGCTGGTTCGGACAACATATCGTCTAGTGTGTACCAGCCATTAGTCTCTGTGAATTGTGTTTGGATGGACTGGAGCACAGAGTCACTACAATGTAAACACGTCTATCCTAGGCTTTCTAACAAAATAAGCAGGCAGAGAAACAGCACCTACTAATAACAGGAGAGATTGAATTTCCATAGAGAATATGGTTTGTAGTGGTCTAGCAGGTGTTGGGATAGCCTCTGTTTATCCGTTCATATTCAGCTGCCCGAAGCTTCTCTTAGATTTACAGGAGCTCAGCCATTATATAAATGTTAATATATACTGTGCATATAACACGTGACGATATACCATTCAGTCTGGCATGGTTACTAGACATATTCCCATATATATATATTACATTATTTAAATTATAAACTAGGCTTGTTTAAAGTATTGCATATATTTTCCAGTTACATGACACTTTTAGGAAACAGGTATAAATACAGTATTATGTAACTACTAGCTGAAGTACCCAGCGTTGCCCGGGTATAAAGTTATTAAGTTAGTCATCCCAAACCAAGTGCCAAAGCTCCCCAGGTCAAAGTTCTGCCCAGCATATACCAACGGAAGGTCCGACCGGTACCCTAACCTCCCTAAAATTTGGGCAGGATCCAACTGGACCACCTCACATTGGTTTCATCGAAATCGGTGCAGAGGTGTCTGAATGCATAACCGGACAGGCGAACAAACGGACCAATGAATTTTATATCCTACATGCAGTCTCGGGAGGCTCCCAATCTTCGGGTAACCCCCCCACACACCCCGGTAGAGTAGGCAATTCTCCTGCATCCTGCCCATTTCCTAGTGAAGTGGGGAGAATGTGTCCCGGAGTAGGGCTTAATGATGCGATTCTACAAGAATTGTGTCATTTAGCTTCATACCTATTCAATATGCGCAATTCGCAACAATTTACAGCGAGGGGGTGTTACGCCCCCCCATCGCCGCCCACCTTCTTCTCCCAGGGAGGAAAAATGAAAGGTATGCAAGTATGTTTTATATATAAGATTTAAATGCCGTAAGGACTCATACACACTGGTCTTATTTAAATGCTTTCCAAGCATTTTTAATTGAATACTAGTCTGCAGGACTGTGGAGATCTGGCCCAAGCACAATTACTATCGAGGAAGCGCGGCCTAATCATGGGAGGCATGGCCACGCCCCCTTAGACATTTAGAAAAAAATAAAATTTGTGGGCACTGTGAGCCCCTCAGCTCTGCGCAAATCCAGGGGGGCGCGATCAGTGTGATCGCTTCCCATTACGGTCAGTGGAGAGGAGACTGCTGCTGCAGTGTGATCGCTTCCCCCTACAGGCAGTGGAGAGGAGACTGCTGCTGCAGTGTGATCGCTTCCCCCTACAGGCAGTGGAGAGGAGACTGCTGCTGCAGTGTGATCGCTTCCCCCTACAGGCAGTGGAGAGGAGACTGCTGCTCTGCTGTAGCAGTCTCCCTGGTATCCCACTGCAGCCCAGCACACAGCAGTGTGACAGGTAAGGACAGGGGGCGGGTAATTAGTACCCGCCCCCCACCCTCTCTGCGCCACTGCTAGTTTGACAGTCAAAGCCATTGTTTCTAATGTCAGCATACCATGTTTTGTTTTTTTGGAATGCATCTTGTTCTTCACAAAAAATTGACATCAAATAAACACATTGGGGAAACCTCCTGTGACTGCCAAATGCTTGAATAAAAGCATGTTTGTCCATGACATACAATTTCACCTGCACTTTTACAATCAAGTAGAGAACACCAGGTAGCACAAAGCCTTAAAATGCAGAGGCAGCTAATAGTCTTTAAAAGCAGAGTATGATTTTGGTAAAAAGGGAAAATAAATCACCGAAGAGACACCTGGCATAGGAAGCTCAGGGAGTATGATTTCATATCATTGTAATTCATAGGACATGAGGCCTGACCCACAGCCTCTGTTCACGTAGTTCAGCAATTTTTTTGCAACTGTGCATACATGAGAATTCCTAAAAACTCATACAGCCCATGCGCTATACAGAGGGTACGCACAAAGGCGATATTGCGATTGAGGCGTACAGTATCAGAAATGTTTGGGAGGTGGCTAATGGTGCATGTAAATATGGTCCTTTCAGTGGGAACGTTATGGGAGTGTCGCAGATGTGGCAATGCAAGTGGCTGCGACACAGATTTACAGCTGCAGACATAGGAAACCATATTCAGACGGAGAAACCATAGCGCTGGTGCAAGTTTTGATGGCGTGACTGATGGTGGCGTATAGGAGCCCACCAATCGGTATTACTGTGTGTACAGACGCTGAAAGTGGGCATCTCAGTCCTTGCACATTTGGCCGTACAGATTAGCACAAGGGTAAAGCGTTTGTAGCACAGATTTACATAAAATCGCAAATGGGCGACTGATTATAGACCGATTATAGACGCAGCTGCAGGCACTTCTGTGTCTAACTTTGACTGTCAATGTCCTGCATAGTGCTCATGTTTACATTGGTCCCTAACCGAGAGCATATTCTGATAACTGTGTGAAAATGTATGTATGACAAACTTACTGACAGTCACAAAACCTGCAACAAATACTAATTTGCCAATTTATTATTATTATTATTATTATCATTTATTTATTTGGTGCCACAAGTGTTCCGCAGCGCCTTACAAAGTACATGAACAAATAAGTAACCAGTGACTTACAATACAATACAAAGCAGGACACGGACATGGATAATAAACATTGCTATATTAGCGACCTTTACGCACGCATAAGCAGCCAAGTGTTAGTTGCCCTACTGGGGAGTAAGAGATAAATGAAATTACAGTAGGGAGAAGCACAAGAGGGTAGAGGGCCCTGCTCGAAAGAGCTTATATTCTTTAAGGGAGGGGAGATGAACAGAAGTGACACAGATGGGGTAGGCGGGGAGGAAGGAAGATGTAGCAGCAAGTTAGGATGAGAGCTGGAAGGCTTTAATGTAGTAGTGGGTCTTAAGAGCTTGTTTGAAAGATTGTAGAGAGGTGAGAATATACCAGATGTCAGTTACACTCTGAACTATTACAAACTCTGGTATATAGCATACAGAATGGCAAATCTATTGCATATAAGACACTGTAAGCTTCTAGCGCTCCCCCCCCCCCCCTCTCCACCCCCACCAATCCATCTCGTCTAGATGCTGTTACCTTTACTATAACCTATAACCCAATGTGTCTGAAAAAAATATTTAGAAAGGTTTAGCTCTGGTGATTGTAAGATTGAAAAGTAGAAATCTGACACAAGGACCGGTTTACTGCAATTACAATGTGAAGGCACAACAAGCATTACCGATGCCAATTATTTTCAGGAGAAAGAATAGTCATTGGCAGTGTTTAGCTATCACTATGCACAGGTAGAATGGCTACAATGCCAACTCATACTAACTGCAATGTATACATGTAGTGGCAGGCATGTATACAATATTAGCACACAGAACATAACAAGGTACAATACAGTAAAATCAGACCCCCCCCCCAAGTCTTCATAGACATGCATTTAATTCGCATGGCTAATTTCTGATAAATGGGGTTGATTCTCCTTGAAGTGATATATTTGGTACTGTTCAGCAACTCTGGCATATTGTATGATTACTGCTACATTGAAGGGTTTGGGGATGACATCCTTGTATCTGCTGCATTGTCTGCTGCCAGCAATGTGAGTGTGTGCAGCAATGTGAGTGTGTGCAGCAATGTGAGTGTGTGCAGCAATGTGAGTGTGTGCAGCAATGACACTTTGTATTTCTTGTGGCACATTGAGTCTTGTCATTTCCAGTCATTGCTCACCAGGACAGCAGGGATTTGGGAGGGTTACACCTACACTCTGAGACACTTATTATCATGTAATCCCAAGTGGACACATGCAGAGCTCACAATTATACTCACTACATTCTTATTACTACAGGGGTAGTAATAAGAATAAGTGTGGTCAAAGTTTTTTACTTTGTTTACCTTTAATACTATTGCACCTATGGCAATGTCTAGTTCAGTTGAATGAGCTGTCTCTCTAGAAACAAACACTATTATTAATATGTACAATTAAAGCCACATCCAGCACCACTTTAAATTGAGATGTCAAGCAAAAACAGATACACCCACATACCAAGCACGGTAGGCAAGCAAGGATGGCAAAGTAGCCTAATATAGTGGCAGAGTTCTCCGAAATGGAGGCACACACCAAATCATAGTGGGGAGAAAATTCCACTCCTAATACTGGTGGAAGAAATATTAACAACTAAAGAGATGGGGAAAAAAGCTGAAAATACCATGAAGATGCCCGTTCTCTACAAAAGATAGCGAATCTTATACACAACACCTCACAATTTCAGTAGGTTGAATAAAGAAATGGCTAAAGAAAGAGAAAAAGATCCCCAGCACACTGCAAAACACCCGCAATAAGATCTCACTACTACTTGATAATACAGATCTTGGTTGCATGAATAGAGATATGGAAGAGGTTTCAATTATATTGCTAGAACTAGCTGTTGCGATGTGTCCTCACTCGGCTTTGCTGCAGTTGTGCCAAATCGCCCTTCCGGGCGCGCCAAGTCCCGTGAGACCCTGCAAGCCTTGTGTGACTTTTTTGGCGAAAATGAGTCTAGGTCGCAATGTAATGTGACTAGGACGCACCAGGATTCTGTGCTGATCAATGTGATATGTGACACTGTATATCTGTGTGCACGTGAGTGTCTCATTCAGCATACAAAGTGCTACAATGCAATGGTCACAGCTTTATTCCACGCCAAGTTCTGTGTACAATCTCAGCTGCACACAGATATACATGAGTACGTGTCACATATAAAGTAATTAGCACAGTGCCCTGGTGCGTCCTATTTGCATCTTACTGCGACTTAGACGTATTTCCAGCAAAAAAAGACACAAAAAAGACGCCTGACGCTAGCAGAGTCTCACTTGACCAGGCGGCTCACTCACACCAGGCATATCGCGCTGCATGGCATATTGAGGCTAGATGAGAAAGGACGCATTTGTATATATGTGCAGCGCCGTATTCACACATGCACACATAGCTGCTGGGATTCCAGATAGACTGCACATGTCTGCACCTTTGCAGCATTAGTGCTGCATGTATTGTAATGTATTGTCAAAATGATAAGCAATCAATAAAGTATTTTTACCGATTGAGAGCGAAGGCATAATGGAACTTTATATTATGCTGATCTGCCAAGTCACAGGTTGGCAGCATTTCCAGAGTTTCCACCAGTCTGACCATGGCATCATAATCCTGAAATTAACAAAACAAATGCTCATGCAGTGTCAACAGGCAACACAAAGAAACACTCGCAAAAAACTACAATCACTATACAGTATTTATTATTATTAGTATTGTTTGTGTATTTATTTATTTATAAGGTGTCACAGATTTCCACAGCGCCATACAATGGAGGACAAAAACAAAACAACAAATGACTTACAGACACGGGGCATGGTACAGGGATAATCTGAGAGAAGAGGAAGATACCCTGTAGGAGGAGACAGTAGTTCGCAGGTGGGCAGGATTGGGGGTAGGAAGGAAACAAGAGGAAAAAGGGCCCTACCCATGACAGCTTATTTATTGTGTTATGGTGCATATTACTTGATCCTATCCATGAGAAAAGTGGACTGCACTAAGATAAAATGTTATGGAACTATATTAATACCACTTAATAAAAGTGCAGTAACTATTACCCTTTTCAGAGCAACGACCCCCAGGGAATACACGGATCTATCAACACATGAATTTCCCGGGTCTCTATCCCTGACCCTGGTACAGAGCAGGGTCGTGGACCCGGGACTCCTTACACATAGGGGTAAATCCAATTAGCGGCGAAAGGTGCGAGTTGCCGTTGGCACAGCATTAAAACGCCGGCAACGGCACCTCATCTCACACCCATCGCGGCCCGTTCTCAGCCTTGAACTTGCATCAATTTGCATAGGGCTGCGGGCACTTGTGTGCAAATTCGGGCTGCCGTACAGTGCAGCAGTTGCCGCGATGTACTCACGGCTGCGAGTCATTTGGAGAGACCCCATAGTGTAGACCCTGCTCGGGGCGCGTGCACCGACAAAAATATGGGTATTTAGGCTATGAGGAGAATTAAACTATGTGCGGTAAGGTGTTTTGCTGCAAAAAATGGCTTTTCATCTCAATTTTTGCTGATCGCGCAATCCTATTAGATGCAACTTTTCGCGGGTGCAAATTCTCCATACCATTAGGCACAAAAAGTTCTCATCACCTCCTGAGTAGGTGAAAAGATGTGCAAAACCCCTATTTCGGGACTTTGTTCAGAACCACTGGGACATCCTCGCAAAGGGTGCGATAGCTTTGCACATTAAAAATTACCGCACCTAATTGAATTCCCCCCCTTTGTGTGAAAGGGGTTTAATAAAAAAAATAATAATAAAACCTCTTGGCTGCTGCAGGACATAATAAACTAGATTACATCAGCTGTCATTTGCTCTGTGGTTTTGCTTTGTCTTGCCAATATTTTATTAGTCATTTAGTAAGCAATTAAGGCAGATTAAATATTTTCCCTTGTGAATACACTGGTTCATGTAAACCAAAAAATTCTCATCCTCTTACAAATCTCAGATACTTATCTCTCAACACATGATTACTTCATAATGCTAATTTCAAGAACACAACTTTGAAGTGTTTAGTAAATTCTAAATTATGATGTGAAGTAAACACAAATCACTGGCACATGTCAGGTGTTGCCCCTATTATTAAATGTATTCTACTGTGTTGAATGTAAGAACATGGGTATGAATTACCAACTGCCCAAGCTTATCCCATCTCAATGCTGTGGGTACTATCCCCAGTGCTCTAAGTTGTTTTCCTTTACTAGAGCCACTGACTTGTACTGCACTAGATTGCATACCATTTTAATTTCCTTTACCTACTCAATACAGCCCCTGAGGTCCGAGCTGTGATAACTGTCAGTCACTTGCAGTATTCCGCTATTTAGCTTACTTCCACTCTGTTCACAGGTGCTGCTGATGAATTCATTTACAATTAATTGTTTAAATAATCTATTATCCCAGCATTTGTCATCCAGTGTAACTACGGCTCTCACTGCAACTTAATATATTTACAAGTACTCCACAGCAAACCAAGTGGTTAGCTATGATTCTATAATTAAAACTCATTAATGGTTTGCTATTTCATGATAACATTGGAATAACCTTATGTGTGGGTTACATATGAATCACCCAGGGCTCAAAGATAGTTTTTAGTTTGCTACACCCATATATTTTAAACATTGCTGACTTTTAAATGCTTTATTGGCTGTGCCTCTAATCTTAATCAGTTGTACATTTACTGCATGCCAACTCAGTCTGAATAGCAGATGTACCGTAAAACACATTACAGCATATCTGTACTGTATATAAACCTTTCAAGGAAAAGAAAGTTTTTTTACTCCGCACAGAGTAGGGGTAAGTGTTAGTATAGTTAGACCAATATATGAATAGTTATACAAGATATAGGGCCTGATTCAGAGCCACTCGTAAGTGGCAGCTCGTTTGCTCCGAGCGATGTTTGCCCAACTGCGCATGCGTACGGATCGTTATGCGCATGCGCGAACCAGTCAGTGCGGCCGAATTTCATGTGCTCGCAGAATAGCGAATGCCTGCTAATTTGAGTGACAGGAGGAGGCGTATGTGGGTGGTAACAGGGGAAGGTGCTTGAAAACGGGGAGTGGAGATCCGAACGCAGGCGTGCTTAAAGGTCAAAATGGGCGTTTTATGGGTGTGCATATTTAAAACAGCAGCGTCATTGACCACGTCACTGGGTTATTTTATAG
The DNA here is from genome assembly GCA_031769625.1 of Taudactylus pleione. NCBI lineage: Eukaryota > Metazoa > Chordata > Amphibia > Anura > Myobatrachidae > Taudactylus > Taudactylus pleione. Next base: position 10,530,333 of record JAUIMM010000025.1, on the reverse strand, counting down.
CCAGAACTGCTCGTAAAATTGTGGTAGCAAAAACCAACCACAAGAATAGCGAGCAGCTCATACCCTGTTCGATGTACTCGATTGATCTAATAAATAGCGGACATGACGTAGGATGCGAGCGGCCAGGGGGCGTAGTTTCCCAAAAAACGACCGCAAGTTTTGTTCGCTCGTTCAGACCTAGAGGCGTGAACAGACCGCAAACAGCGAACGGTTCATTTGAATAGCCACCCCTATTTTCTGAACGAGCGTCCGCAAATAGCGTCCGGCTCTGAATCAGGCCCATAGTGTCTCTCACATAGTATTTCAGTTGGTGGTGCTCCCAGGAGCCAAAATGTAATCTTAGACAAAAAGAAAGGAAAAAAGAAGGCTCTTTTTGTGGGGCACTCTTGTATCTAATAGTTTATATTAAAATATAACTTTTATTATATAATCTAAAATTGTGGTACCTTGGGGTAAATGAAAGGGTACGCCCAGTATGAATGGGACTTAAACTCGATATACAGACATATGACACAAACATACATGAAACACATAAATGGTTCTATCACCAAAGAATGGCGAAAATGTTCTTCATTATAATTTGAGAATAGGAATTCTTATGCAGGGTACATTCGTTCTTTGTATAGGTAAGTTATGTATCAATGATATATTACATCCATGTGTTTTGACACATCTAAAAGTTAGTCCAAAATACAGTAATAATAGGAGTGCTATATCAACTGTGCAGGACTCCAAAATTTGTGTGACAGAGAGAAAAAAATTGTACGGGTGACCAAGCCTAATAGGCAAAACGCAATACTGGGCGTACCCTTTCATTTACCCCAAGGTACCACGATTTTAGATTATATAATAAAAGTTATATTTTAATATAAACTATTAGATATAAGAGCGCCCCACAAAAAGAGCCTTCTTTTTTCCTTTCTTTTTGTCTGTATATAAACCTATCATTACACATTATTAGGATATACAGTACATTATCTCCAGTCTCACTCTTTTACCTGGATGTCTCGGTATGACAGCAGCAGGTTGATCACAATATCTGAAGTCAGGACCTCAGTGTTGTCCATTCGTAATTTTATACGGGTCAGCTCTTTGGCAAGTTCGTCCCCTTGGTACTTGTCCCTGGCTTTTCTGATGTCGTTTAGCAGCGTTTCCTTGTAGTATGCACTAACAAAGAAGAAAGAGTGAACGTCACCACTTTTCTTTAGTTATTACCCTTGATTTCCCTATTCAGAGCCAAAATACATACAATTCAATGTATAAGTCCTTATTATCAAATGGAACTACCTTTATCTGGATTTATTGGTTGCAGGTGTAATTTGTATTGTCACGCCAGGGTAAAAATAATAAATTGCATATGGATAGTTAGAGTGCCACCAGTGGGCAAAGAGTAAATAAACTATGAGTATATTAGGGAGGAATAGTAATGCAAATGTTTCTTTCACAACAAGGTGTTTTCATAGTGTCCATTTAATGTGTAAGCCCAGAATGAAAGACACATGCTCTTTATAGTAAATGATATATAGGAGATTACATTACATATTGCACTTGTACCACTAAAGTAATGCATGGTACAAGCACAGCTGGATTTGTCATCTATGTAACTATAATAGATAATGACCATTATGGGTTGGATGCGGTTATATAGCGGCAACGGTGGTATTTGGTGGTTTAAAGAGGAAAATATCCACACGTAGCTCCATTCTGTTACCTCAGACTATCAGGATCTAAGGTGGCAGAAATACATTTTAATTAATTTATAACACTAGATTATAAGCAATTAGCAAGGAATGTACTTGAGTCACCCAACTCCTCCAATTAGCCGGTACAAGTGTGCACGTTCACAAACGCAACTGCAGAAAAGTAGGAGTGAGCACAGAGCTGCATTTTCCGCTGGTAAATAGCTCCGACAGCCTTGATTCTATTTCAGCATCAAAATCAAGGCCACAACAGCTTAGTCAATTACTAAGTGTCAGTTTTTGGTCTGAAAACCCTGTGGCTAAAAAGCTTTACTATTTACCAAACAGTGCCAGTAGCTGTCACTCATACAAATATAACATACCAAAGACTATTCACATGTAACTAGGTAAATAAATATATTTCTGAAATCACAATATACATTCTGAACTCACCAGGATGTGACATGTATGTCCTTCAGGAGGCTAATGAATTTATCAATCAAGGGGACGCACAAGGGTCCCAAGAGGTTGTCCCAGCTTGGCTGCATGTACTCTGAGGCTCTCCGCTGGGCATCACTTTCACAGCAAAAGTAGTCCCCACAGGGGGTCACAATGTAAGAAATAAAGAAGTAGTTTCCACTGGAAGCCTGAGGATATAATAATGTAGGGTGGAATAAGTAAAATAGACATACCACAAATATAACCCTCTATATCACTTTTGATCTGCATTAAGGGGCATCAAATGTACCTTAAAACATTTTAGTGGGAAAATGTTTTTGGTTTTAAGTTTATTTTTTATATTTAAGTAAAGTTTGCCAGATGTTGCTTATGAATGCTGTGGGAAGCGTGATGAATCAATACGGTAAAGTAAAAGATACATGGAAGAAATTAAAAAGATATTATTTTAACTAAGCCAGGGGTCTTTAGCTAGTGACCATGGAAGACAATTATTTACTATTGGATTCTGACAAGCCAGTCCTATGACTAGGGTCAGCCATGCACTACCAACCACAGGACTAAAGCCGCATACACACTTAACGATATGCTCCATGTTTCACTTGCACTGCAGGGCTCAATGTCATTAACGACATTAAGCATACACACTGAACGATATCAGTGACGGCACCCTCCCTCATCCCTGAACTTGCACAACCTGATGATATCGTCAGGTTGCCCTGCAAGTTTGGGCGATGAAAGACATTGTTAACGATCCGCAGGAGCGGTCATTGTTAACAATATCTTGCATACACACTGGACGATATTGAAAGCGATGAACGATAACAATATCATTATCATTCATATCGTCCAATTTATTGTCTAGTGTGTACACGGCTTAAGAAGGTTATCAATCTGTCAAACCGTTCTAAGCCTATGACACACAGGAGAAGGAAGTTACCTTCAGCACTGGACACTTATTTTTATTATTATTATTATTATTATTATTATTAATAATAATAATAATAATAATAATAATAATAATCTTTATTTATAGGGCGCCCCAAGTGGTATGCAGTGCTGTACAGAGGGCAATGCAATAAGACAGTACAGGGTAAAACAGTACAGTACAATTCAGTAGATAAGTTAGAAATAGCACTACAAATCTCAAAACAGCCACTGATGCAAGGGGTGCAATGGAAATATTCCATGTAAGCTGAAACCTGTATTAACATAGGCGCAGATAATGGGTCTAGGACGTCTGAAAAAACTGGCTAGTGTGCAAGGTAGGTAATGAGAACAGGAGAGAGGAAGGCCCTGCTCAAATAGCATACAGCCTAAAGAGAAGTGGGAGACCATTTGGAAAAGCCACTGTAAAGGGAGACAAAGGCTGGATGCAAGAGTGAGAGCAATAGAGAGTATAATAGAATGAGGTAGACTATGTGGTGACAGTTAAGTGTTGGACAGATATGCTTTTATGAATAGGTGGATTTTCAGCGCTCACTTCAAGCAATGCAGGCTGGGGTATAGGGGGTCATTCAGACCCGGTCGTGAGCGGCAGTACGCTCGCAAGCGGGTCGATGTTCCCCCACTGCGCATGCGCACGACGGAGGGAGCTCCGTCGTGCGCATGCGCGAGACCCGGTGAGCGACGGACTCTCCATCGCTCCGGGTCTCGCACCAAAGGGGGCGTGTTGTCGATGTTGATTGACAGCACGCCCCCTTTGGTGGGCGTGCCTGCCAGACGGAGGCGTTCCCATGGGAACGCCTACCGTCTGAAGCCGGCCCCACTGACATCACTAGTGATGTCAGTGGGAGTGATTTTGGCTCTGATAGAGCCAAAATCACTCCAGGGCTTGTGGCAGGGAGACCCTACCGCAGGGTCGCCGTCGCAAGCCTGATGGTCGTGATGGTCTTGACCATCGCGACCATCATCATGGACGCTCGCATAAGCTGTGGGTGGTAACCCACAGCTATGCGAGCATCCATGAGGATGCTCCTAAAACAGGTAGGAGGGCCCTGATTCAGAGCGAGCGCTCTGGTCAGAGCGTTCAGCTCTGAATCAGGCCCATAGTCTGATGGAGTAAGAGAGATCATTCCAATGGTGGGGGGTAGCACGGGAGATATCTTGAATTCCGAAGTGAGATGTGGTAATCGATGGGGAGGAAAGGTGGTTGTCATTGGCTGACCGGAAAGGGGTGGATGAAGTGTAGGTAATGAGGTTGGAGATATAGGGAGCTGTGGAGCTGGGTAGGCTTTGTACGTGATTGTTAGGAGTTTGAAGAGGATTCTTTAGGAGAAAGGGATCCAGTAATGGGCTTGGCAGAGAGGGGAGGCAGATGTGCAGTGGCGGGAGAGAAAGGTAAGTCTAGCTGCAGAGATGAGTACAGATTGGAGAGGAGCAAGATGGGAGTAGGTGAGTCGATTAAGAAGGTTGCAGTAGTCGAGGCCAGAGATGATCAATGAGTAGACAATGGTTTTGGTGGCATCGTGGGAGATAAAGGGTCTGATGCAAGCGATGTGGTAGAGCTGGAACTAACAGGATAGAGCAAGGAATTGAATGTGGGGGGGGTGTAAAGGAGAAGGAAGAGTCAAGAATGACTCCCAGGCATCGGAGTTGGGGAACAGAGGAGTTAGTGGTGTTGTTGACAGTGATAAAGAGATCAGGAGGGAAGTAAACTCTGGATAGAGAGAGGACAATGAGTTCAGTTTTGGCCATGTTGAGTTTGGGAAAGCACTTATACTTCAGGAAGAGATGGCAGTGAGGCAACTGGACACCCGAGAGAGGAGGGAAGGGGAGAGATCGGGGGAGGAGAGATAGAGTTGAGTGTCGTCAGCATAGAGGTGGTACTGAAGGCCAAAGGAACTGATGAGTTCACCCAGAGAAGGTATACAGAGAAAAGCGAGCCAGGGGCAAAATCGTGGGAGATGCCCACGGGATGGATGGTGGGTGAAACCAGAGGTAGAGACAGAGAAGGAGCAGTCAGCATGGTAGGATAAACCAAGAAAGGACAGTGTCAATAAGGCCCATGGTTTCAAGGGTGCGCAGTCCATGGGCCTTTCTGACAACGTCCTTTCTTGGAAAGACAACACATTTCTCATTATAGGCTGAAATAAGAAAGTTATTTACTGTATCTGCTTGTAAAATTGTAATAGTTTATAGTGCTACCTAAACTTTCCAAAGATATTTATACTGTAAGTAGTAAAAGTAGAATAGTATCCCAAATTACACATTAAAAAATGATAACGGCAGAGGTGGTGTCTGCCAAAAGCATTTTGGCAAAAGGCATCAATTTCTACAAATAAAAATAGACATTAAGGGCCTTATTTAGAGATGGATGGATTTGTACAGCTACACACAAGCGGCTGTGCAATTCCATCCATCTCAGATGCAAATGCAGAAGGAAGTGTCAGATCATCATCATCACAGACTGGGATCACCATTACAACCATGGATGGTCGCGATGGTTGCTCCTTTGGTCAGGCTGCGGGAGCTGAAGCTTCCCGCAGCCTGACCGGGTGGTGGTCACTTAAGAGGCCAGTAAGCTGCATCCACCGACGCAGACCCTGGCCTCGTCCTTCGTGGAAAACAGGGGAAACACGGCCCCGTTTCCGGAAACAGTGACCTGCCACGCCCCCACTCCACCCCCAAAATGCAGCAGCATGTAAATCATGCTGCGACTTGGGAGGGTCTGCAGGAAAGATCGCAGGACCCATTCTGCACAAGCGCAGAGCGGGTCCTGCGCAGGCACAGATTCCTCAACATCGGAGATGTATGTTGTTCTTTGGATTAAAGTACATTTCTGAATCAAGCCCTAAGTCTCTATCTAGCTGAATGTGATGTATATTGATAAGTAAAAATGGATTTGGAAAAGGCTATAAAAATGCCACTTAGAAACCTCTATGCTTAACGCTTCACTAGCACCTTGAAGTGGTGGTGACAGGCTTCATGCCTACTGTGCGGAGCACTGCAGGCTGCTATGCTGGAGCACTTCGGGCTGCTATGCATGAACACTATGGGCTGTTTTTTGTAATGCAGAACCAGTAAATCAATATATTTCATATACTAAATGCATTGCAGCTTTAAGTTAAAAATAGAAGTCTGAGGAGAGCCAGAAATATGTTCATGAGAACAAGTGTGGTTTCTTTGGTTACCTGCTCCAGCTCAGTTAACCAAATTACATGTTATGTAACTATCAGCAAAACATCTTTGAAAGCATTTCACAAAGACACAGAGAGTAGCTATAGTCCCTTAGTATTTGTGGAGTACGAGATCCCATTGACTACTGCATCCAGACAGAGTCCTTCAATCCAAAATAAACTACTGAAAGAAAAACACGGTTTTCCCTAGTGAAAATATTTTTGTATCAACATTTATTCCTGATACAGTTAACTAAACTATTTTGGTGCAATCTACAGTCTACAATTGAATGGTTATTTAAATGTATCTTGTTTATTCTACACATTAAACAAAATTATTTAGTTTTTTGTTTTTTTTTAAATAGTAATTATTCATAACCATTGGTCAGTCATGTACCTGTGTGATGTGTGGGAGTGTAGTAAATTAAAGAATGAGAGTTGGAGACAAAGGTGTGTTTGAGAAAGTTATGTAACCCTCACCCAACCAGTTGTCACTCAAAGATAGTTTTCCATATCCATTAATATAGCGGGTAAAAGTAAAAAAAATTAAAATAATAATAATAATGCAATATAGTTTATGTAATAAATAAGCAGTAGATTTGTCCTGAAAATGAAAGTTTATTTTTGGGTTAATTTATCAATTTATTCATGCAAGAACAGCTTATCTGATGATCAGAAATTGGAGTTGCCCTAAAAATACCTCACAAATCATGTCACATTTACATTATTATGCAAGGTAATACAATTGTATTAAATTATTAAGCAACACATTCTAAATTAAATACATTTCAGCAACACAAACACTCTCAGAAGCATTCCAGTATTGTGACTAAAGACCAGGGGCATAACTAGGTATTTGAAGGCCCCATAGCAAAAGTTTGATAAGTGCCCCTGCATCCAAAGGTTGCTCATACGCTTAGGTAATAAGTGGCAACAACAACCACAGATGGTAAGAAAGGATATCTGTCTGAATGTATAGGTGTATAGAAAATCCAAATTGTGACTTTGTCCTTATGAATCAGCCTGTACAAACAAATGTTTTTTAAATGACTGTACGTGATGAAACATAAAAGTATATATATATATATATATATATATATATATATATATATATCTCTATATATATCTACTTCTGTACAATGGTTTACACTGACTGAAGTGTGCATATTTCTCCATATTCTCCATAGAGTAAATGTCAGACCCACATGGAACACATTCGGTAAGAAGTGCATATCCTCCAGTGCAAACATAACAGTGCTATGTTTAAACAACTATTTTGGCAGTCAGCAAGTTTTCTTTCGCTTTGTTGCTTCCAAATACAAAACATTCCCCATCTACTCCTCAAGGCATCTCATGCAGGTTACCGTAACAAAGTATTCTTAACCCCTACACAGCTGAGGACGTACACACATGCTTCTTTTAGTTCTTTGAACAAACACATAGGGGCATATGTATCAAAGCTTGATGTGAGATAAATGTGTGAGATATAGATGACCAAGCAATCAGCTTCTAACTTACATTTTGCAGGCTGTGTTTAAAATATGATAGTTAGGAGCTGGTGACATACTGTATATTTCACAATTTTATCTCACATCAAGCTTTGATACATATGCCCCTATAGCTGCAAGTTGGCAATTACACACACTATGGGGCATAAAGTATGTATCAAGCTGATTTTTACATAAAATTATGCAGAAACTGCAGTTTCTGCATAATTTTATGTATCAATCCTATGTACTAATAGCACAATGCAGGAGATTTCACAAAAATCTCCGACAAAGTGCTAATTAGCACTGCAGATCGCAGTCCCCATTATTATCAATGGGGACTACGATCTGACCTCTATATACTAAACGCCAAAGAGCAAAGCTTTTCGGAGATTAGCAACGGTAGTTTACACCATCTTAAGTTGGAGTAAACTACTGTTTGCCAATGGGGGCTCCCATTGCAGGAGAGAGATCTTTCGATCTCTCCACCACAGCCCCCGGCCAGTTCTGGAAGCTGACGTTGTGCACATGTGCAGTGTAAGCTTCCCCCGAGCTTACACTCGGTGAAAGACTTCTCCTAAATGCCAGGGACATAACTCGTGGAGACAGCGGTTTCCGCAACTGCTGTCCTTGAGAGTTCCCGGGATAGTTTTGTTAAAAATTAAAATATCCCCGGCGAGTTGGACAGTTAATAATAATCGCAGCAGTAGCGCGATTATTAATACATAGACCCCTATAACACATAATATTACTCCATTCCACAAGTGACTAACTAATAAAATAACCTAAAATATTATTTAGCACTTCTGCTAAAACCAATGTGAGTGGTAAATCAGTCCACATGCCGCAATATTCACTTTAACAAGGGGCCATAATATCTGCCTATGTGGCCCAATTCACATTTATTCAGAAATTCACTGGACATGCCCATAGATTAAGTCACAAGATGGCTGATACCGGCCTCTGTGTCAAGGCCGGTGCCACCATTAGGCAGTTGTAGGCAACTGTCTAAGGGCGCCAGCCACTGGAGGGCGCCACACACAGCCACTGAATCTGTATTAATATAAAATTACATTGTTGTAGCCTAGCGGTGGATACTGTGCGGGTCTAGCCAGCCGCAGCCGCCGCTGTCAATCACCACACTACCGCACTGCGGTGCACTGGTCACGCAAGTGCTTAGTCACCTCTCTCCCTGCCGTGAGTCACCCCTGCAGCGCCCACCCCGTGGACTGCTCTCTCATTCCTTTAGCTACCCCTCTTCCTTTCAGAGATGAGGAGCAGGGCTGCCGGGCTGAGAACTAAGACTTCACTAGTAAGTCATCTAATAGTATTAACAAACATAGGGGGTCATTCAGACCCGTTCGCGAGCAAAGGACGCTCGCAAACGGGTCGATGTTCCCCCACTGCGCATGCGCACGACGCAGGGAGCTCCGTCGTGCGCATGCGCGAGACCCGGACTGCGACAGCCAAGCTGTTGCTCCGGGTCTCGCACCAAAGGGGGCGTGCTGTCGATGTTGATTGACAGCACGCCCCCTTTGGTGGGCATGCCGGGGGCGTGCCTGCCAGACGGAGGCGTTCCCATGGGAACGCCTA